>CM059797.1:44947036-45547036 GCA_030435695.1 Brachymystax lenok tsinlingensis | reverse complement strand
TACAGTGGGGGTTAGTGGGGTTAGTGTCCCCATTCAATGGGGTTAGTGTCCCCATTTAAATGTAGTTGTGTATTCTCTCCATCAAGCAGGCCTAGTGTACTTTTTGTACAAAGGCACAAGGACTGAACTTCACAGCTTAACTGACTGCATTGAGAGAGAGTAGGCCTACACAACAAACATGATATGCACTCTGAAAACAAACACCATCAGTGGCTCTGAACAAGACATCAATAAATGCTTCTTTTGTGGGAGTTTGGTCCAGCGGAGCTGACATATGTTCCCCATAGTCCAGAGGGGCTTCAGTTGGGGAGAGTGAGGGCGACGGGGGGGGGGTTGGCGGCAGTGGGGGCAGGGGGAAAGCGGTGTGCTGCTGCGCTTGTCCCCCCTTGGCTTATTGAATTACCTAAATGAGCTGAGGAGACCAGACTTGGATTCTTAGCCGTTTGAAGTTTACAAATCATTCTGAAGGCTCTGGGGCTGAAGGGGACATCGAGAGGGAAGGGGGCCGTCTTTTGATGTTTTAAATAAAAACATCGGGAAACAAACAAACAAGGGGAGAGGGAGAGACGTGGACACAAAAACAAGGGGGACGACACACACACACCATGTTACCCATGGCAACATGGGAACGATGATGGCTGAGAAACCACTTCCTGTCTATGATGGGAAAATGGCAAAAGCTCACTGTTGGTGTCTGTAAATGTGTGTGTGTGTGTGTTTGTGTGTGTGTGTGTGCACGTGTGTGTGTGTGCGCACGTGCATGTGTGTGCATTAGAAAGAGCGGGAGGGTGGAGAGACTGTTATTATTCCATTTTACTAAGTGTCTGGTTCATTGTTCATATTTCATCTTACAAAATAGACATAACTCAACCAGAAGGTCCATTGGTTGGATGATGGTGCTTTGCAACTCTATAGTGGGTTTGATTCCCGCATTGGGCCGGTGTGTAAGTCCCTTTCGATAAATGCATTAACCTACATTACCGTATTTTATCTCTCCTTTTCAGACATTTGTGTTTTTTTTGTGGTTCTGAGTAAGTAGTCGCAACTTGAGCTCTAAAATTAGGTAGAGCTGTAAATTAGTCAAATTAATTATATTTGTGCTCTTTCAAAGACATCTTTCTGCATCACTTTCCCCCATGCCAAGTAGTTACTCAGCTGAATACTGTCACTGCAGAAAAGCTACATGAAACAATGACTGAATCACAATGAAAGGAAACGGGAAGAATTCCACTGTTCTTCAATATAATAACCAGTGTAGTTACTATGTAGTTACATGTAACTAATTATACCCATGAATTCCTATTGTATGCAACCTTGAAACTCAATGGGGAATATGCAGCCGTCACTGTGGCTCAAAAGTATTATTTTTGCCTTGCTTTCCCTTCTCCGCTTCCTAAATTGACATTCCCAAAACATTAGACTAAACATACCTCTTCTTATTTCTCCATCATTTATTTGATTTTATTCCTGCAAATATTGTATAAATAGTTCAATGGAAAGAAATTGAATGATACAATAATGATTCCTTAAAGCCTATTGCCCTAGACTCCAGTACGCCTACCATCAATTCAAATTGTTTCCTGATTGAAATGGTCTGGATTCGATTAGGCAAAAGCCGCTTGTTGTTCGCACAATCAAGGGCCTCTTCCAAGTTATTAAGCATAACTAATTAATTAAGGCGTGGAAATGCATTAAAATGTCTTTGCCCCAGTGAAAACGACATCCATTTTCATAATGGAAAAGGCCGAAATGTAATTAGTGACATAATCATGGCAAAATAAGGTAGACTTGATTCAAAACATATTGTCCGTGTTCTGGATATCTCCATACTGAACCCAGTCCTTAAAATGCTCCATAACAGTGTTTTGTTTCCAAAAATATTGATTATTCTCTTTCTCTTTTCCATTTGCTGTAGATTTTTTTCCTTAGTTATATGACAATGTATTAATTTATGCAAAACACATAAAAGAAACCAGATTTTTTTTCTCTATGCATATGACCGGGAAATGAGAAAGTGAATTTGGCGTGCAGTATAGATGTGGGATCTTAATTTGAGCCAGTTTGCTACAGCAGGAAAATAATCCTGCAGCAACAGGAAACGTGAATTATTATGTGGATTATAATTAATGGACATTTTTTGTTGGGGTTGATAAATTCTTTTGTTAGGGTAAGTCAAGTCTGACATTTTTAAGTGGAAATTGCAAACTTTAAAAGCCTTTTTAAACCTCGAATACACTACAAGTTTGCATTTCCTGCTGTGCTGCAAAATTCTCAGCAACAAAAGAGTGAGCAAATTAAGATCCTACATCTGTACACCAGCAACTCAATCAACTGTCCAGGGACGTCAAGAATCCAGTTCAACTTTGTGACCCGGTGACTCCATATCTGTCTAAATCACTGTGGGTCCCCCTCCCTAACCCAACCCCTCCACTGGTGACTCTGTTCTAATCGGACCACATCATGTCTGGGGGTTCTGAGATTGGGCAGAACCTCACGGCAAATTACCATCCACTTCCTATGAAAACGTACGGGGAACAAGCCGCAGAGGGAGTTGTTCAACGTTGAAAAGTGTTTGCTTAGGTTGGCATCTCTAGTGAGCATGACATGTTGTAATGAAGCCATCCTTTCCATGTACTGTAGGAGACTTCATTGGTGCTCATGTACAGGGTCCATATTTGGACAGCCTCAATGTTTTTTGTTGTTGTTGTGCACAACAGGGGTAAGCTGCAGCTGATATTGATGAATTTGTGTAACACACTGTGGACATCATTGTGTATACTCTGCCTCACTACCATAAATATTGATGGCTACATGAAAAGTCTTGTCAAAGTTGTTCACAGATAAACAGCCAAAAGAACATGTATTTTTTTACCATGTGAATCAGACCAGCAGTGAAATTATGTTTCCTTTTAGAGTGAGGTTACCATAGCAGATCTGAAAGAGTGCAAGTGTGACCGACTGCCCGGGTGTGAACCTGGGTTGTCTGCGCCCTCGGAGCTAAGGCATGAACTAAGGGAGCTACTCATCATGTGAGTGTAGTTCATTGAATCACAAACAAAGACAGGTATACAGATACTTCTTTGCAACTTTTATATAGATTGATAAAGGAAGGGGGGGTCACTCAAAACAAGGCATGAAACACATGTTTTCTGGTAACTTTTTCATTTGTTCTAAAATAGGCCTTTACAGTAATATATGATTAGTTGAATCACTCCTCTCTCTCTCTCTCTCTCTCTCTCTCTCTCTCTCTCTCTGCAGTGCCATTTTGGCTCTAGCAGTGGTGGCGTACCTCATGTCTATCCCCTGCTGCCTGGTGAAACCAATGTCCAAGGGATCGAGATTGGGAATGACATCTGGCAGTTTGATAAAGTGGATTTGGTTTCTTGGGGGCACTTCCAGGCCACTCTCCCTGGGCACCAAGCCCCTTTCTGGTTTGTATATGACTTACATGTGTACGACAGGAGAAAGGGAGGGAATTGCGTGTGTGTGTGTGTGTATTGAGGAGTAAGAAAGCGGGAAGCAGTTACTGCAAATGAAAAACAGCAGTCCACCGCCATGTACATTAATGCAAGCCTTTCATCACCCATTCCCCTGAAGCACCGCCTCTCCCCTTATAATTTACTTTAAACACACACATTAGTCTCATCAATAAAAGCTAATAGCTCTTTATAAAACAGAGGTCTATTTCCAGTGTTTCTAATGAAGGGCCCATTCCCAGACCCCTCTGAGTCTCTTTTAATCCCAGACAGTGATGCCTGATCCATCCCCCCGTAACATAAGTCTCAACCAGCCCTGGAAAAACCAACAACAAACAACATGCAAACATGTCCAAATACAGAGCCCGCCGTTCACTAACATGACTATATTGTCCCTTCCTCAGAACAGATGGGAGGTGAACAGAAATAAGTGGGAGAGAGTAGCAGAGACACAGACCTTATGTTATGTTGACATGTTACTAAGATGTGTTTGCCTGTTGTTCATCTATGGGTTTGAGGATCTCTTTGTGTAGGTGAGGTAACATGTACTCCTGAGTAAGCCTTCATTGGATGATTTGCACAGTGTCCATTGTAGGACACCCTCAGCATCAGGCCTCATGGCTAGGACTAGAACCATAGCTGTAAGACATCCTTCCTCGTTGTATTATCAAGAGGTGGGTTAGTGAAGAACACTCATCGATGTACTGTAGCAAATATCGGCACTGGCTCTTCATTGCATTCTATTTTTCCCACGTGTATGTCAGTGTTGTCTGACGACTTTCTAATAAGGATGCCTTATAACTCATTAAAGATGAGCTCTGACTAGGCCGATTTTTTTCATACTGTACTTTACCAGCAATTTATTGTTTAAGATAATCAGTACAGTGTTTTGTCCTTTCCCGGCCCAGATGAAGCCTACTTCTGGACTAATGCATGATCAATAAAGAATATAAATTGAAACAGATATTTAGTCCAGGACTGGGTACTGGAAACATCCCCGTAAGTGCTTCACGATTGCTTCACAAAATTGGCTAGTTAATGTATTTTAGAGACATCTAAAAATACACAGGGCCTTGTTCCCCACTGCGTTTATTGACTTCAGATAGGCACACAGGTCATAAAGACAACTCACAACAGGAATTCCTAATGAAATCCAAATCTTACTTTATTTAAAGTGTATTTAAACACATCAATACAGTAAAATAAAGTCACAAACAAAAATACAGTTTTATGAAGACAAACAGAAACCCAAACAACTTGATAATGAAGGCAGGAAATAGTGAAAGTTTGAATATAGTTGTGTGTTTCCTATATGTGTGACTCCACCATGTGAAGTGGGTTACAGACAGCATCATCGCTTCTGTGCTCATGTCTGGCTCCACTGATTTATTAACATGCTGTGGGTTCCCGAAAGCCGAGGTGGAGGTCAATAGCATATGCCCTACTGTGGCTATGAAAATATTATCTGCGTTTATCCACTACGGCTCACACAAATATGCTGGACTCAAAGACAGGGATCACATTTTACCGTACCATGATCAATGGGAAAGTCCACCCAAAAATGTAAATATGATTTTTCGTCACTAGGTAATTTCATATGCGTCCCAAAGAAAAGTGCATTCTGTGTTTCCTGACCAGAGGGCTGTCTGTCTGACTCTCAAAGTACATGTTTGAGTCTATGGTTTACTATTTTTTTGAGTTTGCCTGCTTTCAAACGTAAAAATCAAGTTGACCACCATAAGGAAGTAAGAGGCCCGCATAACGGTAATACAATAACCTAAAAAATCTATATTAAAAAACCCGCCAGTGATGTGCATCTTCTGTTCGTCAAAAGCTTGACACTAAACCCCAGACAAAACCTGACTAACTCTAACCTTAACTGCTTGGACTTGGATATAAACACATTCAAAGAAATGCACAGCTATTTCCCTGGAATTGGCATTAACAATAATATGTAAGTATCATACATTGTCATACCAGTAACATATTTGACCGTATACTCTCTGAGTCAATCGAAGGTAGAAGTTATCAAACTTTGAAATAAACGTAATTCTAAAGAGGGCCATTTTGGGAGAATGTGGCCACAAACATGAACATGTTTTCCAGGTTTATGCCTCATATGTTGAAAGGTGATTGGGCAACTGAAGTAATTTCCTTCAAATAAACTTCAGCTATTGAAGTCTGTGTCTGCTTGTTATTTAAAGGAGCTTGGTGTCTAGGCATCTTTATTACTTATTTAGTAGACAACGATTGAATTATGAAAGTTAAGGTAGTGCCTGAGGTAGAACCAAAAATGTCTAATCCAGGATTGTCTGAGTTTGAAAAGCTCCAAAATTCATAAATCTAAAGTTAATGGACCATTCAATAGATTCAAATGATTGTCTGAGTGTTGGAAAGGTAGACAGATCTACAGATTAATCGATAGACAGAGCTTATCTATCGACGTGGTAGTAAATGTTGAATTTTACAATGAGACACTGTTCAAAATGTAGAACAACTACAAATCTGTAGACTGATTTCATTCATTTACTTTCACCAGTCGTTGTCAAATAACACTTCTTTGTATTTCTCGGTCACAATCCCTCCATTTCTCTCTCATCCATCCCACTCTGACTGTCACTCTCTCAGTGCACTACTAGAGCCCGGAGTGACTTCTCAGGAAAGGGCGTTTGGGGGAATTATAGGGGTTTAGTTCTCTCAACTTGACCCCGGTCCTAATGACTTGTAGTCTAAGTCTTTGGCTCCTAGCGGAGTGTTGTCCTAACCTCCACTTGTCTGCTGTGTGTACAAACACATTGAGAAAGGAAAACAGGTACAGGGCCCACAGGAACAGGGGCTTAGCCACCGCGGCACGTTCTCACAGCACAGCAGATGCCCCCACCGCAGTCCCTTGTTCTTCACTGGGGCCTGCACAGGTTATCCTGAGGTCTCTCTCCTTCTTTCTCTCCTATCCATTATGGATGGATAGTTAGATAGAAACATGGTCTCATTAGAATTATGTCAAATTCACAATGGAAATAAGTCCCAGACTTTATTGTGTGTTATCCTCAATGATTTTACTCATGTGCATGTATGGGTTTTTCAAGTTTTATGTGTGCTTGTTTTTTTTTATTGTCAAATTAGTAAACTAAACTAAACAAACAAATAGTACGCTGAGATATTACTTATACATGTATGTCAATATGGTGACATAAAATAGTGGCATTTAACTATTATAGTCACAGTATATGTCACATAATATGCATTTTTAGATAGTGTAGATAGATTCAGACTCAATGGACATTTTAGAGTTTTATAGCGAGAATTTAAACTTTGCCAAATATTCAAATGAATTGCTGTCTTCCTGTCATTGATTAGTTAAATTATTATCACACCATCCAGAAATTATTCAAACAATTTAATAATTTAATCCTCAAAGGTATTTGATTCTTACATAGGCACAATGATTTTTTCTTATCAAAATTGCCACACAAATTTCTCTTTGTGGTAAAAAACAGACAATGGCCCTATAAATGTCACTAGTCATTGACCAAAATTCCCTCACTGACCTATTATTAATATCATGTTCCAATAGTCAACCAATTGTTTTTGAGAAAATGTACTATAATAATCCAAAACATGGACTTCCTTGATCATCAAATATAACCATGTCATTTAACCTACAAGTATTCCAAACTATTTAACTTGTTATATTTGATCATTCTGAAGGAATGTTTTTGAATGTCTTTCGGTAGACTTTTATCTGAAGAAAAATCTTTCAGACACTATTACAAAATGTTTGTTTAGAAAGTACAGAAAAACAAAGAAAATCGACCATGACCAAGTCTTCCAGTGTGTACTGCAGGCCTACGTGTAGTTCAAGATGGCTTCCGTATCACACTAATGTGTGACAGGATAGGAGAAGTGGAGGCAACCTGTGGAGAATTTGTCTTCATCAGACAATATTGCCAAAGACGTTTCGAGCCTTTTTCTCATACCTCTTCCGTAATTAAGACTTCTTCAAATATGATGCTTAGCACAGTATCGCTGTGCCTGGACACTAATGGGAGCTAATGGCACTGGAAAGAGAAAAAGCATTGAACACATCAGAATAGTCATTTATGAACAGTCTGCACAATGTGTTTATATTCTTTGAATTCGACAGAGTGTTTAGTTGAAATGTGATTAGTGTATTATAAAGCGATGTTCATCTCCAAGACAAAATTTGTGCAGCCCATTATCAGCCTCAAAATGTCATCCTGTCACGTTTTTGCAAAATGGTCTGCTTCAACCAATTGATGCTTATGTCAACTGGTCATGCTCCCAGCAAGCTTGAGGTGTCAATGGGAAAAGACGAGCGTCAAACAATTGAAAAGATACGTGTCACAGGGTTGACGCTTATGTCAATACATTCCATTCAATGGTAAAAGATGAGTGTCCCAGGGTTGATGCTTATGTCAATATATTTCCAGTCAATGGGAAAAGATGAAAAGATGACACAGACAGACAAAGTGACAGACATCTCTCTTTCTCTCTCACACACTCTTTCTCTCTCTCTCTCTCTCTCTCTCTCTCTCTCATTCTCTAATCTCCCCATCTCTCCCTTCTCTCTTACTCTCTCTACCTCCTTCTCTCTCACATTCTCTTTGCTTCCCTCTGCCTCTTTCTCTCTACATCCTCTTTATGCCCCCTCTTCTCTCTCCTTCCCTCACCCTTCTTTCACCTCCTCCACCCTCTCCTCGTCTCTCTTCCTACTTCTCTCTCCCCTTTCTCCCCCTTTCCCCTCCCCCACCTCTGTCTGTCTGTTGACTATTTCTCTCCCCTGTCTCCTCTCTCTCCCCTCCCTCATTCTACCCCTTCTCTCTCTCCTTCCTTCCCCCTCTATTCTCTCTCCTTCCTTCTTTCCCTCCCTCCCTGTCTTCTCATCTCGCTCTATCCCTCCTCCTCTCTGCTGTCATCTTCACAGACAGCATATTGACGCAGACAGACAGGCAGGGGCAGACGCAGATAGACAGACAAGTCAATATTTTTTTTTATACCAATATCCTCCTCAGAATTCATTCTAACAAAGTTCTTAGTTTCTAGAACTACAAGACCATTGTGTCCAATGTAGGTCAAAAATGTTTTTGGGTTGATTAACTTAAAATGTAATATGCCGGGTCATGACGGTCCCCTGGTCACAAATATGTAACATTTGAGAAGATTCAAAATGTTTAACCCTTCGAAACCGCCCCTATGACCCCCAATTAATAAGTCACTTCCAGTAATCGCAGGAAGCTGAAATTCAATGTGCGGCCTCCTGGGGACACTCTTTAACAATGCCCTATTTCAAGTCTTTACGTTAAGAATTGACCATTCTACAGAGAATGGGAAGACAGTGTTTTTGTTTAACTGCAGGGGGAGAATGAAGAACCATGTTGTCGATGAATTAAGCCATTTCCTGTTGCCACAGTAAGCTGAACCTCAACACAGGGCATCCATATAAGGTCATGATGGGTTGTGTGAATTTTGTTTCCAGCCTCAACCATTTTGCAGATGTCACTCAAAAGTACTGTAGTGGGGGGGAGGGGCAATTAATAAATAGTTAATTAGGGTTATTTCTAGGGTTAAGACCCTAACCCTAATTTTAAGTTTCATGTCCACATCCCAGCTCAGCCCTAAACCTAGCCTCAACCCTAACTCTAACCCTAGCTTCATATTCACTCCCAGCTAAACCCTAATGCTAACCCTCACACTAATTCTAACTCTAGCTTCATGTCCACATCCCAGCTCAACCCTAAACCTAACCTCAACCCCACCCTCTGCAGGGTCTGAAGAAACTGAAAATATCCGGTTTTAACAGATATAGTATCTTCAACCTAGCTTCCTTTCCCCTTGAACACCGGATGTGAGGACTCCGCTCAGGTGTTTATTTTATGCCTGGTACGTTAGTTTACATCAACCCTAACCCTAGCTTCATATCCACTCCCGGCTCAACCCTTGCTTAACACTGACCCTAAACCTAATCCTAACCCAGATTAATGTCCAAATCCCAGCTCAAACCTAAACCTAGCCTCAAACCTAACCCTCGCTTCATCTCTACATCTTGGCTCAACCCTAACCCTAGCCAAAACCCTTATTTCTTGTCTACCATCCCTAGAAATAACTCTAATTAACAATTAATTAATTTGCCCCACTGCCCTTACTTGAAGCCTGACCTAGAGTTAGTGTGCTTTTGAGTGACATCAACAGAATGTTTGAGGCTAGAAACAAAATTCAAGTATGGGATTGTTCAACAGATGCTCCCGATGAACTGAACACCAGCCTACACCTGGCCATGTGAAATTAACTCTTCATAGTAAAAACTTTCCCACAGAGAACAAGGCCTTTCTTCCATGAAAAGTACTGTCTACGGCGCTCACATAACGGTGATGCACCCATGGACTGCAATTGAGCTAGCTAACTGTCCTTGCACACAACCCATCGTGACCTTATACGGATGCCCTGTGTGGAGGTTCAGCTTACTGTGGCAACAGGAAATAGCTTAATTCATCCTCAACATAGTGCATCATTTTCTCCCTGCAGTTACACAAAAACACTGGCTTCCATCTTCTGTAGATCTGTCAATTCTTAACGTAAGGACTTGGAACTCATTGCATTGCTAAAGAGTGTCCCCGGGAGGCTGTACATTGATTTGCAATTTCAGGAAGTGACTTCATTGGGGGTCATAGGGGCGATTTTTATCTTCCCAAAAGGGTTAAAAAGGTTTAATCTTCCCAAATGTTACATGTTTGTGACCAGGGGACTGTCATGACCCGGCATACAACATTTGAAGTCAATCAACCCAAAAGCATTTTTTACCTTAATTGGACACAATGGTCTTGCAGTTCTAGAAAGAAGGGGGAATTCCGCCGTGAGTGAAGCGTGCGTAAATGGAACGTAATACCCTTTTTATGCACTGTTCTCTTTACGCGTATTCTGGCCTTGAACTTAAGTATGAGAATAGCATGGTATTCACCCGCTATTCGTTTGGGGTGGAGATCAAAGAAATGAAGGTGTGGCGGAGGTGTGTCTACAGATACACCGTATTCTGAACTTAATTCCCTCATAATTCCACCCACTTTATGTGCGATGAAATGATGAATAAGGTCGAGCAACCTGTCGGTTCCAAGTGGAACAACATCTACTATATTTTTTCCCAATAAAAATAACAGCATTCTCCATGCTATAATTTACAAATTGATAAGAGCTATTGATAAGAACTAGGTAAATGAGTAAGCAGTTTGGACCGTCATGACCCGGATTTGAAATATAAATGACAATTGTTTTAGATCTATTTCAACTCAAATCAAATGTTATTGGTCACATACACATGGTTAGCAGATGTTATTGCGGGTGTAGCGAAATGCTTTACCTTATGATCGCTGGAGACAAATGTGAAACCAGTCATATGGCAGTAAACTGAAGCATATCAACATATAACCTTTTCCACAGTGAAGTTTTCGAAATGCTGGCCTTATAACTTGGGATGAAATTTGGAGACCCAAGCTATAAGCTTCTGTAGCCATCCGCAAATTACAGTATAGGGCCAAACCTACCGAGTTGGTTTATGATTTCTAGAATGTTTGAATTTGCCCAGATAACCACTATCAGTAGCCACTGTCAGTTCTACCCACATACATTTATAGCTGTCACTGACTTTAGTGTTAGTTTCTGTAAATGTTGCATCATTCCATTACATCGTTAGTTTAAATTTCCTCTGTCACGTTCGTGTGGTTGTTCCTGAGGATTGCTGGCAATAGTGGATCATATTAGGCTATCGTATTACAAGTCGTGCATTCATTTGGGAAGGTAGCCTATTTGAATCCTTATGGAACGCAGACCAAATGTAGCACTTTAAACCTGGAGCCTGGCACACGGTTCACGATGACTGGACAGTTGTCATACAGTTCCATCATTAGTTAGGATTATTAGGGTCAATTTATAGGACTAGGCCTACTGTTCAACCCCTATTGTACACTTTTCTCAGCTTTCAATATTTTATGGATTGAACATGTGAATATGGCAACTTTCAGGATTAATCAAAACGTTCTATTTTTTATTCACCAATATTTTAGTGCGTAAAGGCTCTCCGAAGCAGTTTTTTTATTATTAATTAAAATACTTTCCTAACCCTAAATAATATACAAGATCAGAGTATGTTTAAATCTACCAATTGGTGCTGAAAAGTAGAAGAATATGCCTGTGTTTACATGGCTTTCTTTCATTGATCTCTAATATTCGGAACTATTCTCTCCATATATTCTAGTGAGTCTGTCGAGAAAATTTGAATTAAAGGTATACCACATTTTTAAGGGATCGCTTTAGATAAATGTACTGAAAACCATATTGAATGAAAACTCCACGAGAATATATGTTGGCCAGCAAGTGGGAGGATTTTCAGTGGTTGAATTAAATGTATTCAGGGCGCGCAAGGGAACCACTTATGCAAAGCCCGTTACGCACTTGCATAAGGTAAGTCTGAATACCAACTAATGAGAAGTGCATGGAAAAGGCGTGCGTAAGAACGGGCCCTAAGAATCGGGCCCTAAGAGCCTTGTTACAATGAATTCTGAAGAAGATATTGGTCTTTTTTTGTTGTTGATTGACTTGTCTGTGTCTGCCTGCCTGTGTCTGTCTGTCTGTGTCTGCCTGTCTGTCTGCCTGTCTGTTTTGTTGAGAGAGGAGGGAGATAGGGAGGATAAAGAGGAGGTAGATAGATAGAGACAGAGGAAGACAAAGAGCAGTAAAGGAGTGAGGGAAAATGAGAAAAGAGTGACGGGGAGAGTAGGAAAAGAGAATAAAGAAAGAGAAAGACATGTATGTATGTCTGTCTGTGATCTCCTCTTTTCATATTTTCTCATTGACTGGAATGTCAGCATGGTATTGTAATGTCTACCATGCTGTAAAATGTCTCTCTCACGAACATCAAATATGGTATTATTTTTGCTTAAAAAGCTGTTACTTGCAGTTCAACCTCCGTTCAGGTTAGGTGCAAAATCTTAACGTCATATAAAGGTTACTCTGACTATGACGTCCTTGTGACGTGACCAACAGAAATTTCGACTAAAGACATTGTCCTGTTATAGAAGATTTGTCCTGTTACGAAACTCGTATGAAAGTTTAATAAAGCAATTCATCAAATCTTTGCGAAAACCTCATAAAGTTACTTGCCATATCCAGAGTGGAAAAATAATCCATGTCTGTTATTCAAATAGTTTAGTCGTTTACTTTGATCTTATCTCACTGGTGTCTGTGAACAAGGATTTAGTCACACCCTGGGAAACCACATTATTCCAACATTATGAACAATAAATTCGGCAGAGGATTATCCTTATTAGATTACAGATCAGAGATTCCCGAACCATTTAAGATTTCGCTCACATTTTCAGGGTCATCTATACAAACATTCTACCTTGCAGATCAGAAACTTCTGTGAAAACACAAGATCCTGATTTATCTTCCCGATTCCTGCTTACAAGCAAAAACTAAAGCAGGAAGTACCAGTGAAGTGGTCAGGTGACGCGGATGCTACACTATGGGACTGTTTTGCTAGCACAGACTAGAATCTGTTCCGGTATTCATCCAATGGCATTGAGGAGTATACAGGATTAAGATTGAATCCAACTACACCGGCTCTGGCGCTTGTCGGATGTGTCAGGGCTTGAAAACTATTACGGACTACAAAGGGAAACGCAGACGCGAGCTGCCAAGTGATGTGAGCCTACCAGATGAGCTAAATGCCTTTTATGCGCGCTTCGAGGCAAGCAACACTGAATCATGCACGACAGCACCAGATGTTCTGGATGACTGTGTGATAACACTCTCGGTAGCCGATGTGAGCAAGACCTTTAAACAGGTCAACATTCACAAAGCCACGAGGCCAGACAGATTACCAGGACGTGTACTCAAAGCATGCGTGAACCAACTGGCAAGTGTCTTCACTGACATTTTCAACCTCTCCCTGACCGAGTCTGTAATACTGACATGTTTCAAGCAGACCACCATAGTCCCTGCGCCCAAGAAAGCGAAGGTTACCTGCCTAAATGATTAGCCATGAAGTGGCAATGAAGTGCTTTGAAAGGCTAGTCATGGCTTACATCAACAGCATCCTCCTGGATACTCTAGACCCACTCCAATTCGCATACCGCCCCAACAGATCCACAGATGATGCAATCTCAATTGCACTTCACACTGCCCTTGACCACCTGGACAAAAGTAACACCTATGTGAGAATTCTATTCATTGACTACAGCTCAGTGTTCGACACCATAGTGCCCACGAAGCTCATCACTAAGCTAAGGACCCTGAGACTAAACACCTCCCTCTGCAACTGGATCCTGGACTTCCTGACGGGCTGCCCCCAAGTGGTAAGGGTAGGCAACAACACGTCTGCCACCCAGATCCTCAACACTGGGGCCCCTCAGGGGTGTGTACTTAGTCCCTTCCTGTACTCCTTGTTCACCCACGACTGCATGGCCAAAAATGACTCCCAACACCATCATTAAGTTTGCTGATGACACAACAGTGGTAGGCCTGATCACCGGAAACAATGAGACAGCATATAGGGAGGAGGACAGAGAACTGTCAGTGTGGTGCCAGGACAACAACCTCTTCCTCAATGTGAGCAAGACAAAGGAGCTGATCGTAGACTACAGGAAAAGGTGGGCCGAACAGGCCCCATTAACATCGATGGGGTTGTAGTGGAGTGGGTCGACAGTTTCAAGTTCCTTGGTGTCCACATCACCAATAAACTATCATGGTCCAAACACACCAAGACAGTCGTGAAGAGGGCACGACAACACCTTTCCCCCTCAGGAGACTGAAAAGATTTGGCATGGGTCCCCAGATCCTCAAAAGGTTCTACAGCTGCACCATCAAGAGCATCCTGACCGGTTGCATCACCAGCCTGGTATGGCAACTGCTCGGCATCTGACCGTAAGGTGCTACAGAGGGTAGTGCGTACAGCTCAGTACATCACTGGGGCCAAGCTTCCTGCCATCCAGGACCTATATACTAGGCAGTGTCAGAGGAAAGCCCATAAAATTGTCAGAGACTCCAGTCACCCAAGTCATGGACTGTTTTCTCTGCTACCGCATGGCAAGCGGTACCGGAGCGCCAAGTCTAGGACCAACATTCTCCTTAACAGCTTCTACCCCCAAGCCATAAGACTGCTGAACAATTAATGAAATGGCCACCGGACTATTTACATTGACCCCCAATTTGTTTCTCACTGTTTATTATCTATGCATGGTCACTTCACCCTTACCTACATGTACAAATTACCTCAACTAACCTGTACCCCCGCACACTGACTCGGTACCGGTACCCCCTGTATATAGCCTCGTTATTGCTATTTATGTGTGTTACTTTTTATAATTTTTTACTTAATTTATTTGGTAAATATTTTCTTAACTCATCTTGAACTGCATTGTTGGTTAAGGGCTTGTAAGTAAGAATTTCACGGTAAGGTCTACACTTGTATTCGGTGCATGTGACAAATAAAGTTTGATTTGATTTGAAAACTGTTGTGGCCTAGCTGATACATCAGGGGAGTTTATGCCATTATTCTCTAATAGCTCCAATAACCATCACCCTTTATCCCTAATAAAGTCAGACTGGACAGAGGATTTACTCTGAATTACATGGCAGCTCTCATAATATTGTTAAACATATTAATAGAGCGGACTACAAACGCAGTAGTCAGTCTTTGTTATATAGTGCCTCTTTACCTTAGTCGTATTCCAACTAATGGTTTGATTTAGGCCTACTTGAAAACAACTGCGAATGCTTCGTGTGTATCCCAGATTGAGAATTGATTCTAAAATTGAATTCTGCGCATTAGCTGGGCAATAATGAGCTTATTATTATTTGCTTGTACAAAACACAAAGAGTTTACTGCCTGTTGGTGCACTTATTTATTTTAGTTTACAGGTTTGTAAGTCTAAAAGTTTCAGTTTACTCCACAAAAAGAAAATTGTCTGCGTGGAAATGTTTGGATGACAATTTGCAATCCGAACCTAACTGCAGTCCCAGGTTTCTTAAGTACCCCCGGGTATAGCACTGCATCTTGTTCTTGCAACCACCATTTCATACTTTGGAAAGAATTCCCATACATATGCAGGCCAAGGTAGAAAAGATGTTCTTGGGTTTCGGGAAAACAATTACCTAGTCATTTCTCCAATCACATTACATTCCCATGGCTTAGGAAGTGTGTCCCAAAGCAAACAAAGGTAAACCAACCCCCTGTTTTATCTTTGCATCATATGACAATTCTGTCAGGGAGGTCTGTTATGGTACAGTAGGTTAGCATTAAACTAGCCCTGTGCTAATCCTAACATTGCACTCAGCAGATAAACGCTAGCCACAGTCCAGCCACCTCCTATCCACATCTCAGACCACATGTCCCCACTAACTGAAACCCAAGCTTTGTTGTTCAACCTGAGAAACCATAGGTAGCTGCTATATTATTCAACTTACAAGTGCGTTCGGTAAACAAGATAATAGGTCTTAATATCTTTACGACATTATATAAAAATATGATCAAATAAAGAGAGATAAGATAACATATTAAGATAAGATAAACATTTATTTGAAATGATTTCATTCTACTTTTCAGAGCTGGTCATAATTACATTTCTTTAAGAGTACTATAGTTATTTGTTTTATGATTTAAATGTCAGTTTGGTTTTGGCACCAGGATTTTCTGCTCAACCTCAGAGCTCAATCAGCTGAAATTGTTGGGTAATCAGATGCTCAATACTCAAAATGGAGTTGAAATTAATTCTGGGGCATTCTGTACATTAAAAACTATTTAAGAGATTAAGTCAAGTTCAAGCAAAAACAAATATTTCTGTACATTAGGGCAATCATTGAATTATTTATGAATGTACTTAACTTATAGAAATGTCCTAAATGGTATGGAATTGTTTCATCATCTCATTATGTTTTCCATGTCATTCTTACTCTAAAACAGTTTGGTAAAGGGATCTTGTAACTGCTCAACTATCAGAGATAACAGATATGTTCATGCATTTCCACTGACTTCATAGACATGCATTATATCATTTTATTTGCAAGACTAAAAAACTGATTGCCAGATTCAATTGGGTAATTTAAAAAAATAATATTGTACATTGTTCAATAGAAAAATTGCATTAAATACATTTAGTGTACAGTAAGGTTGCTTCAGGGTTATTGAGTCTAATATTTTAAATACCTTAATAAAGTTCCAAACAGGTTTCACAAAAGTAAGTAAGTACTATGCAGCAATATGTACAAGATGTGTTTTTGGGATCTTCTCCAATAAAAATTATATGTTTAACTGGAGATGTTAGATTTGACAGGATTCAACAAAGGGAATTACTTGGCAGTTGATGATAGTGATGCACTTCACAATTACCTTGCAACTTTGATCTTGCTATTATCGTACAGTACATATTGTTCTGTCTGTCAGACCAATCTGACACTTTTGTCAATGACGTTGACAGACAGACAGACTGTGTGACTCTTTCCTCTCCTGTCTGACTGAAACAGCAGAAGATATCTTCTCCAAGGGAGGCGCTGCTTGGCGTCTCTGGCCTGTAGAGAGAGTTATGTATCAGTGTATGCTGCTGCTAGGGCGGCGAGGCAGGCTCCCCTCGGGCTGCACTAGCAGGCTGGTGCCAGAAAGTCTCACCTAAGCAGGTTAGCCTGGGAACAGGCAGATACATACATACCACAGGAATTTCTTCCACCAAGGGCTTGTTCACTCTCATACATACAGTCACTAGCGGTTCTCACACACATGCTAGCATTTCTGACCACATACAATGTACATATACTTTCTCACAACCCAATTGTCTCATTCCAGGCACTTGCAGTACAGTATATCTTCACACCATTGAGTACACTTATTGCTATATTGGACTACTTTATAGAACGTGATTCTGATTCTGATTATGGTGACATTTTGGGAAACATTGGACATGTTGAATGTAAACGTGTATGTTTGATTTCTCAAAGGAAAACAATGTACAGAGAAATGCAGAGAGAAGAAAGAGCAACACATCATATTGTAATCACATACACATTTGATTTTTGGACACAGCACACTCAGTGAAGAGACCGTACCACCCAGAATGTAAGCTAATGACTCATTAAACATCCATTACAGCTTGATCTGTAATACTCGGTCCATCTCTCACAGTGTTCCCTTACCCGTCCCTCTGATGACCCTGTCACACTTACAGTTTCTTTGGAACGTGCGCTGTGTGTGTGTGTGTGTGTCTGTGTGTGCGCCTGCAACCAGTAAGTGTGACATTTAAATGTCTGTGGAGTACAGCTGCCCTCACGACCCTGTCACACATATGCATATGTGTGCATGTGTGCATGTGTGTATATGCGCACACCTGTGTTTCCATATATCTTTGTTCGTCAGTGCAGAAACACCTACGTACAACCTACGTGTCATGCCATAGTCATTCATCCACCATGTAAAATCAGGACGCTTAGCTTTGTTGATGGTACATCCCACAGGGTCATAAAAAGGTACATTTAAAGACAAGCCCACATCTTGAAATCTGTTTAGGAAACACGCATACAGTACGAACATGTGTTTATGTACGTAGCACGTCATTATCTTTGAATCTTGATGACATTTCCCAATGTTTCTTATAATTATACACCTCAAAAAGTGAACGTGAAGCCTAGACCACCCATAGTGAAACACACACACACACACACACTTATTTTTCACAGAACCCTCCAATCAGACAGCACTATCCCCCTCCTCTAAGGATATGTGATACAGTATAGGGTGAAGTTGCCCCACGACACTGATCTAAGGTCAGTCTTTCATTTTCTCCACTAATGGTTAAGGTTTAGATATGGGGAGTATAAGCTGATCCTAGATCAGCGCTGAATGGCTAAGGGCAACTACCTTGCAACTAAATGCAAGAACAAGATAATTCAGAATGGTCTATGTAATCACTATGTTTGGAAAACAAGTTGCACATCAAATGAATCCTAAAGGATTTGTCAGCTGTGTGTGTGCGTGTGTGTGTGTGTGCGTGTGTGTGCGTGTGTGTGTGTGTGTGTGTGTTGTTTGCGTGTGTGTGTGTGTGTTCTCTTCAATGAGGGGCTGTTGAGACTCTTTACAGAGTTTAGAGTAGACAGTATGATGTTTGTTTACATGATCATTTATTTACATGATGTCCCTTTCCAGATTAAAACAATGCCATAGAGTAGCAAGAAAGGTAAACTAGGCTAGCACCCTCCTGTGTTAGTGAAGAGAGCTGCATCTCACCCTCTAAGCATTCACACACGCAACTTCGTTTTGTCCTGTCTATCATTCACGGTCCACATTTCTCCTTCTTTTTGTTACTTTATCATTCATTTAATGCAGGTCTATTTTTTGACAATTCATATTAAAATGAATATATTTCTTTTTCAAATATTGTCTTGACACTCGATCTAGAGGCAACATTCAAATTTAAGCGTAGACTAATTTCCACCAAAGAAAATCTGAAGGAGCTAGGAAAATGTTCCAAAGCGTGGAAACAAACATCTTATGCTAGCTGCTCGGAAGCGTGGAAACAAACATCTTATGCTAGCTGCTTGGAAGCGTGGAAACAAACATCTTATGCTAGCTGCTGCGAAGCGTGGAAACAAACATCTTATGCTAGCTGCTCGGAAGCGTGGAAACAAACATCTTATGCTAGCTGCTCGGAAGCGTGGAAACAAACATCTTATGCTAGCTGCTCGGAAGCGTGGAAACAAACATCTTATGCTAGCTGCTCGAAGCGTGGAAACAAACATCTTATGCTAGCTGCTCGGAAGCGTGGAAACAAAAATCTTATGCTAGCTGCTCGGAAGCGTGGAAACAAGCGTCTTATGCTAGCTGCTCGGAAGCGTGGAAACAAACATCTTATGCTAGCTGATCGGAAGCGTGGAAACAAACATCTTATGCTAGCTGCTCGGAAGCGTGGAAACAAACATCTTATGCTAGCTGCTCGGAAGCGTGGAAACAAGCATCTTATGCTAGCTGCTCGGAAGCGTGGAAACAAGCATCTTATGCTAGCTGCTCGGAAGCGTGGAAACAAGCATCTTATGCTAGCTGCTCGGAAGCGTGGAAACAAACATCTTATGCTAGCTGCTCGGAAGCGTGGAAACAAACATCTTATGCTAGCTGCTCGGAAGCGTGGAAACAAACATCTTATGCTAGCTGCTCGGAAGCGTGGAAACAAACATCTTATGCTAGCTGCTCGAAGCGTGGAAACAAGCATCTTATGCTAGCTGCTCGGAAGCGTGAAACAAACATCTTATGCTAGCTGCTCGGAAGCGTGGAAACAAACATCTTATGCTAGCTGCTCGGAAGCGTGAAACAAACATCTTATGCTAGCTGCTCGGAAGCGTGGAAACAAACATCTTATGCTAGCTGCTCGGAAGCGTGGAAACAAACATCTTATGCTAGCTGCTCGGAAGCGTGGAAACAAGCATCTTATTCTAGCTGCTCGGAAGCGTGGAAACAAACATCTTATGCTAGCTGCTCGGAAGCGTGGAAACAAACATCTTATGCTAGCTGCTCGGAAGCGTAGAAACAAGCATCTTATGCTAGCTGCTCGGAAGAGTGGAAACAAGCATCTTATGCTAGCTGCTCGGAAGCGTGGAAACAAACATCTTATGCTAGCTGCTCGGAAGCGTGGAAACAAGCATCTTATGCTAGCTGCTCGGAAGAGTGGAAACAAGCATCTTATGCTAGCTGCTCGGAAGCGTGGAAACAAACATCTTATGCTAGCTGCTCGAAGCGTGAAACAAACATCTTATGCTAGCTGCTCGAGGCGTGGAAACAAACATCTTATGTTAGCTGCTCGGAAGCGTGGAAACAAACATCTTATGCTAGCTGCTCGGAAGCGTGGAAACAAGCATCTTATGCTAGCTGCTCGAAGCGTGAAACAAACATCTTATGCTAGCTGCTCGGAAGCGTGGAAACAAACATCTTATGCTAGCTGCTCGGAAGCGTGGAAACAAACATCTTATGCTAGCTGCTCGGAAGCGTGGAAACAAACATCTTATGCTAGCTGCTCGAAGCGTGGAAACAAGCATCTTATGCTAGCTGCTCGAAGCGTGGAAACAAGCATCTTATGCTAGCTGCTCGGAAGCGTGGAAACAAACATATTATGCTAGCTGCTCGGAAGCGTGGAAACAAGCATCTTATGCTAGCTGCTCGGAAGCGTGGAAACAAACATCTTATTCTAGCTGCTCGGAAGCGTGGAAACAAGCAGCTTATGCTAGCTGCTGCGAAGCGTGGAAATAGTTTGCAAATGCGCCACACTCTGAGTAATAGCTTGCTTAAGAGGTTGTAAAAGGTGCTTGATAAGTATGTCTCATAAAAGTGATGACTTCCCATTCCCTTGGGCTATAATACCTAGGGGGCTGGTGCTGTGCTTGAAGACTGCGGTGTTCAGATTTCACCATTTGGAATGAATTTCCTCAACAATTTGAGTGTGTTGAAATGCACAGTTCATATAGTGCAAAGCTCCTTTCAGTCTAGCTGAAATAGATATATGCATTTAAGGATTAATCTCTAAAATATAACAGTTTAGTTTGATCAATTAATATCATCAATTATTTGTGTTCTGAGAGCTCCCCCATCAATTGAAGAAGATAGGTTTATATGCATCCAATGTCCAATTGAAGCACACCAGATTCTGGGAGTGAATGACATCCTCCTTCTACTTCCGAGCATGAGTCAAGGACAAGCAACAATCAAGGGTGAGCCCTCTTCGTGTCAGAAAAGCATCAAGACAACATCCACTAGGCTACTAATTCCACTACACTATTAATGTCCTTGTTTTTGTGTCCATTAAAATAGAACAACGCAAACTGGCTCTAACCAGAAGAGAAAGAGGAGTGGGAGGCCCCGGTGAAAACTGAGCAAGTAAGTATGTTAGAGTACACACTGTACATAGATTTTTCTATTGTGTTATTGACTGTACAATTGTTTATGTGTAACTCTGTGTTGTTGTTTTTGTCGCACTGATTTGCTTTATCTTGGCCACTTCGCAGTTGTAAATGAGAACTTGTTCTCAACTGGCCTACCTGGTTAAATAAAGGTGAAATAAAAAAAATTAAAAAATAGAGGGTCTAGTTTGAGAAACAGACGCCTCACACGTCCTCAACTGGCAGCTTCACTAAATAGTACCCGCAAAACACCAGTCTCAACGTCAACAGTGAAGAGGAGACTCCGGGATGCTGGGCAGAGTTGCAAAGTCTAGGCAGAGTTGTAATATCTCAGACTGGCTAATAAAAGGAAAATAAATAAGGGCAAAAGAACACAGACACTGGACAGAGGAACTCTGCCTAGAAGGCCAGCATTCCGGAGTCGCCTCTTCACTGTTGACGTTGAGACTGGTGTTTTACGGGGACTTTTTAATGAAGCTGCCAGTTGAGGACTTGTGAGGCGTCTGTTTCTCAAACTAGACACTCTAATGTACTTGTCCTCTTGCTCAGTTGTGCACCGGGGCCTCCCACTCCTCTTTCCATTCTGGTTAGGGCTATTCTGTGAGGGGAGTAGTACACAGCGTTGTACGAGATCTTCAGTTTCTTGGCAATTCCTCGCATGGAATAGCCTTAATTTCTCAGAACAAAAATAGACGGATGAGTTTCAGAAGAGAGTTCTTTTGTTTTTGTTTCTTTGTTTTTTGAGCCTGTAATTGAACCCACAAATGCTGATGCTCCATATACTCAACTAGTCTATAGAAGGCCAGTTTTATTGCTTCTTTAGTCAGAACAAGTTTTCAGCTGTGCTAACATATTTGAAAAAGGGTTTTCTAATGATCAATTAGCCTTTTAAAATTATAAACTTGGATTAGCTAACACAACGTGCCATTGGAACACAGGAGTGATGGTTGCTGGTAATGGGCCTCTGTATGCCTACGTAGATATTCCATAAAAAATCTGCTGTTTCCAGCTACAATAGTCATTTACAACATTAACAATGTCTACACTGTATTTCTGATCAATTTGATGTTATTTTAATGGACAAAAAATGTGCTTTTCTTTCAAAAACAAGGACATTGTTAAAAACTTTTGAACGGTCGTGTACATCGTCGCATAATTAAGTAAAAACAAATCACTGTTTCAATGAAATGTGCCCCTATCCCAGCTCTGAGAAAAACATAGATCTTGTGAGTGATACTCTACAGGTACAGTACAGGAAGCACCAGCAAAACACAAGAAGGCATTTATGAATATATACAGTGCCTTAGGAAAGTATTCAGACCAGTTGACCTTTTCCCCATTTTGTTACGTTACAGCCTTATTCTAAAATTGATCAAATGTTTTTCTTCCCTCATCAATCTAATGACAAAGCAAAAAGAGGTTTTTAGAAATGGTTGCAAATGTATTACAAATAAAAAACTTAAATATCACATTCACATAAGTATTCAGATCCCTTACTCAGTACTTTGTTGAAGCACCTTTGGCAGCGATTACAGCATTGAGTCTTGGGTATGATTTTGGCACAGCTCTATTTAGCGAGTTTCTCCCATTCCTCTCTGCAGATCCTCTCAAGCTCTGTCAGGTTGGATGGGGAGCATTGCTGCACAGCTATTTGCAGGTCTCTCCAGAGATGTTCGATCAGGTTCAAGTCCGGGCTCTGGCTGGGCCACTCAAGGACATTCAGAGGCTTATTCCGAAGCCACTCCTGCATTGTCTTGGCTGTGTGCTTAGTGTCATTGTCCTGTTGGAAGGTGAACCTATGCCTCAGTCTGAGGTCCTGAGCGCTCTGGAGCATGTTTTCATCAAGGATCTCTCTGTACTTTGCTCCGTTCATCTTTGCCTCGATCCTGACTAGTCTCCCAGTCCCTGCCACTGAAAAACATCCCCACAGCATGATGCTGCCACCACCATGCTTCACCATAGGGATGGTGCCAGACATGACGCTTGGCATTGAGGCCAAAGAGTTCAATCTTGGTTTCATCAGACCAGAGAATCTTGTTTCTCATGGTCTGAGTCTTTAGGTACCTTTTGGCAAACTTCAAGCGGGCTGTCATGTGCCTTTTCGTGAGGAGTGTCTTCAGTCTTGCCACTCTATTATAAAGTCTTGATTGATGGAGTGCTGCAGAGATTGTTCCATCTCCACAGAGGAACTCTGGAGCTCTGTCAGAGTGACCATCGGGTTCTTGGTCACCTGCCTGACCAAGGCCCTTTTCCCCCTATTGCTCAGTTTGGCCGGGCGGCCAGCTCTAGGAAGAGCCTTGGTGGTTCCAAACTTTTTCCATTTAAGAATGATGGAGGCCACTGGGTTCTTGGGGACCTTCAATGCTGCAGAAATGTTGGTACCCTTCCCCAGATCTGTGCCTCAACACAATTCCTTCGACCTTTTGTTCTGACATGCACTGTCAACTGTGGGACCTTATACAGATAGGTGTGTCCCTTTCCAAATCATGTCCAATCAATTGAATTTACCACAGGTGGACTCCAATCAAGTTGTAGAAACATTTCAAGGATGATCAATGGAAACAGGATGCACCTGAGCTCAGTTTCGAGCGCAGCATAGCAAAGTGTCTGAAAAGTTATGTAAATAAGGTATTTCTGTTTATAATTTTTTCATTCATTTGCTAAAATGTATATTTTTTTTTACTGTTTTAGTTTTGTCATTATGGGATATTGTGTGTAGGCTGCAACATAACAAAATGTGGAAAAAGTCAAGGGGTCTGAATACTTTCTGAAGGCCCTGTATTTTTGGCTCCATTAAAGGCACTCTTGGCACCCATTCTCTACTATTTCTCAGTCTCCTCCGGTCCCTGCGTTACCTGAGGAGAACTTGGCATGGCAGCCGAGAGCGCAATGGAAAATTGGAAAATATGGTGCCCATGGGTGAGAAACAATTATGGGGTTGTGTTCATAACAATGGTGTACAAAGGGAATGAAAATACCAGAGCTACGTGTTTTACCGTAAAAATGCTGGGAGCGAAATGAATGTAATTAATTACTTTCGTAACAGACTTTTACAGCCTCACCAGCATGCATGTACTCTACCTTCTTAAATCCTTGAAATCAAGAGCTCACTTAACTGATTCTGAAATAATTTAAGCAGAACAGAAATGTTTGCTATCTTTTTTATTTACCAATGTAGAGGTATTTTTAACTGAAGGAACCTTCTCTGTCCCGTAATGAATTGGAAATTTGGTATACAACTCATTACAGAATTGTAATGTGTCTGTGTAACAGACTTCAGAATTCTTCCATTGTACAACACAGGTATTTTGTCTCTTTTGAATATAACAAGGTCAATACATTTCAATGTCATCCATGTTGGCACATCCGCCCCTAGTCTCTTCGCTCTCTATCTCACCCTGACTCCTCTAAACATCAACCCCTCCCTTTTCACTCGCCCTTTCTCTATCTCCCTTTTCATGCAGTACTCATGTTTGTGTAGTAGTTACATTTTTATTTGTCACGCTGTTCATGTCTTATTTTCTAGTGCAGGTTTATTCAACTACCTTGTGTGTGTGTGTGTGTAAGAAGTTATATATTGTCACCTACTAAGCAATGTGTACATTAGTCAAACTCCAAAGCATCACTGTATGTGAAGTTCCATGAATCTACTGTACTTCCTAAAGTCCTGAAACAAATTGAGACACAGTAGGAATTATATAATTAAGCAATGCGGCCCGAGGGGGTGTGGTATATGGCCAATATACCATGGCTAAGGGATGTTCTTAGGCATATTAGCCATACACCACACACATCTGAGGTGCCTTATTGCTATTATAAACTGGTTACCAATATAATTAGAATAGTACAAATAAATGTTTTGTCATGCCTGTAATATATAGTCTGATGTACCACGGCTTTCAGCCAATCAGCATTCAGGGCTCGTACCACCCAGTTTAAAACCTCTCATAAATTATGAATCTGTGTATCACTCATATGTGCTTTATATTTGTCCTTGTGTAATGGGGCTCAGTGTGCAGCTAACAGCTTACAGTAGCATCCTCCACTGTCCAACTGTCCCATACTGGGCTCTACCAGTGATCCTTTGCTTCGCAACACACGTGAGCTCCTTCCTTGACAACGTGCAAACCGATTGAGCTGTACAAAAGGTACCTCATGGATGACTCCATCGTCAACATTTCAAGCTAGCTGTGGAGTGAGCTTATGGTAAGTTCTTAACGCCAATACACTTGGGTCCTGAAATTGGATTTTCCTCTTTAAAGACTGCATTTCACTTTCATATTCCTACTCTTTTTCAGTAACATATGTGCCGTGCCTCGTTACATCACGTCATGCCAAAAAAAGTAGAAAGAGCATGAAAACGACTGAAACACTACACACAAAAAAACACAAAATAAGCTAAAAAAGTCGAGAAGCTGAGAACAGAGTACTGTCAGAGGTATGTGACAAATGGCATTATTGAAAGAGTAAAAGATACCTAGTTCTGCCCTTTGGCATTTCAAGGCTAACCATTACAGAATCTGCTTGTAGCAACTCCCCTTGAAGTCAGACTGAAGTCAGCCATCCCGTGTTCTAGGACTGGACTGGGTGGGTCATTGAGTGACAGGTCCAATAAGTCTAATTATAGTGGCTGCTGGGGCTAGGTAATGTTGTCTACCGACCCCACCTACTATGGAGCCAGTGCGACTGTGTGAGACCAGGCAACTGAAGGCATCAAGGCCCCATTGACCTACAGCAATAAACACACTCAGGCAAGACACGGGTACTGGGATACACACAATCCCACACTCACGTACATGTACACATGCACGCACGCACGTACGCACACACACACAAACACACAGTCAAGCTTGCTCTCTGTCTCACACAAACACACTTACACACATGCACACTAGGGTCAAAGCTTTCTTTTTCAAAAGTTAAAAAATGTCCGAATTTTAAATTCAAATCACTTCCTGAATTGACTACCTTCAATTCGAATTGAGCCCAGCCCTGATGCACGAATGCACACACACACACACACACACACACACACACACACACACACACACACACACACACACACACACACACACACACACACACACACACACACACACACACACACACACACGGGAGTATGTCTCGAACATTTTAGATAGGCCAGCATTGCTCTTGGATCAGCTTTTTCTACCCAAACTCTACCCAAATTCTGACCTTACTGGACCATGCGTCTGGTAACTGTTCTTTCACAAAAGTATTGCGTAGGCTCACTGCAACATGTGAATGCTTAGAAAGTTTGTGTGTATATGTGTGCACATGCGTGTGTGTGTGAGCTGCGTGTGAGCTTGCGTGTGTGTTAAACAGAGACAATAGAGAGGGATGCAGGTTAGATATGTTTATGTATCTGAATATGTCTCTTGTTTGGTATGTTTACATGAACAATGCTTGTTATCGTAAATGAAATACTAGGTATGTTTACATGAACAATGCTTGTTATTGTAAATGAAATGCATGCATATCTTTCTGTTCCCCTTGCACGAGTTGGGTTGCATGAACCGCTATGGGATATTCTACATCCTATGAATTTTGTTTAGAATCATCACAGATTATCCATGTATTTTGTTTACAGTATTGAATTTGTACAGATATTTTAGTGATGTGTTTAGTAGACTGTAAATCAGACCTGGGTTCAAATACTTTGTGAAATCTTTCAGATACTTTCAACATTTACTTTAGCCTGCCTCAAGTACCAGTTGGGCGGAGTTTGCAGTTTTGTGATTATCCTATTGGTTGCATTGTGCCAGGAAAACTCAATCAAGCCCAACTAAAGTATTTTAAATGATTTCAAATGATATTTGAATCCAGGTCTGCTGTAAATCTCAATTGACTTTCAGTACCATTACCTCAGGCTATGCCATTTTTACTATGGTAGTGGAATACTAATCTGGTCTTCCACAAACTAAGAACAGGGGTAATTGAACCTGTTTACATCCAAACTGGCAATTATGTTTAATTACAATTTGACTTAATGACATCGTCTCAGCCCAGTTATGCGTATTGTGATTATTTTTGCTCGTCACAATAACCGGGCAATCAAGCTGATTCCTTATCATTACATGAAGTTTGGTGCAATCACACACTCACTGTGTGGGTTTTTATATAGTAGAGGTCGGACCTCCTGCCTTGGCTAATTGCTGTACAAAAATACTGTACTGTACTAAAGGAGATCATTCTTCTTTCTTAACTTGCATTTCTCCTCTCACAAAGAGAAAAAACAACATAGATTTCAAGGAACGTACTCTGAGCATAAGAGTAATAAACTGTATCTAGTCAGTAGACCGTAGCTCAGTCTACCAGCAGTCAACTCACAGACATTGTCCCGATTTAACTTCACAGTGGCGGTAGAGCTTTCATCTCTCTGTTTACCTCGCCCAACAGTTGGAGCATCTCTATAACTTTTTTTTAACTCTCCCTCACCCTGGCAACCCAGTTGATGTATTTCTCTTTTATCCCTCACAACAGTTAGATTAACATCTCTAGGACATTAATATATTGTGCAAAACTTCACCCTACCTGGCAACCCAGCAGGCATATTTATTTGTGTATTCCCCTCTACTGTTGATGATAATCTGTATATATTTTTTCCAACCTGGCAACCCAGCCAGCAGGCACACTGTGTTTGAGGGTGAGTTACCGTGGGCTACCGGAATGGGAGGGAGGTCAGGCCCATTCCTCAGTGGAGACAGTCTTGTTTAGAGGCCTGTCCTGTCTGTCTGTGTCTGCTCCTCAAAGGTCACTTTAATATCAGCCCAAGGCTTTGGATCTGCCCTCATGCAGTTCCAGCAATTACTGTCTGGAATATCCCCTACCTCCCTCCCCCTCCCTCCCTCTCTCCCTCACTTTTTGTTGTGTAGACTGCCTTTCCTGCTGCATAGCATGCACCTCCCCCTGCATCTCTCCTTTGCTCTCTCTCACTCTTTCTCACTCTTTCTCTCTGTCTCTCTCCCTCTCTTTTTTTCCCCATGTCTCTTTCTTTCTCTCTTTCTCTCTCCCTTCCTTTTTTGTTTCTCTCTCTCCCTATCTGTCTTTCTCTCTCTGTACCCATTATGTGGCATTTGAGTTTTGTCTTTTTATGTATTTTACTGTCTAAACTGTTTCTGGGTGTATGTGATGTGTTTGTGTGTGTGTTCGTGAGTGTGTGTGTTTCTGCGCCACCATGCCATCCTCCATGTGAGTGTGCGTGTGGACGTTGTGCTTTGAGGGGATCAGGAGTCCTGAACGGCCCTTTAACTTCAGTCAGATAGCTGCATCCTGATATCCTGGTGTGACTGGTTCGAGGGGATAATCTGCTCCCCCAGAAATACAGCTTTTTAGAGGTTCCACATGTGCCTTGGCACCAGACAGCAAGACGTCCGGGAGGTTCATTAATTGCAGCAACATTTCTGCAGAGTTGTCACACAGTTTTATTAGCATTAGAGCAGCTTCGGGCCCTGTCATTACCTCTTTCACTCAACCCTTCCCGTTCCTGTCCGCTCATTATACAGATGTAGGATCTTAATTTGGGGCTCCAGAGTGGTGCAGCAGTCTAAGGCACTGCATCTACAGACACCCTGGTTCAAATCCAGGCTGTATCACAACCGGCCGTGATTGGGAGTCCCATAGGGGGCCTCACAATTGGCCCAGCGTCATGTGGGTTTGGCCGGTGTAGGCCGTAATTGTAAATAAGAAATTGTTCTTAACTGACTTGCCTAGTTAAATAAAGGTTAAATAAAAAAGAAATATATATAATTTAAGCCAGTTTGCTACAGCAGGAAAATAATCATGCAGGAAAAGTGAATTATTATGTGGATTATAATTAATGGACATTTCTGTAGGGGTTGATACATTTTTCATAAGGGGAAATCAAGTCTGAAATTTCAAAGTGGAAATTATAAACTTCAGAAGCTTTTTTCAGAAGCCAACCAATCAAGACTCATGCCAAACAAGCCATCACCGAACCTATTAGGTGGGATCTATAAGCTCTAACTATAAACATTCTGATGTCAACTTTAAATATTTGTATTAGCAACCAGTTTATTCCATTTTGAGGATTGCATTATTCCAGAGTGATCCCCACAAAGCAAGAGGTTTTGAAAGTCTTTGATAACAGCTTGACATTTCCGACAGATACTGTATGTTGAATCTCTTTCCTTAATTACTTTAGAGATAGTACATGAGATGAAAGGGGAAAGTCAGCATTTGTTTCTCCTATCAGGTAGCGCCTTGTTTTGATGTCAATCACGGCACATGTTATCAGTCAAAGTTGAATGCTAGTGAGACAAAACTATCTCTTCCTCAAGGTTTTGGTAAGAGATACTCATTGCTGGCCAATTATCTGTGTACTAGTTAACTTGCATAGTTTGAACAGTATCTACTGATTTGTCGATTTGTTTATTTGGATCCCCATTAGCTTTTGCAGAAGCAGCAGCAATTCATCATGGGGTCCACAAAAAAACACAAAACATGACAAGTAACAAAACACTGATACACTGATAGACAAGTATAGTCACACAAATGTAAAATACAACAATATACAAACAATACAACAACAAAAAATGTAATCATAATAATACAAACAATGCAACTAAAAAATCATGTCTTTGTGTGTGTTGCCTCACAGTCCACGCCATTCCGTGAGATGTTGTTTAATCTTTTAAAGGTTATTTTGCTGTTTGCTTGAGTAATTGGAGCTGGAAGGGAGTTAAATGTGATCATGGCTCTGTATAATTCTGTGCATGGCCATGAATATGTTTTGGAGTTGGGGACTGTGAAGAGACCCCTGGTGGCATGTGTTATGGGGTACAGTTGAAGTCGGAAGTTTACATACTCAGTTTTTCACAATTCCTGACATTTAATCATAGTAAAAATTCCCTGTCTTAGGTCAGTTAGGATCACCACTTCATTTTAAGAATGTCAGAATATCAGAATAAATGTCAGAATAATAGTAGAGAGAATTATTTATTTCAGCTTTTATTTCTTTCATCACATTCCCAGTGGGTCAGAAGTGTACATACACTCAATTAGTATTTGGTAGCATTGCCTTTAAATTGTTTAACCTGGGTCAAACGTTTCGGGTAGCCTTCCACAAGCTTCCCACCTAAAGTTGGGTGAAATCTGGCCCATTCCTCCTGACAGAGCTAGTGTAACTAGTCAGGTTTGTAAGCCTCCTTGCTCGCACATGCTTTTTCAGTTCTGCCCACAAATTTTCTATAAGATTGAGGACAGGGCTTTGTGATGGCCACTCCAATACCTTGACTTTGTTGTCCTTAAGCCATTTTGCCACAACTTTGGATCATTGTCCTTTTGGAAAACCCATTTGCGACAAAGCTTTAACTTCCTGACTGATATCTTGAGATGTTGCTTCAATATATCCACGTAATGTTCCTTCCTCATGATGCTATCTATTATGTGAAGTGCACCAGTCCCTCCTGCAGCAAGCACCCCCACAACATGCTGCTGCCACCCCCAAGCTTCACGGTTGGGATGGTGTAATTCGGCTTGCAAGCCTCCCCCGTTTTCCTCCAAACATAACGATGGTCATTATGGCCAAACAGTTCTATTTTTGTTTCATCAGACCAGAGGACATTTCTCCAAAAAGTACGATCTTTGTCCCCATGTACAGTTGCAAACCTTAGTCTCGCTTTTTAATGGCGGTTTTGGAGCAGTGGCTTCTTCCATGCAGAGGGGCCTTTCAGGTCATGTCGATATAGGACTCGTTTGACTGTGCATATATATACTTTTGTACCTGTTTCCTCCAGCATCTTCACAAGGTCCTTTGCTGTTGTTCTGGGATTGATTTGCACTTTTCGCACCAAAGTACGTTCATCTCTGGGAGACAGGACGCATCTCCTTCCTGAGAGGTGTGACGGCTGTGTGGTCCCATGTTGTTTGTACTTGCGTACTATTGTTTGTACAGATGAACGTGGTATCTTCAGGAGTTTGAAGGTAGGCCTTGAAATACATCCAGAGGTACACCTCCAATTGACTCAAATTATGTCAATTAGAAGCTTCTAATGCCATGACATCATTTTCTGGAATTTTCCAAGCTGTTTAAAGGCACAGTCAACTTAGTGTATGTAAATGTCTGACCCACTGGAATTGTGATACGGTGAATTATATGTGAAATAATTTGTCTGTAAACAATTGTTGGAAAAATTACTTGTGTCATGCACAAAGTAGATGTCCTAACCAACTTGCCAAAACTATAGTTTGTTAACAAGGAATGTGTGGAGTGGTTTAAAACAAGTTTTAATGACTCCAACCTAAGTGTATGTAAACTTCCAACTTCAACTGTAAGCCTTCGTGGGGCATTTAAGCCCTGAACAATGCCTGACAGGTCATGGAAAGAGCAGGTGTTCCTAACGTTTGTACACTCAGAGTAATTATAAGGGACACTTCATGTTTTGTGGATAATATAAACATGTACAGTGGGTGAGCTCCATTACTGACAGGCTGATCAGATTCAATTTCAGACTCAGAGGATGATAAGTCGGGATTCTGCTTTGTAGGCTGTTTCATAGGTATAGCTCCTTGCAGGCAGTGCATTATGTATATGATCCAGAATGAGTGAGCTCTATTCCTGGTAGGCTGATCAGATTCAGTAGGATGCTGCCCTGTAGGCTGTTTCATGGGTAAGGCTACATAGGTAAGCCTACTATACTACTACATTAATAAAATATTGCCCTTTCGCTTGATGACTTAAACCATAGCGAGACAGTGCAAAACAGCTGTCAGCTCATAACTAGCTAGCTAGCTAGCAAGACTACCTAGCTAACCAGCTAGCTCACAAGAATAGCCAAATTAGCTGCGTTGCATCAAGGCTCCTTGATGAAGTGGTTATCGTGCATCTGAACGGTGGTACTTTTGATTATTTTGTGATCTTTTGTTATGTAGTGTTCATGACATAACAAGGGAAATGTAATTTTTATTCATGTCCTCTCTGGACTTCTGTACCATAACAAGCCTAACCACAACGCTTCAACAACATTTGACATGAGATCCCCTCTAAGCTTTACAGGAATATGGCTCTGAACATATACCGCAACACCTCCTCCATAGGCATTCCTGTCTTTTCCTTGCATTCCTGTCTTATCCTTGTATTGCTACTGCTGTATCATCAAAGGAATTATCTAAGTGCGTTTCAGAGATGGCCTATATATGAATGTTATCTGATGTAGGCAAGTTATTGATTTCATGATCCTTATTTCTAAGGCTACATATGTTAATATGGGCTATTTTCGCCATTTCCTGGGTAGCTTATTGGAGATAGATCTAATATTATGTCTATCTCCGATAAGCTACCCAGGAAATGGCAAGAATAGCCCATATTAACATTATGGAGAAAAACTTTGTTTAGATAATAGTCAGTCAATCAGGTGCTTGTGAGTGTCAGTTGGTGTGTGTGTGTGTGTGTGTGTGTGCATATGTGACATTGGGCCGAAGCTACTGACCCAGGAGATTGGCTCTCTCAATCCTCCCAGGCTTTTGGGAGGGAGGGTGGACAATGAGCTTGTCGTAGCGGAAGTAAGCAATGTCCCCACGCTCTCTGGTAGCTTTCATGGCTGGGATAAGTTCTTTCCGCGAGAGTGACCCAAATCCTGTTAGCAAAGTCAGCAAAAAGCTCCATCTTGAGAGCCCCTCAATTTAGCCCGTGAAGGGTAATAGTCCAAACATTAATAAATTTGAAATCGCAAACACCTACATTTTGGTGGATGACTCGCTTCTGAGATTCAAACAGCCAGACCCGCCAGGGTCCTAATATGTACCATCTGACTTGACTTGGAGGCCCTATTAACTGCTTACAATTTACTGGACAGTCAAGCAACAAATGTGAACAGTTAAAGTGATTGTATAACTTATTGTAGTTACTTGGACTAGATTTGTTTGTTATAATAAAGGTCCACTGGAAATGATTTGTTTCTAAAAACTTCACTAACCACCATGTAGATATGACATTTTCTGTATCTTTTCCACGTTGCCTTTCAAATCACTTGACGGCGAGATAAGGGAACGAATTGGATTTTAATGATATTCCATTAGATTGCTACAGGAAACCGAAGTGTTTTATGTTCCATATTTTATGTTTTTTAATAAAGATACAAATATAACTACAGTTTAACTACAGTATAACTACAATCGTTCAGTGTTACTATTTTTGACATATTTCGAACAAACACAAAACAACACACTCAAGAAATTCTAATTTTCTAAACTCATCCTTTAATAATTGAAAACGTATGTATTATATGGAAAGATTAAGATAAGAATATTACTAACGTTAAAAGTCCATTGTAGACTAAACTTACCAAATTGCATGCACAATTGCTCATACATCACCAAGCAATTACTAAGGTCCTTCTAATAGGCATTTTCACAGTGTCCTATTGCGCCAAACACAACATTAGGTCTACCTACCACCCAGTTAGCATGTCAGCTAGTTAGCTATGTTTGCCTAAGCCCTCTGTTCTCGGGAGAGAGTTGAGAAGTGAGGAGTGAATGCATACCACAGCTGTCGTAGTACTGCAGTAGGAGGGCCAAGAGATCAAACTCACATCAGTCAGTGGATGTAGTGGCGAGTCAGCCGACGGAACGACAAACAGTCAAAACAGAACTCCATCTCAGCCAGGGCAATTACCAGTGTTTGCTTAATCTTTGGGAACATGCTGTCGAGTACCGGGTCAATTACGCCCGTTTGACTCTTCTAGCGACTAAGGGGATTATTTGTCATTAGGACTTCACAGTTTTGTGTTGGGTGACTAGGGGGCTGGCATCAAAAGGCTGGCATCCCCACCCCCACACACACACACACACACACACACACACAGAGATAGAGACACAGACTGACAAGCAGACAAACTGTACATGCATACAGACAGACATGGGTGTCATGCACCCCCAAAACATGAGGGGGCACATCGTATGTAAGGATCGCTAGGGGTGGAGAATTTAGCATTTTTCAAACACCTGAAACAGCTTTTTCCTGTAATCTAGAGCCATAATCATTATGCTTAATTCTATGTAAAAAAAAGATGCATTCATTTTCTGCAAATCTAAGCATACCTCTTAGTTGTCTGTATCCTGACTGGTGGTTCTTTTTTAAAATAAACTAAATATGCTTCTCCGCATCTCTGCTAAAATCTGGGTGAAAGATTGAAAGGAATGTGAGTCTTATTCAGTATATTTAGTAATTGCTTACTTTTCTAAAGTCTACCAACCTTGCCAGAAGGCATGCCAGCTACAGTAAGACAGCTAGGCAAGCTAGCTACTCTAACTTGATTGATAGTCTGAAATGGCTCCTTGGTAGCTAGCTATGAGGTTGGAAGATTGGGAATCTATCTGGGCTAGATAAAGCCAACTACATACAATTGCTAGGCGGCTAGTAGTATTACATGAACGTTTTTTAAACAGCACAAACCTGAGGTGGCAAGTGCCCCTGTGTCCCCTATGGGCATTATGCCTCTGCATACAGACAGACAGACACACAGACAAACAAACACACTCACACGTACATTACACATACTGATGGAGCTGATGAACATGAGAGCTCTTTCACTCTTCTTTTGTATACTGGCATGCAACAATGTGTCTCATTGGAATACTGCATCTGTAATCATGCACAATATGTAACACAGTAATAACTGTAGTACAAACCATACATGTAACACGTAGTTACATAGTAACAGTAACTGCTTTGCATTTAACTGGTAATAGTTTTTAGCTCTAGGTGAAAGGCATGGTCTTTGAGTACAAATACACTTTGCTTATAGCTATAGTGTTCATGACCTCTCCATTTTTGTTTGTGTGACTGTGAATGAATCCAACATTCAGCTAAACATTCACATATCCTAAATGGTGTTATCTGTGTAGTGCCTCTTTCTCCTCTGCAATTACATCAATATGAAACTCCAACCACCTGCAGGCCCTTTTCACTATACAATTAAGGTGGCGTGACACCCGAGTTTTGTTAGATCTTGATTCCCATGCCACATTTAAATGACAGTGTAAGAACCCCTCGGAGGCAGTGTGAATGGGTTTATTGGGATAGTTTAGCATTAATTACCTATAATAAGTAATTACCTATAGTAATTACCCCTAATTCCACCCACTCCTAAGAATCTCCCAGGTTACGTATAGCTGTGCAAGGAGAGAAGCTCTGTGTCACCACATGCCCTAGTGAAGCCTACTACTGGACTAAAAAGTATGCTAAAGTATACTAAAAAGTAACTCTTACTCTGATGGTCATGTTGGATAATTTTCCTCTACCCTGATGTCTTCTCTCTTTTTAGCCCCCTCTCTCATCTCTTTCTCTCTTTCTTTCTCTCTCTCTCATCTGTCTCATCTGTTCAGGGGCGGCAGGTATTCTAGTGGTTAAAGCGTTGGCCCCGTAACCGAAAGGTTGCCTGTAACCGAAAGGTTGCCGGATCAAATCCCCGAGCTGACAAGGTAAACTCTGTCGTTCTGCCCCTGAACAAGGCAGTTAACCCACTGTTCCCCGGTAGGCCGTCATTGTAAATAAGAATTTGTTCTTAACTGACTTGCCTAGTTAAATTATATTTAAAAAATGTCTCTACTCCATCTCCTCTCTGGCTATCTTGTGTTCATGTTTTGACTTAACAGGGGGATGAGAAGAGGCTTCCTGCCGACAGGCTCAATCAGACAGGATGTCAGTGCTCAGTGGGAGGTGGCTAACTAGGGAGAGCATCAAAGAACGACTAAATCATTTCATTCTGATGACTTGCTTAGAAGTAATTACATTCCTCTAAATTTAACATCTAAAATATGTAGGAACAATGTTGTCTCTGACCAGACTTAGATCTCATTAGAAATATGTCAGATTGTTGACATTTAACCATACTAGTTATATGTCACTTGTGGTGACATATAGGAACATTGTTTTCTCTAACATGGTAGTGAAAATATGTAGGACATTTTGAAATATTTAGCCTTAGGAAAGTCTTTCTCCTAGTTGTCTCTTCTGCTTGCTGTTATTGCTCATTATTGCATAATTTGACAATTACGGAGATGACAGGTGAATTTGACACCCCCAATAATATACCATGATGAGTTTGAATGATTTGAAAGCATTTCATCGTCACATTCTCCACCCCCATCCCTACCCTGTCCATTGATCTGTTCATACAGAGCTCATGTTCCATGTTGTGCCTTTTTGCCAGTCTGCTCTTTATGGAGATTGTGCGTTTTAATATTTTTTTTATTTCACCTTTATTTAACCAAGTAGGCTAGTTGAGAACAAGTTCTCATTTACAACTGCGACCTGGCCAAGATAAAGCAAAGCAGTTCGACACATATAACAACACAGAGTTACACATGGAATAAACAAACATACAGTCAATAATACAGTAGAACAAGTCTATGTACAGTGTGTGCAAATGAGGTAGGATAACGGAGGTAAGGCAATAAATAGGCCATAGTGGCGAGGTAATTACGATATAGCAATTAAAACACTAGAGTGATAGATGTGCAGAAGATGAATGTGCAAGTAGAGATACTGGGGTGCAAAGGAGCAAAATAAATAAATAAATACAGTATGGGGATGAGGTAGTTGGATGGGCTATTTACAGATGGGCTATGTCCAGGTGCAATGATCTGAGCTGGTGCTTGAAGTTAGTGAGGGAGATATGAGTCTCCAGCTTCAGTGATTTTTGCAGTTCGTTCCAGTCATTGGCAGCAGAGAACTGGAAGGAAAGGCAGCCAAAGGAGGAATTGGCTTTGGGGTTGACCAGTGAGATATACCTGCTGGAGCAGTATCCAAACATGCATGGCTTGAGATGCCATCCAAACTGTCGAGTGTGTATAGCAAGCTACCTAGTTTAAATATCAACAGTACTATCACAGCAGCATAACATTTGAATAACACTGTCACGATCTTCAGTAGGGACAGACCAAGGCGCAGCGAGGCATCCAGTATACATGTTTATTTAAAGAACGAAAACTCACGTAACTGGGCAAATAACAACAAAATGAATGAAGATCGTAACGAAGACACATAACTGAACAAAACAAACACAGCTATGACCAAACAATTACCCACAAACCCCAAGTGAAAACTACAAACATATATATGGTTCCCAATTAGAGACAACGACACTCAGCTGCCTCTAATTGGGAACCATTACCCCAACATAGAAATATATAATCTAGAACAGAAAAACCCTACACCAAAAACAAAACCTGTCATCTCAGGCCGGGACGTGACAAACACTTGATAAGACTTGATTTATATCATCATCAATATTCGGTCCGGTTGGCTGATACAGGCAGCAGAGAGAGGCAGAAAGACATTGATTGGAGCTGCTGCCTCAACAACCCTCGCTCCGATCCATCTCAATTCCTTCCACATTTGGCAGCAGCAACACAGGTAGTCTAGTCTCGAGCTAACTACCATATACTAAAATATCCACACAAACCACTAGCCAGCCATATAGAGCACCGTGAAAAACTACTTGCCCCCTTTCAAAAAGTTTTTGATACTGAATGTTATCAGATCTTCAACCAAAACCTGATATTGGATAAAGGGAACCTGAGTGAACAAATAACACAAAAATGACGTGCTTATTTCATTTATTTTATAAACATAATTATAAAACACCTAATGCCCTTGTGTGAAAAGTAATTGCCCCCTTACACTCAATAACTGGTTGTGCCACCTTTAGCTGCAATGACTCTAACCAAACGCTTCGTGTAGTTGTTGATCAGTCTCTCACGTCGCTGTGGAGGAATTTTGGCCCACTCTTCCATGCAGAACTGCTGTAACTCAACGACATTTGTGGGTTTTCAAGCATGAACTTCTCATTTCAAGTCCTGCCACAATATCTCAATTGGGAGTAGGTCTGCACTTTGACTAGGGCATTCCAAAACTTCAAACGTGTTGCTTTTTAACAATTTTCATGTAGACTTGATTGTGTTTTGGATCATTGTCTTGCTGCATGACCCAGCTGCGCTGACTCCTGTAGAATTCTCTGATACAGAGCAGAGCATTCATTCAATAGAATTCCTTCTATTAAGGCAAGTCGTCCAGGTCCTGAGGCAGCAAAGCATCTCCAAACCATCACACTACCACCACCATGCTTGACCTTTGGTATAACGTTCTTACTGTGCAATGCAGTGTTTGGTTTTCACCAGGCATTAGGGACCCATTAGGGACTCCTAGGCATCTGCCCAGAGGTAAGCTACACCCCATACCTGTTCCACAACGGCCTTGGTCGCACCTGTCGGTGGATTTTCTTACTGATCTTCCTCCCTCACAGGGTAACACCACGAACCTGGTCGTTGTGGATCGGTTCTCTAAGTCCTGCCGTCTCCTCCCTCTGCCCGGTCTCCCTATGGCCCTACAGACTGCCGAGGCCTTGTTCACACACGTCTTCCGGCACTACAGGGTGCCTGAGGATATAGTGTCTGATCGGGGTCCCCAGTTCACTTTGAGGGTCTGGAAGGCGTTCATGGAACGTCTGGGGGGTCTCGATCAGCCTTACCTCGGGTTTTCACCCCGAGAGTAACGGGCAGGTGGAGAGAGTGAACCAGGATGTGGGTAGGTTTCTGAGGTCATATTGACCGGCTGGGGGAGTGGGCGGCGTTCGTGCCCTGGGCAGAGATGGCCCACAACTCGCTCCACCACTCCTCCACTAACCTCTCTCCCTTCCAGTGTGTATTGGGGTACCAGCCGGTTCTGGCGCCTTGGCATCAGAGTCAGACCGAGGCTCCTGCGGTGGACGACTGGTTCAGGCGCGCGCGGAGGAGACATGGGATGCTGCTCATGTTCACCTCCAGCGGGCCGTGCTGCGCCAGAAAGTCATCGCAGACCGTCACCGCAGTCTGGCTCTCGATCCGAAACCTGCCCCTCCGCCTGCCCTGCCGGAAGCTGGGCCCGCGGTTTGTGGGGGCATTTAAAGTCCTGAGGAAACTGAACGAGGTCAGTTACAGGTTACAGCTTACCCCCGATTACCGTATTAACCCCTCGTTCCATGTGTCTCTCCTCAGGCCGGTGGTGGCTGGTCCGTGCGGGAGGTTCCTCCGCCCCCTCTGGACATCGAGGAGGTCCCGACGTATTCAGTTCGCTCCATACTGGATTTGAGGCATCGGGCGAGGGGCCTTCAGTATCTCGCGGAGTGGGAAGGTACGGTCCGGAGGAGAGATGCTGGGTTCCCGGTGGAGGACGTGTTGGACCCTTCAATGCTGCGGGAGTTCCACCGTCTCCGTCCGGATCGCCCTGCACCTCGCCCTCCGGGTCATCCCTGATGCCGCGCGTCAAGGGGGGGTACTGTCACGACTTCCGCCGAAGGCGGAGCCTCTCCTTGTTCGGGTGGCGTTCAGCGGTCGATGTCACCAGTCTTCTAGCCATCACCGATCCACTTTTCATTTTCCATTTGTTTTGTTTTGTTTCCCCACACACCTGGTTGTCATTCCCTTATTACTTGTCATTTATTTAACCCTCTGGTTCCCCCATGTCTGTGTGTGTAATTGTTTTTTCTGTGGTACGGTTCCGGCTGGTTTGCGCCGTATTTCGTTTCGTTGTACTTGGTGCTGCCGCACTTGTTTTGTTTTGTTTGTTTTGTTTTGTGACGCTATTGCGTTCGTTGGCTTACTGTGCCTCAGTAAAGTGCTTTTGTCCACACATCTCTGCTCTCCTGCGCCTGACTCTCACGCACCAGCTGCACACACCGCCTTGACAAGATGATTCAAAAGTCTAACTTTTTGGACAACATGGCACCTCCCTCATGTCAGTATCGGTGTCGACATATCACCTAGGCTACACTTTGAAATTATTTATGTAAGGTAACTGACAAAATAATGGAAACACCAACATAAAGTGTCTTAATAGGGTGTTGGGCCACCACGAGCCAGAACAGCTTCAATGTGCCTTGGCATAGATTCTACCAGTGTCTGGAACTCTATTGGAATGGTGTGATATGATTCTTCCATGAGAAATTCAATAATTTGGTGTTTTGTTGATGGGGCCTCTCCAGAATCTCCCATAAGTGTTCAATTTGGTTGACATCTGGTGACTGAGACACACACACACCATTTAAACCCCCTGTACTCCTTTGAGACCCCACTTTCAAAGTCAAAGAGATCTCTTCTAGCCATGGCAGCCAAAATAATAGGCAACTCACCCTAAGCATGATGAGACGTTAACTGCTTAATTAACGCAGGAACCACACCTGTGTGGAAGCACCTGCTTTCAATATGCATTGTATCCCTCATTTACTCAAGCGTTTCCTTTATTTTGTCAGTTACCTGTACATTTATGCAAAATTATGTGAAAATTATTCCAATGTTGTCCTTATTAGAAGATTTTTTTAATGTGAATTTCTGACTCAGTTGACAGCCCCATTAATCTATTTCAGTAGTAGGCCTACTAAATCACTGTGAAGTAGAGTAGAGTAGACCCATGTTGGCACATCAAAACATAAAAATACACAAAGTGTTTTAATTTGGGACGGTTCATCTTCAGTTGGGACGGTTGAAATTGCACATTTCATGAATGTATTCCAACGTTGTTGTGTAAGTAGTGAACTATTGGTTATGAGATAATATTGTGTAAAAATAGTTTCATACCGAGTGATTCAATGCTAGGCTGGCTATTTTAGCTAGGCTAACTTTAGCTCGCTAGGTAGCTAAGCTAGCACCAAAGCTAACACAGTGTCTGAATCTTCCCCTTTTCCTTTTCAACTGCAGTTTCAGATGAGCAGAATCTAATTTATTGTTAAGGGCAGACGTTGTAATATGATAATGGAATTTGGTCATATGATTATGGCAGAGTAATAACTAAGAAATGATTTATTCAAGACCATGTACTAGCCATGCATGGTGAAGGGTACACAAATAGAATAATGAGTTTTACATTTAAATGTAGTTAAAGAAGGGGTGTGGTGGTGACTTTCTGAACTGTTAAGAGTAAGAACACAGTTTAATCCTTAACCTTTTACTGCAGTGGGCTAAATGAGGGCCACAAAGAGTGATTCTTGGTAGTACAAATCTACTTTGAAACAAAAGTGGTTATGGGCTTAAAAAATAAGATACCTTTACCATGTCAGATACAGTGTTTAAATGTGTTCGATTTTGAGTTTGCATCCCAATGTTACACTTTATATATATCACAGAAGAATGAAATATAACAAAACTGTTTAACATAGAAACACCAGATTTTCGTCAATAAAAAATAATAAAAGATGAACATTTTTAATAACGTTCCACCCATGAGGCCAAAGAGCGCGTTTTTGGTCATTGACTGTAACGCATCATCCATCAGTTTAAGCTAGAGATATTTGGGGGTTTGCATGGGCTGCATCTCAATCCATCTGCGGTGTAAGGGGTTCGAGCTACAGCAGTGTTTGTCAGACCATGAGACATCCCAAAAATCAGTCTTCTCACGAAAACGTCTGTAAGTGTTTGAACGGTTTGGCAGTAGCCCCGTATGACACGTCTGAAGTCAGTATAAACTGATGTGCCAACTTCTGTCTGAGGCGCCCGAACCGTTTGGGCTACAACCCCCACAAGTGTGTCAAGGTAACCCATACAACTGAGGTAGTTTGTGCCAACAAAAATAAGGGGTTAAATATGTGTCAAAGACTACCAGCGTGTTTTTTTCCCCGTACTCCTGTTCTCTCTAGTCTCTGTTTTCTAGTTCTTCCTGTTTTGACCATTCTGCCTACCCTGACCCTGAGCCCGCCTGCCATTCTGTACCTTTCTGACTCTGCCCTGGATTACGGACCTCTGCCTGCCCTTGACCTGTCTTTTGCCTGCCCTGTTTTGGTCAATAAACATCTGTGATTTGAACTGTCTGCATCTGGGTCTTATCCTGAGTCGTGATAGAAAACCTTATTCCTTATGATTTTATATTTTGACTGTCTTTTTTTGCCATTTGACTGTCTTTTTTTGCCAATGTGTTTTTCAATGCGCTTCTATGGATATAGTAGTAAAAGCCAATTGCAATATTTTATCACATAATTTGTTAATATTTTTTTGACACCTTTTTATTTTATTCCTAAAATTCTAAATCAAATAGCTAAATGATCCATGGTATGACCATCAACAGCAACAAAAAAAATCTTCAGGGACCCCCCGAGAGATTGCCACCGAAACCCAATGACCCTGAACCCCAATATCCAACAGAAATGTACGCCCTGCAGTATTGAGTCATGAAAACTTTCTTTCAAACAAGACCTTCAGAAATGCCTTTGAAATCCTACTTATTTGAACCTCTGTAAGCCAGAACATCCCACTGAGTAGGCTCTGAATATGATAGCCTGGGTATGTACGGCATGTCTATTATTAGTTCTCTGTCCACATTATCTTTGCTACCTAGTATCACAATTTCAATCTGAGGTCCTTTCTACATTATGTCATATAGGATATAAATGTGTAATCTCTTACAGATGTAATCTAACAGATGTGTTGCTCATCACTTCTGGAAGTGTCTGAAACAGCTGTAAAGGATATGATAGATGTGCATACATTTTCTGTTCACACTAGACAGTTGTTAACAGATAATTGTGGATTCCCAAGTCTAATTTAACTTGTCCACCTAATTTTACCTGTGAATTTCAAAAGTATTTGTAAAAAGGAGAGAGAGAGAGAGAGAGAGAGAGAGAGAGAGAGAGAGAGAGAGAGAGAGAGAGAGAGATGAGTGGAGTGCTTGTCCATTCAAGTGTGTGTCATTATTCTATTCTAGAGATTTTTCGGCCCAACACCTCGTGAGATATGACTTGCATTTGACTACAACCGTTTTTGTTCACACACCCTTCAATCCAGTTGTTCTATCCTGTACTCATTGCTTGCAGTGTAGACACATATATCATTGCTCCCTTACCAATGGTCTCCAGCGCTACAGCTGTCTTCACTTTGCACTTTATAATGTACCCTTTCTATTGGCCTGGCAGCCATAGTACACTAATAGCCATCAGGCTGACTTTACACAAACCGCCATTCTCAAAATCATATATAACACTCAAAAACTGAGGGCTCCATGGACTCTCACCCCTTTTGAGTTGCACAGCGAAAGTCGCTGTAGACGCGAAAATATTTTTTTATTTGGTGACAGCGTCTTTCTCTGTGTCTGTATTCCCCACAATTCAAAAAGTGACTTAATAAATGGTCAGATGAAAGTTGTGAAAAATACACTGAAAGAGATGTTCTACTGCCAGACGTTCCCCAATTCTCAGCCAAGAAACGGTATTATTATGCCTCAAAAACATCTCAGAAATGACCTTGACTTGATCTGCTGTGGTGTGGACAGATACATTTTAAGATTTAACACACCTGGAACACTGAAGTGGCTACCAGGTTGTGTTGTTGTTCTGTATACAGTTGATCATTATCGCTGTCATATATGATGCAGTCAGGCAGTGCTTTGACAACACAAGCCCCTCCCCTTCTCTTACACATTGAAACCGTCCCTAGGTGTGCGTGAGTAAACATTGACTCTATTTCATTGCCCAGAGTTATTCGCCTCTCTGTTTCATAGCCTCGTCATTGTGCCTCACTGCCCCTTCCTTTCTCATTCATTCCAAAGGACCCCTTATGACTTTGTCCCACCCCCCAGCCCTTTAAAGTCCTGAAGTCCTACCCCCATGAGTCTGTCAAGCACTGAACAGGACCTGCTTTGACTGTCAGTTAATTACACACCGTTTTACTCTGCTGTTTACCAGTCAAAGGTAAGGCTGGCGGGGGCTGCATGGGGCCTGCGTGGCATTCCTTCTATCAATGTCGGCGGGCCCACAAAGGCCACAATGGGGATGAGTCCCTTAAAGCCGTGGCGTGTCCACCGCTCAAAGCCACCCATTCCTAATTGCCTTCAGAGATGGCTGATAATGCCTACTTTGAAGTGAAAATGGGCCCTAATGAGAGGAGAGGGAGAAGGGGAGGGAGGGATGGAAGGAGAGAGGGGGGTATCAAGTATCATGAAGTGAAGTGAAGGAGTGGAGGAGTGGAGTAGTGGAGGAGGGGGGAGGGGTGGGCAGGGGGCGTGGAGGGAGAGGGAACGGTATAGGGACACTGTCCTGCTTGCAGCCCCCTCTCTGTGCTCATGGGAGCGCGGAGGAGTTGAAGACGGGGCCCTGAGACGCACTCCCAGCGGGGGTCCCTCTCCATCCATCTTTTGGGCCCCTGTCAGCCCCTGTCTCCTGCCATGGCCCACAGGCGCCTGACTCCCGCCATCGTTAGCAGCGCCTCTCTCTTTCTCTCCTCTCTCTCTCCTTTGGGTCCCACCCTCTTCCTCCCGCCCTCCCGCTCTCTGTATGAAAGCCTCAGAGGAAAGGGTGACAATAGCACTGCCACTAGGTCTGGAAACTGGAGTTCCCATCAGGACTACATGCCTGGCATTCTTTTCACCGTCTTGCATGGTGTTCAGGAGCCTCGCAGTTGTGGACTGCTGAAGTTGCATACAAAGCCTTTTTTTTCTCACACTTCGTTATCAAGCTCTTTATAGGCTCTTCTTACCTTATTATTGTTCTCATTTAGCCCACTCTTTAATTTTCTAATTTCATCTGATTTGGTTTAATTCTCAATAAAAGACTATGCTTATCAACATAAATCAAACATAGAGTCCTATCTTCCTAAAGCATGTCCTTACACACAACAGGTTTAACATCTACATTTTCCTAACGTTATACCTACAAAAGGACAACAGAATCACAACATACATGTACAACCGCCACATTCTAACTTGATACAACCCAATAACGGGGTTTCATGGACTGTGTGGAAAGATGCAAGTCATCCCCATCGTCATCCCCCTCTGAACAGGGAGTATTCGGCAGTTAAGAGCCTCTATGTTGCGACCTGCCCTTGTTACGCCATAAAACAAAACTTGTTTGGACAATGAAAGACTCAGTTAACTGTAATCTCCCTTTATCAGGCAAAATCAGCCATTGTGATCCACCTCGGGTTGTGTTTTCCTATGGCCTGCCAATTCAAAGGAACTCTCTCCTCAGACAAAGACCAGAGCCACTGGGTTTTAAATGACAATGCTTTCAAGAATCAGTCAGTATTTACTACCAGAGCAGTACAGTGCATTAAGGCTCTGGCCTGATTGTCTGCTCTGTTTGCCTGTACTAATTGCTTGGAAAGCAGTAATCAGAAGGAAGGAGAGGAGAGGGAGGCTTACGGGGCGGAAACAGTTCTTATACAAAGGTGGATGCGTCAGGCTCCAAGGTGTGTAACCCCAGTTCATTGCATGCAGAGGTGAAGCGTGGAGGTGAAGCATAATGCGTATGATGATCGTCAATGCATGCGATTATGAGACCCAGTGGCCATAACAGGGTCGGCTGTTTCGAACACTGGCCTGACAAAGCAGGTGTATGCTGTAAGTAGGTCCTCAGAGGGAAGGTCAGAGGTGATATTATCCTTACGACAGTGTTTGGTTTCTGTAATGGGTAATTCAGTGAGAAAACCATAAGTTGCCTTCTGAACCATTATTCTTCATACTTCATAACTCAGTCATTTACATTAGGCCTGAATGATAATATTTTCTTTCTCTGAATGTTGCCTTTGCAACACTTTCAGGGGTCCCTTGTAGTCACATGCCCCGTCCTTCAGGAAACCCTCAGAGGTTGTCATGTCAAAACATGAAGGAAGGGAAACAAACGGCCAGAGGACCTGGTTCCATCTAACCACTAGGCTCTAGTTTAGTTGGTAATCAGGACAAGCTGTGTGAAGACTTGGCCAAGATCCATAAAAGCCCAACCACAATTTCTGGCTCCGGGTGGGAAGATGAGGAGAAATAGTAGAAAGAAAACAGTTGGAAAAGAGTAAAGAATTATGCTGGAAGAGCAGAAAAGTAGCCATTCTTGTGATGTTTATGGAGAAGGCAAGCCACAGGTCTAGACTGGGAAGGTGGGGTGGTAAGGAGGAGTGCATCAATTCATTTTTCTTGCTGACGCAAGCCCTTGGAAAACAGAGAAGCTACTCATCAGATTCTAGGTCAGAAAGAGCCCAAATTGACTGTGTGACATACAGTGAGGGGTAGAGATGAGGGGGTCTATGCGAAAGCCAAAAAGGCGGGTTCCAAAACGGTCATGGTTGAAACCAGTATTCACTGCGAATTTCCGGCCACAGTGCCATGTCTAAGTCCCCTGATTATTTTCTGGTTCAGAGGTTGCTTCATTTCAAAGGCCCTCTCTACCCTCATCTACAATTTGGTATGTTTAAGGGGCCTATAATTCATTGGAGAAACACACAGAGAGACTAAATTAAATTAAAAGTGACTATCAATCACACAGGGTCCACTGTACTCAGTTGCGGTACAGTGTATACCTCAGTCCACAGTCTGTCTAACATATACTAATACAGGTATTTGCTGAGTGCGTTTTTGCAAGAGAGGTATATAAATCTACACATACAAAGGCTTAAATTCAACCATGTTACATTTTCTAGTTCAAATATTCACTAGTAAGAGGGGTGATATATAAAGTGTGATATAGAACACAACATGTAACAAAGGAGCTTATTTCAGAGGATAAAATCTAAAAAATATGCCCTATCAATTTTGTCTAGTCAGACCTAGGGCCAGATCAGGGTGGACGATTATTTTTTTATGAGCATGGCCTTATTTTAGGGTTAGGGTTAGTGACACATTCAATACTTTCTTGCACACTCTTGCTTGCATCTAGCTGATCTAGGGTGTAACCATTAGTCCAACAGTTGCAAACAAGACTTTCTATTGGACAAATTCAAATATGTTCACCCCGTTTCGTTCCATTTGCTTCTGTTTAAGAAAAGTTTTTTCAACAGAATCAGCGGAATGAAAACACCTCTGATCACACGCAAACAGTTCACTTTCATAGCCACATACAAACAGCTTGTTGTATTCCTTCTCGAATATTTGCGCTCTCCTCCTCTCACCTAACATAGCATCCCTTTGTTTGATCCGGGTGTTTGAGTAGACTAACTATCTAGCTGCATTTGTAAGTGATAGTGAAAGTAAAAAAAAAAAGACCAAATATAGCTACATCTCTCTCTCTCTCTCTTCACTCTTTTTATTTTTATGAAATTCACTGAGGAGGATGGTCCTCCCTTTCCTCCTCTGAGGAGCCTCCACTGTGCCAGATTCAATCCGATTGCATTTTGTCCGCTATGCACATTCATGGTAAACGGTAATTCACGTTTTCTGGCTCAATCGGGAAAGTTACCTTTAAAAGTCAATCGTGCTATAACGCGATCTTCCGTGGTCCAGATTGAATCTAGGCTCAGCATTGCCACTGTAATATTTGTGAAATAAGGGCAAAGGAGCGCTAATTTGTTATGGTTAGAGATTGAGTGTGCTAGGTCTTTCACCAAAGGTCATCACAGGGTAAAGGAACGGCACAACAGTGAGTGTGGGAAGACATATCAAACTATTAATTGGCAAAGCACAAGTCATCAGGAGATCAAATTACAAAAATGTGCCATTCAGATGAAGGTGGCAAAGTTATTTCCTCCTCAGATCCCACATGTACTTTTAAAATCATGAACACTATGCTCTTTGCCTAGCCATGGACTGACCTTCTCCGCTTGCAGTCTGTTCACGAATGACTCTGACATGACACAGAATGGAGATTGCTCAGCTCTAAGGGACGACCACGCTATATTGTCACAAGATTAGTTACTTTTTTACCAATACCAATATGGTTCTTGTCACATATCCGGGTTCCTCTCCACTCTCTGCCTATTTATAAATACATTGAGTCTCTAGCAAATATTTAGCCTAGGCCAGAGGGAGCCTGAGGTTAAGAATGAGAGAAATCATGTAAACACAAATTAGTTCTAGTTTAGTTTCCCTGTGCTGCAGAGGGCTTTGGTTTTGCAGCAAGCGATTTAGTCGAAAGTGTCCATATAACTTTAATATCAGTCACTGTTTTCTTAATGTTACTTAGGTCATTTTTCATTAAGTGAAGCCTACTGTGCATTCCCGGAAACAAAAGAGTCCTACTTTTACTGACCTCAAATGGGCCAGTTGCAGTTGTGGTAGATTGAAGTGCTGAATTGACTGTGCTGTTCAGCATCATGTCTTGACATGTCTTAACTTGTCCTACCTGCTCTAATGGATCAAAGACTCAACATACAGTAGCTCATAAGAGGGGTGACAGGTAGCCTAGTGGTTAGAGCGTTGGGCCAGTAACCAAAAGGTTGCTTGATTGTATCCCTGTCGCTCTGCCCCTGAACAAAGCAGATAACCCACTGTCATTGTAAATTAGAATTTGTTCTTAACTGACTTGCCTAGTTAAATGTTTTCTTTTTTATTTTAATAGAATAATGTGCAAGTCATCAACACACACAGGTTTTGTTTAAACAAGATGTCAACCACAAATACAATAGGGTTTCAAGGTTTTATTTACTTCCAGTTGAATTCTGCAGAAAAAAATACTTTGCAATACATGAAATGGCTGCATTTAAAATTGATACATTAAGGAATGAAGGAATGAAGGAAAGAATGAGACTAACATAAAACTCAATACATTTTGTGATTAACAACTATAATGCGTGAATTAGTACACCACGTCTGTAAAATAAGTCAGTGTTGTTTGCATTGGGAATGAAAGCAGTGCTCTCATACAAAGGCTCATGTTAACTACATGAAATCAGGACCAAAAACATGTTGCTATCGAGGATGTCAGACCATTTTCTTATGATTGGTTGATGAAAGGTATAATTTAGAACTGCCACAGGAACTCAAATGCCTCTAATGTCATATTACCTAGGAATGTGAAAAAAGACCATGCAAAAGTTATGCTTTTTATTTTGTATATATATATATGTATATATATATATATATATAAAAGAAAACAATATATAGGGGGCAATTATCTATTAGTTTAATTACAGAGGATCCCCTTTAATTGGTGGGCTAATTGCTGTCCATTCTTTAGGACTGGCTATTCCTATGAATGATCAAGTAAGGCACAACTGATCTGCTCTGCCTTGATGTATTGCATTGTACACTACCGGGCAAAAGATTTAGAACACCTACTCATAAGTGAAAGTGAAGTGAATTTTTTTTTTGAAATATAGCTATCTCTCTCTCTCTCTCTCTCTCTCTCTCTCTCTCTCGCTCTGGCTCCCCCTTCATTTTTGAAGAAATGAAATTGTTCAAAATTGTTCAACTATTGTATTTTTCTCTCTTTGAGTCAACTACTCACCACATTGCATGTACTACAGTGCTAGCTAGCTGTAGCTTATGCATTCAGTACTAGATCCGTTGATTGGGTGGACAGCATGTCAGTTCATGTTGCAAGAGCTATGATAGGTTGGAGGATGTCCTCTGCAAGTTGTCATAATTACTGTGTAAGTCTATAGAAGGGGGGTGAGAACCATGAGCCTCCTAGGTTTTGTATTGAAGTCAATGTACCTAGAGGAGGAGGAAGCTAGCTGTCCTCCGGCTACACCATGGTGCTACCCTACAGAGGGCTGTTGAGGCTACTGTAGACCATTGCAAAACAATGTTTTTTAATAAATTATTTGGTGACATGAATATATTATGTATAGTTTCACAATTTACATTTGTATGAAGTTCACTGAGGAGGATGTTTTCCCCCTTCCTTCTCTGAGGAGCCTCCACTGATCTGATGGTGTTATTTTTGAACATGTGTTATATGTGACACAGTCAACATATTGCACATTGGACCTTTTGTAGATGTATTAATCAAACGTTCCTAGAGTAAGGTGTGTAGCAGAGGAAAAGCTCATGGTATAAGAGACAATGGAGAAGTTATCTTCAGGGTTTTTAATGAAACATGGGCCATTGGAACCATTGGAAACTTTGTATTCATATTAAGCATTTTGTTTGTGCTTGTGGTAAGGCATAAAGACACAACCAAGCAAGTATAGGCATACTTTATTGTAGAACCTCGTGAAGGTTTTCTTTCATTTTTAAAATGTTTTCCTATTCTTGGCTGTCACTGGGCCAACAAACAAAAAAACATATAAATTACAGTTAACCCAGAGAGCGACAGCAGTGCCTGCAGTCAATTGGTAATGTCTAGTAAAAGGCAATGCCCTTTTAATCGAAATAAAGTTAAGCATTTGTAACAGCCACCCTTAAATGGAAAATCCTATTTGTGATTGCAACATCTGCTAACCTATATGGTTAAACTACAGATTCTTTGTTCATCTGAGCTGCTGAGCGACATGTCTTTTCCGTTAAAGGTTTTCCAGCACACTGTAATGTCGCTGACCTTGCGTGCAGAGATTTTTCATACTGTACATGCAAAACACGTCCCAGTTATTATGGCATTACGCATTATATTATTACATTATACAGTATTATACATTATTGCGTTGCGTTATATTACATTGAAATACATGTAGACATGCAACCACAGACACAGACATATATTCATACGCTTAGGAAAAAACTCGCAATTGGTCATACACTCTTTGATTACTATTCTTAAAAACAATGTGTCAATATGAACAGTTTGGGAGTTTACAGGGGATTGGTGTCTGGGTACCTGCCAGCTATGCTCGTGCCAACTCAGTTCATCTATGACCCAACTCTCTGAAATGACTTCCATGACATCCTTTCCTCATCTCCTTGCTGTCATGACAGTTGGTCTGAGGGGACTATAGATGGGTTAAATCCCATGAAGGCTGGGCGGAGTCGCCACACCCGCTCTCACCTGTCAAACACTGTCAGACCATGGGCCACGAAAGGAAGCAGGCGGAGAAAGGAGGTCATTGTAAGACTATTGGGACTAAACCAAGAGTTGATTCGTCAGTCTCTGAGGCCGGAGGGGTGTGGCGACTAAGCATCCACCTCAACGTCAGTTGCCTTACCAGGTAATTGGTTACCATCAGATCTAACCGCATGGAATTCTTCAGGAGCTTGCAGAAACTTAAGGAGGCCATTAACTCAAACCAGGGAAGGTGTTGGTTATAGAGATCATTGTCTGCGTTCCAGTAAAGGTATTTGAACATCCATTTCACTCTATGGACAATGAAGAAACTCAATCTTGGGTTTAGATAGTTACGAGTGTTTTAGCTATTATCAGGGATTGAAAGGTGACAATAGTGTTTCGCTTGAATTCATACCTTATTCCTAACTCTACCTCTACCGGCTAACGTTCTGCAGTATTTCTTCATACAATTACATATGATGCATATCCAAAATATGAGATGAACCAGCAAACAATATCCATCCCAAAACGTTGTCTTCTTATCCTAAAACCATTCCAACTGGTCAGAAACAGGAGAATATAGCTGCAGGGACCGAAGATAAGGGCCTTTGATATAATCTAGCCACGTTGAAACAGTCAATAGATGAGCCCTCTGAAGATAAAGTGGCCAGGACTGACAGGCCAGATAATAGTCCAGACAAAGAGAAAGTGAAGATTAAGGGTAGGAGTTAGGGCTCCTTTTCAGTGAGTTAAGTGGTCTGCCCAGAGGACACTCAACAACATGGCTCATCTGTCACAGAGAGAGTGACTGAATACTATGACCAAGCTATGCTTCTCCCGCTTGTCAAAATAAAGATATATATCATGGTATTTCTCTATAAAGCATATTATCTACCTTTAATTTTGGCAGTTTGTGGATTTCATATCACATGGTACTGTAAATCAATCCCACTCAAACCTTGTAGAGGACCGTTTTTGTTTGGGATTTATAGCAAAATACTAGAAGGTGCAATTGATAGAATCATTTTCTCTATTCAGCCAATCTGCAGTTGATAGTCTGTATATTGAATGTAATAGCATATCTTGATATCCTGCTCTGCTTTTCATCAACCTTCTTTACTTAGTCATAGACATGACAAGGCGGAGGTTGTATGTTGTCATGAGAAATAATTTGTCTGCATTTAAGTCAGATAATTAACAATGGTACAGTAGGTGAGGCTGCTATTGTAGCCTATCATGACAGAAAGCATAACTGCCACATCTACTATGCTAATGTCAAGCAGCCTTGAAGTTAGAGTGATCATGTAAATTGTTTTCTTTTCATTTTTGTCTTTATATTCCAGGACGGTTATTTCTCCGCTGGGCATTCTTGACACTACTGAATGGTCAAGGTGGCTTAGCAAGAACTACCATGCCTCTTAAAGAATGCATGAGTTTCCTCTATTTAGAATACCGTTTGGATACCCCTCCAATGAACATATTGGGGGTCAAACCACCAGTCTAGTCACAGTCATGTGCCCATATAGCCTCAGTTCATTAAAGGACTATCTCTTTGAACAGCTCTGGTTTTATATCAATATTTTAATGCTTTACTTCATTTTTATGTGTTCAAAAGCATGACATTCAAAAATGTAAATTCAATCCAATATACAGGGTTAAGTTTACTCCGTTTTCATAATATTTACTCTCAACTTAAGAATTTTACGTTTTTTGAACGTCAATTTGCCAGATGCTTTTGATATCCGTTCATCATGACCCATTACACCTCATTGCATTGTTGTAGTCGAGTCATTAAACCTCCAGTCAAAGTCAAGTCCCAAGTCTCCTGTGCTCGAGTCGGGTCAAGAGTCCCTATGGCTGAAGTCCGAGTACCAGTGGTCCAAGTGCTTAAGTCTGAGTCACTGGGTCTGTTTAACAAAAAATACCACATTAGCACTGATCAATTTAATGTTATTTTAATGGACAAAAAATGTGACCCCAAACTTTTGAAAGGTAATGTAACTATATTAAAATAAAATGTGTGTGAGCCTGTGTATGACAGACTTATTTGTTTCATAGGCTATTATTTGTTTGCAGGCAATTATGACCATTGGGCATCAGGAGGAAAATCTTTGCTTGACTTCAATGGTCACATGAAAATCTTCCCGCTAGCCCGCCACTAGTTGTTGCTAAGCAGATTTTCTCTACCAAATCCAGCCCAAATCAATAAAGGTGTCACGATCTTCTATAGTGACGGACCAAGACGCAGCGATGCTTCCAGTATACATATTTATTTAAACGTAACTGGGAAAATAATAAACAACTATCATAACTACAGTGCACATATACTCTCAATCAAACAACCAGTATAAACAATGACCCACAAAACCCCATTGAAAAGCACAAACATATATATGGTTCCCAATTAGAGGTAACGACAATCAGCTGACTCAGACTTAACTCGAACTTAGCCATAAGGACTCTTGACCCGACTCGAGCACAGGAGACTTGGGACTCGACTTGGACTGGAGGTTTAATGACTTGACTACAACAATGCAATGAGGTGTAATGGGTCATGATGAATGTATATCAAAAGCATCTGGCAAATTGACATTCAAAGATGAGACCACCCAATCCCACCATCGACAACAAGCTCATGCGCACAACCGCACACAACCTTTAATGCTAAAGGCCCATGCAGCGTCTTAAAATGCTTTCAGTTTTACCTCCACTGACTGCTAGCGGAATGAGAGCTGTGTTCAGCAATGCCTGTTTTAGTGGGAAAAAAAGGCAAATAATTGAAGACATACATTTTTTTTACGAACATTAAGACTTGATCACTGAAAGTAACTGATCAAAAAGCTGAAGGAGATGTTATGAAAAAGAACAATTTTGGAATTGATCAAATTCAGTTGGATCTCAGCAACAGCAACAAATATGCTGGACTCAATATATTAGTGTTTGTGAAACACCAAAAGCTAAGTATATTATACATAAGAATACCTTTTGTTGGAAATACTCAAAAAGCTGATACAAATCATTACCTAATTTAAAAAAGTAGAACTAGCAAAATATTTTTTAGAGTGCAGACTCATTTAGGGGAAAAACGTCTGAGATGTAAGCAGCGGAGTGCTGAAGCTGACGAAGAGGAGACAGTCACACCACTCTACTGTAACAGAGTCTGGCACAACACGAACAAAGGAAATGAGCAAACCGCACAGAAAATAACAGTATTTTACTCAACACGTTGGACCCCTACACTTACATCTAGGTGCCAACCCAAGTGAGAAATATTATGTACAAATTACTGCATTGGTCTAGACAGGACATTCCTTTAGTTTGACTTAACTTGGTAGCGTTGTAGTGTCATTTTTTTATAAATATATGTATTGGTGTATGTCAAACATTTACAACGTCCAAATATGCACTTAAGTATACATTCCATACCTCAGCAATTAAATGACTTCAGCATTCAAAATTCTACAGTGCACTTAGGTAAGAATCCTATAGCAGCACTCCTACTCTTTCTTTGTCAATTCTCTGAATTCCTAGCCTGGTAGCCTGGTTGCCAAGCTAGCAACAAACTGGTCACCATGTTCTCAGAACTTAAGATATTAATGTTCTGGAAACACTTCATGGGTCATTTTTATATGTCCAAATAAAAGTTAATTACGCATAAGGTCTTGTTACTGTTGCCAAGCAAGACTATGATTAATAATCCACTGATCTATTCATAGCTCTCTGTCGGTTGGCGACACTCAAACACAGTGCTTTTTACTTACATTGTGTACGTAATTATTTTTCAATGTGTCTTTCCTTGGGATTTGAACTCACAACCTCTATGATTCACAGTATTCCGAGCTTCCTGCTACACCACCATGTCTGTTTCAGGTATCAGTTATTCTGACTATTCTCATCATTGATTTGATTTACTTATTTCAGTGATTGAAGTGCTTTCTGTGTAGTTGTCTAATGTTGGTGGGGGATATGAACCTGTTTTAATGATACTCCTGAATTTCTGGAGTGTACTTTTTAACACAGCTAAGATTTACAGTACTGCAAAGTGCATTCTCCCTATTGCTTACACCTATCAAGTTGTTTCAGATCTACACAAGTGCCTAAGGACGATGGTTTATGGATTCTTCTGGACAGGGCTTAACTATAGTTAAATAAAGGTTACATAAAAATAAAAAAAATACTGGCCCAATAAGCACAGGGCTTAGATATACTGTATCCCTTATTGGGACAGTGGTTAGGGCGTTTGTCGTTGGTTCTGGTGGCCTTGGTTCAAGAGCTGCTAGGGGAGTCTCACATGCTTAGCTATACAGTACATGTCAATTGCATTTATCAGACATTTTGATTGTTTATGTGGAAATATGTATATTAGGGAATATTATTTATGTTATTTATATTATTTATCTTTGTTTATTAGCATAATGTGTATAGATTTCTCTTTCTTTTATGTATATAAGCACGCCGGTAGAGATATGCTTCTGAAAGCAATATACGGGTTACTTGAAAAAGTAACTGTAATAATATTACAATATTTGAAGACAGTAACTCGTTATATTGCTCTGTTACTCTTAAAAGTAATATATTGCCGTGATATATAATGGTAAGTAATTATTACCCCCAACACTGGTCCCAAGTGATTCTGTTGCAATTTTGTGAAACTCTGTGTTGTGTATTGTTTTGGTATAACTGGCATCATCATTGCTTAAATGGAAAATGTGAGAAAGTACAATATGCTACTGTAAATATACACATTTCTGGTATTCTGAGAATATGGCAACCATGTTCTGGGTATGTTTCTATCAGAAGCAACACTACCACCTGGGCCATGTTTCGGCAACAAATTAGGAATGTTCTGGATAGAAATGCAATGACGAGAGCTGATGATTCCTGGAGACACATGTTTGGTCTACATGGTATATGTGGTGTGGATTTCAAAAAGACGATAGAGAGTCCTCTGAAATGCTCAGCTATCTAGAATTCTACCAAATCCCATTTTTTCAATGAGAAACAATTTTAATTATATCAGATAGGTGTGTTGTAACTGTTATGAAATAATGACATTAACATATATTGTTAAGAATGCGAGAGTAGGGTGACTCAAACCCAGGCCAACAGCAACCATGACAAACCACTGTGCCAATAAGGGATATCATTAGGGCATGTGCTTATTGGTGAGGCCCTCTCCAGCAGAAACCCTAACCTCTCCTCCTTGGGCACTTGTGTAGATATGAAACAACTTGATAGGTGTAGGCAACAGGATGAATGCATTTTTTATTAAATCTCAGCTCTGTTAAAAGTACATTCAATAAATTATTTTATTGATGTTGAATAATAATTACTGTTTAAATGAATATGCACAATGTAATCATGTATGTCAAAGTGTGTCAAATATGTGTGTGTGTGTAGGTATCCCTTGTCAACAAACAAAAAGAGCTGTGAATGGATCAGTGGTTCACCAATCAGGGCTTGGCAACAGTAACAAGGTGTGATGTGTCGTGAGTTTCTTGGGGGGGAGAATGTTTCTTTGGGACCATCAGGCTACATCCTGACAACTGATACACAGAAATGTTCTTGCAACATTCCCACAAAACGTGTCTATTCTGAGAACATTGTAACCATGTTGTAGATAGGTTCGGCTTGACATTAAGGCAATGTTCTCCTAACCTTAACACCAAAACCTGATAAAAAGGTTCTCAGAAGGTTTTTGCTAACATAAATAGAATGTTCCCCTAACTAACAGAAAACTGGAGACACAAACATTAGGGGAACATTACGGATAACATTACAAAATCGTTATCTCCCTAGAATTGTTAGCTTGGTCTATGCTTTAGCAAAATGTATTCATACGTTTTAAAATACGGTTAATGTAAATTCTAAACATTAAGACTACCCTTGCATAATAGTCAGCAACTCTTCCACAGAATATATTGGGGTGAAATACATTATATTCATTTTATTATTTTTCTTTTGCAATTTTGATCCCTAGATAGACTTTTACTGGAATGCTGCACACTTCAGTCAAATGTTTTTTATAATTATACAACGGGTGGTTCTAATCCTGAATACTGATTGGTTAAAACCACATTCCAGCCGGTGTCATTTCCACAACTTACCACCGGCTAAATATATGACGTTAAAATGCTTATTTACTCTGTTCCATCTGACTGCGCAATCCACTGTCTCATCAGCCCAGCCAGGCAATTTATAAACTTGATCTCCACTATAAAAAGCATCTAGACATCTAGACATTATCTCACATTTTACACTAACATTTAGTTTTCAACAGTGGACATTTGTATAAACCTTGCTATCTGTCTCTCTGACATTTGCAGCATTGTTTCAATATTCAAATTTCCAGCTGTGACATAGTAATGAACGTGTTGGCAGTCTGGATAAGACAGACAGGCAACTTTATGGATATATACAAAGAAATGTAAATAAAAAAAAGGTAAAATAAAATGAAGTGCAGCTAGTTTGCATTCTTTCCAGCTTCAGTTTGAAGTGATGTTGTTAGCTGTGTTGTTGGCTAGCTCCTCTGAAAAACAGTGTCCCGATGAAAGATCACATTTTCTATACTAGGCGAAATCGCGCCTCTTTAGCTCATTGTAATGGATGTGTTGAAATAAATCTCACTAGAAAACAGGTTAAACAAATGCAAATGCAGCTACTGTTGTTATTCTGGCTGCACTGTTTGACGTGACTGTAAATTAACTGTAGTTGGATAGCTAGCAAGCAAGGGATAAGAACGTTGGCAGCCAGTATGGCAATGGAACATTTAGAACGAAAAGACTGAACAACTGGGTAGCATCTCTGGCAACAAAACCAATAGAACGAATGACCAGCCGGCTTGGGTAGCAACCCTAAATTTGTGTCTGCACTGTATCTTGTGGAAGGATAAAATACTATGAATAAAATCAACAAAATAAGATTTTTTATGAAAATATGTCAATCTTTATTTGAATATGTTGGTAACATTTTGTATAAAAGTGATAATTCGTGCAAGTAGGAGATATTTTCACGGTGTGCCGACCATCGACTTAGTCTCGGGCCTAACAACATCCTGCCAATATAAACACCGGCATCTCGGGCATTGTCAGGAAAATGGCCAACCATGCATGTTTCAAACGCACCCATACGTCGCAAAAACATGACGTTGTAATGTGGTGACGTGTCGCTGTTGACAGTGGCGTGTACTGCCGTGCTACTCACAGAAATGGCTGTTGATATAACTTCACTGTTCAAAGCCAGTGTCAAAACGGTAAAAACCCGAAATAAAGCTATCGGAGTAGGGTTTGATTTGCCTAAAGATGAAATCTTCAAGAAGAGCAGACCCAAGAATGGATTTTCTCCCAAGGCGAAGGAAGTGGTGAGTGACATTCACTGCACTGGCTAACTTTTGCATTTCTAGCTAACGTTAGTTAATGTAGCTCATTTATTTTTACAACAGTTGTGTAGAGGTGGACATTGATAGAGTTCGGGTGCCGTTATAGCTAATGGTAGCTAGCTAGCTCGTCAGTTAGTTAACGTTAGCCGAGTCAGTGGCTAGCGTGCTAACGACATTAGTCAAACCTATCTGGAAGTCATGTAAGTGAACTACCTAACGTTAGCTAACAACTAGCCAGCTATCTAAAAAGGCCTAGGTCTATGATGTGATCGCTACTTATATCGACCTCTAAGTAACCAATAATACTTTGCTCAAGCGTTCAGTATTTGGCATGTCACTTAGCTAGCCACCTACTACTTTTTGCATTTGACAGGTTAGTGGTGCGTTCCAGATCGCCTACATACAGTCAGTGTATTCTACTAGCTAGATAGCTACACATTTTCTGCGTATAAGTGTACAGTCACAGATTGTAGGACTGTTGCCTCGTGTCGTTGTGGCTCATGAGACTAACATATTCTTTAGCACAATTTAATTTACTGAGTATCACTCTCCACATTTTCAAGCATAGGTGTGGCAACATCAGGTTATGGGTATGCTTGTAATTGTTGCGATTAAAAATGAAACGGAATGGAGCCAAGCACAGACAAAATCCTAGAGGAAAACTGCTTTCCACCAGACACTAGGAGATGAATCCACCTTTCAGCAGGATAATAACCTAAAACACAAGGCCAAATCTACACTGGAGTTGTAGAAGACTGAATGTTCCTGAGTGGCCGAGTTACAGTTTTGACTTAAATCTATTTGAAAATCTATAGCCAGACCTGAAAATGGTTGTCTTGCAATGATCAACAACCAATTTGACAGAGCTTGTGGACTTGTGAAAATAATAATGGGCAAATATTAGGCATGGGCAGTATACCTTATATACTGGTATATTTGCAAATAGCCACGGGATGTTTTTTCAATACTGCTTTGGAATGTTTCTATACATTTTACTACTTGTAGCTACTTTTTTTAAGGAAATACCTGCAGTCAACTTGTGCAATATGTTAGAAGATAAAGCAGATTGCGTTCTTAATTTCACCTGTCACATTATTTTGCATTATGAAGCTTACCATAGTTCCCCAGAACAGTTGAGCGAGTCACGTGTTTGTTTGTAAATAGCACAACTGGGGAAAGTGGGAGCAGGCGAGTCCAGCTGTGTACTGACAGGGGTCATGTTTTATATTGAAAGTCGTGTTTGTTTTTTTGCTTCAAAAGAGTTATCAGGGACGTGCACCTATAGTTTTTCTTCACAGAAAATACATTAGTGCAACACATTTGGCAGAAAATAGGTTCATTTTCATCAGATGACAACAGAAGTGCAACGCTACTTACCTGGCAGCCACACAAGTAGGCTAAATGAATGATGGTTAAATACAATGATAAAGCAAGGTATTTTTTGCAAAAACTATGCATGGTCATCATATTTCTGTTTATCTTAGAAAAAATGTAGCCAGCTATATTTCCTAATGGTTTTCTTAAAGTTTTATTGCAATTACCAGAGAAAAGTAGGCTGGCTACACCGAGAAAAGTAACTACACATCAGTCAGAGCACTGTCTGCTGATAGAATGCCTATTCGTGAATTCTCATCCAAGTGGGAGAAGTGTAACTGAAGCACAAAATGAGTCTGATGCCGAGCAGAAATTACAAGAAGAAGCATTTTAGATCTGTGTTCACAAAACGCAGCAATATTTTTATTATGCGTTTATAATTTTTTCCTGCATGAAGAATAATGCGTTAACATGACCCCTAAATGTTTTACTTACTAGTTAGCTAAGTAAGTGGCTGAATTAATTGACAGGGCAATTTCCCGTGTTTGAGAAGTCAAATCCCTTTTAGATAAGTTATCTGTACAGCTATCTTTAGAGTTCCTTGCATTTTCTCTCCTCTCCGTTCTCGGCCCATCTGCTCGGCTGTAACACAACAAAATGTGGAATAAGTCGAGGGTATATGAGTACTTTCTGAATGCACTGTAGGTAGGGGTAAAGTGACTGAGCAACAGGATAGAAAATAGACAGTACCAGCGTAGGTGCTGAGTGGGAAGGTGTGTCATCAGTATGCATATGTGTTTGTGGGCATTCAGAAAGTATTCAGACCCCTTAACTTTTTTCCACATTTTGTTACGTTACAGCCTTATTCAAAAATGTATTAACTTGTGTTTTTCCTCATCAATCTACACACAATATCCCATAATGACTTTGGCAAATGTATTAAAAATAAAAACCGTAAATACCACATTTTACATAAGTTTTCAGACCCTTTACCCAGTACTTTGTTGAAGCACATTTGGCAGTGATTACAGTCTTCTTGGGTATGACGCTACAAGCTTAGCACACCTGTATTTGGGGAGTTTCTCCCATTCTTCTCTGCAGATCCTCTCAAGCTCTGTCAGGTTGGATGAGGAGCATTGCTGCACAGCTATTTTCAGGTCTCTTCGGAGATGTGCGATCGGGTTCAAGTCCAGGCTCTGGCTGGGCCACTCAAGGACATTCAGAGACTTGTCCTGAAGCCACTCCTGCATTGTCTTGGCAGTGCGCTTGGGTCGTTGTCCTGTTGGAAGGTGAACGTTCGCCCCAGTATGAGGTCCTAAGCGCTCTGGAGCGGGTTTCTGCTCGCCCTCTGGAGCAAGAATCTCTCTGTGCTTTGCTCTGTTCCTTTCCCTCGATCCTGACTAGTCTCCCAGTCCCTGCTGCTGATCCTGCCACCACCATGCTTCACCGTAGGGATGGTATTGGCCAGGTGATGAGCGGTGCCTGGTTTCCTCCAGACGTGACGTTTGGCCTTCAGGCCAAAGAGTTCAATCTTGCTTTCATCAGACCAGAGAATCTTGTTTCTCATGGTCTGAGAGTCTTTAGGTGCCTTTTGGCAAACTCCAAGCGGGCTGCCATGTGCCTTTTTACTGAGGAGTGGCTTCCATCTGGCCACTCTACCATAAAGGCCTGATTTGTGGGTTGCTACAGAGATGGTTGTCCTTCTGGAAAGTTCTCACATCTCCACAGAGGAACTCTGGCGCTCTGTCAGAGTGACCATCGGGTTCTTGGTCACCATCCCTGACCAAGGCCCTTCTCCCGATTGCTAAGTTTGGCCGGGTGGCCAGCTCTCGGAAGAGTCTTGGTGGTTCCAAACTTCTTCCATTTAAGAATGATGGGGATCTTCAATGCTGCAGAAATGTTTTGGTACCCTTCCCCAGATCTGTGCCTCGACACAATCCTGTCTCGGAGCTCACGGACAATTCCTTCGACCTCATGGCTTGTTTTTTTTCTGTGACATGCACTGTCAACTGTGGGACCTTATATAGACAGGTGTGTGCCTTTCCAAATCATGTTCAATCAAGTGAATTTACTACAGGTGAACTCCAAGTTGTAGAAACATCTCAAGGATGTTCAATGAAAACAGGATGCAAACAGCTCAATTTCGAGTCTCATAGCAAAGAGTCTGAATACTTATGTAAATAAGGTATTTGTTTTTCATATTTAATACATTTGCAAAAAAATCTTAACCTGTTTTCACTTTATCATTATGGGATATTTTGTGTAAATTGCTGAGGATTCTTTTTTATTTAATACATTTTAGAATAAGGCTGTAACGTAACAAAATGTGAAGGGGTCTGAATACTTTCCGAATGCACAGTATGTAGTGTGTGTTTGGTTGTCATTGTAAGTATGCGTGTGTAGAGTCCAGTGTGTGTGCATAGAGTTAGTGCAAACATCGGGCCATTGCAGATACTCTGGGTAGCCATTTAATGATCTATTACCTGTCTTGTTTGGTTGTCTTATGGCTTGGGGGTAGAAGCTGTTCTGGGTCCTGTTGATTCCAGACTTAGTACTTAGTGCATTAGTACCACTTGATGTGCGGTAGCAAAGAGAACAGTCTGGCTTGGGTGGCTGGAGTTTGAAAATGTTTTGGGCCTTCCTTGATTAAAGCCAGTTCCAATGTTAGGGGATAGCCTCATATGAAACACCCAGTGATGGACAGTCCTGATGAGAGGCTGCGTTTTTTAAAATTGTATTTATTTATTTACATGTCATTCAAATGCAGTAGGTTGGGGATAGATCCGTGGATCCTAGATCTGTGGTCTTCCCGGACTTTCAGACTCTCACCGCCACATAGTTGCGACCCATCGTTGGTGTAGAAATAAAGAGGGCTCATTGAAAGCGACTGGCAAATAGAATAAGTGCGCCACGTGCAGCGTGACCACTATGCAGAAGTGAGTATCGTGGATACAAGCCCTATCAAAGGCACCTTGAAGAACTCCCCTGGATTTCCCCAGGGATGTCAGCTCTTGATCCATACCTGATGTCCCCACCAACCATAGCCAGGAGAAACAAGCCCAGTCACTCAGCTCCACACAACTATGCTTTGTTATGCCTCTCGCACCCCTGTTGCAATGATATTGGAAATGATGGTTTAATGAAAGCAGGGATGCTGATTTGAGGAAACTCAAACCTAGCCTGTGGGGCCCCTCCCCTCCCGCTGTCTCCCCTGTGCTACCGATATCATCTGAAACGATCTTGGTGAACCAATGTTTGGAGAAATTTACATTTTGGAATGTCCTCACTGCATACAGTTATGTGGTGGTTTTCATCTGCCCCCACCCCCCATCCTTTTCTCTGTAAAGACTTCAGATACATTCTCAATTTTTTTCTGTGTGCGAGCCCTCTCTTCACATGTTTGATTCCATAAACATGCTGCAATAACATTTTCTTTCAGCTTTCTAACAATTTCTTGAGGAAAGCCGATCCTCCCAAGAGCCAGTGATTAAAGGTGGAAGATCAAAGCAGAGAAAACATTAAATTAGGTCCCAAGTAACAATGTTGACGACCGGCCCCTAATGCTGAACAGATGTGGGCGCCTTCCAAGACGTGCACTGCCTTCTCAGTTCCCAGTGACACTTCACAAAACAGATAGGAAGAAAAACTTCAAAGTAAACAAAACAAAGTAGCCTGTATGGGTTGTTGTTTTTTTTCTAAAAACTTTACCCTTTGCAGAAAGTGAACATATTTTTTATGGCGAAGCAAAAGGCTTGATGGACTAGTAAGAGGGGCTAGTAAGTGTCTGGGGTGCGGTGATCGGGAGGGAATCTTTTACCTCGGGTCGGTTTGGGGCACTGTGATCTCAGTTTCACCGCTCTCCACCTCATCTCCACAGCAGGCTGCTCTTCGTGTTTAAATGCAGGAGGCCGAAATGGTTCAAATCAGCTGCGCCGTTCCACAACGGACCACTTTTTACTGTGTTTTCTTTCAACCTCCGAAAAGTGAGGTGATCAGCCAGCACTTAGAAATATGCGTTTATTACTAAACACAAGCGAGGTAGGGGTTGCCCTCTCATGGCGTATTTGAAATGGAAATTATAATCTGGTATGTTCTCAAAACATTGAGTTACATTTTGATAACCTGGGTCCATTTCAGCTTTCATTTTTCTGTTCGCAAGTGAACTGTGAACGTCTGAGAAATTCCCTAAAACGGTCTCTCCTATTGGGGAAAAAACTTTGTGCTTACACAGGGCAGTAAATGTGATGCTTTGGAATTTAGCTGCTCTAAAATTAGAATGCCATAGCCTAACTGTTAGGCTAAGAGATACGGTACAAGCCTAGGCTATATTTGTTGGCCCCATTACCTGAGAATCACACACCTAATTTGAGCAATTGAACAAATCTCTTCACCCTATTTCTTCCTGTTTACACAGAGCAAGTTTTTGCATGTCACCCCACAATAATTGCCACAAACCTGCATCCGCTGTCATGATCAGAGATTTTTGTTTTGTAGTCTCACCAGTCTTCATTATCTCCCACAAAGTATTTCAAAATAGATATCTAAATTTCTCTCACTCACTCAACTGCAAATGTATTCTCTCGCCATCAGGTTGGGATTTGAGGGGATTTACCTGATCTGAATGTCCTGCTAAACACTGTCTTTACCAGTTGCTTTAATCTCTGCTCTGTTTTCGCACGGAGGCCAGGCAAATAGAATTATGATGCATCAAACGCAAGAGCGGAATACAATCTTATCTAGCATTTCCCCACAGACGTTTCAAGAAAGGGGATTTTAGCCAGTTTTGCAAAAAAATATATAAAATAAAGTGTAAAATATAGAGGCATAAATGCACAAGCACAGGTCTGTGGGCGAGTGTCAAACTTAGAGGCAGCGAGATGAAATCCAGATACTTGGCAGACTAAACAGTGTAATTGTAACAAAAATACTGTACTGCTTCAGAGACACAGGCTTTATAGGCAAAATTCAGATTGATATGAGCCATAACGGCATTATTTAATTAAGCAACAAGGCTCATTCCTTGACAAATAGGCCTAGGCCACATAAGACAATAAGTAATCTATGTAGGATAATTGATTACTCAAACATTCTCAATTAGGCTATCATTAACATATCTGTATTAAAATAGGCAGGAAACTGTCCTCAATCACAAACAAGGGAACATCCACTCTCAGGCTCAGGGACAACTAGAACAAACCTTAGAGGGAAAGTGACATGTTTCAGGGCTTTTGTAATAGGCCAAACAAAAATGTGTTGCATAAAAGCTTAATTAAAAAAAAAAATATTTTCACTGCATCAGTTGTTCCGTACAAATGCTGTTTTGAATGAAAAGAAAATTGTACCTACTCACTGAAGAAGGCTGCAAAGCCGAAACATTTGCGTACGCTATGTCTGATGCAATGAAAATAATAATACTTTTTTAAAAACGAAGTAAACTTTATGCAACATATTTTTAAGTGCGGACCCATTACACCTTTTTCTTTGTCTGAATTCGTGGGTTTTATGCACCAGCCAAGCTTCTGGGAAAGCGCAATGGTCCCCTTTTTAAATTTTGTGATAGGCCTACCTGCCTTTTTCACAAAGACACGATAAACATTGAACATGTGTCAAAGAATTAGGCAAGCCTAATTACCAGTTAACATTTGCATTTGGGTAGCCTACATTAGTTTAATCTAGTCTGTTCTACTGTGGGCACCATATACACAGGCCTTGAGGGGAATAATGTGTCCATCTATGTTTCATTAATGAATCCCTTAAGTGCAACAAAACCAAACATTAGTGTTGCTCAACTACCCAACAAACAACACAACATTCTGGCTTGTTAGTCATGTTTTCCATTAAAGTTAAAATGAAAGACTGGGCTAAAATAAGTGAAGGGGTAGAGGTTCTGAGGGGAAGTCTGATGTGTTCCCAATTTCTTTCTTTCCCAATGAAGCTAGAATATGACATTGTTCGCATCTATTGTAGTCAGGAGAGAGCTGCTTTGAACAGGATAAACCTCAGAGCCTTTGTTCATCAAGTGGACACATTGCTTGTTTTTGGCCCCCAACTGATGTGGGTTTGTTCAAAAGGAAAAGAATGTTTTGAAAAACAGTGATGTGCACAACTTGGATGCATTTGCAAAACAAGATGCTGCTGTTGAGTTTTCAGAAACAATTTACTTGTCGAGGGCAAAAACTCGACATCTGACATTAGAGCAACAGCAGAACGACAATGGTCTCCTAGTTAAACTTATACTTTGTTCTTTGTTTATGCTGCATTGAAGTATGTGACTCAAAAAAGTCAGATTGGATGGCATGATAGCATGACCTTGTGGACTACCGTACGTTGCTTGGCAGTTGGTCTGGCTAGCTGGTTAGAAGAACATGCTAACTTTCGGCCAAGATTTCAAACTGAATAAATAAAGCACTTTGAACCACAAAGTGGACGCAGTGGATGGTATTTTGTGGCAGAATTTGCTGTCGTCATCTCATTGAAAACTGACATCCGGTATCATCCTGCCGTCATGAGTCTGCTATGTGAACACCACAGTATTCATAGGCCTAGTTTTAACTAAAACAATAAAACTTATTTAGGTTTTAAAGTATTTTTCTTGTGAAATCTGAGATGTTTAGGAATGTTTGCTGTAGTCCAGATTATTACCTTATTACCCTTTTTTTAAAGCTCCTAGATTACCTTTGAATGCGAGTGTAAATTATTGACTGTGTTGTGACTGACCAGAAATTGTATTTTCTAATACACAAGAGCTCTAAGTGTTTCTCACAGTGTCTTATTTGAACAATTAGGCTAGTTATATTATAGTCTATAGATCTCAAATCCGATTTGGACAGGCTTCAAAATGGACAGCTAGGGGTCAAGCAATGGAGTCTGGGTGATCATTATCAAATTATCTCAGTTACCTGGTTTTAGTAAAATAAAGAGCCTACCCAGACTGACTTTAAGAAAAAATCTGCTGACTAAGCCTTTTTTATTTTTTATAATAATGCACTGTGATGGTTTGTTTGCGCTTCGTACAGGCTGAGGGGCAGGAGAGAGTGAGAAGATAAAGTGGGGGTCCTTGATGATGATGAGATTAGATGTAGCCCGGCAGACTGTCTCCTCCTGCTGCCTCGCTCCAAACACAACATACGGGCACAAGCACGTTCATATACATTCGCCTACTTTGGCAGAGACACACACGCACTCTCCTCCAGCCGCAAGCACAAGGCTACCCCCTTCCTCATTGTTTAGGTATTACTAGCTCTTTAGAGTCTTAAGTTACAAGAGCAATTGATCCCGGTGACCCCCTGCAAACCCTGGAGGTTGCAGTGGGAATCTGAGCCCAAATGTATACACATAGGAGACAGATCAACCCCCAAACCAGCACTCTTGACATCTTCTCTCTTCTCCTCTGTTCTCTCCTGAAAGCCAGTGGGGCTCCAATACTGGCGGCCTATTGCTACCTGCTGGTGAGAAGGTGTGTTACAAAAGCAGAAGAATGTAGCCTATTATTTCAAATAGCACATCAGTAATCTAGTGACTCTGAGTTGTAGGCCAAAAATGCATTATATGGGTTTATAGCTGCGTTATATAGCGAGTGTCAGGGAGAAGAGAAAATAAAGGCACTCAGGCCCCCGAGGATTGGAGTTGCCCGTCCCAGACAGGGCATTTGTCTTGAATCTAACAAGACAGCAGACAACAACACAGACCGCAGACAACAACACAGACAGCAGACAACAACACACTCCTGCCTTTCAACCATGGGAACGTTTTGCTTCACTCAACCTCTTCACAAGTGCTCTGAACAACGATTAACATTTGACCCCTGATAATTGTATTATTACAAGGGTGGACTCACCGCCACAGCCCTTTACTCGGTTATCTTAAACCTGCTCTGTTGTAATTGCTCTGAAGCAATGTCACACCTCGAGTCGTCTATGCTTATTTGCTTTCTAGGAGAGGTGATGGGTTTCAAGCAAATTGTACCTCTGTATTTATTTATTTTTTAACCTTTTCTTTTCAAAGTCCTGTCGTTTTTCTTCTCGTTGATATTTTTAGAGTCGCCATTAGAGACCAAGACCCAGGTCGTGTTTTACCACTGCAGCAATTTGGTAATTACGGTCATTAGAAGAAAAAAACTGGACCGAAGACGGCGCGGTTTGGCTTTAGAAAAAGAATCCCGCTCGCCCTGGGTCTCTGTCACAGTCGAACTCATTGTGTCATTTTCAACATGGCGCTTGTCTGGATTCTCTCATAGGTTTTTTTTCTTATATTTTCGCAAACAGAGCCCGCTGTGTGTGTAGTCTGTCCTTCCTGCGCTCCACTCTGTGGATGGGGAAGCAATTAGGGTTTTTTCGATGTTAACCGAATTATAGGAGCAAATATTGGATTCCACCGAGTTTCCTCTGGTTTTCCTGTGCACACATCTTCCCGGGCATTTTATCTGTGATACATAGTAGACAGATTATACATTTCAGGCGTATTTAAATGTTTTCTGTCAGGGAGCTACAGTGTATAGAAGAGTATAATTTTATTTACATGAGCTAGGCTATTTAACGAGGAAATTGCCCGTTTGAATTTGGTATGTCCTGCCGTAAACAAATATGAATTCGTAAAATTCAGAATGGATGGAGTGAGACAGATGGACAAGGTGGCCTGTCACAGTCAATGAATGCTAGGTTTGGTCATTTTAAAGGAAGGCCTAACTTGAGACATGCAAGCAGGGCCTGAAACTAACTGGTCTACCAGTGAATGAATGAAATCCACCAACCTCTCAGACGTCTTTGCAGCATTTGGCTGTGCGAGACATCTAATATTGTCATCTTCAACCTAGCTTTGTTCCTATGGATACACTCATAATGGCTTCCAGTCCACCCATTATGCCATTATTGACTTGAATGGGGACGCCCCTTCTATTCATTCTATTTCTATGGCAGCACATGCAGTCAGGAGTTGAGGAAATGTCAAAAATAATAATAAAATATATATACACTCAGTACCAGTCAAATGTTTGGACTCACCTACTGAGTCAAGTTTCTTTTTTTTTTTTACTATTTTCTACATTGTAGAATAAAAGGGAAGACATCAACTATGAAATAACACAAATTGAATCATTTTGTAACCAAAATAGTGTTAAACAAATCAAAATCTATTTTGTATTTGAGATTCTTCAAAGTAGCATTCTCTCAACCAACTTCATGAGTTTGTCACCTGGAATGCATTTCAATTAACATGTGTGCCTTGTTAATTTGTGGAATTTCTTTCTTTCTTTCTTAATGTGTTTGAGCCAATCAGTAGTGTTGTGACAAGGGGTGGTATACAGAAGCCCTATTTGGTAAAAGACCAAGTCCATATTATGGCAAGAACAGCTCAAATAAGCAAAGAGAAACGACAGTCCGTCATTACTTTAAGACATGACAGGGACAAAATCATGAAGAGGAACTGAGATGTAGCCAACAAATAGAGAGACATGAAGACATTGATAAACTTCTCTAACATGTTTCCTCTTCATTTTGACAGATCTCCAACATCACCAAGCTGAAAGACTTTTTGCTACAGCACAGGAAGGACTATGTGAATGCTGGAAGGTAATCCTTGTCTCAGGTCACCAAACCCTGTTCTTTTTACTGTCTGTTTTCAACAGTGACTTTCATGTGGCTATAAGATGTAGGCTAATCCCTTTTCACATGTTTGGCCTAAAGGAAATCCTCCAGGAAGGGTTCAGCTCGGCCTCCATGTGGATTTGGGGATATATCTAACCTTTGACAACTTGATTGAGCTTTTTCCTCTTTGAAACATCAATCTCATAAAGGATCCCAAAAGGTTTTAACCTTCTCAAGCCTAGAGCCTTCATTGTCAAAGAAGTAGATGGCATTAACTAATCACCGTAAGCCTAAGCAGTAGTTATATAGGCTTAGGGGATAAAGTGGCCAGAGCTACTGTTGGAATATTGGAGTCTGTCAGAACTCTGCTCATAGTGCTGTGTGTGTGTGTGTGTGTCTGTCAGTCAGTCAGTCAGTCAGCAGAGTTGACTGCAGGCTGTGTTGCAGGCTCTAAGGTCTGACTGGTCTAATTGAGGTGGGTGGTTGGGGAAGGCAGGCGCTGGCACAAGGTCAGTAGCGAGTGGGGTGGTCTTTTGGAGACTCAGTCTAATTGGGTGGAATAATTGAGCTGCAACCAAGTGAAGAGCAAATCACGCCCTGGGACTAATCGTAGGCTTCATCTGGTCAAGGCCCCGAGGGCAGTGTGTGCGCGTTCGCAGGGCGGGCCTTGAAAAACGTTTTCACATTTTCTTGCCTTGGTGTAGAGACAGCATTTTGGATCTATTAGCCCCCCCCCCCCAAAAAAAATATAAAGAAATCTGTCACATCCATTAAAAATGTAATAAATAAAAACATATTGTTAGTTTACATGGGAAGAAGTACATTGTGATCTTCCCATAGAATTTACTTATGTATTTATTTTTTTTATTAAACACTGCAAACACAGGAAAGGTCTGGGTGCCTTTTTCATGTTTCTTTGACAGAAAATGAAAATTAGCATGTCAGTCATCACAGAACTATCATTCTGAGGGAATTATCTATTAGCTGTACAGTAGGAATCCACTAGAGGGCAACAGGCTTAACACTTTCATTTAACTGCACAGAATCTGCAGACCGAGTTTACAGCAGACCTGGATCCAAATCCGATTTGTTTCCTTTCAATTGCTTTGTGTGTTTGTAGTCTCATCTCGTCAGACCTAACCCGGATGACAGACAATGAGCGAGACCAGATCGACCAGGACGCCCAGATCTTCATGAGAACCTGCTCTGAGGCCATCAAGCAGCTCCGCTCTGAAGGTGTGTGTGAGTGAATCCATTGGGTTGAATGTACTGGACATACTGTATAATACACAATAATAAGAGCCCTTTTGTCATTTATTGTCGCCCTTCCAGCAGAGAAGCAGGTCATATCGACACAGATCAGAGAGCACAGGGGGGCGGTCCTCGACCTCATCGAGATATATTTGAGAGGTTGGCTCATTGATGATGTCACAATATATTTGATGTCAGTGCATATTGTAAGTACTTTGTAATAATGTTGACAATATCGGATTTGTGTTGATCATTCCTGTTTGCAGGAGTATGCAAGCTTTACTCCGAGCAGAGGGCTATACGAGTGAAGAGAGTGGTGGACAAGAAGAGACTGTGAGTGTTTAAAGATAAAAAAAAAAAAAAAAAGGAAGGTTGAAAGTAATCAAATCTATTATGGAAAGAAATACCTTGATTTATTCATTTATTGACAGAATTCTTGATTTCAGGGACAGTTGAGTTGGATTCTGACAAATGTATAATCATAACACATAATTTATTTGTGAGCGATTCTTCATTCATTGGCAACATTTTGGCAGTAAGCCATCTCCATTTTATATATATATATTGTGACCTTGCCTTGTGTTTTTCGGGGCTTTTAGGAAGCCTGACCTTGTCTTTGGTGTTTGATATTATTCCAGGTCCAGACTAGAGCCAGAGCACCACCACAGTAGGGTGGCGGTAGAGAGAAGCTCCCCGGCTGAGCAGCACAGCGAGGAGAAAACAGCCAAGGAGGAGAGCAGCAGCGGTGGTGAGTACAGAGACCAAGACGACTTCCTAAAGAGACCCTGTGTGGAAAGAACATCTATGTTGAGTCACTACAGCCGACTACTTATATGGTGTCTGTCTATATTACAGCCCCACACATCTCTACATGTAACATGTTATTCCTGAATGGATTTGACTTTATTTACTACTACTGGTATAATCATTGACATTTCGCGCTATTTGCACGTGGAAATCTTACAAGTGCCTAAAACTCCAATGTTTGAATGAAAATGGTCAACTTCTGTATTTAAAATAAAGCAAAATGGATCGAGGTCAAGGGATGGTTATGAAAGGAGTGACTTGATGTTTGTGTGATAAAGGGAAATGGATAGAGCGGAAAATAAATGCCTATGACAGTCACAGGAGTGACTTGATGTTTGCGCGAGCTTGAAGTGAAGACTGGGTGTATTTCTCCCTTTTTTGTTTTCTCCCTGAAGAGCGGAGCGTGACAGAGGTGCCGGAGAACAACGTGAGCCTGTGGGAGGAGGGCCAGGGCCGTGTGGAGGACGAGCTCTCGCCTGAGGAGATGCAGATGGTATGGAACTATGGAACGGAGATGTTGTGTATGTTTCTATGTGCTCTCCCTCTCTCCGATGCATTGTGTTACTTCTGTTATTGCCTTTATGTTGTTGTCTGACGTGTCAGATTTTCTACACAGCATTTACAATACACGTGTTTCACTCTGTCTAGTTTGAACAAGAGAACCAGAGGCTGGTGAGCGAGATGAGCAACCTAGTAGATGAAGTCAGGTGAGTGTCTAATCAGTCCTTCAGCCCATTTCTTTTACCACTACATTCCTGGATATGGTGGAAGCAAAGATGAAACAAAGGTGCAAAAGATGAGTCCATCTCCTCCCTAATGTCTTTCAGGCTAATCGAGGGCAAGGTCGTCGAGATCTCGCGACTCCAGGAGATCTTTGCGGAGAAGGTGCTAATGCAAGTGAGTGACCTCCATTGGGCCATCCCTGAAGGGAAATGGCTCTATTGAAAAGAATGCCCATCCCACTTAAGAAAGTGTTATTGATGTGTTAATCATGTTACTTATTTCCTGTTGATGCATCGTTCACAGGAAACTGAGATCGACAGTATCCATCAGCTAGTCGTGGGAGCCACTGAAAACGTCAAAGAGGGAAACGAGGACATCCGAGAGGTAATGGCAGGTTATGCTAAACAACCCCAGTAGTTTTCCCTACTCGTTATACTGTATATTGTTGTATTTTTAGATTACGGGGGTATCCATAGATTACCATTGGATATAACTTTTATAACCGTTTTTTTTTTTAACCAAATATTCAGAACTGACTCTTGAGGTTGCACAACACAGCCAGTGATCTGTTTTAGCTCTGTTGTTTCATTGTACTTGTTTCTTTGTAACTTGTTTCCAGGCCATCAAAAACAATGCTGGATTCCGTGTCTGGATCCTCTTCTTCCTTGTCATGTGCTCCTTCTCTCTGCTCTTCCTGGATTGGTACGACAGCTAACCCCCTGAACCTGGCAGAACCAGGAAGTGACATCAGCCTGGGCCTAGCCCTAAGTGCTTATCACATTGAAGTATATGGTTGGATGGACAGAGTGTTGGGTCTAGGACCAGCTTTTCCTAACCCCCCCAAAAAAAACTGACCTCAGACCAGTGCTTTGATGACGACTTCACTACATGTCAACCGTACTCGAGCCACTAGAAGTCAGTCTAAACGCATGTTACTAGGTAACTCTTCTTGTTCAGCAAAGCACGCTATTGGCTGAATGCAAAGTGCTGTCATCCACCTGCGCTGTGTATTAATGGGCAATCGGTATTGCATACGTATTGACCACTATGCTTGTTATTGCATCAACAACAACTGTCCTCTGCTGTCTTTCGCAAAGGAAGTAAGTGGTTTCTGAACTATTAGTCTTTATCCATATTGAGATCTTGATATTGTGTATTTATGCTTTGTTGAGATGAAGAAAATGTTTTTTTAAACCCTTGTGTTCTTTCATATGTATTTATTTCAATGGTATGTACTCATTTAGAAGATATGAGATAATTAAGCAATAAGGCCCGATGGAGTGTGGGATATGGCCAATATACAGTGAGGGGGAAAAAAGTATTTGATCCCCTGCTGATTTTGTACGTTTGCCCACTGACAAAGAAATTATCAGTCTATAATTTTAATGGTAGGTTTATTTGAACAGTGAGAGATAGAATAACAACAAAAAAAATCCAGAAAAACGCATGTGAAAAATGTTATAAATGGAATTGCATTTTAATGAGGGAAATAAGTATTTGACCCCTCTGCAAAACATGACTTAGTACTTGGTGGCAAAACCCGTGTTGGCAATCAGAGGTCAGATGTTTCTTGCAGTGGGCCACCAGGTTAGCACACACCACTCCAGGACCTTAATGTGCTTCTTCTTGAGCCACTCCTTTGTTGTCTTGGCCGTGTGTTTTGGGTCATTGTCATGCTGGAATACCCATCCACGACCCATTTTCAATGCCCTGGCTGAGGGAAGGAGGTTCTCACCCAAGGTTAGACGGTACATGGCCCCGTCCATCGTCCCTTTGATGCGGTGAAGTTGTCCTGTCCCCTTAGCAGAAAAACACCCCCAAAGCATAATGTTTCCACCTCCATGTTTGACGGTGGGCATGGTGTTCTTGGGGTCATAGGCAGCATTCCTCCTCCTCCAAACACGGCGAGTTGAGTTGATGCAAAAGAGCTCCATTTTGGTCTCATCTGACCACAACACTTTCACCCAGATGTTCATTGGCAAACTTCAGACGGGCATGTATATGTGCTTTCTTGAGGAGGGGGACCTTGCGGGCGCTGCAGGATTTCAGTCATTCACGGCGTAGTGTGTTACCAATTGTTTTCTTGGGGACTATGGTCCCAGCTGCCTTGAGATCATTGACAAGATCCTCCCGTGTAGTTCTGGGCTGATTCCTCACCGTTCTCATGATCATTGCAACTCCACGAGGTGAGATCTTGAATGGAGCCCCAGGCCGAGGGAGATTGACAGTTCTTTTGTTTCTTCCATTTGCAAATAATCGCAACTGTTGTCACCTTCTCACCAAGCAGCTTGGCGATGGTCTTGTAGCCCATTCCAGCCTTGTGTAGGTCTACAATCTTGTCCCTGACATCCTTGGAGAGCTCTTTGGTCTTGGCCATGGTGGAGAGTTTGGAATCTGATTGATTGATTGCTTCTGTGGACAGGTGTCTTTTATACAGGTAACAAACTGAGATTAGGAGCATTCCCTTTAAGAGTGCGCTCCTAATCTCAGCTCGTTACCTGTATAAAAGACACCTGGGAGCCAGAAATCTTTCTGATTGAGAGGGGGTCAAATACTTATTTCCCTCATTTAAATGCAATTCCATTTATAACATTTTTCACATGCATTTTTCTGGATTTTTTTGTTGTTATTCTGTCTCTCACTGTTCAAATAAACCTACCATTACTTTTTTCCCTCACTGTACCACGGGTAATGGCTGTTCTTACCCACGACGCAACGCGGAGTGCCTGGATACAGCCCTTAGCTGTGGTATATTTTTTGTCATACCACAGCTTTCAGCCAATCAGCATTCCGGGGCTCGAACCACCCAGTTAATAATTACTAATATACCATGAGTTAAGGCTAAGCTCTTGCAGATGGGATATTTACAAGAATAGTTATGAGTTACAGTGAGCATGTAAGCCTTTTGTTTGTGTGAAGATAGTGGTTATGATCAATCAATGGGAGTATTTATGTGTTGGTATAACTCCACTTTGCACTTACACTGCTTGTGTAAAAACCTGGTCCTAACACCAATAAAATGAAGCACTGCTTGTGAATGACATTTTCCATTTTTTTTTCTTATTTCCCCAAATTACAGCAAGAAATCCACACTTTCACTAGTTGATACATTATATGGATTGTACTCAAGCCTTTCTCTAGTCTAGTTTATGGCAAAACAATAGTATCCAGATTATATACAGATCTAGAAATCTGGGCCTATGGCATGAACCACCATCCAAAGAATTGGCTTTGGAAATGAGCATGAAGGAACTTAATCTCTTTTTTTTTTATACATATGATGGATTACTCTAAGGTTAATGTGAAATGTGTGCATTTTAATAGATATTTATTTGGTTTACAGTTCAAAGCCAATCCATTTTCCTCAATTGTCCCCCCAAAAACAGCATCAAATGTACTTCTGTTTAAATCATTGTATCATTGAAAAAAATAAAATTACACATTTTTTTTAAGCAATGAAGCAATCTCCTGTCAAAGATGTTGTTTTTAGAGTTGCACTACACGCTTCCCTCAGTCTGGTATATCTGTATGACTTGACTGCCTTTTAGGGTGACTGACAACTACAGAACTCTATTTAATGGCATTACACGTTACATTCAAGAGCAATGCAAAAACATTCAGTATCAACAACAAGACATGGGATATGCTATGCAGTGACAATAAGCATTCACATGCTTTCTGAAGACCTTGACATAGTGCCTGATCAAACAGTGTTCACAATAAAGGTGAGCTCTACAGACAAATATAGTGAGCGTCATACCAGGGCCGTGTTCAGTATGGCACAGCGTTGCGAAGTGTTTTGAAACGGAAACAGAAAATGGGCATTTCTTATTGGACAAGTTTAGGTAGTATCTCCGTTTCAAAATGTGTTCCCCTGTTTCGTGCTTACTGAACAAGACCCAGAATTAAAACTCCTCTACACATTGGTGTCATTTGACTTCCAAAACATCAATAGGACATGACTTTTGCATTGTATTAAGATTTCAGATCATCAAAATGCATCTTTAAGTGAGTCACCCCATTCATCCACAAATAGGGGAGGCAAAACCATCTAGGAGGAGAAAAACGTTTTTTTTTTTTATCAGTCATTTTAGCTGGATCTCAAAGGCTAAACGGGACATTCTCTGACAGTACTTCATATGCATTTTTGTAACAAAGACAGTCTGGTTGTGTGAAATGCTGGAGCCTTGTAAAGTCATGCGTGCATGTGTGGTTACACCAGCTCCACCGACACTAGATGGTTCAGTCCGTTTATATATGTGATTTTATTCCCCATTTACGTTTGTGTAAAAATACGTTTTGTCAATGAGTATGTGGCAAGACATGTTTGTGTGCGTGTTCGCCCCTCGAATAATTTTAAGAACTAACCGCGGACGCTATTCAAGCAAAACCAATATCCCTCCAACCCCTGTTCCAGTCTGTGCTTACACAAAGGCATCTGTAATATAATTGAACTGATTTAAAACAATACTTTTTCTGATATATTTCAGTTCTACAATAACAATTAAAACTAGTGCAGCTCAGGAACAATAATTTTAGCTCAAACGCTTTTCCAGATTTGGAGTTTGCTTGAATGGCACCGCGTATCCTTTTTTCACATAGATAGATGGTGATCCTAGTACAGAAGAGTGCAACGTTACAAAACGCTGAGATAGAAATACATTTTGTAGCACACTTATGATTAGCGCTCATGTTGAATTGGGCATCAGGTCAGCTCCTTCATTGCAATTTTTATCTGTAACATTCTTAACGTTTCACCTCTGAATACAGCCCAGTGCATTAGGCCAGCTTCTGGTGGGTCTCGGTCTCCTGCTGGGTGACCTTCTCCTCTGACATGACGGTCATCCACGGGGACACGGACCGGGTGATGGTCTGCTTGGCCATGTTGTAGTGGTTGATGATGGTGAAGAGACGCCCGCGCCCACCAGGGGGGTAGTAGCCGTATATCCCCGTTGGCATGCACCGACCTTGCTGCAAGAGAGAGAGAGAGCGATTTAGCATGGGAACAAGGGGCAGAACTATAATAATGTGGACGAGATAAGACCTGGAAGTGCATGTGAAAACCTGTCTTGTTGTCATTACTGAAAAGAAGCTAACATCAAGGTGCCAATAATAAAGAACGAGAAAGGAGAAGTTCTGTCTTGCAAGCGCAATTGTATGCTGGGTTTCTTTTGAAAGACAGTCTTTATTGGTACCTACAAGAGGCATCCCACTGGGCAAACACTAGTTGTTTCAACATAATTTATCACTGCATTGTGATGTGGAATCAACGTGGAAAAATACATTGGATAAAATAATATCATCCACCAGCATTGTTTTCATCTCATTTCAACCAGCGTTGTAAACATTGAAATAAGAGTCAAACTTAATTACATTGACTTAACCTGACTAACAGGTTGTTACGTCAATCTAATTTCAACATAATCTTCAGAACTATGTATACATTGAAATTGCATTAAATTACACATAGAAATGTTGGGTGGTTGAAATTGTTGAATTTTATATTTGATTAGACATTTTATTTGACCATGTTTCAATGTTGATAGTCAAATTGTATGTTTTGATCAACATTGTTTCAACGTTATTCCATTAACCTAAATAAAGAGGTATATTGACATAAAATGTGAAGCCACAGTCCAACAATTCCTGCCTGAACAGTGAGTACTGGTATATGAAGGGTAGAACAAGTCTACCATCCAGATGCATACTATACAGTGCATTCATAAAGTATTCAGACCCCTTCCCTTTTTCCAAATTTTGTTACGTTAAAGCCTTATTCTAAAATATATTCAATTTTTAAAAATCCTCAATCGAAACACAATACCCCATAATGACAAAGCGAAAACAGGTTTTTAGAAATGTTTGCAAAAATATTAATAATACCTTCATTTACATAAGTATTCAGACCCTTTTGCTATGAGACTCAAAATTGAGTCAGGTGCATCCTGTTTCCATTTATCATTCTTAAGATGTTTCTACAACTTGATTGGAGTCTACCTGTTGTAAATTAAATTGAATAGACCTGATTTAGAAAGGCACACACCTGTCTATATAAGGTCCCACAGTTGACAATGCATGTCAGAGCAAAGACCAAGCCATGGTGTCAAAAGAATTGTCCGTAGAGCTCTGAGACAGGATTTTGTTGAGGCACAGATCTGGGGAAGGGTATCAAAACATTTCTGCAGCATTGAAGGTCCCCAAGAACACAGTGGCCTCCATCATTCTTAAATGGAAGACGTTTGGAACCACCAAGACTCTTCCTATAACTGGCCGCCCGGCCAAACTGAGCAATCGGGGAAGAAGAGCCTTGGTCTGGGAGATGACCAAGAACCAAATGGTCACTCTGACAGTGCTCCAGAGTTCCTCTGTGGAGATGGGAAAACCTTCCAGAAGGACAACCATCTCTGCAGCACTCCACCAATCAGGTCTTTGTGGTAGTGTGGCCAGACGGAAGCCACTCTTCCGTAAAAGGCACATGACAGCCTGCTTGGAGTTTGCCAAAAGGCATCTAAAGGTCTCTCAGACCATGAGAAACAAGATTGTCTGGTCTGATGAATGCAAGACTGAACTCTTTGGCCTGAATGCCAAGCGTCACGTCTGAAGTAAACCTGGAACCATCCCTACGGTGAAGCATGGTGGTGGCAGCATCATGCAGTGAGGATGTTTTTCAGCGGCAGGAACTGGGAGACTAGTCAGGATCGAGGGAAAGATGAACGGAGAAAAGTACAGGGAGAGCCTTGATGAAAATCTGCTCCTGAGCGCTCAGGATCTCAGACTGTGAAGAAGGTTCACCTTCCAACAGGACAACAACCCTAAGCACACAGCCAAGACAGTGGAGGTGTGGCTTCGGGACTCTTCGCCCAGCCAGAGCCCGGACTTGAAGCCGGTCAAACATTTCTGGAGAGACCTGAAAATAGCTGTTCAGTAACGCTCCTCATCCAACCTGACAGAGCTTGAGAGGATCTTCAGAGAAGAATGGGAGAAACTCCACAAATACAGGTGTGCCAAGCTTGTCGCGTCCTACCCAAGAAGACTTGAGGCTGTAATGGGGCTTCAAACAAGTGCTGAGTAAAGGGTCTGAATACTTATGTAAATGTGATATTTCAGTTAATTTTTTCGTGTAAGTTTGCAAAAATGTCTAAAAACCTGCATTTACTTTGTCATTATGGGATATTGTGTGTAGATTGATGAAGAAAAAGAATAAGGCCATAACGCAACACAATTTGGAAAAAGTCAAGGGGTCTGAAAAAGTCAATACTTTCCGAATGCACTGTATGTACCCTGCTTGGATTGGGAAACAAGCTGTGTATGTTTCAGCTGAGCTATCATGTCAACATGTTTAGACATTGATCAGCTTCCATACTCATTTGCATAGACTACCTACATAACATTGAATAGTTGAAAGTTAGTTACTTTTCTTACACAAGTGTATGTGGGCCCAAGCCCATTGGGGCCCGAGGCAGAGAATAATAATAAAATACGACAGGAGCCCACTTTCATTGTTCAAAATACATTCGAGAGCATAATTTTGTTTCTAAAGGTTTATTAAAAAAGAACTGTGGATTAAGTTTTATCACAAGCACATACAGGTAACTGCAAAAAAGAGGAAACACCAACATAAAGTGTTTTAATAGATTTCTTAAATCGGGCCACTTATAATGAATAACATATATAAAAGACAATATCCAAAGGTAAACGTTTTCTACTAATATCATGAATTTGGCATCCCATTTATAGGGCTAATGGTAACTACTTCTAAACTTCGAAAGCCATAGTATGCCATGAACCAATGATTTGATTTGGACAAATTATTTGATTTGATGATTTGGGCAAATCAGATGTCAATGTAGCCTACATAAACCCAAACTCACTCCGAATTTACATTCACATACAGCTTGTGTAAGAAACGTTAGTTACTTTCAACTAGAGGCCAACCGATTTATCGGTTGACCGATATTAACCTTTTACCGATGTATTTATATCGCCGTTTAATCCATCAAGAATGACCGATATAAAATGCGGAGAAAACGTAAAAAAAAAAAAAAAGAATGATATTTTTGTTGTTGTTGCAATTTATTATTAGTCCTGAAGAGGGCACTCTTTGCATGGCTATAAGCCTATCTTGCCTTTGTACGCAACAGCAAGACTGGACACTACCACCCTACACAAAGTTACAGCCCTTTAGTGATGTATGGATTCATTGTCACTTGATAGGCACTGGTTCAAATTCACGTTCACTAATCGCCATTTCCATGACGCGTGTTAGCTAGCTAACTAGCCAGATAACTAGCTGTGTGAGAGTACTTGACGCCGTTCATGGAGGGTTAGTGATACCTGGGATCCTTAGGACATACATACTCTAAACCCGAACCTTAACCATTTAAAGTGTAAACTTCAATGGAGTAGGGACAACCCAAGGATCCCCGATCGCAAGGACCTTTCACTGAGGCAACGCTGTGCCAGCGGCGCATTTTGTGATAGATATTTTTCCTTTCAAGTGACAACTACCAGAATTCAGTGGCTATAGCCTTACAATTGATTAAAACATAGCTAAATAGCAACATATTGAAAATGTGTCCTATGTCGTTTTCCAGCTGGCTAGCATGAGGCAGCTCAGTTTTACCTTTGGGGAAATATTTTTACTGGAATCAATGCAGTTCATCCTCCTTTCACTAGAGTAGCACAGTTTTTCCATGAAATAATCTCAGCTTTCTGGTGCACCTAAATTCTATGTGGTACTAACATTAATGTCGTTTCCTCAAATGTAAGAAATCAGCTTTCTGAGTACCGTTGTATGGCTGTTTTAAGCACAATCCACACAGAAAAGGGTTGTATTTTTATTATAGCTATAATAATACGTTATCGGCGAATATTTCCACTCTAAAATTGGAATCGATATCGGATGCAAAAATCACATATCGGTCATGCGCTACTTTCAGCTATGTAATGTTATTTAGGTAGTCTACGCAAATAGAGTACGGAAGCTGATCAATGTTTAAATGTGTTATAACATTGTTTCCAAAGCTAAACAGTATACGTAGAGGTATGAATCTGGATGGTAGATTTATTCTCACTGAAGTGCATTACTCCTCATATTCCAGTAGGAGTCCCTGTTCAGTCAGGAATTATTGGACTATGGCTTCACATTTTATATAAATATATATATTTATTTCGGTTGATAGAATGATATTGAAACAATGACGTTGATTCAAATATCATTTTACTATCAACAGTGAAACAAGGTCAAATGTCTAATCAAATATGAAATTCTACATAATTTCAACCTCCCAATATATATTGATGTAGGATAAATAATAAACATTTCTACATGGAATTGTCAATGCAATTTCAACATATACATAGTTCTGATGATTATGTTGAAATTAGATCGATGTAACAACCTGTTAATCAGGTAAAGTCAATGCATTTAAGTTGAAGTTTTACGCTAATTTCAATGTTTACAATGCTGGTTGAAATGAGACGAAAACATAACTGGGCCCGGTTTCCCAAAAGCATCTTAAGGCTAAGTTAATCGTTAGAACTTCTGAGCCGTTTCCCAAAACTGTGTTTATTAACGTTGCACTTGGAATTGCTCGTAATCTAACGCCTGCCTCAGACCCCTCGTAGAACAGCTAAGTGCATCATTAGACCACCGTTTACCCACTTTACGTACAGGAAATCCCAGCTAAACATAGAATGAAGATGTTTATCTGTCTCTCTGTGACTGCCGAAAACATCATAGTTGAATGGCCTAAAAAATGTGCAATGTTTTAAACAAGCAAAGCAAGGATATATTAGATTTTTTTATGAAAACTGAAATAGCATAATATTCTAGCTATTATATAATTAGGTTAAATGACAGCACTTTCATGTGCAATTGATAGACCTACCTAGTATTAAGCCATTAGGCTACATCTGAGTCTATTCCATATTCGTATCTATTAGGCCTATAGGCTACTATTATCTAAAAGCTGACACATTTCGCTGTAGTCTAACCAATAACCTAAAGGTCAACATATTATGTCTATAGCAAAGTCATTTAACTTGCTACTTCATGTTTAATTATCTTAATTGTTTAATGATTTAATTGTAGAATATTTGTTATGCCTACTTGAAGCCCAATTCCTGCCTGCCATTAGGCTACAATGATTTGTTGAGCAATTACGAAAACCATTGTCATCATATCCTATTTTTAGGTCAAGCTGATATTGTTTATAGCGAACTAACGACTTTTATTCATTCTTGCTCACAGTTTAGACTGAAAAATTCTGAATTTACTTAAAGATTGCTTACAAAAATGGTACGAGTAAACACTTAGAATACATAACACATGACAAACATAATACAAACACTTAGAATACATAACACATGACAAACATAATACAAACACTTAGAATACATAACACATGACAAACATAATACAAACACTTAGAATACATAACACATGACAAACATAATACAAACACTTAGAATACATAACACATGACAAACATAATACAAACACTTAGAATACATAACACATGACAAACATAATACAAACACTTAGAATACATAATAGACTACAGAACATTTATTCTCATGATGGGAAAACTATTGTGTAAAGAATAACCATAAATAATTTAAGAGCAACAGGGAGCTCTTTAGCCTATATTCTGGAATCATTTTCAGCACGGGACAGCTCCTGAAACGACTCAGTTAAGTTTAACTTTGTAACGAGTGCACTGCATGGTGTTTTGGGAAACGGGTGTGACATCTTCAGATGTTATTTCTATGATGCATAGTTAAGCTTAAGGTCCATAAGCCTAAATTCCATCGCTATCGGGAAACCGAGCAGAGGTTGATGACTTTTTTCAAATCCAATGCATTTGCCACATTGATTCCACGTCACAATACGTTGACAAATTACATTTAAACAATGTTGATTCAACCAGTGTGTGCCCAGTGGGATGCTTTCTGTAGTTGCTTACCGTGTACATGAAGCCATCTGGACAGGGCTGCTCATACTGGTAGACTTTATAGACCACCAGAAACACCACGCAGACCAGAAATGCCAAAGCACAAATCACCAGCAGAGTGACCTAGGAAGATGATAGACACAAACATAATCTCTGGGTTACTGATAGGTTACACTATGCCCAAGCCCAAATCAATCCCTAGACGGCTAGCCACTAGATACTACTCTGTGGTAGATTACTGAACTAGATAGGTGTAAGAAATATGACAGAATCTCCATTTGTCCAACCACAGGGATAGGTGGAGTTATTACTATTTCGCCTCCACCAATCCAATTATTTCATGGCCCGTATTTATAAAGCGTCTCAGTAGAAAGAGTAGGCGTGCTGATCCAGAAACAGTTTTCCCTTTTAGATCATAATGAATAAGATTACATTGACAGGGTGCAATCTGATCCTAGATCAGCTCTCCTACTCTGAATCACTTTATGAATACGGGGCCAGAGGGCTAATTGCACCTATCCTATTACTTCAGCTCTACGAGGACTCATCAAGACATGTCTAAGGGGTTGATTAGGGAATAGGGATTGGACATTGGTCCGTGATCATTAGAGTGAGACACATGATGTCTTTAAAAGAGTAAAAGTACATTGCACTGACATCTCCAGGGTATTATGCAATGGCTACAGGCGCTTCGAGGAACTGAGGAGGCGGGGAGTGGGAGAGAGTTGTCGGGAAAATGACTTTGTCAAATATGCCAGCCTCAGTGATGAGGCCAGGGCCCGTATTCATAAAGCATCTCAGAGAAGGAGTGCTGTACTAAGACCAGTATAATAAAAAAGGCTAAACTGGTCCTAGATCAGCAATCCTACTCTGGGACACTTTATAAATATGGGACCTGATTTTGTCTTGATCACGGGCCCAAACCTAGTGTATTATATCATCGATTTTTCAGGATGTAGAGGATGTCATATTTCTCTATTAGAGTTAGAAACATCTTGCGGAAGACATTAAAGAATTTATATCAAGGGCTGCTATGCAAAACCAGCATGGAGCCAGAGAAGAAAGAACCCATGTAGGGAATGTCCCTTTCAACTACAGTGTGCATATTGCCTACAGAAAAGTAAATGTCTTGCCCTATCTGATAACGGATTACGCCTTAAGACTTCAGATACAAAGATATCAGCATAGCGAGCTGGAATATACCACAAAGAGCATTTGAGCACTACAGATATAGAAATCAATTGTGCTATGGGATGTCATGGAATGCATTTGCACCAATGTTTTTGATGGACCACTCTTAGATAGTGAGCAGGTATGGCTTCTTAAGGTGATCTGTAGCCTAGCAATTTGCTTCTCAAAGACCTCTATGTAAACTCATATGTTGCTGCCATGCTGTCTTAGGTCTCTCCTTATGCAGTGTTGTATCTCTTGTCGTGATGTTTGTTTTGTCCTATATTTTTATTTCATTCATTTTTAATCTCAGCCCCTGTCCCCGCAGGAGGCCTTTTGCCTTTTGGTAGGCCGCCATTGTAAATAATAACTTGTTCTTAACTGACTTGCAAAGTTAAATAAAGGTTAAATAAAAAAATGGAGAAAAAAAAAACTGAGTGAGACAGACAATTGCAAGGGCATTGCCATGGCAACAGTTGAATTAATCAAGGGTTGAGGGCTTGGGTGAAGAACAAGAAGAAGAACAAGAAAACATATCTTACTTTAAGTCGCTCAGATACCCCTTCGATGATGCTTATTGAGAATGCTGCTATCTTGTGGGAGTGCAGCTTGCTCTTCTTGTGCTCCCCATCATAGTCTGTTTTGGTCTTTACCACCACCTGAAACACAATGGCAAATGCCAAGATGTAAATAAATAATGTTGATCATAGGCCTGCATGAAGGCGTAACATTTGTAGGCTATTTGTGTGTAATGGTGAATAGACTGAGAGATTTTTATTTGAGGCTATTGACAAAATAGTGGTTACATTGACACGTTTATTTCTATTGGATTCTTAGTTGGTCACATTCATTTTATTTCATCCCGTAAAGAAAAAAAGTATATAAAAACATTGACGATGGGTAGAGTAGATATATTGCACCAATAGGCTTTCAATTCACTTGAATAAATATTACCTTGTCGAGTACAGGGAACTGCAGTTGACTGGCATCTAAGGGTGTTATGAGGGGAATGGTGTCGAATCCATCTTCTGAGACGGTTTTGCCGTTGTTTTTGTCACTTAAATTATTCCCCAATTTAACCATTTTTTCGAGACGATAGGGTGTAAAAACCTGTTCGGAGAAGGACAGGGTGTTTAATAGTGACTGTATGACGAATACATATAGGCCTATGCGCTGTCTAAATTATGAATAGCATATGATTGTTTTAGTTTTATCTTAACGTAGCCAATCATTCTTGAGCTGAAACAAAAACACACCTGCATATCAAACACTGAAATTGATAGCATAGATATGCAACGTAGATTATTTTGTTAATTTCATTATAGGATACCAGAAGGAGCGCTCGCAAATATAACATCCTTTGTAGTATCATTTGGATGTTACTTTCAATTAGCACTATTTATGATAATAAGAACGACAAACCTGTATATGACATTGACTAATACATCAACCCTTACCTGCTAACGTTTTTTATTTTAATCCTTGTTGATGTTGTTGTCCTATTTTATTGTTATAACTGAGACCGCCGGTGTAGGTGTGACTCAGCCGATTTAAGATGATGTGGATGCACAATATGGTCAAGCTCTCGTTGATGCTCCTCAAAGGCGGTCCCTCCGAGCGGATGCTGCTGGCAGCGCAAGTGATGTAACAACATTAGCCTACATCCCATGCATAGGCTACACACGAGATAACACATGGGAGCAGGTCTAGGGAGATAATGGTTTTACATCTAAACTTTGAAAGACTATTTTAAATCTAATCAAAAGAAAGAAACATTGATAATGAGCTGAAAATTTTATAAAAAATGTTTTCCAATGACTCGCAAAGAAGGTCATCTATTGTTAGATGGGTATATATATATTTTGTTTTACCTGACAATGAACATCACTTTGAGCATGGTGAAATTATTAATCAAACTTAGGATGGTATATCAATACACCCAGTCACTACAAAGATACAGTCATCCTTCCTAAATCAATTGCCGGAGAGGAAGAAAACCGCCCAGGGATTTCCTTGGTGACTTTAAAACAGTTACAGAGTTTAATGGCTGTGATGGGAGAAAACTGAGGATGGATCATAACATTGTAGTTAATCCACAATACTAACCTAAATGACAGAGTTAAAACAAGGAAGCCTATAAAAATATTCCAAAACATGCACCGTGTTTGCAACAAGGCATTTAAGTAATACTGCCAAAGAGTTGGCAAAGCAATTCACTTTTTCTCCTGAATACAAAGTGTTATGTTTGGGAAAATCCGATACAACACACTACTGAGTATCACTCTCCATATTTTCAAGCATAGTGGTGGATGCATCATGTTATTGTCACGACTTCCGCTGAAGTCGGTCCCTCTCCTTGTTCGGGCGGCGTTTGGCGGTCGACGTCACCGGCCTTCTAGCCATCGCCGATCCACTTTTAATTTTCCATTTGTTTTGTCTTTGTTTTATACACACCTGGTTTCAATTCCACAATTACATGTTCATTATTTAACCCTCTGTTTTCCCCATGTTTTTGTGCGTTATTATTCCTGTATTATGTCAGTCCATATTTGTGGGCTTGGTATTGTATCTACTTTGTAATAATATTTGAGTAAACTACGTTGTGTTGCTCATCTCTGCTGTCCTGCGCCTGACTCTTTTGCACCAACTACACCAAGCATTCTGACAGAATAACGCACCTGAAGAATGGAGTCAGCAGGAGCAGACACCCCAGTGTTAGCGGTCGATGAGCGCGTCCAGCAGCATGCGACCATGTTCCAACGTCTCGGCACCGCCATGGATCGCGTCCTGCAGACGATGGACTGTTGGGAGAGAGGAGGAGTTCCTCCAGCGCCTCTACCAGCACCACCACAGGCACCACTGCTCAACCCTCCGTCACCCGGTCCCAGTGGGATTCGGCTCGCGCTCCCGAGGGAGTATGATGGGACGGCTGCCGGATGTCAGGGGTTCCTACTCCAGCTGGAGCTCTACCTGGCGACCGTCCACCGGGCTCCTTCGGGTCGTGAGAGCGTGTCCGCCCTCGTCTCCTACCTCTCAGGGAAAGCCCTGGAGTGGGCCAACGCCATATGGGGGGAAGGAGAAGCGGTGTTGGACCACTACGAGGATTTCACCCGCCGCTTTCGGGCAGTTTTTCGACCACCCGCCTGAGGGTAGAGCGGCGGGTGAACGTCTGTTTCACCTGAGGTAGGGGACGAGGAGCTCACAGGAGTTCGCCTTGGACTTCCGGACCCTGGCCACCGGCGCGGCATGGAACGACAGGGCCCTGATCGATCACTACCGGTGTAGTTTGCGAGAGGACGTCCGTCGGGAGTTGGCCTACAGGGACACCACTCTCACCTTTGACCAGCTGGTGGACCTGTCCATCCGGCTGGATAACCTGCTGGCTACATGCGGACGTCCAGATCGGGGCCTGTCGGTTCCATCCCCCAGCACCACCGCTCCGACGCCCATGGAGCTGGGAGGTGCTGCACTTAGGGCGACCGGAGGACGGACTGGGCCATGCACTATCTGTGGCCGCAGAGGGCACACTGCCGGTCGGTGCTGGGGAGGTCCCTCTAGGAGTCGAAGCAGCAGGCAGGGCACTCTTGTGTCACCCCAGGTGAGTCGGCACCAGGCTCACCCAGAGCCCCCTGTTGCACACATTTTTGTATATAAACTTTCCTGAGTTTTCCCCGCATTCCTAGCATAAGTCGCTTGTAGATTCAGGCGCAGCTGGGAATTTCATTGATCGATCATTTGCCCATAGTTTAGGGATCCCTATTGTTCCAGTGGACATGCCCTTCCCAGTTCACGCCCTAGATAGTCAACCATTAGGGTCAGGGCTAATTAGAGAGGTCACTGCTACACTGGGTATGGTGACGCAGGAGGGTCACAAGGAGAGAATTTGTCTTTTCCTTATTGATTCTCCTGCGTTTCCCGTGGTGCTGGGCCTACCCTGGTTAGCCTGTCATGACCTCACTATTTCGGGGCAACAGAGGGCTCTCACAGGGTGGTCACGAGAGTGCTCGGGGAGGTGTTTAGGGGTTTCCGTCGGTGCTACTACGGTGGAAAGTCCAGACCAGGTCTCCACCGTGCTCATCCCCTCTGAATATGCTGATTTGGCTCTCGCCTTCTGTAAAAAGAAGGCGACTCAATTACCACCCCATCGACGGGGGGATTGTGCAATAAATCTCCTGGTAGACGCAGCACTTCCCAGGAGTCACGTGTATCCCCTGTCGTAAGTGGAGACGGTGGCTATGGGAACATACAGTGGGGCAAAAAAGTATTTAGTCAGCCACCAATTGTGCAAGTTCTCTCACTTAAAAAGATGAGAGAGGCCTGTAATTTTCATCATAGGTACACTTCAACTATGACAAACAAAATGAGAAAAAAAAATCCCGAAAATCACATTGTAGGATTTTTAATGAATTTATTTGCAAATTATGGTGGAAAATAAGTATTTGGTCACATACAAACAAGCAAGATTTCTGGCTCTCACAGACCTGTAACTTCTTCTTTAAGAGGCTCCTCTGTCCTCCACTCGTTACCTGTATTAATGGCACCTGTTTGAACTTGTTATCAGTATAAAAGACACCTGTCCACAACCTCAAACAGTCACACTCCAAACTCCACTATGGCCAAGACCAAAGAGCTGTCAAAGGACACCAGAAACAAAATTGTAGACCTGCACCAGGTTGGGAAGACTGAATCTGCAATAGGTAAGCAGCTTGGTTTGAAGAAATCAACTGTGGGAGCAATTATTAGGAAATGGAAGACATACAAGACCACTGATAATCTTCCTCGATCTGGGGCTCCACGCAAGATCTCACCCCGTGGGGTCAAAATGATCACAGGAACGGTGAGCAAAAATCCCAGAACCACACGGGGGGACCTAGTGAATGACCTGCAGAGAGCTGGGACCAAAGTAACAAAGCCTACCATCAGTAACACACTACGCCGCCAGGGACTCAAATCCTGCAGTGCCAGACGTGTCCCCTGCTTAAGCCAGTACATGTTCAGGCCCGTCTGAAGTTTGCTAGAGAGCATTTGAATGATCCAGATGAGGATTGGGAGAATGTCATATGGTCCGATGAAACCAAAATATAACTTTTTGGTAAAAACTCAACTCGTCGTGTTTGGAGGACAAAGAATGCTGAGTTGCATCCAAAGAACACCATACCTACTGTGAAGCATGGGGTGGAAACATCATGCTTTGGGGCTGTTTTTCTGCAAAGGGACCAGGACGACTGATCCGTGTAAAGGAAAGAATGAATGGGGCCATGTATCGTGAGATTTTGAGTGAAAACCTCCTTCCATCAGCAAGGGCATTGAAGATGAAACGTGGCTGGGTCTTTCAGCATGACAATGATCCCAAACACACCGCCCGGGCAACGAAGGAGTGGCTTCAGAAGAAGCATTTCAAGGTCCTGGAGTGGCCTAGCCAGTCTCCAGATCTCAACCCCATAGAAAATCTTTGGAGGGAGTTGAAAGTCCGTGTTGCCCAGCGACAGCCCCAAAACATCACTGCTCTAGAGGAGATCTGCATGGAGGAATGGGCCAAAATACCAGCAACAGTGTGTGAAAACCTTGTGAAGACTTACAGAAAACGTTTGACCTCTGTCATTGCCAACAAAGGGTATATAACAAAGTATTGAGATAAACTTTTGTTATTGACCAAATACTTATTTTCCACCATAATTTGCAAATAAATAAATTAAAAATCCTACAATGTGATTTTCTGGATTTCTTTTTCTCATTTCGTCTGTCATAGTTGAAGTGTACCTATGATGAAAATTACAGGCCTCTCTCATCTTTTTAAGTTGGAGAACTTGCACAGTTGGTGGCTGACTAAATACTTTTTTGCCCCACTGTATGTCTCCGAATCCCTGGGGCATGGGGTACATTCGGCCCTCCACTTCACCTGCCTCCTCAAGCTTCTTTTTTGTGAAGAAGAAGAAGGATGGAGGTCTGCGCCCGTGTATTGACTATCGAGGCATCAACCAGATCACTGTGAGGCACAGTTATCCACTACCGATCGAGTCAATGCACAGGGCGCGCTTCTTCACAAAATTGGATCTCAGGAGCGCTTACAACCTGGTGCGTATCCGGTAGGGAGACGAGTGGACGACGGCATTTAGTATCACCTCAGGGCACTATGAGTACCTCGTCATGCCGTACGGGTTGATGAATGCTCCATCAGTCTTCCAGGCCTTTGTAGACAAGATTTTCAGGGACCTGCACGGGCAGGATGTAGTGGTGTATATTGATGACATTCTGATATACTCCGCTACACGCGCCGAGCATGTGTCTCTGGTGCGCAGGGTGCTTGGTCGACTGTTGGAGCATGACCTGTACGTCAAGGCTGAGAAATGTCTGTTCTTTCAACAGTCCGTCTCCTTCCTAGGGTACCGCATTTCCACTTCAGGGGTGGAGATGGAGAGTGACCACATTTCAGCCGTGCGTAATTGGCCGACTCCCACCATGGTAAAGGAAGTGCAGCGGTTTCTAGTGTTTGCCAACTACTACCGTTCACATTACCTCACTGCTGAAGGGGGGACCGGTGCGTTTGCAGTGGTCGGCTGAGGCGGACAGGGCTTTTGGTCACCTGAAGGCTCTGTTTACCTCGGCTCTCATGCTGGCTCATCTGGATCCCTCTTTGGCGTTCATAGTGGAGGTGGACAAGGCTGGGATAGGAGCCGTGCTCTCTTAGCGCTCGGGTACGCCACCAAAGCTTTGCCCCTGTGCCTTTTTTTCAAGGAAGCTCAGCCCGGCGGAGCGAAACTATGACGTGGGGGACCAGGAGCTGTTGGCTGTTGTCAAGGCCTTGAAGGCGTGGAGACATTGGCTTGAGGGGGCTAAACACCCTTTTCTCATCTGGACTGACCACCGCAATCTGGAGTACATCCGGGCGGCGAGGAGACTGAACCCTCGCCAGGCAAGGTGGGCCATGTTGTATGACACAGAGGATGTATGACATACACAGGATGTATGACACAGAGAAGCGGTCTATGGATCCCACTCCCATACTCCCGGCCTCTTGCCTGGTGGCACAGGTAGTGTGGGAGCTGGACACGGACATCGAGTGGGCGTCACGTACAGAGCCCACTCCCCCCCAGTGTCCAGCTGGGCGCCTGTACGTTCTGTCTGCTGTCCGCGACCGTTTGATCTATTGGGCCCACACGTCACCCTCCTCTGGTCATCCTGGCATCGGTCGGACAGTGCGCTGGCTTAGTGGGAAGTACTGGTGGTCCACCTTGGCTAAGGACGTGAGGGTTTATGTTTCCTCCTTCTCAGTGTGCACTCAGTGCAAGGCCCCTAGGCACCTTCCCAGAGGGAAGTTACAGCCCTTACCCGTTCCACAACGGCCTTGGTCGCACCTGTCGGTGGACTTCCTCACGGATCTTCCTCCCTCTCAGGGTAACACCACAATCCTGGTCGTTGTGGATCTGTTCTCGAAGTCCTGCCGTCTCCTCCCTTTGCCCGGTCTCCCTACGGCCCTACAAACTGCGGAGGCCCTGTTTACACGCGTCTTCCGGCACTACGGGGGTGCCTGAGGACATAGTATCTGATCGAGGTCCTCAGTTCACGACCAAGAGTCTGGATGGCGTTCATGGAAATCTGGGGGTCTCGGTCAGCCTTACCTCGGGTTTTCACCCCGAGAGTAACGGACAGGTTGAGAGAGTAAACCAGGATGTGGGTAGATTTCTGCGGTCTTATTGCCAGGACCGGCCGGGGGAGTGGGCGGCGTTCATCCCCTGGGCAGAGATGGCCCAAAACTCGCTCCGCCACTCCTCCACTAACCTCTCCCCTTTCCAGTGCATACTGGGGTACCAGCCGGTTCTGGCACCTTGGCATCAGAGCCAGATCGAGGCTCCTGTGGTGGACGACTGGTTTAGGCGCTCGGAAGAGACATGGGACGCCGCTCATGTGCACCTTCAGTGGGCCGTGAGGCGTCAGAAAGCGAGCGCAGACCGCCACCGCAGTGAGGCCCCGGTGTTTGCACCGGGGTCTGGCTCTCAAACCGAAATCTGCCCCTCCGCCTGCCCTTCCGGAAGCTGGGTCCGCGGTTTGTGGAGCCATTCCAAGTCCTGAGGAGACTGAACGAGGTTTGCTACAGGTTACAGCTTCCCCCCAGATTACCGTATATTAGCCTACTGTTCTGACTTGATGGTGCACATGTAGCCTATAGCCTGTTTTAGAGAAATGTAATCATTGAATATTGTAAGAGCTTTCATTGTCTGCTTATATTCCCCCTTTATTTATCCTACGGTTCTGACTTGGTGTACAGAGAGAATACTGTAAGAACGGCCCATATTCTGAATTCTGTCGCTGTACATTTCAAAAGTGCTCAACAAATAGTTGTATTGACTACGTCTGTCCTAGCTCGCTCATTAATTTCTGAATCAAAAGGATTGCTTTTTATCCACTCGTCGTTCCCTTATGCCATAGTTTGTGTATCTCAATTGTCAGTAGAAACCACATTTGTTTAAGCAAGTCAGCCATGTTTTTTTAAAGGCAGTAAATGAGGCTGAATTAACTGTTTCGCTGCCAGACAAGGCTCCGCTGATAGCCAGGTGTAGCTGTGGTAAGGATTCACTCCATAGTGCTGAAAAGAAAGCTCGGTAGGACCTAACAGTTTGTAGGACCTAACAGTTTGTGGGTACTGTTGGTCACTGTTATAGTGCAACAAATGTATTGTTTAGTGTTGTGTTGTGTAGTGGCTTTGCTGGCTTGCATCACTTAAAAAAATTAATTGGGGCCCCACCAAGATTTACATGCTAAAATCGCCACTGGTTATGGGTATGCTTTTAATCGTTAAGGACTGGGGAGTTTTTCAGGATAGAAATAGAAATGGAATGGAGCTAAGCACAGGCAAAATCCTAGAGTGAAATCTGCTTTTCACCATACACTGGAAGATCAATTCACCTGTCAGCAGGACATTGACCTTAAACACAAAGCCAAATCTACACTGGAGTTGCTTACCAAGACGACAGTGAATGTTCTAGAGTAGCCGAGTTACAGTTTGGACTTAAATGTACTTTAAAATCTATGGCAAAACCTGAAAATGGTTGTCTACCAATGATCAACAACCAATTTGACAGAGCTTGAAGAATTTTTGAAAAGATTGGGCAAATGTTGCACAATCCAGGTGTTGGAAGCTCTTAGAGACTTACCCAGAAAGACTCACTGCTGTAATCACTGCCAAAGGTGCTTCTACAAAGTATTGACTCAGGGGTGTGAATACTTATGCAAATTAGATATTGTCTGTATTTCATTCTAAAAACATGTTTTTATTTGGTCATTATAGGGTACGTGTGTAGATGGGTGAAAACAAAAGGCTGTAACTCAACAAAATGTGGAATAAGTCCAGGGGTATGAATACTTTCTGAAGGCATTGTAGATTTGGCGCACCTGTTGTAGCGCTGTGGGCGGGAAGACCTGCTGATAGACATTTTGCCATGCTTTTGCTATTGTTCCCATTCACCTGAAATTGTGAACTTATAGTCAATAAATAAAACACCATTGCAGTACTGGTCTCAGGCTTTTTGAGATCTTCTCTGCTCCGCAACATGGTCTGCACCTATTCTCAATCAATAGACCTTAGTTGTGATCATTCTCATGACTTCATGTTCATGCCTAATATTATCTTGCTGGAGATAGTAGTGTCATGGGGAGGTCAGAGAACTAAGACTGAAGACTAAATCTCAGTTTCTGAAGAGATAACGTAGCCACTCGCTTGGAGCCACTAAAGGGGACATTTATTGAAGCCCTAATGAACTAGAAATAGATTTTCTCTATGTGAGTGGTTGGGTGGGTGAAAAGAGTTCCTTCATTACCTCATACAAGCGATGGACAGAGCAGGCTTACAAAGTACACCACTGTAGCATTACTGCACGAACATTCAATATCCTACTACGTATTTTAAAACAAGCCATATATTTTGGCACCTTTTATTTTATGACATTATTCATAAAGAATATACACAAACATAACTTAGCTTTTTTTCATCTTTATAACAAGTTGTTCTTAAACAATACATCCTATAAAGGAAATACCTGAGAGTGATATTGAAATTTTTAAGTTTAAGTTAATTTAAGTTAGATAATATCATAGTGCTGAACAGTCTTTCTTCATAAGGTAATTCTATAGCCAGCTCTGAATAGATTCAAGTTAGATTATATCATAGTGCTGAGCAGTCTTCCTTCATAAGGTAATTCTATAGCCAGTTCTGAATAGATTCAAGTTAGCTAATATCATAGTGCTGAGCAGTCTTCCTTCATAAGGGAATTCTAAAACCAATTCTGAATAGATTCAAGTCAGATAATACCATAGTGCTGAACAGTCTTCCTTCATAAGGGAATTCTATGGCCAGTTCTGAATAGACTAAAGTGGCCTCCTTTTCTCATCCCCTTCCCTTCATCTACAATGATGTGAAATAACTGAACAGATGAAAGATGATTACCAATAGGTCTCCTCATGCGGCTTTCCCTACAACAGTGTCTTCAAAATCAGTGCAGATGAAGGAGAGGAAACAAAGAAAGGAAGCTACGTTAGACACACACTACTTTCTCCAACTTTCTCTGCTCAATGTCATTGTCATTCTGCAGTGTTTTCATGGCCAGACCCCATAGTGTTACACTGGAAAAGAAGGGCCCCTCGCTTGCCTGTAAGGGGCACCACTGGTAAAGATGGCCCCTGGGAGGGCCCCACAGTAACTGTCTGGGGCCGAGAGGTGCGGCCGTGCCACCACTGAGGTCCCAGGGCCCTGCATCTCCACACCCACTGACCCGTTACCAACAACGAGGAGACAGCCTACAAGGAGGAGCCCTCACCTCCTCCCTGTAGGCTGTCTCATCGTTGTTGGTAATCAAGCCTACTACTGTTGTGTTGTCTGCAATCTTGATGATTGAGTTGGAGGTGTGCATGTCCACGCAGTCATGGGTGAACAGGGAGTACAGGAGGGGGCTGAGCACGCACCCTTGTGGGGCCCCTGTGTTGAGGATCAGTGAAGTGGAGATGTTGTTTCCTACCTTCACCACCTGGGGGCAGCCCGTCAGGAAGTCCAGGACCCAATTGCACAGGGCGGGGTTGAGACCCAGGGCCTCAAGCTTGGAGGGTACTATGGTGTTGAATGCTGAGCTATAGTCAATGAACAGCATTCTTACATAGGTATTCCTCTTGTCCAGATGGGATAGGGTAGTGTGATGGCGATTGCACCGTCTGGGGACCTATTGAGGCGGTAAACAAATTGAAGCAGGTCTAGGGTGACAGGTAAGGTGGAGGTGATATGATCTGCCTAGAAGCCCAGCATCCCGGAGTTGCCTCTTCACTGTTGACGTTGAGACTGGGGTTTTGCGGGTACTATTTAATGAAACTGCCAGTTGACTACTTGTGAGGCGTCTGTTTCTCAAACTAGACACTAATGTACTTGTCCTCTTGCTCAGTTGTGCACTCCTCTTTCTATTCTGGTTAGAGCCTGTTTGTGCTGTCCTGTGAAGGGAGTAGTACACAGTGTTGTACGGGATCTTCAGTTTTGTGGCAATTTCTCGCATGAAATAGCCTTAATTTCTGACGAGTTTCAGAAGAAAGGTCTTTGTTTCTGGCCATTTTGAGCCTGTAATCGAACCCACAAATGCTGATGCTCCAGATACTCAACTAGTCAAAAGAAGGCCAGTTTTATTGCTTCTTTAATCAGGACAACAGTTTTCAGCTGTGCTAACATAATTGCAAAAGGGTTTTCTAATGATCAATTAGCCTTTTAAAATGATGAACTTGGATTAGCTAACACAACGTGCCATTGAAACACAGGAGTGTTGGTTGCTGATAATGGGCCTCTGTACGCCTGTGTAGATATTCCATAAAAAATCAGCTGTTTCCAGCTTCAATAGTCATTTACAACATTAACAATGTCTACACTGTATTTCTGATCAACTTGATGTTATTTTAATGTACAAAAAAAATATTTTTCTTAACTGCATTGTTGGTTAAGGGCTTGTAAGTAAGCATTTCACTGTAAGGTCTACACCTGTTGTGTTCGGCACATGTGACAAATTGATTGTCACATGCATTTGATTTGATTTAAAATGTAGTGGTACGCGCGTTCAGTTTTGCGCTAAGGCTGCCATCTATCCACAGTTTCTGGTTAGGGTAGGTTTTAATAGTCACAGTGGGTACAACATCTCCAATACCCTTCCTTATAAACTCACTCACCGAATCAGCGTATACGTCGATATTATTCTCTGAGGTTACCCGGAACAATATTGAAGCATGGATTCCGATTAGTCAGACTAGCGTTGAATAGTCCTTAGCATGGGTACTTCCTGTTTGAGTTTCTGCCTATAGGAAGGGGAGGAACAAAATGGAGTCGTGGTCAGATTTGCCAAAAGGAGGGTGGGGGAGGGCCTTGTATGCAGTGCAGAAGTTAGAGTAACTATGGTCGAGTGTTATCATGCTTGAAAACAGATTATAGTGTTCAAAAAACATATTAATAGATTTATTTTTATAAACAATGCTTTGTTGTTGCATTTAACTGCTGAAAATGCTGTTAGAGATCATTTCCTTAGTAGGAGACGCCAGAGGTCACCATGTGGGAGCTCAGGATGATAGATTAGTTTCCCACTAGTAATGAACAGTTGGAAGGCTGTTCCAAGTGGATTTTTCCTAGTCATATGTAGTAAATTCTGACTTGGTTACGAACGCAGCAGCCCCAAACACAGGAAAGCAGGTGGTCTTCTTTACAGTCTGCTAATCGAGTACAGATTTCCTCACTCCACCTCTTCCTCTCTGCCCATACTCTGGTTGCCATATTGAGCTGCAGCTACCCCTTGGTTCAGACTAGAGCTTTTTTTATTTTATTTAACTAGGCAAGTCAGTTAAAGACAAATTCTTATTTATAATGATGGCCTACCCCAGCCACACCTGGACAATTGAGTGCCACCCTATGGGACTCCCAATCACAGCCAGAAGTGATACAACCTGGATTTGAACCAGGGACTGCAGTGACACATCTTGCACTGCGGTGCAGTGCCTTAGACCGCTGCCCCACTCAGGAGCCCTACCAGATACTACCAGAAGTAACTTTTTTTGTACCAGGTTAGGAGACTTAGGTTAAGGTTAGGAAAATGGTTAGGTTTAGCTAAAATGCTCTCTTAACCTGCTACAAAAAGTAACTTCCGCTCACAACCCTACCCCCACAGAGTTTCTAAACCCAGAGGCATAACATCGCAAGAATTCCGGGAACACTTGCGAAGCAGACCAAGTAAGCGTTTGGGGGTTGAGAAGTGACATTTTCTTCCTTAGATTCGAGCCAACGTCTTAAGTAGTTGAACATGTTGTTACTCCAACCTTGTGAAAGTGACAAAACTGACACATTTTCATTTTTGTCAAAAACAACTTTATATAGAAGGAGTGGCTGATTGAGCTGCACAAAAAAGATAAGCCAGCGACCTATGGGGAGTGATTCATACCAAGATTAACCCTAGTGAAGGTACCGATATTTCTCACCAAGCCACCTGACGTCTTCCTGGCTCCATAAGATACCGCCACGAATTAACATGGACTGTCAATACAGACAAGTTTTTTTGTAAGGCGACCAACTGCTGATGCGTTCACGTCACGTTAACGTCACGTGACACGTACACGTCATGTACATGCGACAGTTTATTATAAAAGATCTCAACATGAACGCCTTAAAAACGTCTACATGACATCTACGCATACATCATGCTTTCATGTCGTGTACTGCATGTGTCACGTGTTAGTTTAAGTGTCAGTTTAGTTTATTATAAAAAATCTCACCATGAATGCCTTACAAACGTCTACATGATGTCTACATATACATGTTTTTAAAAATATTTTTGATTGGCAGTGTAATCTAATCAATTTAATTTGTCAATTTAGCTAAAATAGGCATATCACCGCTAGTTGATTTGCAGTCAACCACCATTACTGTGTAGATATGCTTATTTCTCAAATCAGTATGGATACGAGGGCTTCTTTGTTGAAGCCCTATTCAGAAATAAGAGTCTCTAGTCTCTAGTCTCTAGTGCACAGTTCAAAACAACAGGGAACTCGGAACTCAGCAATCTCTGAAGACTTCAGTGCGTTCAAGACAACTGCGGAAACTCTGGAGAAAAAAAGAACGAGCTCCGACTGGGAAAAATAGTTTTGAATGATCATCCAACTCGGAATTCCAATTCGGAAACTCGGGCATCTTTCTCCGACTTTCTGACCTGAAAATCACTGATGTCATGATTTGACCTTGTTTTTTTTTCCCTCAGAGCTCCCAATTTACCATAAATGTACCTGTTTAACAGACACAATCAATTTATATGGTTAATGTTGTCCTATTATTTTGCATAAGCTAACCATTGTGATTAATGATATTTACTATCTTCTGTTTTTTATGAATAACCAGGCATCGGTAAAAATAACAATTGTTTTTCGATGCTCCACATGGGCCCTTTTGATTTTTCATTGGTTTTCCATAAATGACTACTGCTTTATACCTGACCATGTGATGGTTACACCTAGGCCTATTCCTTGTTTAGGATTAGGTTATGTGTACTGAGTATTAAAAAAAAATTATAGACAAGAAGAGAATGTGGCGAAGATGCACTAAAGGCATGTTTCTGTCTCCTGTGAAATCTTGCACATTTATTGTGTCATTGTGTGAATTGTTTAGGCTACCGTTTGCCTGTTAATGTTGATCAATTCTCCATTATACACACACACACACACACACACCATATCTCTATCACCACCAGTAAATGTTCACTTAATTCCCGTCTTTTATAATCTACAACGTTGATCTACTGTCATTTATGTTAATGCATTCAAGCTGATACATGTTATTTCATAACATTTAAGATTTTTGTGATTTTTTTATTTTCTTGTTTGCATTGTGAGCATGTCTTTTTTTATGCTTCTGTCAAAATGTTGAGTGATCACGCATGCAAGTAGGCTGCTTGTAAATGTGCTAAAGGTGGACATGTTTCATAGTATTTCTGATTATCTGAACACACCACGATTTAACAATTTTTTTTAAAACAGAAAACCACAGAACCACCTCTGGTTCTAGGCATGCACGCTCAGAAAAAAAGGTGTTAACTAGAACATAAAAGGATTATTCCGCTGTCCCCATAGGATAACCCTTTGAAGAACCCTTTTTGGATCCAGGTAGAAGACCTTCGGTGCCTAGGTAGAACCCTTTTGGGTTCCATTCCACAGAGGGTTCTACATGCAACCCAAAAGGGTTCTTACTGGAACCAAAAATAGCTATAGGCCTACCTGTTACCAAAATGGGTTCTCCTTTGATGATAGCCAAAGAACCCTGTTGGAACCCCTTTTTATAAGAGTATACTATTGGAATGCATATTTGACATGTTTAAATCAAATGCTACAGTGTCAACAACAAAAAACAGTTACAAGCAATAGTGCTACCATGTAAGAGGAAAACGTGCTTCTTTTGAACCTACAATAAAGAGAATCTAATTAAAATCATGAGTTCACCCTCCCGCAGTTGAGAAGCTTAAAGATTAATAATATAGCTCTGGGTGATTTTAAAGTGTAAGGGGGGATTTGGGGGGATTTGTACTACCTTGAAATTTTGACTTCTATAGTGCTTTTCCTGTTTAGGAGAATCAAGCGTTTTATGACGCAGATTGAAATGATTTGTTTTTTATTGTGAAAAGCACAGCAAACCATAAAAATATATATATATATGTTAAACACCCAATTGTGGTTCCCCAGGTCTTGAAAATAACTGTACCGGTGTTTGGGGGAAAAAATAATACAAATGAAATAAACAAATACATATTTTGGTACTACTGCCCACAACCGTTTTCAACAGTACAAAACAAAAATCTATCAAAATGTACATATTTATTCTTTTTAAACTACAGTACATTCCTATCGTTATTGACATACATTTTCATCAGCAATGACAAAAAGGAGACAAGAGGGCACCCCACACTTTATTTTCATATATTCTCACTCACATCACTATCTCCTTTGCCATCTTCCATTTATTGCATTTCAACATTGACACAGAAGTGCACATCACACATGTCTTTTCTTGGAACTCCAGCATTTCTCACATTTTAGGCATCCAGTTGAGGCCTTGGATTGATCATGTTGCACTGAGATGGGCACAGGGCAGTGGAGGCTCTTCAGAGGAGGACCATCCTCCTCAGTGAATTTCATAAAAATAGTGAAATATAAAAAAAAGTTATCCTTTTTAGATAAAACTATACTAAATAAATGAACATGTTGCCAAATAATTTATTAAAACACACTGTTTTGCAATGAAGGTTTACAGCAGCCTCAGCAGCATTCTGTAGGTTAGCACCAAGGTGTAGCCGGAGAACAGCTAGTTTCCGTCCTCCTATGGGTACATTGACTTTAATAAAAACCTAGGAGGCTCATGGTTCTCACCCCCTTCCATAGACTTACACAATAATTACGACAACTTCTGGAGGATGCCCTCCAACCTATCAGAGCTCTTGCAGCATGAACTGATATGTTGTCCACCCAATCAAAATATCAGAGAATGAATCTAGTACTGAAAGCATAAGCTACAGCTAGATAGCACGGCAGTGCATGAAATGTGGTTAGAAATTGACTCAAAGAGAGAGAAAGACAATAGTTGAACAGTTTTGAACAGATTAATTTCTTCCCGAAATTAAGAAGAAGCGAGAGAGAGAGATATTTGGTTGTATTTTTTAACTTTCACTTAGCTAGAGAATGCAGCTAGCTAGTTTAGCTTACTCAAACACCCAGCTCAAACAGAGAGGGATTCTATGTTAGCTAGCTGGCTATGGCTATCCAACACTGGAACTCTTCCATGTCCAGGTAAGCGTTTGTTTTTATTAATTTATTGCCACCGGGCCCCCCGGTGTAACTGCTAAAATGCTTTCTGACTACACTACTGCATGATTGTAGCTAGTGGGTTTACTAACATTTTAGTTCTAGTAGCTAGCTATGTTGACTGACGTGACAACGATGTATGCTGTGTGTAGTGGTTATAGCGGTCATGATATGAAGGTTTGGCTTATAACGTTTTTTTCACCATGTCACAGACAGCTGATGTGTTGTGCACTGAAGTCCACAAATGAAGGGAAAAGGTGAGAGGAGAGCACATTGATAGTTGCGAGAAGGAATTATATGGGGCGGCAGGTAGCCTAGTGGTTAGAGCGTTGGACTAGTAACCGAAAGGTTGAAAGATTGAATCCCCGAGCTGAGGTTAAAAAATCAGTTAACCCAATGTTCCTAGGCTGTCATTGAAGATAAGAATTTGTTCTTAACTGACTTGCCTAGTTAAATAAAGGTTAAAAAAAAAATATATATATATATATATATATACAAAAAGCAAAGTGACCACTCTATTTTTATGTGGCTGCTATGAAAGTGAACGGTGTTTGTGTGATCAGGGGTGTATTTATTCTGCCGATTTTGTTAAAACGTTTCTTAAAAGGAAGCAAACGGAACAAAACAGGGATAAACATACCAGAATTTGTCAAATAGAAATTCACATTTGCATCTGACTAATGATTACTCCCTAGATCAGCTAGATGCAGGCAAGAGTGTCCAATGTGGTATTGAATGTGTCACTGTAACCTTGTTTGCTCAAAATTATCTATGTTGTAAACTTTCATTCGTAGGCTAAGTTGTAGCAACAAGTATAGTAGAAATTTGAGTATCTTGTAGTAGCCTAAAACTTTCGATGTTACATTGAGCTGGGTGAACGGAATATGAATGACAGTCATCCAATATGCTGTAATAGAAATAAGGCCATGCTCATAAAAAAAAAAAGAATAATCCTCCCTCATCACCATCAACCACCACTGGCACAGGGGTATATACAGTCCTTTTCTGTGTGGCAGCAAATTAGTTGAACAGGAGAAGACAAGACGATGTGATTGCTTGTGGGGGGACCGTTGTGGGGGTAGTGGGTTGAACAGCTGCAGTGAAGCTGATTGGTTGCTCTGGCTAATAACATTTTCTTGACTAAAAGACAGATTTTGAAATTAGTTTGACAATGCCAACAGCTGAAAAGCCTCCATTAACATGCTCCCAGAGATGGCAAGACATTCAGTATTCAATGAATGATGTAGCATACCGAATCCCATTTACAATTCCATTCATCAATGAAATAAATTATACTATAGCACCTTCAATTACATTATTGCAGCCTACCTTGTACAATACCATAATCATGGAATGAAGTAGCATACCCATCCACATTTACAATTAAATTAATCAATTTGATAAATAATACTAGCACATACAGTTAAATTTTTGCAGAATAGGCTACTCCGGTATGCTCAAGGGCACATCAGATTTTTCACTTTGTTGACTCAGGGATTCGAACTAGCAACCTTTCATTTACTGGCCCAATGCTCTAAACGCTAGGCTATCTGCCCCCCCCTAACTTCACAAGGGAACTGTAATATTATGTAGAAACGTTCACCAAACTTGTAGTTGTGTGATCAAACCTACCACAACGTTTTTCCAGGTAGGAGTGTAGAGAGCAGCTGGGTCCACAATTGGAAAGACTGGTTTCAGACTAAGCCCCAATCCCAAATGGACCCCCAGTGCATATGCACTTGTGGAGATCTGAAAGATTCAATATGGTAATAGCGTCACCTTTTTGTCCTCTGATAGGCAAGGTTAAGCGTCGCCATATTGCTTGTACTAATCAAATCCTCACAGATTTTCACAAGTGCATAGGGTCTAGGTGTCTATTTAAGATTGGGCCTAGAATGTCAAAAATCTGCAATGGTGGAAACATCCTCTAGCCTAGTCAGTGACACTCCCCTTGTGGCCCCACACCCACTTTGAAATAATTGATCTGAAATAAGTCAGGCAAGTATAGAGCACAGTAAGGCAGAGAAGTTCTTCTAATGTCTCTTCTAAGGAGAACAAAGTTTGCTCAGTCTTTCACCTACTTTTAGTTACAGAATGTAACACCAGATAATTATTTAACAACCAAACATTTTTGGTATCAGGTAAACAGGAGTCTCATAAAAAGTCTGCGTCCAGTTGCAGGGACTAGTCCATTTGAATTTAGAAAATGCTCTAGTATTAAAATATTTTTTTTGCTCCATGAAGTAATCCAAAAATGTGTACGATGTCATCTTGTCTATTTCAAGTCTTCACTTATTAATTGAGACAGGTGGGTCCACCCCAAAGTGCAGACACCTCTCAATCAATGACAAACATTCTGTAGCTAACCTACTCCAAGATGTGTGGAGATAGGCCTTTGCTAAAAAATTCAGGGAACGAGCTTCAATCACCAATGTACTAAATTCATGATTTTAATTGACTCTGTTTTTCTTTCATGCAAATACAAGGCTGCTGTGGTGTGGGCGTCTTTCTTTTTTTAAATATTTTATTTTACCAATTGGTAGTTACAGTCTTGTCCCATCGCTGCAACTCCCGTACAGACTCGGGAGAGAGACAAAAAACAACCCTGCCAACCGCACTACTCGCTTAACCCATAAGCACCAACGTGTCGGAAGAAACACCGTACAACTGGCGACCAAAGTCAGCGTGCATGCGCCCGGCCCGCCACAGGAGTCGCTAGAGCACGATGGGACAAGGACATCCCGGCCGGCCAAACCCTCCTCTAACCCGGACGATACTGGGACAATTGTTCACCGCCTCATGGGTCTCCCAGTTGCAGCCGGCTGTGACACAGGCTGGGATCAAACCCAGGTCTGTAGTGACACCTCAAGCACTGCGATGCAGACCGCTGCGCTACTCAGGAGGTCCCATGTGGGCATCTTTCTAACAGCTTACAGCAACAAATAAAGCTGTGCTTGTGCAACTCCAACCGAGTCAATAAACGGTGAGTGACAAACTAACAAAATAGGGGAACATCCTAACAGTCTAAGTCGCTTTCGCCTCCTTGTCGTTCTCTTCATCTGTATGAGTGTAAACTTCTAAATGTGGACCGCCAAATGTGTCAATATAATCTGCACAACTGTAACGTAACTGGATAAGCGAAAGCATAATCTGAGAAGACATTCAATGTAGATAATGGAGAAATTATTAATCAAATGCAGGTGTTAATTAAATGAGCAAGTCATTGTACTGTATTTGTTTATGTGAACAATATCTTGAATATTACTCTGTTTACTTGTCAGATTTGACAATTGGCATAAACGAAGATGAATTCAGGTGAGACAGCAATGAACATCCCAAGGAAAATCAGCAAGGAAGTGGTATAATAACCATTTCACACTGTAGGTGTAGTGTCAATTGTGGGGGTGCCCCTGTTGCTGGGGATCAGAAATGTCTGGTGCGAGAGAAGTGGGTTGAGATTGCCAGGGTCAGAGTAGAACAGAAGGTGTAGTATGCTGAGGCAGTGAAGAGAGTAGACAATGATTGGTCAAGGGTGAGTAGTAGTAGTAGGCCTAGGGACAATACAGAGTGATACAAATGTGTGCTTCTGTAAGGTTGGCATCTTAGCATTCATTGCCATGGTTGTCGACTGTACTGCAGAAATGGAATGTAAATCACAGAAAATAGATGTCGTCGGCGGTGGCTGCAGGTAGGCAGGGTACCAAGAGAATGTGTATATCCCACCCAAAGCACATACCTCGACGGGCCTTAAAGAACTTCACATGACCATTTTGTTGCTCCTAGCCTATAGACAGAAATTAAAACAGGAAACGCCCGTGCTCAGGTCTATCCAACGCTGGTCTGACCAATCAGATTCTATGCTTCAAGATTGCTTCGATCACGTGGACTGGGATATGTTCCGGGTAGCATCAGACAATATCATTGACTTATACGCTGACACGGTGAGCGAGTTTATTAGCAAGTGCATCGGTGATGTTGTACCCACTGTGACTATTAAAACCTTCCCTAAGCAGAAACTGTGGATTGATGGCAGCATTCGTGCAAAACTGAAAGCGTGAACCACCGCTTTTAATCATGGCAAGCCGACTAGAAACATAACCGAATACAAACAGTGTAGCTATTCCCTCCGCAACGCAATCAAACAAGCTAAGCGTCAGTATAGAGACAAAGTAGAGTCGCAATTCAACGTCTCAAACACGAGACGTATGTGGCAGGGTCTACAGTCAACCACGGATTACAAAAAGAAAACCAGCCCCATCGCGGACATCGACGTCTTGCTCCCAGACAAATTAAACAACTTCTTTGCTCGCTTTGAGGACAATACAGTGTCACTGACATGGCCCGCTACCAAAGCCTGTGGGCTCTCCTTCACTGTGGCCAATGTGAGTAAAACATTTAAACGTGTTAACCCTTGCAAGGCTGCCGGCCCAGACGGCATCCCTAGCCGCGTCCTCAGAGCATGCGCAGACCAGCTGGCTGGTGTGTTTATGGACATATTCAATCAATCCCTGTCCCAGTATGCTGTGCCCACATGCCCACATCGCCTTGTAGCACTCACTTCTGCATTCATGAAGTGCTTTGAGAGACTAGTCAATGATCATATCACCTCCACCCAACCTGATACCCTAGACCCACTCCAATTTGCTTAATGCCCCAATAGGTCTACAGACGACGCTATCACCATCACACTGCACACTGCCCTATCCCATCTGGACAAGAGGAATACCTATGTAAGAATGCTGTTCATTGACTACAGCTCAGCATTCAACACCACAGTACCCTCCAAACTCATCCCCGCCCTGTGCAACTGGGTCCTGGACTTTCACCCCAGGTGGTGAGGGTAGGAAACAACTTCTCCACCCCGCTGATCCTCAACACTGGGGCCCCACAAGGATGCGTTCTCAGCCCTCTCCTGTACTCCCTGTTCACCCATGACTGCGTGGCCATGCACGCCTCCAACTCAATCATCAAGTTTGCAGACGACACTACAGTGGTAGGCTTGATCACCAACAACGACGAGATGCCCTATAGGGAGGAGGTGAGGGCCATCGGAGTGTGGTGTCAGGAAAATAACCTCTCACTCAATGTCAACAAAACAAAGGAGATGATTGTGGACTTCAGGAAACAGCAGAGGGAGCATCCCCCCATCCACATCGACGTGACAGTAGTGGAGAAGGTGGAACGTTTTCAATTCCTCGGCATAAACATCACGGACAAACTGAAATGGTCCACCCACACAGACAGCATGGTGAAGAAGGCGCAACAGCGCCTCTTCAACCTCAGGAGGCTGAAGAAATTTGGCTTGTCACCTAAAACACTCACAAACCTTTACAGATGCACAATCGAGAGCATCCTGTCGGGCTGTATCACCGACTGGTACGGCAACTGCTCTGCCCACAACCGCAAGGCTCTTCAGAGGGTTGTGAGGTCTGCACAATGCATCACCCTCCAGGACACCTACAGCACCCGATGTCACAGGAAGGCCAAAAAGATCATCATTGGCAACATCCACCCGAGCCACTGACTGTTCACCCGCTATCATCCAGAAGGTGAGGTCAGTACAGGTGCATCAAAGCTGGGACTGAGAGACTGAAAAACAGCTTCCATCTTAAGGCCATCAGACTCTTAAACAGCCATCACTAATATAGAGAGACTGCTGCCAACATGCAGACTCACTTTAAATATTGTCCCTTTAATAATGTCTACATATCCTATATTACTCATCTCATACAGTTGAAGTCGGAAGTTTACATACACTTAGGTTGGAGTCATAAAAACACGTTTTTCAACCACTCCATAAATGTCTTGTTAACAAACTATAGTTTTGGCATGTCGGTTAGGACATCTACTTTATGCATGACACAAGTCATTTTTCCAACAATTGTTTACAGACAGATTATTTCACTTATAATTCACTGTATCACAATTCCAGTGGGTCAGAAGTTTACATACGCTAAGTTGACTGTGCCTTTCAACAGCTTGGAAAATTACAGAAAAGTATGGCTTTAGAAGCTTCTGATAGGCTAATTGACATAATTTGAGTCAATTGGAGGCGTACCTGTGGATGTATTTCAAGCCCTACCTTCAAACTCAGTGCCTCTTTGCTTGACATCATGGGAAAATCAAAAGAAATCAGCCAAGACCTCAGATAAATAATTGTAGACCTCCACAAGTCTGGTTCATCCTTGGGAGCAATTTCCAAATGTTTGAAGGTACCACGTTTATCTGTACAAACAATAGTACGCAAGTATAAACACCATGGAACTACGCAGCCGTCATACCGCTCAGGAAGGAGATGAGTTCTGTCTCCTAGAGATGAATATACTTTGGTGCGAAAAGTGCAAATCAATCCCAGAACAACAGCAAAGGACCTTGTGAAGATGCTGGAGGGAACAGGTACAAAAGTATCTATATCCACAATAAAACGAGTCCTATATCGGCATAACTTGAAAGGACGCTCAGCAAGGAAGAAGCCACTGCTCCAAAACCGCCATAAAAAATGCTAGAACTTGAGCGTGCATAACTATTCACCCCCCAAAGTCAATACTTTGTAGAGCCACCTTTTGCAGCAATTACAGCAGCAAGTCTCTTGGCGTATGTCTCTATAAGCTTGGCACATCTAATAACTGGGATTTTTGCCCATTATTCAAGGAAAATCTGCTCCAGCTCCCTCAAGTTGGATTGGTTCCAAAGGGGGAAAGCAATCTTTAAGTCATACCACAGATTCTCAATTGGAATGAGGTCTGGGCTTTGACTAGGCCATTCCAAGACATTTAAATGTTTCTCCTTAAACCACTCAAGTGTTGCTTTAGCAGTACGCTTAGGGTTATTGTCCTGCTGAAAGGGGAACCTCCATCCCAGTCTCAAATCTCTGGAAGACAAATAGGTTTCCCTCATGAATTTCCCTGTATTTAGCATTCCTTCAATTCTGACCAGTTTCACCCTGCCGATGAAAAACATCCCCACAGCATGATGCTGCCACCACCATGCTTCACTGTGGGGATGGTGTTCTCGGGGGGATGAGAGGTGTTGGGTTTGCGCCAGACATAGCGTTTTCCTTGATGGCTTAAAATATAAATTTTTGTCTCATCTGACCAGAGTACCTTCCATATTTTTGGGGAGTCTCCCACATGCCTTTTGGCGAACACCAAACGTGTTTGTTCACTTTTTTCTTTAAGCAATGGCTTTTTTTGGCCACTCTTCTGTAAAGCCCAGCTCTGTGGAGTGTATGGCTTATAGAGGTCCTATGGACAGATATTCCAATCTCAGCTGTGGAGCTTTGCAGCTCCTTCAGGGTTATCTTTGGTCTATTTGTTGCCTCGCTGATTAATGCCCTCCTTGCCTGGTTTGTGAGTTTTGGTAGGCGTCTTTCTCTTGGTTTGTTTGTTGTGGTGCCATATTCTTTCCGGTTTTTAATAATGGATTCAATGGTGCTCCGTGGGATGTTCAAAGTTTCTGATATTTTTTTATAACCCAACCCTGATCTGTACTTCTCCACAACTTTGTTCCTGACCTGTTTGGAGAGCTTCTTGGACTTCATGGTGCCGCTTGCTTGGTGGTGCCCCTTGCTTTGTGGTGTTGCAGACTCTGGGGCCTTTCAGAACAGGTGTATATATAACTGAGATCATGTGACAGATTATGTGACACTTAGATTGCACACGAGTGGACTTTATTTAACTAATTATGTGACTGAAATTACTGTTCTAAACATGTTCTTGGGTTTAAAATAATTAATACTGAATTTTTCAAATTACGTTTGTGAGTGAATTAAAAATATTCAATTGCTTTTATTAGCTTTTTCTCTCACTGCCCTGAGTTTAAGGCAAGGGTTTGGCTGTCTTGGAATTACGAACATTTCCTTTAACTTTATTTTCAAGAATCAAATTTCTTCTTAACTTTTTGCTTAAGGAGAAACATAAGAAATAGCTCAAGAAAATGTCCAATAACCTTTTTAAGTCTAGAGTTAAGGAAAAACATGGCTCTTAAGAAGACATTTCTTCTTAACCCTCCTCTTGTGTTCCAATCGAATATGACCGATTTACATGTTTTCTCTCTGAAAATGTAGTTAATTTAATCTGATTGTCATAAGGTTCCATGACTTTGTCCACACAGGGCATCTGAACACACACAATACATTAAGATGATTTTCATTACATTTTGGCTGTTTTATTTAACTTTTGTGCACCTGTGGTGTTCCCGGTCAAAAATGACTGGTCATTAGAAATGATTTGGTGAGACCACAATTAGTGTATAAAATTGAGTTCAGGCACATGCCCGTTCATTTGATGGACACACTTCCTCTCCCAGACCCCCACATGCATGTGTGTTTGAGCACACACACACACACCTCACTCCCCTTCTTTGCTTCCATGGCAACCCCCACGGGAACCTTTCACCAATATAATCTTTCCCCCACGGGAACCACACCTGTCGGTATTCTCACAAACAATTGCAACATTGTTTCAATAATATATGGAACTTTTCTCGCAGGTCTGGTATATAAAGCTTTTTTGATGTCTTGCTCACAATTCATTCTGTGGCAGCATAATGACCTAACGATATTCTGTATATGAGGCTCTTGATCATATCTTTGATCATAACACTGAGGAGGAGAGAGGCCAGGAAACTGACAGTGAAGATGCATTAGAGGAGGAAGTGTCAGAAGTTGAAGACAACACAGAATATGATCCAGACCAAGAGACAACCGATGTGGAACAATCCAGTGATGAGGAAGAGGGCCCTGCTGAGGTTGTTGTTACATTCCGGTCAAAGAATGGGAATTTGTCCTGGTCTTCATCCCCACCTGAGAGGAGAGGTCGGCTGTCGGCTGAAAATGTTACCAGGATGACCCCAGGGCCATCGAGATACACCATATCCCAGGTTAATTACATAAAATCCTGCTTCTAACTGTTCCTGACAGAGTCAATCGAAACTATAGTGATAAACATGACCAACTTGGAGGGGAGACGTGTTTACAAAGACAACTGGAAGGAGGTAAGCCGGACAGACGTCCAAGCATACGTGGGTCTCTTGATTTTGGCTGGTTGGTACAGATCCAGAAATGAATCTACCACCAGTTTATGGGATGCAGAGTCTGGTCGGTCAATTTTTCGTGCCACTATGTCACTCCAGACATTTCACGTGTTGTCACGGGAGATTCGCTTCGACAACCGTGATACAAGACCAGGCCGCCGTCAACAAGACAAGCTGGCAGCGATCAACAGAGGTTTGGCACAAGTGGGTGCGCCTGCCACTCATCTATAACCAAAGTCCAGACATCACAGTGGATGAGCGTCTGGTCGCTTTTAGGGGACGCTGCCCATTCAAACAGTACATGCCAAGCAAACCGTCTATATATGGAATAAAGGTATGGGCAGCATAGAAACCTGCTGACGGTGTTCCCGAAAGGAACCAGGGGAAGCGGATGGTCCTGGAAATGACTGCAGGTCTCCAGGGGCACAACATAACATGTGACAATTTCTTCACCTCATATGCTCTTGGTCAGGAGCTGCTCCAAAAAAAAATTCCATGGTGGGGTCGGTCAGAAGGAACAAGCCTGAGTTGCCTCCTGTCTTACTCACTAACAAGGACAGGGATCGTTTTTCCTATAAATTTACCTTCACCGATTCACACTCTTGTGTCCTACTGCCCGAAGAAAAATAAGAATGTGCTCCTGATGACAACTCTGCACAGGGATGTCACTGTGAGTACCAGGGAGGACAAGAAGTCCAACGCTGTCCTGGATTACAACAGGAACAAAGAAGGAGTTGACAACCTTGATAAGGTATGTTACTTTTTATCTTTCAAGTCTCATGTACTTTTTTTCTTATTACCAGATTGTTTTATCTGCACCATAAAAATAAGACATGTTGTTGTTTAGTGAAATGCTCATTGAATTTGTGAACAATATGGAGTCAATTCTATTAATTTGAATATGTAAACATGTTTTAGATGTGATAAATTAAAACGACGCTTGATGCAATTTTTCACGTTACCATGCAAGACAAGAAGTATCACTTGCATGTATTCATTATTTTATTTACTGATTGTAGCACTTTTGCAGGTTACTGGCACATACTCTTGTAAGAGGATGACGGAACGTTGGCTCATGGTGGTGTTCTTTAACATCCTAGATGTGTCGGCCTACAATGCGTTTGTGGTGTGGATGGAGGTGAATCCAGGCTGGAAGCATGGGAAATTCTTCAAGAGGAGACTACTCCTTGAAGAGTTGGAGAAAGCCATGGTGGCACCCCTCATTCAAAGGCGCCAACTCCTTCCTTGAATACCATCCTCTGCTGGATTGGTGAGAGATATACAAAGGCCAGAAGCAAGATCTACGGCCGTCAGAGACAGAAGAGACAAAAGGAAGAGGTGCAATCTGTGTGCACCAACGCTGTCCTGGATTACAACAGGAACAAAGAGGGAGTTGACAACCTTGATAAGGTATGTTACTTTTTATCTTTCAAGTCTCATGTACTTTTTTTCTTATTACCAGATTGTTTTATCTGCACCATAAAAATAAGACATGTTGTTGTTTAGTGAAATGCTCATTGAATTTGTGAACAATATGGAGTCAATTCTATTAATTTGAATATGTAAACATGTTTTAGATGTGATAAATTAAAACAACGCTTGATGCAATTTTTCACGTTACCATGCAAGACATGAAGTATCACTTGCACGTATTCATTATTTTATTTACTGATTGTAGCACTTTTGCAGGTTACTGGCACATACTCTTGTAAGAGGATGACGGCACGTTGGCTCATGGTGGTGTTCTTTAACATCCTAGATGTGTCGGCCTACAATGCGTTTGTGGTGTGGATGGAGGTGAATCCAGGCTGGAAGCATGGGAAATTCTTCAAGAGGAGACTACTCCTTGAAGAGTTGGAGAAAGCCATGGTGGCACCCCTCATTCAAAGGCGCCAACTCCTTCCTTGAATACCATCCTCTGCTGGATTGGTGAGAGATATACAAAGGCCAGAAGCAAGATCTACGGCCGTCAGAGACAGAAGAGACAAAAGGAAGAGGTGCAATCTGTGTGCACCAAGAGATGTCAAAACGAGCATTATGTGCCATAAATGCAGTGCATATATTTGCAAGGCACATGCAACAACCACCATGTATTGTCCAGCATGTGCATGAGAACACACAAAATGTTACCACCATTGATTGACAGATTGTGAACATTTTACTGTTTTTGTTATTGTTAGTAATACTGTTATTGTTACTGTTCTTTAATGTGTTCAGACATTAATTTTGTAATATGATAAAGTTTTCATGTGTAGTTTTGGGCCTATGTCCTTTCCTTACTAATAAAATCATACCGGTCAGTTTTGACCGGGAACACAACAGATGTTATTTTGTGCCACTATTTAAACATTTGAAATGGTTTCAAAACAAATGTCCTTGTTAAACTTTGACACAAAGTAGTCTGTGATAAATAGCACAATTTGTTTCATCTGAGTATTTGTTATAGTCAAAATAATCCATACATTATGCTTTTTTTTACTCAAAAACAAGTTGCATGAGCTCAGGTCAATGAGGTCTACAGGCCATAAATAGCACATAGAAGTTCAAAACTTGTAACGTCCATAAAGTTGATAAAAAGATCTAACACAACATTAGGTGATAATACATGTATTATTATGGATTTATAATCAGCTATAATGGGGCGGTCATTTTGGACCGGGAACACAGAATTAATTAACATGAAACGAACACAACAGGAGGGTTAAGAAGGTTTTGTGAATCTGGGCCCAGGGCCATTAGAAAATATTTGAGATTCATGTCATGAACTGGAACTCCTCAAAACCATCTGCCGCCTTCCGGAGGGTAAATAATGTAACACTTCCTCTCTTGAAAGAAGTCGCGTGTTTTGAAACTTTTGCACTGACGAACCTACATGTGGATATTTCCCAACGTCTTTGTATTGCTATTACAGCGAATGACCTGTGTAGTAGCATCATATAATTCATATAACGCGATGTTTGTTTGAAATACCGTTGTAACTTAGTAAGTAACAAGCTTGTTCCTTGCCTGACTAGAGTAAGCTAGCTAGCCGGCTAACGTAAGCTAGCTACCGCCCGGTCAGTTAGTTCAGGAATTGTTGGCTCATGCCATGTGTCTCACTCTGTATCGATTAAAACGTAATTTGGCATAGTATATAGCAAGCAAGGCTACGTTGTCCAGGAGGAATTTGTTTTGTTGAGTTCATTGACTTGTGTTAGTTGGTAGTATTCATTGAGCTATAAAAGAACGGTAGTATCAGCTAACGTTAGCTAGTACCTAGTCAGCTAACGTTAGTCCAACATGGTCTTCTTCACGTGCAATGCGTGTGGTGAATCACTTAAGAAAGCCCAAGTCGATAAACATGTGAACATGTGCCGTGGATGTGAAATTTTGTCATGCATTGACTGCGGGAAAGACTTTTGGTAAGTTCTTGTGAATGTTTTTTCTCTTGGTATGTTGGGTACATCGCAGTTTGGTAGCTTGCTTTGCATAGCCAACATTGAACCAGTATCTGTCTGTGCGTTCGAGACCTCTCTAACGCCCAGAAGGCTCCGATTCAAACTCCCATTCACCAGCTGTGCAAGCGTTATAATGTTAAAATACGTTCGTTGATCACTAAATATGGAGTTTTGCTGAGTAACTATCTTAATTTACTCCCGTTATGTACTCTGGAAAAAAGTCTAAATAAAAATGTATACATTGGGGCTGACGAAGAGGCACTTTTCCCGTTCCTTGTACATACAAATCTAATTGCATTCATCAAATACTTCGTAAAACACAGATGTAGACTACCAGTGAAACTTACGGGCCCTTCCAAACTATGCAGAGAAAGAAAGTATACGAAATAATAGAACATTAATAACATGTAATAATAAATACACAATGAGTAACGATCACTGGCAATATACACCAGGTATCAAATCAAGTTTTATTTATACAGCACATTTCAGACATGGACTGCAACCCAATGTAATTCACAGGAAGAAATGAAGGAGAAAAAAAGCTGTAATATTTACTCCACAACAAACTTAAGATAAAAAAAAAAAAACTAAAAGTGACCTATTTATAAGCAAAGCTAAAAAGATTAGTTTTAAAAAAACTTCTTAAGCCTAGGTGTCCCACTAGCGGGACAACCTCCGGTGAAGCTGGAGGGAACGCAATTAAAATACAAAATCATAAAAAGTATGGATATTAAAACATTTATGTACATATGTGTCTTATATCGGTTGAAAGCTTAAATTCTTGTTACTCTATCAGCACTGTCCAATTTACAGAAGCTATTACAGCGAAATCACATGCCATGCGATTGTTTGAGGACGGCGCCCCACGTCAAAATATTTTTCCACCGGCACAGGTTTCATAAATACACAAATAGCTATTAAATATTCACTTACTTTTTTAAAATCTTCCTTTTATTTGTCATCCAAGGGGTCCCAGCTATAACATGTAGTGTCGTTTTGTTATATAAAATCCTTCTTTATATCCAAAAAAGTCAGTTTAGTTGGCGCCATCAATTTGAGTAATCAACTCGTTCATGCAGAGAAAGGAATCTGAAAATCTAGCCGTAAACTTTGTTTCAACAAGTCAAAATAAGTTTATATTTACTCCTCAGATACCCTAAAATGTAATCAAAAATGTAATGGGCATGTCATTCAGGCAGAAATTTAGAAAAAAGAAGGGCCTAGCCCTAAGATCTCTTTTAAATATTTCCAGTTTCTTCCCCCCCTCAGGTTCTCTTGCAGGTTATTCGAGAGGCTGAGAGCATAATAGCTAAAGGCTGCCTTGTCATGTCTCTTGGTCCTAGGCTTTGGGATAGTTAAAAGACCAGTGCCTGAGGGACCTACTGGGTACATACCTTAAAAGCATATTTGACATGTATTTAACATGACTTTTGAATGACTACCTCATCTCTGTACCCCACATACAATTATCTGTAAGTCAGTCGAGCAGTAAATTTCAAACACTGATTCAACCACAAAGACCACGCAAGTTTTCCAATGCCTTGCAAAGAAGGGCACCTATTGGTTGGTGGGTAAAAAAAAAAAAGCTGACATTATTATTATTAGCAAGACAAGTTATTAATTACACTTTAGATGGTGTATCAATATACCCATTTGCTACAAAGATTTAGGCTTCCTTCCTACTAACTCGGTTGCAGTAGAGGAAGGATTTCACCATGAGGCCAATGGTGACTAAAATGTTTAACTTGTTTGAGCTAGGGGGCAGTATTTTGAAGTTCGGATGAAAAACGTGTCCAAAGTAAACTGCCTGTTACTCAGGCCCGGATATGCATATAATTAGTAGCTTTGGATAGGAAAAACTCTGAAGTTTCTAAAACTGTTAAAAATAATGTCTTGTAGAATAACAGAACTGATATGGCAGGTGAAAACCAGAGCAAAATCCATGCAGGAAGATGTTTTTTTGAGGTGACCAGTTTTCAATTGAAGGCCTATTGGTTACATAGGGGAATAGATCCCATATTGCAGTTCATATGGCTTCCACTAATGTCAAGTCTTTAGAAAAAGATTTCAAGCTTTTATCTTGAAAAACCATGGAGTTAGAGAAGTTCTTCATGAGGTCACGGCAAGTGTACTGTTATGGATTTCGCACGTAACAGTCAGCGCGCTCTTAGCTCTTTTTCTCAGGCTATTTTCTGTCTGAAATATTATCGTTTATGATCATTTTAGGGTATCTGAGTATTGATTAGAGATGCTGTTTGACTTGTTTCGACAAACTATTTTTGAGTTTTGTGACACCTCTGCTGGTTGTTATTATGCTAATTGCATATTTGAGCGGGGGCGCTGTCCTCAGACAATCAAATGTTCTGCTTTTGCCATAAAGCCTTTTTGAAATCTGACAACACTGTTAGATTAACAAGATGCTAAGCTTTTGAATGGTGTGCAACACTTTATATTTTCATGAATGTTTGAAATGAGTATTTCTGTAATTCTGAATTTGGCGCTCTGCAATTTCACCGGATGTTGTCGATGTGGGACGTGACCGTCCCACGTAGCGCAATGAGGTTAATGGCTGTGATAGGATGAAACTGAGGATGGATCATAACATTGTATTTACTCCACAATACTAACCTAAATGACAGAGTGAAAACAAGGAAGCCTGTACAGAATAAAAATATTCCAAAACATGCATCCTGTTTGTAACAAGACACTAAAGTAATACTCCCAAAAATGTGGCAAAGCAATTGACTTTTTTTCCTGAATACAAAGTGTTATGGTTGGGGCAAATCCAATAGAACAAATTGCTGAGTACCACTTGCCATGTTTTCAAGCATAGTGGTGGCAGTATCATGTTATGGTATTGTTTGTAATCGTTAAGGACTGGGGAGTTAATCAGGATAAAAAAGATCAACTGAATGGTGCTAAGCACAGGCAGAATCCTAGAGGAAAACCTGTTTGTCTGCTTTCCACCAGATACTGGGAGATTTGATTCAGCAGGACAATAACCTAAAACAGAAGGCCAAATCTACACCGGAGTTAAAGTTTTGACTTAAATATGCTTGAAAATCTATGGCAAGACTTAAATGGTTTTCTAGCAATGATCAACAACCAATATGACAGAATAATTTGAAAAATAATAATGGGCAAGTATTGTACAATTCAGGTGTGCAAAGCTCTTAGAGACTTACCCAGAAAGACTCACAGCTGTAATTGCTGCCAAAGGTGATTCTAAAATGTATTAACTCTGGTTCATTTTCTCATTATGGGGTATTGTGTGTAGTTGGGTGAGGAAAAAAAATCTATTGAATCCATTTTGAATTCAGGCTATAACACAACAACAAACGTGGAATAAGTCAAGGGGTATGAATTCTTTCTGTAGGCACTGTATAACTAGGAATAAACTGGGATCGACTGGGTATTGGGATAGATAACGGCCGTAACGGGAGTAAATGAAGATGGCTGCTTAGCGAAACGCCATATTTTGTGATCAACAAACGTATTTTGACATAACGCTTGCAGAGCTGGTGAATGGGAGTTTGAATCTGTGCTTTGTCTCAAACGCATATACTGGTTCAAGCCAACATCACATGTTGAACAGATGAATGATTATGATAGGGTACCTAGCTATTCTATTTCTTCCCCCAACAGGGGGGGAAATGACTACAAGAACCACATCAAATGCATCAGTGAGGATCAGAAGTATGGAGGCAAGGGCTATGAGGCTAAGTCCAACAAAGGGGATGTCAAACAGCAACAATGGATTCAAGTGAGAAATAGATCATACATCTAATTTCCCTCTTTGTTTATCAGCACTTTGTGCGTAGATGATTAATGAATGAGATTTTTCCGTAGAGGATCCAAGAAGCCATGAACAAACCAGGAATCAGTGCCAAGCTGAAAGATGTTCTAAGTCAAGTCAGTTCATATGATAACGTCCCACGAAAGAAGTCAAAGTTCCAGGTTGGTTATTTCTATTGTTGCTAAGGATATGATGGTTCATTATTGTCAGTCGTGCTTGACTTTGTCCATAGTGTGTTTACTGCTATTTTATGCTTGGCTTGCGGAAATATTAAATCACTGTTGTAATAATGCTGTCACATGGTGCTCACTCCATCAGAACTGGATGAAGAACAGTCTGAAGATCCACAATCCCACGCTGCATGACCAGGTGTGGGACATCTTTTCAGCAGCAACCAGCAACGTGAGTGTCTCTTAACTACTTAGGGAGTGGTGGGGTGCACTCCCGACACTACCCGGTGAAATGCAAGGCGCCAAATTCAAAATCCAAAAGTTGAATTATTAAACATTCATCAATATACAAGTGTTGCATAGTCATCAAAAGCTCTGCTTCTTGGCAATATCACAGCGTTGTCAGATTTCAAAAAGGCTTTACGGCGAAAGCACTACATTTGATTGTTTGAGGGTAGCACCTCCAGCGAAAACAAATCTCTTACCTTTTGAATAACTTCTGCTGAGGGCTTCCCAAGTGTCCAACGAAGACATCCAATGGTTCTTTTGTTAGAAAAAGTCATTTATTATATCCATAAATCTCAGTTTGGTTGGCGCATTATGTTCATAAAATACAGCGTCCACTCGCCCATTGAACCGTGAAGAGAACGCGTTCAACCTATACCTATACACTTGTCCAAGAACAATCAAACATCATTGATAATGTATATTTAGTATAATACTTCAACCGGATTATAAACTGGGCGATAGGAAAGGAAAAAACCACAGCCCGCGAACGCGCATCCGCTTCTGTTTACATCTGGTGACCACTTCGAAATTCTTCGTCTATTACCATCCAGAGCAACTATTAACATCATCAAACACTACCTAGAGACTGTTGACATCCAGTGGAAGCAATAGGTACTGCAATCTTACTCCCATAAAGAGGCTCAGTGAGAATGCCACTGAATCACTTGTTCACAGCCTCTAGTAGAGTACTTTTCCAAGTTTTAACCACACGGTCTGTGTCTGCAGTTTTGTTGAGCAGGCTTTTCAATGCCATGTCAGAGGGTATCACGTCTGCTGCAGACGCAGTTATTGCTCGAGTCAGTGGAGCTAGGAGTGTGTTCATGTTTCCAAGGTTCAAACATGTTCTCAAATGCCATTGAAATGGCAGCAGCGGTATGAGAACCAGCACATTCTTGAGCATGCAATACGGCTTTCCTCAGTACTAAATCCTCATCGACCCACTGTGCTGTCAGACTCAGCATGCTCATGGGGCTGACATCGCTGGTCCAAATGTCAGTCGTGAAGCTAATAGCAGTGACGCCCATAGCAAGTAGCTCATGGATGTGCGTTTCAACAATACTGTGTAACTCCGGTAGTGCAACGTCTGCAACTACCTATTTAGTAGTGTGTACCGGGACTCAAGGTGCTCAACCAGTCAGCGAAAGCCAACCTCATCCACGACAGATAACTGTTGATTTGTCAAGGGCAATGAATTCCGTTATCTTGGCGTTAATGGATTTCGTCTTTAAGTTGTCTCTCTGAAGTTTTCTTACTCTTTCAAATGACTGCTCGACTTGAACTTGTTTAGTTGTTGGATGTGTGCGCATAGTTTTTTTCTGTTCTTGTTCTAAGTAGCCGCTGAACGTCTGGGGGTGATGCACTTTCGAACTAGTTATTAGGTTTGTGGTATTGACAGATTTCACTTTCTCCTCTCGGGAAATAATAGCAGCACAAACGTTGCATATGGACATTTCGTTATCTTCCTTTGAAACTTAAATAGATCCACAGAGCAGACGTGGGCTAGGTTAGTCAGCTTTGACATCGGTTGTGCACATCGACGTTAAACTAGATGTTGGCATTTTTAGCTAATATTGGCCGATTCCAATATGCTTAGGGACATATAAAAAAACAAAAATGAAAAACATGGCCGACGGAAGGGAGGGTGGTGTGGCAGGTGCTGCTTCTCCTCCAGATGCTGTTATTTTATCTAAAATACCAGGTGTACGTCGACCCCAGCTAAGTAACTCATGCAATTATGTGTTTTATCTCCAGTACATTGTTATGATTGTCAGTTATGTAGCTGCTTTACTGATAATCTCAGTGCGTCCTTGCTGGGATGACACAATCAATCTACTGCCGGAGAATATCAACACCAAACACATTGATTCACCATTCCACGGGAGCGGACAGTACACAGCATCCCATAATGTTCTGAATAATGGCCAAGTCTATCTTGCTCCCTGTTCCACTGAACCGCTTAGGCGTAACAAAAAGTCAAAAATGTATCGGAAACTGTTAAACTACCTGTTCACTACCCTCCTACTCTCCGGGGATGTGCAACTCAATCCTGGGCCTAACATCACCGAGTCAGCGATACTCACCGGAGTGGAAAGCATTGGATGGTCTCGTCCACTGATCGTCGCCGCTGCGGAGGTGGGTGAGTGCTATGGTCCCATGGTTTCTCTCGACTCACCCGACTCCAGGATGGAATTTGACTCTTTAAACATATCCAAGTCTCTATATGCGATCCCTGACTCTGCTTCTGGTGCATAAGCTGTTTTAATTAGTTCCCGCATCCAGTGCAAGCGGGAGGGATAGTTAATTGCACTACCGAACTGCCCGAATCAAAAGCGAAACAAAGCGGCCTAAACCCAGCCGTCAGAAAACACAGAAAATTTAACTTTTTCCAATGTGTCAATCACTCTCGAGTCATCTGGGACCCAAGAGCTAAGCCCAAGGGACTACTAGGGGGGCACTTGAACATTTGTACTGTCATTCCAAAAAGTGATCAAATTCAACATCTTCTCACAGACTCCAACCTTGACTTCCTCTGCCTTTCAGAGACATGGCTCCATAAAAACTCTCCATATGCTGCTTTGATTGTGCCTGGCTACACTATTTTCAGGAGAGACAGGATTGAAGGAAGAGGAGGGGGTCTGATGATTTACGTTAAAGAACATATCCGATGTAAACAAATTGAGTGGTCATGTGATAATGAACTAGAATGTATTGGCCTGAATGTTACACTGTCTCCCCAAATGTATTTTACCCTTATTGGAATGTATAGACCATCTTGCACCAAAAGTGTGTTTTTTGATCAGTTTAATAACATGCAGAGGTCATCTTAATGGGAGATTTTAACATTAATTATGAAGACAAGTCTTGTAGGAAAACCCTCAAACGGATCACTAATACCTTTGACCTTACACAGCTAGTTAAAGGGCCAACCAGGGTGACTTGTTGCTCTAAAACACAGATTGATTTGGTGTTCAGTAATAAACCAGAGAGAGGGACTAAATCATTCAATATGGTTACTGGGCTGTCTGATCACAATCTGACACTTATAGCCAGAAAGCTTTCTAAGAGCAGGTTTAACCTCTCTACTGTTAGAAAGCCAGATCAACTAAGAATACCTAAGAGTGAATTAAATTATTTCGAAAACGCAATTAAGGGAATAAACTGGAATGGTCTCTTGTCCTATAAAGATGTGGAAGCTGATAGTCATGTTTTTCTAACTACAATCCAGACTACAATAAATTGCTTCCTAAAGAAAATCAAATCCAAACCTGGCCAAAAGAGCACTCCTCCTTGGCTAAATGGAGAAATCTGGAAACTGATGAAAGAACGAGATTATGCTCTAAAAACATCTCTAAAGTCCAAATTAGAGCACGACAGACGTAGGTTTACCATGTTGAGAAATAAGGTGATGAAAGAAATCAGACAGGCCAAGGCAAACTTTTTTATTAACATAATTGGTGAAGCAAAGGGAAATTCTAAATTGATCTGGGAGAATCTAAAAAGTTAACAGGGAAAGACCATAGTAACACTGCAAAAGACTAGAAAACATGGTGAATAACAATCTAACACAGGATGCAGTCGAAATAGCAATAGCCTTCAATTCCTACTTTATTGACTCTGTCAGGGTACTGTCACAGAACCCTCCACTGGTTTCTTGGGCTCAGTGCTAGTGAATGACGCTCAACCTGTCTTCATCATAAGGGAGGTTTCTGAGTCAAAGGTGAACAAGGTGATTAGCTCACTAAAGAACTCTAAAGCCAAAGATGTGTTTGGGCTGGACTCTACCTTTCTTAAAAACTACAAAGAGTCACTCATTGGCCCCATTACTAAGGTCACCAACACATCTATTAGTCAGGGGGTGTTTCCAAGGGTCTGGAAGTCGGCCATAATAACGGCCATCTTTAAATCCGGTGACCCTGCTGACGTGAGTAACTACAGGCCCATTAGTATACTACCTGTGGTGACGAAAGTTGTTGAAAGGTGTGTAGCAGAACAACTGATTTCCCACCTCAACAACAGCCCCTTCACATTACACTCCATGCAGTTTGGCTTCAGAGCGAAACACTCCACAGAAACAGCCAACTGCTTTCTTCTGGAAAATGTGAAGTCCAAGATGGACAAAGGGGACGTTGTTGGGGCTGTGTTTCTGGACCTAAGGAAGGCTTTTGATACTGTTAACCATGAGGTTCTCATCACAAAATTTTCCAAGTTCAACTTTTCCCCCGATGCCTTGAGGTGGATGAAATCATACCTTGAAGGCAGAACTCAGTGTGTCAGAGTGAGCAATGAGCTGTTGCCCACTCTTAGCTATGATGTGGGCGTGCCCCAAGGGTCAATACTGGGGCCCCTCCTGTTCAGCCTGTACATTAATGATCTGCCTTCTGTCTGTACTGGGTCTGAAGTTCAAATGTATGCAGATGACACAGTGATATATGTGCATGCAAAGAGCAAACAACAAGCTGCACAAGAACTCACTACTGTAATGGTCCAGGTTACAAAGTGGCTCAGTGACTTGTGTTTGCATCTCAATGTGAAAAAACCTGTCTGCATGTTCTTCACAAAGAGGACAACAGATGCTACTGAGCCAGATGTCTATGTGTCAGGGGAAAAGCTCCAGGTGGTATCTGATTTCAAGTACCTTGGCATCATACTTGATTCCAACCTCTCTTTTAAAAAGCAGGTGAAAAAGGTAATTCAAATAACCAAATTCAACCTAGCTAATTTCCGATTTATAAGAAATTGTTTGACTACAGAGGTAGCAAAATTGTACTTTGAATCTATAATACTCCCTCACTTAACATACTGCTTGACTAGTTGGGCCCAAGCTTGCTGTACAACATTAAAACCCATTCAGTCTGTCTACAAACAGGCTCTCAAAGTGCTTGATAGGAAGCCCAATAGTCATCATCACTGTTACATCCTCAGAAAGCATGAGCTCCTGAGTTGGGAAAATCTTGTGCAATACACTGACGCATGTCTTGTATTCAAGATCCTAAATGGCCTGGCTCCCCCTCCACTTAGTACTTTTGTTAGACAGAAAACCCAAACATATGGCAGCAGATCCACAAGGTCTGCCACGAGAGGTGACTGTATAGTTCCCTTAAGGAAAAGCACCTTTAGTCAATCTGCTTTCTCTGTGAGAGCTTCCCATGTCTGGAATCAGACACACATAACTGCACCACCTATCACACTTTCACAAAAAATATTAAGACATGGCTAAAGGTCAATCAGATTTGTGAACATAATCCCTCGCTGTGTATTGCCGCTTTCCATGTTGTCCGTTGTCTGTAGCTTGTGAGGTGTGGAAACACTGTTGCTTTTATGGTTTTTGTCTTGTTGCTTTTTGTGCTATGTTGCTCTGTCTGCATGCTATGTCTTGCTTGTCCTATGTTGCTCTGCGTGTGCTCATTGATTGTCTGTATTGTAATTGTTTTTAATAACCTGCCCAGGGACTGCGGTTGAAAATTAGCCGGCTGGCTAAAACCGGCACTTTTACTGAAACGTTGATTAATGTGCACTGTCCCTATAAAAATAAACTCAAACTCAAACTTACCGATATATCATGCATCCCTACTTTTATCTCAATTTTGACACTTGACACCACTGGACAGATGTCATGTTAGTGCTGTACACTGAGTGTACAAAACATTCGGGACAGCTGCTCTTTCCATGAGACTTACCAGGTAAAAGCTATGATCCCTTATTGCTGTCACTTGTTAAATCCACATCAATCAGTGTAGATAAAGGGGAGGAGACAGGTTAAAGAAGGATTATTAAGCCTTGAGACACAGACTGTATGTGCGCCATTCAGAGGGTGAATGAGCAAGACAAAAGATTGAAGTGCCTTTGAACGGGGTATTGTAGTAGGTGCCAGGCACACCGGTTTATGTTTTAATAACTGCAACGCTGGTGGGTTTTTCACACTCAACAGTTTCCTGTATGTATCAAGAATGGTCCACCACCCAAAGGACATCCAGCCAACTTGACACAACTTTGGGAAGCATTGGAGTCAACATGGGCCAGCATCCCTGTGGAACGCTTTCGAAACCTTGTAGAGTCCATGCCCTGACAAATTGAGGCTGTTCTGAGTGCAAAAGGGGGTGTAACTCAATATTAGGAAGGTGTTCCTAGTGTTTTGTACACTCAGTGTATATGATATATAAAACAGAATCAATGTGTATTTTTACAAATCAGGTGATGTTAACTAAAGCAATTGATTGAATTGTCATTATTCATGTAACATTGTTTTGAATTAACTTTTGATTTTAGCTGGCTCCCGACGCCCCGAATCAGACCGAGGAACCCAGGCAGTCTGTTGCTGAAAGCAAAATCGAGACTAATGGGAGCCATCAGAATGGCACATCGGAGGAGCCACCACCAGAGAAGAAGAAATTGAACAAGCGTGAGCGCAAAGAGGCAAGACAAAAGAAGAGCGGGAAGAAAGAAAAGAAAGGCGCGGAGAACGGTAGCACCGAGGAAGAGGAGGAAGCCAGTGCAGGCAAACGAAAGGACAAGAAAAGGAAGAGGAGTTCAGAGGAAGATGGGGAGCAAAAAGGCCATGATGCTGGAGGAGAGGTGACCACCAAGAAACGGAAGACCAGTAAAAAGGACAGTTCCGAAGGTATATAACACATTTTCAGGGGGTTCTTTTCTCAAGTGAGTGTGACACTCTGCGTTGCTGCTTTTCTTCACTCTTGCTGTTGGAAAATGCACATTAGTCTGATTCAGTTTCTTTTTTATTCTATCTTCCAGATGACCAAAACACAGAAGTGGCTGAGGAGGAGGCAGAGGGTGCTGCAGGTTCCAAAGGTACCAGTTCTTCTGAGACTGTGCTCATTGTCCTGCACAGTTTTCATAGTGAGAAAAGACTTGGGCTCCATCCCAATTCACCACACTTTTTTTCCCAAAATGTGCACTTGCACACCGCACTTGCCCCTTTCGTGGATTGAAAAGCATTGGCTGGAGGGAGTTTTCAACTTCGTTAAATCCATGCCGAGAAGGGTGCACACTTCGAGAGGAGTGTATAATTGGGACGCACGTTGGACTTAGTTCAATACCTCCGTTTCTTACATTTTCTGAATGAAGCCACCAGGGGACAGTGTTGACACGTCCCTCTGCTGCAGAGTAGGCCTACATGAATGTGCTTTCAAGAATAGTTGATTATTTGATATCCAACAAAAGCACCTTCAATTTTAAATTGTCATGCATGTAGTCAAAGACACCAGCCACCCAAGTCATAGACTGTTCTCTCTACTACTGCACAGCAAGCGGTACCAGAGCACCAAGTATGTGACCAAAAGGCACCTGAACAGCTTCCAAGCAATAAGACTGCTAAACAGTTCATCAAATGGCTACAATTCACATTGACCCCCATTTATTTATCTTAATTGTATTGCACTGGCTCTATGCAAACTCACTAAGCACACTTACTAGACTATGCACTCACTCATTGACACTCCAACGCTTACACACACAAAAGACACACTCATATTGATGCCACACATACACTTTCACACTTCACATACGCTGCTGCTACTCTGTTTGTTATATATCCTAGTCACTTTTACCCCTACCCACATGTACAGTGCATTCGGAAAGTATTCAGACCCCTTTCCTTTTTCCACATTTTGTTACGTCATAGCCTTATTCTAAAATTGATTTAATACATTTTTTCCCTCATCAATATACACACAATACCGAATTGCAAAGTGAGAACAGGTGTAGAAATTTTTGCAAAAGCATTAAAAAAATAAATAAAAAATGGATACCTTATTTACATAAATATTCAGACCCTTCGCTATGAGTCAAGAAATTGAGCTCCGGTGCATCCTGTTTCCATTGATCATCCTTCAGATGTTTCTACAACTTGATTGGAGTCCACTTATGGTGAATTCAATCGATTTCATATGATTTGGAAAGGCACACACCTGTCTAGATAAGGTCCCACAGTTGACAGTGCATGTCAGAGCAAAAACAAGGCCATGAGGTCAAAGGAATTGTCTGTGGAGCTCCGAGGCGGGATTGTGTCGAGGCACAGGGTACCAAAAAATGTCGGCAGCATTGAAGGTCCCCAAGAACACATCATTCATCATTCTTAAATGGAAGAAGTTTGGAACCACCATGACTCTTCCTAGAGCTGGCCACCCGGCCAAAATAAGCAATCGGGGGAGAAGGGCCTTGGTCAGGGAGGTGACCAAGAACCCCATGGTCACTCTGACAGAACTCCAGAGTTCTTCTATGGAACTCTACCTTCCAGAAAGACAACCATCTCTGCAGCACTCCACCAATCGGGCCTTTATGGTGGAGTGGCCAAACGGAAGCCAATCCTCAGTAAAAGGCACATGACAGCCCGCTTGGAGTTTGCCTGGAGGAGACCTGGCACCATCCCTACGGTGAAGCATGGTGGTGGCAGCATGTGGGGAAGACAACACAGGAGTGGCTTTGGGACAAGTCTCTGAATGTCCTTGAGTGGCCCAGCCAGAGCCCGGACTTGAACTCAATCAAACATCTCTGGAGAGACCTGAAAATAGCTGTGCAGCGACGCTCTAACCTGACAGAGCTTGATAGGATGTGCAGAGAAGAATGGGAGAAACTCCCCAAATACAGGTGTGCCAAGCTTGTAGCATCATACCCAAGAAGACTTTAGGCTGTAATCGCTGCCAAAAGTGCTTTAACAAAGTACTGAGTATAGGGTCTGAATACTTAAGGGAATGTGAGATTTAGTTTATTATTTTTTTTGTGCAAAACCTGTTTTTACTTTGTCATTATGGGTATTGTGTGTGGATAATGAGGGGAAAAGTACAATTTAATAAATGTTTTAACAAGGCTATAATGTAACAAAATGTGGAAAAAGAGAAGGAGTCTGAATACTTTCCTAATGCACTGACTCTACTGGTACACTTTGTATATAGCCTCTATTGTTTTTGTGTTACTATTTCCTTTTTTTAGCAAATATTTGTCTTGCTTTTTAACGCAGCGCTGTTGGGAATGAGCTCGTAAGACAGCATTTCACTGTAAAGTCTACACCTGTTGTAGTTGGCGCATGTGTCCAATACAATTTGATTATTCATGATCAACTAATGCTCTTGTTTTGACTTCCAGGCAAGTTCAATTGGAAAGGAACGATAAAAGCAGTCTTAAGACAATCTCCTGAAGAAGGACTTGCAGTGAAAAAACTCAGGAAGAAGGTATGTTCATCTGAATCAAACATCAATGATTATTGTGCATCACACAAGATAGTTAGAGGTCAGCTTTTCTGGCATCTCACTTTTATTTGCACCTTTGATCAAATATAGTTTGTACATACTACTGGAACAGCATGTTTTACCATTTTACATTATGCCCGTAGGGCTAGAATAGTGATATGACATGGTCATGATTGTAGTTGTCGCTGTTTTCACTAATGGCACCATTCATTTTTCCTTCCAGGTTTTGTCAGCTTACTACTCATTCAGCGGAGAGGGAAATTTCAAATCAGAAGAGGAGCTGCTAGCACTCTTCAACAAGAAGATTAAAGGCAACCCCAAGTTTAGAGAATTAAAAGACAAAGTTAGACTTGTAAAGTAGATGTAAATCTTTCATCACACTCTCATGAATTCCAGCATGGCTGTTTTAACAACTCACCGTCGTTCCCAATGGTATGCGTGTCATTTTTTTTTAAAGACTTCATCTTAAAGATTAAATCCTCTTTAACACCAATTCATGACCCTTTACTGACTTTTAATTGGACACCAATGTTGTCTTGTTTCTTTAAGACTTAGAAAGAATGCAGGCTTTAGTGTAAAGAGCCACTGAACATGCCAATATGCACGTGTGTTTTTCTGTTGCTCACTAGAAAAACGAGATTTCAGTCTTGGAGGTGTGTTTCCTGATAGATTCCACATTTGGTTAATGATGTTTGTCCCCCATGAGACACTGTAGCCTATTTCAGTTCCTCAAAATTTATAACTCGAGAACTGTAATAAACGTTGACGCTTTTGCCGAGGATGTTTTAGTTGAGCAATTTTACATTTAACTAAGGTGTTTGGTGCAGTACTTCTGAAGTTAGAAAATGTGTGACGTTGTCTTATGTAAAGAAAGTCATAGCTGCTGGGCAGGTCTGCCTCACTGTCTATGCTATTGGATAAAGCGCAATCACCGCAGCTGTTCGCCCCATGTTAGTGGGAAAATGGACATTGTCAAATCAGCCCCCAACCTTCATTTACCCATTGTGACGCACGGATGTTCCAAACTCTCTTTTGGACAAGACTGACTGACCATTTAATTTATGACTATTTACACTAGTCAATTTTGACACTAGAATAACTGTTTCTGACTCCTATCGATGCCAAATAGGATGTTTTCAAAGGGATTTGTTGCTTTTTAAAGGCAGTCGCTCTGTTTGTAACGTGCTAAATTAGTTGATTTGAATAGAGACACTTGTTTAATGATTGGTGGGATCGGACATAATGAGTGTTCTGTAAAAGCAAGACTGACAAATGGAGGTGGTTTAGAAGCATGCGTGATAAGGGCTTACCAAGAAAAACTTCCAAAGGGACTTATTCTAGACAAAGAAGTTGGAGCACTAAGCAAAAAAGGCAGAGATTAATTAGTTGAGTTATTCCTTTTGGAAGTTTTTCTTGGTAAGCCCTTTCGATGGATTTTTGTCATTGTTGTCGAACACCCCTCCTATTTTCCTGTTTGCTTTAGTGCGGAGGCCCACCTGGACTCACCCCAGGCTAATACTTAGGCTTTAGTTCAGAAAGATAAACACTGTCTTGTTGAATGCTTTGTTTGTTTAATTGTTTGCATCCTATTACTTGAACAATAAGAATTTACAAAAATGATTTTCATGTGCCTTAGGGTTAATAGTGGCTGTGGAGGATACCTGCTCTTTCACATTCCAACCCACAGTACGGCTGTGAAACGGTACCTTATCTCTGGGATTGGATGTGGAAGGGGAGGGGTGCACCTGAGGTGAATTTGACTCTCACACGGGACGGGGCTAATGCACATTCCTCGGCACCCAGAACGGGGTTCATTTGGCCAGGTACACAGAAGCGCCATAGAATCAAGACATTGGTGTCAGCCTCAGGTGAAGTTTTAATGCTGTCTGATTTCCACCACTCAAATGAGCAGCCTGTTACCTGCATACTCACTGCACACAAACACCCACGGCCACAGTCACTGGGAGATGCTGGAGGAAATATCCTCAGCTTTATGAAGCTCCTGCTAATCCTGCTGAGTTTAACACTGATCCTCATTCATCGCTGTGCTTACCTGTAATTATATATTGCATACTTTGGGTATTAGCAAAGCTGTTACTCAAGTTTGCAAGTATTAAAATGGTGTTTTCTGGCCTGTATTAGGGTTCAAGCTCACTTTTTAAGATTTTTTTTCAGTGCAGACGCTACAGAATACTCACCAAAGCATAAGTGTCATTACACGAATAGTCTTTATTTCACCAAATTTTAACATGGTCATAAATAGCACATGTTCAACTTCATAATAAATATCTCGAGGTTTGAACTCGTTAAAACATTTCTAGCCATCTATATGGGTAACAGAGTTGACGTGTTATGCTCAGCGCACTCACTTTTCCACCACAAAACACCAGAAAATTTGAAAAAAAGAGTAGAACCAGCTCACCTGCTTTTTATACTGTAATTTGATTAGATGTTCAATATGTAAAAAAAAGAATAAAAAAAAAAGATTTAGAGGGTTGACATTAAACCTGAGGGACAGATGTAAATTAATCAATAATCACATTAAATAAGTAACAATCTTCAGAAATTACATTCCCAAAGCAACAAAATAACTAGGGCTTTCCACTGATGGTGAAAACCGGGGGAGAACCTTGGTGGTAAGTGGGTTAAATTATTCCTAGAAAATGGGACAAATATGACCAGACATGCCATAATAGGGATCTTCAGATAAAACAAATGGTTTAGTTAGAGCATAGATGGGTTATCCAATTGTTTAATAAAAATGTTTAAGAGAAATTTACACACCTATTTGTCTAAAGAACATAAAAGGCACTATTTGTGGAACGACCCATAAGACCTCGCATGATATTGGCTTTGGACATTTCAGTAATACTGCTTGCTCAAGCTGTCAGTATTGATCCTAGTAATATAGTAATAGTACTGAAACATGATTACAAATAGGTTTGCATGTAATATCGCGACTAGGGTTATCTATCCAATTTAGTGTACTGGTCACCAGAGGCAGCACCTTCAACCTTTTTAAATATAAAAATGTGTTCATACAATATTCATGAATCGATTTTCACTGGAGGTACAAAACCAGTGTGAGATGCTCGGATGAATTTCAAATGTTCACTTAAATCTCATACTTCCTCGAACGACAGCTGGCATCTAATGTGCATGTTTAACAAGCTACGCTGTGGTAGTCATTATGGGGAAACAACCTGAAAACAACTCGGGTGTGTCACTACCCATAAGCCAATGAGTGATGGACTTACCCAGTAGCACACTATGTTACTAAGAGAGACAAATGTAAAGTTATTTTGAAAGGCTAAGCAAACAAAAGCAATGCCTGCGTAACAAATTAGTTGCATAACTGACATGTAAAAACAAAAAGACAACAAGCCAGACAATAGGGGCTTACCTAAATGAGTGTTACAAAATAACTTGCCATATTTTAGCTGCTGTCACCATTCACAACATTTGACTGCAGTCAAGGAAACATGCCAAAGTAGAATAATGTAAGCAAATAAAAAAAACACACTTAACTGAAAGCCCATATAAATACTTACATTTAATGTATGTCAACATCAGTTTAGGCAAGTTTCAACTATTTTTTGATAAGGCATCAAAAAGCATAATTGATTCCCCTGCACTCACAGATACAAATCCCATCTGGGAATTGGACAGGACTTAAGTTGTTGTGCAGTGTAGAATTCAGGCCAAGTAGCCTGTATGTAGAAGTATACTTTTTTTAACTAGGCAAGTCAGTTAAGAACACATTCTTATTTACAATGACAGCCTAAGAACAGTGGTTTAACTGCCTTGTTCAGGGGCAGAACGACAGATTTTTACTTTGTCAGCTCAGGGATTTGATCTAGCAACCTTTCGGTTACTGGCCCAACACTCAAACCACTGGGCTACCTGCCGCCCCAAAATACATAACAGATAAGCTTCCATACCTGCCACTGAGAATATAGTACTGTACTTCCCAATTAAGTGTGCGATGAGCAGGTTTTTCTCCACACTTGGATTCATCACCTTAGGTAGCCATTTCTGCAGTCTGTCTTTTAAATACTTTTCTTAACATACTTTACAATGTCATATTGTGAAATGTAGGCTATAGGCATACCCATTCAGATTAAGCCTAAAGTTAGTGCTGGGCTAAAAAGCATGCTCAATGGAGAATCTCCATTGAAAGCTTTTTGTCCAGGATGAGGCTTCATCTTTGGAAACTAGCCCTTAATAAACCAAGCAGAATACATCATTTACATCATTCCAATTGGGTTGAAAACACCCTCCCAATTTGGATTTGAGACTGGATCTTTAGGTACCCTCTCAGCAAGCAAATGTAAAGATACATTTAAAAAAAAAAAAATTATGAACCATGTTGGTCTGTGATTTGTGCATTTTTTTAAGTCCGAAACTGTAAAAACAAATACAGTTGACGTCGGAAGTTTACATACACCTTAGCCAAATACATTTAAACAAAATGTTTCACAATTCCTGACATTTAATCCTAGTTAAAATGTCCTGTCTTAGGCCAGCTAGGATCACCACTTTATTTTAAGAATGTGAAATGTCAGAATAATAGTAGAGAGAATGATTTATTTCAGCTTTTATTTCTTTCATCACGTTCCCAGTGGGTCAGAAGTTTACATACACTCAATTAGTATTTGGTAGCATTGCCTTTAAATTGTTTAACGTGTGTCAAACGTTTCGGGTAGCCTTCCACAAGCTTCCCACAATAAGTTGGGTGAATTTTGGCCCATTCCACCTGACAGAGCTGGTGTAACTGAGTCAGGTTTTTAGACCTCCTTGCTCGACACACACTTTTTCAGGTGTGCCCACATATTTTCTATAAGATTGAGGTCAGGGCTTTGTGATGGCCTCTCCAATACCTTGACTTTGCTGTCCTTAAGCCATTTTGCCACAACTTTGGAAGTATGCTTGGGGTCATTGTCCATTTGGAAGACCCATTTGCGACCAAGTTTTAACATCCTGACTGATGTCTTGAGATGTTGCTTCAATATATCCACACAATTTTCCATCCTCATGATGCCATCTATTTTGTGAAGTGCACCAGTCCCTCCTGCAGCAAAGCACCCCCACACCATGATGCTGCCACTCCCATAATTCACGTTTGGGATGGTGTTCTTCATCTTGCAAGCCTCCCCATTTTTCCTCCAAACATAATGATGGTCATTATGGCCAAACAGTTCTATTTTTTTTTTCTTCATCAGACCAGAAAAGTACGATCTTTGTCCCGATGTGAAGTTGCAAACTGTAGTCTGGCTTTTTTATGGCGGTTTTGGAGCAGTGGCTTCTTCCTTGCAGAGTGGCCTTTCAGGTTATGTCGATATAAGACTTTTACTTTGGATATAGATACTTTTGTACCTGTTTCCTCCAACATCTTCATAATGTCCTTTGCTGTTGCTCTGGGATTGATTTGCACTTTTCGCAACAAAGTACGTTAATCTCTAGGAGACAGAATGCGTCTCCTTCCTGAGCGGTATGACGGCTGCGTGGTCCCATGGTGTTTATACTTGCGTACTATTGTTTTAACAGATGAATGTGGTACCTTCAAACGTTTGGAAATTGCTCACAAGGATGAACCAGACTTGTGGAGGTCTACAATTTTTTTTCTGAGGTCTTGGCTGATTTCTTTTGATTTTCCCATGATGTCAAGCAAAGAGGCACTGAGTTTGAAGGTAGGCCTTGAAATACATCCACAGGTACACCTCCAATTGACTAAAATGATGTCAATTAGCCTATCAGAAGCTTCTAAAGCTATGACATCATTTTCTGGAATTTTCCAACCTGTTTAAAGGCATAGTCAACTTACACAGAACCCAAACCGGCTGCGCACGTGGGCCATCGTGCATACATTTATTTTGTCCCCCCACACTAAACACGATTACGACACGCAGGTTAAAATATCAAAACAAACTCTGAACCAATTACATTAATTTGGGGACAGGTCGAAAAGCATTAACAATTTATGGCAATTTTGTTAGCTAGCTTGCACTTGCTAGCTAATTTGTCCTTTTTTTAGCTAGCTTGCTGTTGCTAGCTAATTTGTACTGGGATATAAACATTGAGTTGTTTGTTATTTTACCTGAAATTCACAAGGTCCTCTACTCCGACAATCCACACATAAAACGGTCAACCGAATTGTTTCTAGTCATCTCTCCTCCTTCCAGGCTTTTTCTTCTTTGAACTTATATGGTGATTGGCATCAAAACTTTCCTAGTATTACCACGACAACTGGCAACACAGTTCGTCTTTCAATCACCCACGTGGGTATAACCAATGAGGAGATGGCACGTGGGTACCTGCTTCTATAAACCAATGAGGAGATGGGAGAGGCAGGACTTGCAGCGCGATCTGCGTCAGAAATAGAACTGACTTCTATTTTAGCCTTTGGCAACGCAGACGCTCTTTGACGCGCGCAAGCAATAATTGAATAACATAGATTTCTGAATTTACGTGATGCGAGCGGTGTTGTCAGGGTATTAGTGTATGTACACTTCTTACCCACTGGAATTGTGATACAGTGAATTAGAAGTTAAACAATTGTTGGAAAAATGACTTGTGTCATGCACAAAGTAGATGTCCTAACCAACTTGCCAAAACTATAGTTTGTTAACAAGAAATTTTTGGAGTGGTTGAAAAATGAGTTTTAATGACTCCAACCGAAGTGTATGTAAACTTCCGACTTCAACTGTACATTGCAAGTACAACACTGATTGGCATACACTAACAAAACAATTGTCTACAATATTCAGTCAGTATTGATACTGCATTATCCGACTGAAGCATGGCATTAATGAAAGATTTTCTAGAATTGATTCGGTCATGTCTAAAAAGCCCTTACGAAAACAAGAGTGCAGTATAACTGCAGTATGCTGCAAATGCCAATTGATTCCCCCAGAGAGAAAAAAGAGAAGTGAGAGGGTTCACTACGCACAAAATCTGTCAACGAAAATAAGGCCACGAAATAACGTTTTCTTTTTATGGAGGTCAATGAGTGTCATTTGGTCAACGAAAAATGTAATTGCTATTGCTATGTGAGGCTTATTTGATCGAATAGAAGTTTCATAATGTTTAGGTTGTTACCAATGCACTGAAATGGCATTTCGGCAACTTTAAAGAAATAACTTGCCTGCATGTCTTTGAGGACATGTAATTTACATTGTTTAAGTGGTCACTCGACTATCTTGTCAATAAAGCTTGCCAGCTTGTAGTCCTAAAAAACAGAAAATGAGTTAGCGTTTTCTACTTCTGGTTTGTTAGCCATTCCTATGAATGCGGAAATTATTGGGGTTTTGGTATATATGCCGGAAATTAGGTCTGAGGTTAACACAGGCTCAGGAGATCTTATACGTTTTGTTCTATGGGATAATATCAGTCAGTTAACATGACCTTTATGAATTATGAAGCCTGTATGTGCTCAAAGTAAGTCAGTTGCTAACGAGTCGCTAACTGTCAGAGAAATGTAACTACAACATTTCACATCATGCCAACCACGCAAACTAGTCTGCGCTACAGTCCGCCAAAAAGCTAGTTATCTTAGTTAGCTTTCTGCTTACCAGCTCTAACGAAAACGCAAGGATGGTATATTGTTTTGCTCCAGGCTGCAACCATATCTCTTCAGCGGGAAGGTGCTCATTTGATTGTTTCCGAACGATGTCCAGAGAAGACTTTGGGTCCATCTGATAAGGTGTAAGCTCAGCCTGTCCGATATACATCAAAGGCATGAGACCTGAGGTGTAGTTTTATTTTTTAGATGTTAGCACATTGTTAACGTTTTACTTGTTTTGATTACATAAATGCTTCAAATTTCACAAAGAGTAACGTTAGCTGATGAGATATCATAGAACAAAATGTATAAGATCTCTCTGTGTTGACCACAGACCTCATTTTGGTGTTAATCCCCAAAAAACATTAATTTCCCTCTAGGCTTTTAGCCAAGGAGCCATGGCAGAGTTAGCCTTTGTCAGTGCCTACAAAAAGACACCGTTACTATTGCTTTCTATAACTATGATGTGGTTGGCTGATACTTAAAACCAGTGGTGGAAAAAGTATGAAAATGTCATACTTGAGTAAAAGTAATGATACTTTAATAGAAAGTGACAAGTAAAAGTCACCCAGTAAAATCCTACTTGAGTAAAAGTCTAAAAGTATTTGGTTTTACATATACTTAAGTATCAAAAGTAAATGTAATTGCTAAAATATACTTAAGTATCAAAAGTAAAAGTATAAATCATTTTAAATTCCTTATATTAAGCAAACCAGGCGGCACCATGTTCTTGTTTTTTTTATTTACAGATAACCAGGGGCATGCTCCAACACTCAGACATTCTTTACAAACAAAGCATTTGTGTTTAGTGAGTCTGCCAGATCAGAGGCAGTAGGGATGACCAGGGATGTTTTCTTGGTGACATGGAAAATGTATGGAGTAAAAAGTACATAATTCTCTTTAGGAATGTAGTGAAGTAAAAGTTGTCAAAAATATAAATTGTAAAGTACAGATAGTACTTTAAATTATTTTTTACTTAAGTACTTTACAACACTGCTTAAAACACCTTTCCAGGCATTGTAAAATGTGGCATTCTTTAGGAACACCTGGGCGAAGGAACGCGCCTATAATCTTTGATTTCCTCTGCTACGACTGTCGCATTAAATAAACGTCACCAGCAAAACTGGGAACAGGAAGCGTTTGCCAAAGCTATCCAGTCAGAAAAGACACAGCCTGATATCAAACATGCTTGCTGGTAGTGATTTCGTAAATCTACGAAATAGATTCAAGAAAGATGCTGAACTTCTTATGCAAGGGGTTTCAGCAGGTGACCCCAACGAAAAGAGTAAGTCAAGTTAACTGTAGACGTTAAAATACCCTCGTAGCTAACGTTAGCAGCTAGCACAGACAACAGTTTCAAAAAGTAACAAATCAATGAATAAATCGTAAATAACTTATTTGGATTGTGTCGTTGCCTATCATATTCAACTTCCCTATTTCTAATTGCTATTAATGTAATGATGATTAAGCAATAAGGCCCGAGGAGGTGTGGAATAATGCCAATATACCACCGCTTAGGGCTGTTCTTAGGACATTAGCCGTGGTATATTGACCATAAAACGTTACCAAAACCCCTGAGTTGCTTTATTGCTATTATAAACTGCTTCACAACGTAATTAAAACAGTAAAATAAGTAATTCCCGTGGTACATGGGCTGCTGTTATGTGCCAAATGTTAAGACTACAAACCGTTATAAATGGCCAGATGTTGACTATTGTTATAAATATTTTGCCATGGGTTTGCTGAGCTAGATGCAGGTAACCTATAGCCCCTGGTAGGCCAACATCTAATTTCAGGGAAATATCCTCAATGATACATTTGCAATAGAGCTGTGACCATGATCACAATTGATAACTTTCAATTTAATGAATTAAACATGGCCATTAATAATTGCATAATAACACAAGGCTGCAACAACAAACTGAGTTATATGCTATTTATTAAATACATTTGCCAGCTCCAGGTAGGCTACACAAGTGGCACAAATTGATTTGCAATGGCTCCAGTGATATCGTAATTTCAATATATTTATTGTATCAAATGGTAGGCTACAGTAGCCTACAATGGCATATAAATTAATAGCCTACTTGATGGCCAACAGATGCAAATGTACCCTATCATTCTCCACATTTAATGTAATTTCCATTGTGGACTTTTCCCCCCATAACAGAAGCATGCTAGGCAGTTCCATAACTTCCATTTAAAATTTCCATTCACGCGGCCCTCCAGACCCTAGAACTGAGCATGAGTAAAACCCTTCGCTTGATACCGTTATGCATAAGAAAAGTCAACATTAGAATGCAATTTACTTTAAACCACCTCTAGCTCTAGTGCACCTGAAGTTGTTTTCCAATGCGTTGTCGCCATTATATCAGTTCTAGTGCGTTAATATGTTTTATAGAAAAAGGATGTCTCCATAATTACCAATCTAAATAGCCTACCTACAACTGGTAATATGTGTTGGTGTGCTGCCTCTGCTGCAGCACTCTCTCAACCAGTGCTCTCGATGCTCACACACCTCTCCGGCCCTCTCCACAATTCTCTCACTCACTCATAGCAGCAGCAGGTAACAGTGAAATATATATATTTTTAAAAGAGAAATGGCCTCCGTCCAATTTAGAAGTAGCCCAAAAACCCGCTACCTACAACCAATACATTTTTACCCGCTACATCGTTTTCAAAGTAGCCCAATTTCAGGAAAACCACAAACATGGCAACCCTGCATACATTTCTAAAATTTGCAGGCCAATGACCACTCAAAACCCGCCCACAAAGCCAACCTTTTTGAGAGCAGTTGACACATTTATCCAATATGTGTCTCCAAAATGACAATCCTAATACAACTGGTATAATTGCTTTACCCTGTTCTCTGCATTTCTTCCTTTGTTATTTGTTCATCACACCAAATGATTTAATCTGAACTATACTATAGAAGTGATTGATAAAGAATTTTTTTCTTTCAGAAAACTTTGTGAAATTGTGTTATTCAGAATAATTTTTATGGATATATTCAAAAAAATGTCAATAGAAAAACAGGTCAAACTAAAGTAATTTCAGTAGTTGCGTTCTTTCCAGCTTCAATTTGAAGTGATTGTTAGCTGTGTAGTTGGCTAGCTAGCAACGGAAACAGAACAGAAAACCAAAAAATAACAATTTGTGGAACTGAACTGGGAACGAAAGTGATCTTGAGTGTTCCCGGAACAGAACCATTATTTGAAGAGCATGGGAAGAGGTTAATAACGTTAATTTACATTCCCAATTTTTTTTGGAGTCCCTACAGAAAAATGCCTTCAAAGCGCCTATGCAAAGCACTCACTCTGTCACTCAGAAACCTCTCCTTCTATTGTTTTCCTGCCAGCTAGTTTTCTATGCTAGTTAAGGATACTAAAGTTATGACGTTTCACATTGGATTTATTAACAACCAAAAGGTAAGATGTGTTTTAAATTCTGGTGCCGCTGCACCCACAAGCTTGTTAGCTAGCTCTGGTCCAGGGGCGTTGAGCTACCCTTGGCTTTGAGACAACTCTCGAATGTTCAAAGTTCCTCCATATTAACCGCTTGTCCGTAGCTAGCTAGGAATCTAGTTGGCATATAATTACGTCATTTGTTGAAGTAATGATAGGCCTACTAATATCCTAAACACATAATGCACCTCATATTATGATGCCAAGCCTCCTCCATGTCCACCCCTCTATCTTGCTCTCTTCCCACCCTGCAAAATTTCAGTTGCATCTCGCACACTACACTAGTTTGCCTGGTCCGTAGAGCAGCTTTCTATCTGCACTGATTGGTGGAGTAAATTAATGAGCTAAATGTAAAAACTGTTGATTTCACAAGTTTAAAAAAGGAATGGAAATGAACGATATAAACCGGTACTTTTCTGATTCGAACCAGTTCAGACCTTTATTATGCTGGTCGGGATAGTGGTTCGAAACGATTGGAAAATCATTTTGGTTCCAACCCCTGCTCCATAGAAACCATTTTTGTTTTCCATAGCAACCTGTCAATCAAATGAACAACCTGTAAACCTTGGCTACAATCAATGCTAACCTCGGAACTATATCCTCATGGAAGGATGAAATCGTATGAATTCATTCATCAAAATAATGTTTTTAATGTTTCTAACCATTGTATTTGTCTCGAATAGGCTTGCAAAATTCCGGGAACTTTCAATAAATTCCCTGGTTTCTCTAAATCCTGGTTGGAGGATCGCGCAATCAGAAGGGAATAAGCAGGAAATCCGGAATCCTCCAACCAGGATTTCTGGAAACCAGGGAATTTATTGAAAGTTCCCAAGATTTTGCAACCCTAGTCTCGAACCTAACACAGCCCAATATATCCACCAAACCACGGCTTTAGGTATTATCACTTAAATATAGCCAACATTGTGCCATCATACAGGAGGTCCAGTAGGCAGATTTGACAACAGAGAACAATTGTCTTATCTTCAGGCTCAAACTGGGCAACATGCCACTGATTCTTGATTGTTTTGACTGTGCAAATGCTGTGTCAGCACTGCAGCAACATGATAGTTTCAGACTATACTTCTGGACTGTACTCAAGACTCAGCCCAGTGCTTGCGTAAGCTGATATGCATAAAAAGAAACAGCAGACCCAACATTGGCTGGCTGGATGGTCCAGTATATGGTATTATTTTACACTGGCGATATTTTGTGCTACATTATTCATGTGAAATATTCCCTTCTTTTTTTATACTATTAAATTACCCTTGAAGTTGCTATCTAGTATGAGACAGCTGCATCTTGGTGGGCCTGATTTTCAACTAGAGGAGATTTTTGTTCCAACGCCAGTGCACTGGGTTCATACCTGAGGACAGACCTCGCAGCTTGTCCACTTCACCAGCCAACTGCTGTCTCTGATACTTTTAATCAACTGCTAAATTATAGGGATTAATAGGCTTTCCAAAAATGTTTCTTATCGCCTACTGCCTCTAGTGCTATCTGTTTCATCTTGAAATGTCTTGAACCTTAAAAGGTGCGGATTGGGCACCTTCTGTTCTCATATTCTGTTGTAAATTCAATCTGTTTTTATAACCCCTTGGCAGACTGACAACATTCAGCATTAAAGTCAATGATGCTGAATAGTAGGCTGTAGCCTAGGCTATCAGCATACATAGGCCTAGCTAGATTGTAGCACCCTTCAACAAATCTCTAAACACTAAACTGTGAGCGCCTTTACACATGATCACTGTAGGCCTTTGCTGTTTCTTTTGAGAAATCAACTGAATAAGTGATGATATAGGCCTACTTCATTACCAGTGACCATGGCATTTTGTCTCAAACTTGCAGGTCAAGAAGAGAAAGATGCCAAACCACTCTCTCGGATCAACCGCCATTCCGTCTTCTGGATTGTGTCATCTGTTGGGTTGACTTATTATTTCGACTTCCTCCGGGTCCTCATGGAGAATGAGGATATCAAAAGGTGTTGTATTGATGAAAAAATATTTTGTACGCAAACCAATCCAGCTAGTTTGAAAAGATGAGGAATTGTGTGTGTGTAGGTCTTTGCAGTAGGTCATCTGTGATTAGTAGGCTAATCAAATAGGTTGTTAGCCTGGATCCAGACTTGAGAATTGGTCAATGTAATTGGAAAACTCCCAAATGTTGTGCTTATTTGTTCTTTTTTTGGTTAGGCACATTTTATTCATGCAGGATTATCTGAATACTCAATGTTTGCAGAAACACATTTATGATGACTGCATTTCCCGAAGTTCCTGTCATGTATTTGCTGCTTTGGGGTTTTGTTTTCCAGCTGGTGGTTCAATCTTGGTGTGATACTGCTGGGAATATGCCTATCTTTGGCCACATTTTGCATCGTATACCTGGAGTGGTTCAAGGGCATAAAGGACTACGACCAGGCGTACCCTGCTGTTGCCCCTATTACCACAGCAGCCTTCATTGCAGCATCATGCAGGTAATACTCTTTCAATTACATTGTACATCCTCAAAACTGACATGGGATGTGTTAACATAAAGTATGTTTTTTTTCCCTCTTCCCGACATTAACTTACGCCTCTTGTAAAAGTGCAAGGTGCTTTATATTATGAATTTCATTAGTTCAAGCATAGAATATTAACTGTCAAACATACATTTGTGTAATTGTTACTCTCTTGTGGCTGGGTTTTGCAGAGAAATAACATATTACTTTAGCTATGAAGGCTGTAGGAAACCCATCATTTAACTTTGCAAAAAGTAACAAGGGTTTACAAAAAAAGACAGATTAATTTCTTATTTGCTTACTATTTGAACAGTGGATTAAAGTGAGTAAAATAAGAAATGAATCTGTCTTTTTTGTTGAGTTCTCTGACTCGTCTCTGCCTCGAATTAGTCATTTTGGAAGTTTTTCCTTGGGTAAGCCCTTTTTGTTGGATTTTTGTCATTGCTTTCGAGCACCCCTCCTAGTTTTCTGTAGCACCCCAGCCTTCCATAAATTTTCGCAAAAAGTACCTTAATATTCCTCAAAGCATACCCTGTTACTGATCTACAGTGCCTTGCAAAAGTATTCATCCCCCTTGGCGTTTTTCCTATTTTGTTGCATTACAACCTGTAATTTAAATAGATTTTTATTTGGATTTCATGTAATGGACATTCACAAAATAGTCCAAATTGGTAAGGTGAAAGGAAAAGAATTACTTGTTTCAAAAAATTTCAAACAGAAAAGTGGTGTGTATGTATTCACCCCCCTTTTGCTATGAAGCCCCTAAATAAGATCTGGTGCAACCACAGTCACATAATTAGTCCACCCGTGTGCAATCTAAGTGTCACAAGATCTGTCACATGATATCAGTGTATATATATACACCTGTTCTGAAAGGCCACAGAGTCTGCAACACCACTAAACAAGGGGGACCACCAAGCAAGCGGCACCATGAAGACCAAGGAGCTCTCCAAACAGGTCAGGGACAAAGTTGTGGAGAAGTACAGATCAAGGTTTGGTTATAAAACAATATCTGAAACTTTGAACATCCCACGGAGCACCATTAAATCCATTATTAAAAATGGAAAGAATATGGCACCACAACAAACCTGCCAAGAGAGGACCGCCCACCAAAACTCATGGACCAGGCAAGGAGGGCATTAATCAGAGAGTCAACAAAGAGACCAAAGATGACCCTGAAGGAACTACAGAGCTCCACAGCGGAGATTGGAGTATCTGTTCATAGGACCACTTTAAGCCGTACACACCACAGAGCTGGGCTTTAAGGAAAAAATACAGCCATTGCTTAAAGAAGAAAATAAGCAAACATGTTTGGTGTTCGCCAAAAGGCATGTAGGAGACTCCCCAAACATATGGAAGAAGGTACTCTGGTCAGATGAGACTAAAATTGAGCTTTTTGGCCATCAAGGAAAACGCTATGTCTGGCACAAACCCAACACCTCTCATCCCTCCGAGAACACCATCCCCACAGCGAAGCATGGTGGTTGCAGCATCATGCTGTGGGGATGTTTTTCATCGGCAGGGACTGGGAAACTGGTCAGAATTGAAGGAATGATGGATGATGCTAAATACTGGGAAATTCTTGAGGGAAACCTATTTGTCTTCCAGAGATTTGAGACCGGGACGGAGGTTCACCTTCCAGCAGGACAATGACCCTAAGCATACTGATAAAGCAACACTTGAGTGGTTTAAGGGGAAACATTTAAATGTCTTGGAATGGCCTAGTCAAAGCCCAGACTTCAATCCAATTGAGAATCTGTGGTATGATTTAAAGATTGCTGTACACCATCAGAACCCATCCAACTTGAAGGAGCTGGAGCAGTTTTGCCTTGAAGAATGGGCAAAAATCCCAGTGGCTAGATATGCCAAGCTAATAGAAACATACCCCAAGAGACTTGCAGCTGTAATTGCTACAAAAGGTGCTTCTACAAAGTATTGACTTTGGGGGGGGTGAATAGTTATGCACGCTCAAGTTTTCTGCTTTTTTGTCTTGTTTCTTGTTTGTTTCACAATAAAAAATGTTTAGCATCTTCAAAGTGGTAGGCATGTTGTGTAAATCAAATCATACAAACCCCCCAAAAATCTATTTTAATTCCAGGTTGTAAGGCAACAAAATAGGAAAAATGCCAAGGGGGGCGAATACTTTCGCAAGCCACTGTATGTGAATGGATACAAATGTCATAGCTAGCTACATAATGCTTTTGGTTAGTAATTTGTTAGCCTATTTTACAATATCACCAAAGGTGATCAGAATGATTTTGACCAAACACATTTCTTCTCCCCAGTTTTAATATAGCACTGTGGCCTGTGTGGTCGTTCCTCACCCCCATCCTCCTGTTTACCCAGTTCATGGGAGGTGTTATGCTCATATCCATGCTCGGGTGAGATGTTAAGGTAAGATGGCAAAATGTAAATAAAGATGGTCTTATGAATCAACAATATGGATTGTGTAAGAATTGGTTTTGTGAACTGTATTGTTAATATTTGTTCCATCCAATACTTCTCCCTCCATTTCAAAATGATATAGTTGTATTGCATAACTACCAATAATAGATAACTAAGTACCTACTGCTGAGTGCAATTATTTTTGTTTCATTTACAGTACTAAAGCCTCAACAATGACGACAGTTTGACTTTCGTGTTAATAAATTGATAATATTCAGGAAAGTTTTTTTTTTACATGCACATATTATATTTGATAAATTACCAAAGCTTTTTAAGTGCTTTAATTGTTTTTGTATATGTTTTTGAATCGCATGTGTATTTGTGAGTCACAAAGCCAATGTGCTATTAACAGTGTAAATGTGTGCTTAAATTCTGTAAAATCTGCTAAATAAATAATGGTTTGTAGCTAATGTCAACCTTGTTTTCCTGTATTGTTGGCAAAAAGCCAAACTGTCAGAATTATTGATATGAACTTGAGTGTCTATATTTATTTCATACTGTATGTGGGACTAATAGGTCTTTTTTAAGTGGACAAAATACTTCCGCTCATTGGGTCACAAATAATCCTCAAGGTTTTTGTTGCATCAAGATGAGCTATACTGTAGTTGTCTAACTGTTGTGGGATCAGTTATTATAATCTCCTTGAGAAAATCTATAGGCCCACCTACAAATGTACAGGCCTACACCTGCAAGATGGTTGTAGAATCAAATACCCTTTAATAAGAGCTGCAATAAGATACACTTGATCAAGACATCTTAAAACCCTATTACACTCGTAGGAATTGGCCTTATAGGGAAAAATTGAAATGTTTCTTACAGAAGTATATGAAAAGCATATGCATAACTGTGGTAGCAATTGAAAGGGAACGATTTGGAGATAATGGGAAAATTATTAGACCAAAGGTGAGGACACAACAGTTCATCTGACACAAGACTGAATCCAAAAATTACTGTTGATTTTATGTGCATTTTACATTTTACCGCATTTGTTGATAACAAAATCCAAAAATACTCTGTATACATTCAGTAACATGATAAGAATATTCCTGGAAAATGTGGGGTAGTGAGAGTACTAGTCCTAACCTAACATGGCCACACAACTCTCCAAAGTGTGCACAGTTCCTAAGTAATTTCAATGCACTTTTCTGACCGAAAGAAAAGTCTCCAACTGTGCCGTTGAAGAACTAGAGCAAGCACACTTGTAGTTGTTTTGTTTGGAACACAGACCTGTATCCCCGACATCACACAATTACTGTTGTTGTTTACGCAATCCAAAAACTTCTCAAAATATTAGGAACACCTTCCTAATATTGAGTTGCCCCCCATTTTTACCTCAGAACAGTGTCAATTTGTGGACTACAAGGTGTCGAAAGCGTTCCACAGGGATGCTGGCCAATGTTGACTCCAATGCTTCCCACAGTTGTAAAGTTGGCTGGATGCCCTTTGGGTGGTGGACCATTCTTGATACACATGGGAAACTGTTGAGTGTGGAAAAAACCCAGCAGCGTTGCAGTTCTTGACATACTCAAACTGGTGTGCCTGGCACCAGTGGAGGCTCCTGAGGTAGGACGGCTCATAATGGCTGGAACGGAGCGAATGGAATGGAATGGCATCAAACGCATCGAAACCATGTGTTTTGATGTATTTGATACAATTCCACTGACTCCGCTCCAGCCATTACCACGAGCCCATCCTCCCCAATTCAGGTGCCACTGACCTCCTGTGCTTACTAACATACCTTGTTCAAAGGCACTTAACTTTTGTTTTGCCCACCCTTTGAATGGCACACACACACAATCCATGTCTCAATTGTCTCAAGGCTTAAAAATTCTTCTTTAACCTGTCTCCTCCCCTTCACCTACACTGATTGAAGTGGATTTAACAGGTGACATCAATAAGGGATCATAGCATTCACCTGGTCAGTCTGTAAATTTTTTGTATGTTCAGTCTAAATCGCAATCTGGGTCAGGTGGGCATAATTTGAAAGCTTGTTCTATTGCTAACATGACTAGCTAAGTTATAAAGTACAATCTTAGTGTTAGGCTTTCACAGGGCAATTCAGAGAAACTGATCGTAAGTGTGTAAAGAAAAGAGTCATGTGAATTAGGTTTGTGTGTGTTCAGCGGCAAATTTTCATCACAATAGACGAACAGGCTCATTCTGTTCAGAACAACCCAGAGTATGACGCCATGTCATCTCATAAATAACTACGTACATCATAGTGATCATAAACTTTGACACTGTATATGACATGAGTTTCTTATGGAAATATGTAGTGCACATTTGGGCTCGGGTGTTTGGCTTGCTTGTGTGACATCATAGTGGTATTTGTCATCATCCTCAACGTCTCATCTTTAAAAATACATTGAGTCCCTCACTCACACTGGCGGTTCTGGGGTGGGCCGGGGGGCCAGTGCCCCTGTGACAACAATTTTGGACCCCCTTGTGGCCCCCCTAAATGTGGAGTATGAAATAATTTTTGCATAACTAATTTTTGCTATCGTTCTTTTTTTACATCCGTTATTAGACAGTGGCAACGTGGAACACTAATTAAACCCACACATTTACTAGAGGGACATGGTCTTTTGCCTACTAATGCCTGCAATGAAGTGAAAAAAACTATATGACAACAATAACGTCTAATGTAACTGGCCCCTCTAACAGTACAACTGGCCCCAGCTTGGCCCCCCCACTTGAAAGGGTCTAGAACCCCCCACTGCTCACTCAGACAACAAAAAATGAGCTCAAGTTGCTTAATTAGCGGGAGGGAATTTTTGTTTCATGCGGTGCTCAAGTTTAGAACTGTCAGTCAAAACCCATCCAGCGCTGTGAAGTGCAGAGCCTGAGCTTTGATGTCATTTATAGCATGTTACTGTACAGCCACTGTGTTCCAATTTAGGAGCTTATCAGTGCCCAAAACTGCCATGTTCAACCTGTATATGGGTACAAGTGTAAAGGGCTACCTGCATATTATCGGTCTTTAATAAACAACTATTGTTGGCCTAGAATCGAAAACACTCGACTCCGTCGATCCAAGGGAAGTTTCAAACGATATAGGCCTATCTTTGGTTTAATATCAGCACAGGGAAGTTAAAACCCCACCATGCATGCGTGCTCCACTGGTCAAAATGACCGCCTCCAATCAATTTGAAATGTCCAGAAACAGAATCAATCGGGTTGATGGAATTAACATTTTAATGGATGTTTGTTTACTTGACTGATAGGAATCGAGAGCAATGATTAACGACACGGTGTCATCTCCGATTAGGATTCCCATTCAGAAAGGTTAGCGCTGATGATCACCTCAACTGAGAGTCCATGAGTTTATTTCCTCATGCTTTGACTGCAATGATCAAAACAATGAGTGTAAATACAACAACGGAAACGAGGTTCTGATTAGGCATGTAGAGTAGAATTGAGTTTCGATATAGGTCTTGCGCCAACTCATCTCATGAGCTAATTGATCATTATTTCATGGCCCTGTATTTGTTTAACGCCTCTCCTGTAAGCACTATTCAATGCACCCCGGTCAATGTATAATTTGCAGCCTATAGAACTGCAGCTATGGCAATATAAAAAGCACCAAATGGAATTTGGAGTCATGCGTAAAAGGTGTAAACCACTCGGGACAACATCTAGGTCAGGGGTTCCCCGGTCAGATTTTCCCAGAGTTCCCGAAGGATATTGAAATATAATGGCTCCCATTGTCAAACCATTACTCCTACCTGTATCAATTTCACTAAGTGTATCTCACACTAACTACCACACATTGATAACCTATTGCATGCAATATGTTATCATGCATTTGATAAATGTGTTTGGGGGACAAGTAGACTAGGTACATTTTACTTATATCCCCCTCACATAATTTTTTTTAATGAAAAATCCCCTTAGTGCGCTAGATGTTGCCAAAGAAGATTTCATTTCAATGGGGGGGGCAATTCTCATTGAAGATGAGTCCTCCTACTTAAACAAATCAATTTACAAAAAGGGCCATTGTAAATTCGACCATTGAAATCCGATTCAGTTTTTTTCACTCTTGAAAAGCATAGTTCTTAACCATGACAAGGCAAGTGGAGGTAAACGTTTACGGACTATTGGACTGAGGGGCGGTTGGGTACAAGCACATTTGGAGAGTTGGGAACACTCTTAGCCCCATACCTGTAAAACCTCGCCTAAGTGGTTTGACAAATATCGTTTTCTTTTTATCTTACATGGGATAACCCCTCAAAACGGATTTCAGAGACTTGGATAGCAGTGCTAGTTGGCAACGACTATAGAAACAAGGATCCGTTGACGAAAAAGCTTTTGGGGGATTAAGTTATTCCATGATCACTTTATTTTTTTCTGTAGATTAAGTGAATGGTTGGCACTACTAGTCCACCAATTTAGCAAAAAAACGTATGGCAGGTCCAACCGGACCGCGGATGACTGTCACCGATGGCTGAAACTCAACCTATTAATCTGAATTCACCGAGCTAGCGGGTATATGATGTGCTATAAAGTAGCCTAATTTCAGCTAAATGGTCCAGGGTGACAATAGGTTACGTCAAACACACAATGTTAGTGGAACTGGACACTGAAAGCATGCGGAACAATTGAGACGGTCTTTGGACTGAATCAACATGCAATTGGCACAGTTCCTATCCATTTGCGTCCCCGCCTTGTTGCAACGGGTTGCGCGCTTGGCCTTCCACAAATGCACTTATAGCGCACAGTTTTGACTTTGCTCTTACTTTCAGACTCGAATGTTACAGATTTCGGCGCCATGGTTGAGCACGGTGGCCTTGATCTTATGTGTTTAAATAAATCCTACAGTCACAGTTCCACTACCTCGTCCTCCAGCTCAGAGCGAGAAAAGAAAATATTCACCAAGTTGAAAGTCAGTTTGACTGAGGACTATCCGCAGAAGAACGCGGAGATCCTGAGCGGCCAGTATGGGACTAATTTACTTTTGATCGGCGTGTCGTTGATGCTGGCTATTGCGCACCATGGCGCATCAGTGAAGGAAGAGCACCTGCTGTCGTTTATCACAACCCTCATGATCCTCCAGCTGATATGGATGATATGGTACATCGTGAGCAGAGACAGGCAGAGTAACTTACAGCCAGAAAAGGATGTGCATGCTACTACCTGTTGGATAAGAGGTGAAGCTGACACGCATGTTTGGAAGATTTAGGCTTTCCCTTACGTAAAATGGTGTTGCGAATGTATTTATTTAATCTCGAGGTCGTCATTAGTCTATAAGAATAATGTGGTATCTTCAATGTTTTATATAGTTTAATTCTTCTCAAGTAGCTAAATGTGGCGTATTTTCCAAATATATTTGTTTTTCAAACATTTAATTGACATCCAAAGCAATTAAATGTTAATTTGCATAGTTTTTCGTTTCAATGCAGCCCATAATAACGAATGTTTCATTGATATAGGTGGGTTAACTCTTCTTGCGCTCCTTTCATTGATCATGGATGCCTTCCGAATTGGTTATTTTGTGGGCTATCGATCATGCGTGTCGGCTGTTCTAGGGGTATACCCTATCATCCACGCAACTCACACAATAGCACAGGTAAGATACAACCCCCATTCTATGTTAATTTGATCACGCTTTTCATCATGGCCTATACTTTCAAGGATTTATAAAGTGGTCTGTAATTTATAAACGGTTAATTATTCATTTAAAGATTGCTATTTTGGTGCTTGCTTAATAATATGCTTGTGAATGCTATTTTGATTATTACTGTTATTATTGACAGTGCAGCTATATAAGCTCAGTATTTGCCAAGCAGCTAAATGACAAGCACACAGTTTAAACCAATGTGTTTTTAGAGCCTACAGTTGCAATGTACATAGGCTAAGTAACAATTAACAGGTTATAAACCATGAATAAACCCCTTTGTCCTCTTAAATATGTAAAGTGTTACAGGTAAGCTGTCTGCTCTGTTTGAAAAGTTATTGAGTAAAGGTATCGAAATACCACTTAAACAGGTATAGTGCTTTGTCTTGAAGTGGAATAATGTACGCTTTGTTACTCAGGTAAGAAAGAGAGTTGTCTGTACAACATAATCCTGTCATTGTCCATGTTATTGGAGTCTAATGTAACACAGGAGGAGGTAATCCATCAGTTGAGAGGTCGCTTGATATGGCCTTCACATTCTGATGATTCATTTTCACAGTCCAAATGAAAGCCTTCACCAGAAATTGAATGTTTTTGTTTTTGTATTATATAGTGTGTCTTGTCAGTGCTATGATACAAATATAATTTTGAGTTTTGTTTTAGGTGCATTTCCTTTGGTTTCACATCAAGGACGTCATCAAGACCTTCGAGACCTTTGAAAGGTATTGTGAAACATAATAAACCAGTATTTTGAGATTGTCACAACCCATGCAAGCCTATGTTTAGGTATGTATGTTTAGGTTATGCTCAAGTACATGTTTCATTGGTGCAATTCAATAAAACAGTTGATGATATTTATCCTGTTATAACCATTGTAGTAATTTAAAGTGTCATTGTAAATTCATATTGTTCCATTTTGTTTCATGTGTGTTTCCCTCAGATTTGGCGTCATCCATGCAGTCTTCACCAACCTGCTACTGTGGTGCAACGGTGTGATGTCTGAGGCTGAGCACTTCCTAAACAACCACAAAAGAAGGCTCTCTTCCCTGGGCTATGTAAACCTCACCATAGGTAAGGGGACCAGGGGTCGAGTGGCTGCTTGTACCCAAAGAAAAAAGGACAATAGTTCACTTGAGAAGCTCACTTCATTGGATGAAAGACAGGGGTGCAAGGGGGGGTTGGAGGGGAAGGTGGGATGGATTAGGCAGTCCGGCAGGTCTTGTTTGTGTCGAACGCCTCTCTCTTAGGTTTCACGAGACATGCACGGTCGCTGGCCCCCACCCCAGCTCTAGCGACCTCAGACGCCTTTGTCCCAGGCCGGGCTGCTCCCAAAGGGCGCTGCAATTACAGTAACTGATACATCTTAAGCCGTGGCTGCTCCACCGGCCCCCTCATATCCGGCCGACTGTGAGGCTGACTGTGCCGCTGTTGTTCCCTTTTTAATTAAAGAGAGCAGGGCCGTAGTGGTACCCTTTGGGGAGGGGGTCGTGAGTGGGTAGAGATAGTGGTGCTTCAGGGTTGAGTTTAAAAGCAGTCTCTAGAGGGCAGCACTAGGAAAGAGTAGTACAAATGGTAGGGGCTTCAAGTACAAGGGAAGCATTATTTTGAGGAAAGACTGAAAGTCATTGTATACCGTTTTGTGGAATTGTGTATTTTGGTGTTCAGAAGGTTGATTGATACACTTGATCCACCAACCTGAGGATCCTCATCACACATGTGAAGAGCAGTTTGTGGGAATATTTATCAGACCACCCACTGGTACATGAAGGATTGTCAAAGTTGAAATGACTAGGACATTGAGCTGGGAGGCCCAAACAGGACATTTTCTCTATATTCCAGTCCAGACCAGTTCATTTAGTAAATAACTGAATTCTAAATTCAATTCCTATCTCCCTTTAAAGTGTATTGTTGCTTTAGACTCTGATGGCAAATAATTGATTAATTATGTTATATAAGACACAAAGAAAACAACTGGCTTCATGCAAAACAACTTTGAAATATACTTTATTGACATACATCATTTTCTTTGTTATATTTGAATAACTTGGGAGTTTACATCATCTGTGTAGTCTACTTGTATACACAAACTGGAGGCCACTGTTTTGTAAAGTACATTATGGTGGCAGAAGTGGGATTTCACTGTGCTGACAAGATAAATTTTTTTCTATGTGTTTCAGTGGATATGGAGCCTCACTGTAATTGCACTACCAGCGCCTGCTCCATGTTCTCCAACAGCCTCTACTACCTATACCCCTTCAACATAGAGTATCACATCTTTGTCTCTGCAATGCTCTTCGTCATGTGGAAGAACATAGGGCGCAGCATTGACCTCCAGTACAACCGGAAAAGGCCGGCTACCAGGACCCAGGGGCTGGTGGTCGGCCCCATCCTGGGTCTTGTCGCCCTGGCCAGCACTATTGGCGTGCTGGTGGTCTACATCATCCATGTGGAAGAGTCAATGGACACCCGGGAGTCGGCCATCGCAATGTTCTACTGCTACGGCATCGTCATGCTGGTGTTCATGTGCTCGGCCGGGGCCACCGGTCTTCTGATATACCGTGCCGACCCTATGCCCATGGACACCACCAAGAACCCCTCGCGGACGCTGGACACAGAGATCCTATTCGGATCGTCGGTGGGCTCCTGGCTCATGTCCTGGTGCAGCGTGGTGGCTGTGACAGCCTCAGGCAGCAGCCCGAGCTACCGATGGACCAACCTGATGTACTCGCTGCTCATTGTCCTGGAGAAGTACATCCAAAACCTGTTCATCATAGAGTCCCTCTACCGCCAGCGGGAGGACGGTGAGAGGGAGGACGCTGAGGCAGCGGGGCCTGTGCCGGAGATCTTCTCTGTGACCTCCTCCTTGGCTCCGCCCTACAACGGCATCATCAACCGGGCGTACGAGAACCCAGACAAGGGCTGTGTCACGCTGGAGAACGAGCAGGTGGAGAATGGACAGGTTTACGGAACATTCAGCCCACGGAAACATTCGGCAGTGCCCCTGCACGTCGGGAACAACGTGGCGGAGACCCCGAGCAAGAAGAGGCAGATTCTGAAGAACATTGCTGTCTTCCTCTTCATGTGCAACATCTCAGTAAGCTTGCTGTTTTTTTACTTATAATTTATTATTTATTTATTGATAATAGTCAGCATTGATGTTATTGTCTTAGGGTATAGCTAGTTCTCAAACGCATTGGATTCCCCTACTAGCTACTATTATTCTCTACCTTTAATGCAATGTTCCAGTAGGGAAATGTATTGTGTGTGAGTTTATGAAAATACAAGGCGTATTCACCACACACAAAAACAACAAAAAACAACAACAACAAGTTAAGTTTAACCTTATTTGGTATCTCCTTACTGCAGCTCTGGATCCTCCCTGCCTTCGGCTGCAGACCCCAGTATGACAATGGCCTGGAGCAGGAGACGTTTGGCTTCACCATATGGACAACAGTTCTCAATTTTGCCGTGCCCATGAACCTCTTTTACCGCATGCACTCTGTGGCCTCCCTCTTTGAAGTTTTCCGAAGGGTGTGACAAGACGAAGAGGGACCGACGAGACAACACAACATGCACAAGAACACTTGTCACCAAGGGCTCCATAGAGGAAATGAATAGCAACACAAGTCAACCTTTCAGGAGGAGCTCTTGTCATGTACTTTAGACTTCTAAATAAGCATTGAAACATGTCAGTTTAGGGGGAAAATACTAGATGAGATGTCCCTTGTAGCGATGCATCTTCAGAAACATTTTATAGCACCAGATATAAACAACAAATTACATTGATATCAGACCCTGGATTCAAATAGTATTCGGAATCTTTCAAATACTTGATTGAGCTGGCTTGGCACAATGTAACCAATGGAATAGCCCCAAATGTGCAAGAACTGACCCCGGAAGGCTCACCCCAAAACCCCAAAGTATTTGAAAGATTTCAAATAGTATTTGCTTTGTTGTGTGTTGCTGCACTGAAAAGTGAAATTGACATTTGAATTTAGGTCTCTGTTATAACAAGTGTTTGGGTTTGTCTTTTGATGTTCATCAAAGTTTTGTTGAACGCGTTATTAAACGCGTATGTAATAGTTTAGTGTCGAGTTGTCTCTCAGATCTAGCACAGATGTAAGCCAGGCTATGTATGAATGCATCATGAGAGTGTAACATGATAAGTGATGATACATGATGAAAGTCGATGGTGCAGTGGAACATCGTATATCGAACTGCCATGCCACATTCATTTTTCAAATCCTGTTTAATGGTGAGACGAGTGGGACTCATCCCCTGTTGCGCTGATTTCACACGCACCACTGTGTTTGCAGCAGTACTCCAACATCATAGAGAAGCCAAAGAAGCTCTCTCTGTCTCGATTATTTAACGTCACATAAGAACTGTACTACGGATTGTAAAGATGAAGTGCAATTGTAAAAGCCTTAAAGGTTTTTTATTTTTTGTGTGTTGCCATTTTTATGTATATTTCAAATGCACATACTGTCATGGAGGATGTTCTCAGTGGTCAGAATAATACACAGGAAACTTAACACGTCTGTGTCAAACACTTGAACTACTTGGCTGGCCACAGTCTAGAGTCCTACATGTACTGTAGTACAGGGCAGCACTAGACTTTGATTGCTCTTCGGTGTAATATTGGACTGTAGTTCTCAATCTCTTGCAAAGTCCATTGGACTGTAGTTCTCAGAATCTCCAACAAATGAACACTGGACTGTAGTTCTTACAATCTTTCGCAAATCTCATTGTATTGACTGTCCTCAATCATGACTTGTTGACATCATTCCGTGTATATTTGATGACATACACATTCAGTTGAATGCTGTACAGTGTTGACTGATCTTTAATGCTAGTAGCTCTACTTTCCTTTTAGTTATATTTTTTCTTCTTCTAATGAACCTCAAATGTGGTTTTCCTTAAATATATTTAACATTTCAATAATTGTTATAGAACTCAATTTGACTAAGAAACCACCTGGGAGTGTGTGGAGCGTGCCCCAATCCACACTGATGTATTCCCTGGACCCATATTAAGCCTAGTTCTGGAATGAAACAAATGCTCAATGGAGAATCTCCATTGAAAGTGTCTGTAAACTGGCCACCGGTGGACAGTGTGCACCATTTGCTCTCCCACTCCATAATGTTGGTGAAGAGACTAAGTATGCACTCTGCATTTTAAAGGGACAATCTGCAGTTCAAACAACACCAAAGCGTTACACCCTGCCACTGTTTTGGTAAACAGCTGAAGAATGGGGCGGTTATGTTATTGAAAAGAGAAACTATACAATATTTGCACAGATCAGTATATACTGTATTGACTGACATGCATTTTCCAAAAAGCAAATATGTTGTTTCAAACTGAAACAATTCTGAAACGGAACCAAATATCTTGATTGATGTAGTTTTGAAAAGTAAGCATTGGCAATAATCTTCACCTGTGATGTTGTTGATTGATTTTGTTATGAATTAGTGAAATGTAGTGCTACTGTATAGTTCATTTTTGAACAACATATTTAGGCTGTAGGTACTATCAGAAAACTGTGAGTTCTACATTGGTGCTAACTACTGTACTTGTTCTCAGTTGTATGTGCCAATCTGTGGTCAATGCTTATTGGTAAACCTGCACCAATACTATATCCTCCCTGTGTACATATCTGAAAGTAGATTTAAGCTAATGTACATATAGGCTACTGGCTCTGTAATAAAAATTATTGTGAAACTGACATTTTAAGTTAAAAGAAATACGTACATTCGGTCTATTATCACCGGTGAAGTTATGAAGATATAACTCACATAAAACATATGTACATGCATGGGTCCTATAACCCACTGCTGGTAGGGGACCCTGATCTCTCTCTCTGGATCTTTGCATGTTAGCTAAAAGTTGGACCTTCATCAGAGCATATAGGCCTATGTAGCATAGCTCAATGCTCAAATAGCAGTTACTATCTTCTTTCACACCAAGAGTTAAAAACATATTTTTGGCAACAAGATTAATCAATTTGCCTCGTTATAGAACTCTGGGAATATAGGCCTAAAGTTCTCACCCCCAGTCTCATCCTGCTAATTATTTGATTTTCCTAACCATTTTCTAACTTGCTAAAATATCGTCTTGATTGAATAGCTGGCCACGTGGTGGCGACAAATGTTAACTTTCTAGCCGACTATGCCTTAGTGCGTAAAACCTCGGAATCAGATACATTGCAAAGGTTGTTGCCCAATTCCAAGCCTGCTATATTATCTTTGTATTCAACTCTTCAATAAAGGTCAGCGAATGTAACATTTTGCAATCACCCATTTTTGTCAGTTAGCCTAGTCCCATTGTTTGTTGGAATGGAATTGCTAAATAATTTCAGGACTGTTTGTGACTATATTCCCTAGGGGTTTTACAAATGATTGGGATGTAGCCTATTTATTATCTGAATTATGTCAATCATAATTTCAAATGCAGAGTATTATCTGAATATACTTCATGCTCTATAGATAAGCATATGCTAGCCTATTATAAATAGTTAACATTAAAATGTTCAATTTGTATACGTCTTTGTCATTGATTGACATTGTGCAGGTAGAGGACAGGGGCTGACAGATCTCTTTTGTTTGGTAAACTCTCACTCACTATATTCAAGGTAGGTGAAAGTCAGTAAAAAAAAGAGGGATCATCATATGCACAAATTCCCATGAATGAAAGAAGTAACTCATGTCAGAATTCGACATAACATAACCTAGATTTTACTCGACAGAATATTTCAGGACGCTGAGAGATTATGTAGACGGAGCATCAAATCGATTTGACAGGCATGTTGTTGACACACCTAACAAGAAAGACGACGTTTAAGAGTCGGAAACTGCCAACGCAAGAGAGGATGCACTGCAAATGCAGTTATTGTGTGTCTACTTGCACGTCGAGGGTGAGAGTGAGTCAGCTAGGATGTCTAGCCTGAAGTTGAAATTAAACGGAAAACATCACGCTGACTCCAAACGCGTCGTGCATAATTTGGTAGAGAGCTGTACTATCAATTGCTCACAACGTAGTCTAATGATGACCTTTATACATGTATGACTTATATGCAATGTTTGTTTTCACACAGACAACGTCGATAAACAATACAATTCCAGCCACAAAATAAGGCTTAATTCTAAAACAAGTGTCGTGCGTAAAATTCGCATTCATGAGGGAGAGTTGTTTCATGTGCAATTTCAGCACCACTGACAGCACCCCTGTATATTACTATTCATTATCCCCACAGCAATGAAATGCTCCATTTTTTCACTGTTCATAGAAAAGTATAGATTAAATTAAAAAACATTCACTCAGGCCTACATTTTGCAAATTGAATTGCTGCTTTTGCAGAACAGAAACCCACAACTGGAGTATGAGTGTGCAACCTAATCTAAAAATATAATCCAAATAGAATGCTCATTGGTAGCGAGAGGAGTAGAAACTCAATTCATGTTGTGCGTGTTTCCACAGCGGAGGTGTGTGTGCGTGCGTGCGTGCGTGTGCGTGTTTGTGGGTGCGTTGGCTCAGGGGACTCCCTCCCTTCTCAAAGCGCTCACGAACTCAAAATAGCCTCGACCAACAGTTTCAGTGCTGCTGTCTTACTTTGGCAAGGCAGGTCAGACGACACGCGAGGTAATAACATGCGGTCGCCAACGCGCTTCAATCTTTTGGCGCACCGAACGCCCTGTTCGGTTCCGCGTGGATGCAACACATTTGTCGCAAATTCACTAAGCAATCTAAAATCCTTTGTTTTTATTTTTATTTCAAATTGAATGGCGGACGAAGGGACGACAGAACACCGTGAGTTGGTTACTACTGCGTCCTCAGACGCGCATGGCGCAATGGACTGGCTTTCCACTTGAGAGGACACAGAGAACCCTGCGAAATACAACTCAGTGCACAAGAACCACCCCGTCCCGATATCTCTTGGGGAGATTATGTGGAACTCGACCGAATCGGAGGGAACATCCGACGGTGGAAAGGAATTGGTCATCCGGACAGTGACGGGCTGTTTGCTCTCCCTGCTCATCCTATGGACACTGCTGGGAAACCTTATGGTGTGCTCTGCCGTGCTACGAATTCGGCAATTACGAAGTAAAGTGACCAACATTTTCATCGTTTCTTTGGCTGTGTCGGATTTATTCGTTGCAATTCTGGTGATGCCATGGAAAGCTGTGGCTGAGGTGGCGGGGTATTGGCCATTTGGCACTTTTTGTAATTACTGGGTGGCGTTTGACATTATGTGCTCAACTGCGTCTATCCTCAACCTCTGCATTATCAGCGTGGATAGATACTGGGCCATATCAAGTCCGTTCCGCTACGAGAGAAAAATGACCCAACGAGTTGCCTTTGTGATGATAAGCGTCACGTGGACTTTGTCTGTTCTCATTTCATTCATACCCGTCCAACTGAACTGGCACAAAGCCAGCGAAGACGAAATAGTTAGAGCGCATAACGCCTCCTTGGGTCAAGTAGAGGAAAACTGTGACTCTAGCCTCAACAGAGAATACGCCATATCGTCATCTTTAATAAGTTTCTACATACCCGTAGCAATTATGATTGTGACATACACGAGAATCTATCGGATTGCTCAGATCCAAATCAGGACTATAGCTTCCCTAGAGCGCGCGGCAGAGCACGCCACAAGTTGCAGGACCAACAGACTCGAGTGCCAACACCACAATACCTTGAAAACGTCTATTAAAAGGGAAACCAAAGTTTTAAAAACGTTATCGATCATTATGGGTGTTTTTGTGTGTTGTTGGTTACCTTTTTTTATTTTGAACTGCATAGTTCCATTCTGTGACAAACCACAGACTGACCACGATGCAGGTCTCCCGTGCGTCAGTGAGACAACATTTGACGTCTTTGTGTGGTTTGGCTGGACTAATTCATCCATGAATCCTATTATTTACGCTTTTAACGCAGAGTTCAGAAAAGCATTTGCCAGTCTGCTGGGTTGTCGTAATTTCTGCTCCAGCACACCAGTTGAAACTGTGAATATTAGCAACGAGTTGGTATCCTACAACCAGGACACACTTGTCCACAAAGAAATCGTGAACGCCTACGTCAATATGATCCCCAACGTAGTGGAATGCATTGAGCACGAGGACACGTTTGACAGGATATCACAGTTAACACACAACAATGAGAATGGCACCGACTCCGTTTGTGACTTGAACGACTGTGAGGAAGAGATTAGCATCGACAGGATGACACCATTTACCCCCAATGGTTTACATTGAATTCACTTGTGTCACCTCGTGCGTAAGAGGATGTATTGCTTCAATCAGATATTTGAGATGTGGTGTTGTTGTCCCATGCTGAAAAGTGACGTAAATTCGTGTCTTATAAGAGAAGACACCAGTCTTTGTTTATTCATATGATCTCTAAAGGTTATTGCTTCTATGTATTTGGAGCGGCAGATGTATTGAAACCAGTTGCTCCAATTGGCACAAGTTACCCAATATGGTATTCAGAAATTACTGCTAATCATTATCCGATCAATCCCAGTGTGACCGCCGTCCTACAGACTATGGAAAATATGGTAAGCCTTACAGGGGCAGTGTAAACACATGCAATTGTGTAAATGCCTTATTTGTTCTGGGAAAGAGTGCAACATCGTTTTTAAAACAAGGGGAATGTTAAAGGATTACAAAATGTTGAATTTACATTAGGCCAAAATATTAAAAGTGCTTACTCTCTCTCCGATGTCTCGCGCGCACACACCAACAAACGCACACACAAATTGTCCCTGCTCTGCACGTACACTGAAGTAACTGCACATTAGACAAAGCATTCTCAATGGAATTATGTACCTGCAGCAGCAGGCCTCTTATAGGCTTGACTTTACCCATAATAAATCCACACCGGTCCAAAACTAATTAGGAACTGATGGAAACCTTCTTTTGAGTGATTATGGCGAGCACCTGCCAAGTATAGTAAGCTTAAGGCCAGGTACCACACAATAATAGGGTAATCCCTCCCTTAATCATATCACAATCAACTTTTACCAGTTGAATGTAGACACAATTATAATACTTTTTTGTATATATTTTTCTGAAATATTTTATTAAAATACGCAAGTTAGGTGATCTCGTTAAATATGCGCATATTTGCATATCACGCAAATCCATTTTTCTGGACACTGGATAAAGTCAGCCTAAATATTTTGGTTTCATTTTGTTAAAACACCTGAATCGGTATGTAAAATACATATTGGCTCCTTTTTCAGAAGAAAATGTCACCCAGAAGACAACATATCAGCAATTCCCTATGTATAAGTATGGAGAATACGTCTAAGGATAACCACACACAATTTGGTGAATGCAGATGCGTCTGAGGCTGAAAAAAATGTGTTGGTATGTGGGAAGAGTCTGACTTTCGGAAAATGACAGTTAAAGACAAGTACACTGAATTTAGACTACCAACCCATTGGGCACAGATATCAATTCAACATCTATTCCACGTTGGTTCAAGGTAATTTCATTGAAATTACGTTGAAACAACGTTGATTTAACCAGTGTGTGCCCATGAGAAACGCCAAACACCTACAGTATTTAGACCCAATCACCATCTCTTCAAAGTAAGTTACTACATATAGTCCAGTTTGTAACATTGTCTATGAAATGGGCTTTTATTAAATTATGTGTGATTCAATGTAGTGAGCTTTGCAATGATCGATGTATGGACATGTAAAGCAGTTACAATTCAATAACCTTTTATGATGGTAGTATGATAAACTAACAAAAATATACATTTTCATCAACCTATTTTTACTTTTTAGAAATACTAATATAATTGGACTAAAATACAAAAAAAAATCTCAAAATTGCTAGGTATTGCTAGGTGACCTTAAGGGATATTCTATTCTACCTCTCTATTTGGTGCGAAAAATGGCAAAGACACACACATCCAACCATTCTCCATTCTCTATCATACAGCAACCAGTCCACCAAACACCATTCGTAAAGCTAATTCCCACTTGGCAAAAACTGGTAAAATCAACACAGTTTCCATGTCACTTCAACCCCCAAAATGTGATAACGTTGAACGTAGAAAACTGATTGGATTTGCAAAAAGTAATAAACATAAGGGCATTTCATATTTTATTCATCCAACTTTTAACCTAAAGCCAATGACATGGTGACATTTCTGTTGTTGTTTTCACATTGAATTCACATTAGTTGACAACTCAACCAAATGCCAATCAAAACTAGACGTTGAACTGACGTCTGCGCCATGTGGGTTGGCTCTATGAATCTCCCCACTTCCCAGTTAACAATCAGCTTTTCAAGATCACATAATATGTGATATGACATAGTATGTAAACAAATTAATCATCAATTAAAATGATGTGCAATGGGGTAATACAAGTCTTGGTGTGAAACTCCACAGTGGGACCATGGTCAGCTTGATTTAATTTAATTTGAGCTACTTTACATATTTTGAAAATGTACAGATGATATTCAATGTATACTGCCATTCAAACCGTGAAGTGTGTCACCATTTTGTAATAAAATACTCTCTAGCAGAGACTCAATTTATTCTAGTGGTCACTGTTCTTGTAGCTTGACTATCTACATCTACATCGCTCTGGCAAAATGCCATGCCCACTAGCGTTTCTTCTCCATGATGAGTCTGGATTTGCTTTCCTCCCTGACGTCTTGTAGAATGCAAACACATTCTGACCATTTGGGTTGGGCCAGAGCCGGCCTACATGATGATGTTATCAACTTTGATACGCTGATTGGTTAGATTGGTTAGAGACGGTCCAATTGCTGAGGAATTTGTTTTGTACAACACCGCTCATTTTGACGTCAACATAAGCGACTTCTAGGATGGCAGTTTCAGACTGAATGTATGTTTGAGCGATCGATAGAGCTTCAGAATTCAATTCAGGATAAGTCGTCAGGCAACTATTGTTATAGAATGAAAGGGGACAATTATAGTGAGTCCATATTATGACAGCCTCAGAGTACCAAGGAGTTAGTCAAGGAACTGCTTTGTGTTTTATTCCCTAGTGAGAAAACAATGCTGTATTTGATATTAGCAATCTTTCATTTAATAAGTTCTTAGTTAATAAGGAGAATACCATTCAATCTATTTATATGATACTGCTAATAGGCCTGCACAACAAAAATACAGTTAAATGCTTAAGTGTTTAATACTTTTGGTGTTTTGGAAAAAGTTGCACCATTGTGTTGTTCAAGGTCTCCTCTCAGAGTTGTTGAACATGCCACCGTCAATGCAGGCCCTCCCAACCAACCATTCATGTATTAACTGTCAGAAGTAAATTTCCAGTTGAAAAGATCGACTTTGCTCAGAGAAAATCACCCAAGGGGAAAACTTCCAGACTTTTGCCTCAGCTTGCATCTCTGTACAGTTTTTTGAGTCTTCAGTTGTCGCTATTTCCTTCCCATAAAACAGAGTTTAGTTATACTGTGAATTGTTCTCATTTTGTCTCTGAAGAGTAGACCAAAACCTAGGGAGTTGGCTACGTGCCATGCTCTTGTCTCAGTGAAACCACATGGGCTTAGTGCTGTGCCTCGTCCTCCCCTCCCCGCGATGAGGAGATGTGAAAGGTAGTTGGTCATGATGTTCTGCGATGACAGGAGGTTTGAAGAGGAAGCAGAGGCAGGCTCAAGGGGGTTTCTCTATCGGTCACTACATATTCGTCAAAAGTCTCTCTCTCTCTCTCTCTCTCTCTCTCTCTCTCTCTCTCTCTCTCTCTCTCTCCCTCCCCATCTTTGACTTTGTTGTTTACTCACCTCAGCAGGAGTTATCCATAGAACTTTTGTAATGGAGATGTTTACTTGGTGACTGTTACGAGATAGAGATATGGATGGCCTCATTCTCATATTTCATGATATATATAGTATACAAAAATGTACTGTATACTCATTGCACTGGAAGTCGTTTTTGGATCAAATTGGGTTATTATATTCTGTTTTGTTATTGATAGGTAGTATTTACTCATTTCATCATCTACTCTCTCTCTACTTTTGCTTTTTCTCTTCACCCCTTCTAACCTTTCTTCCCACATCAGGCTCCATCTCTCCCCGACACCGTGCTTGATTCAAGTGTTTATGCCTTGCCGTTCATCTCTCCTCTCCGTCTCTACCAGACGTTTGATTCACTCAAGAATTCCCATTGGTCGTGTAGGGGAATGCAATTGCTGTCCACTTTCGTAGAGTCACTTGGACTACTCCATTACATCTCTTCTAGCTCTAGGTTTGGGGATCTATTCAGTCTGTAACGCTGAAGCATTACCGATTCCACGCTAGAAATGTAAAGGTAATTTTCGATTGAGCCGACATATGCAGTGTTTACCGTGAATGCAGTCTCCGCTAAAACGGAAACATTGCCTTTTTCAAAGCTGAACTTCCGTGATGCGGATTGACTAGAGTCCTAAGTCTGGGTGGGAACTGGGAAGAGGGTGTGTAGAAGCCATCAGCACCTCCCTGGTACATGCTGTGGGTGAGTTCCACTACTTCCTCCCTGTGGGCCATTAGAAAGCATCAATTATGGACTTCATTCTAATGAACAGTTAACTCAAAGGCCGTGCATTCACACTACCTCCTTCAAAGACACTATTACATTTCAAAATTCAAAATGTAGCAAAATGTACTATTATATTGTTGTGGGTTGTGCACACTCACATCCTCAAAGATGCTGTGTACTTCAAAATTAAAATAATTTGCGGATCCTTGTACATCACAGGGTACACATAACGTTTTTGGACCGAGTGAACATATCGTCAATGACTTGTCATATCCTCAACACATCAACCCGGCCGTTAACATGGCTAAATAAATGGTCTGGCTTCTCTTTGCTTCAACAACACCGTCATTTAACAAACATTGGATACATTTTAGTTGTTTTTAAGTGCTTGAATGGAATAAGCAACGCCTATTCAACTATGAAAACATTTCAACCATACACATTCAGGACACCACACATTCACTACTGTTGTACATTACCTCCTGGATATGGTCACTACACCAACAGCACGGTGCTCCCCCAAAAGATCAAAGGTCAGCAAGGATGACCCTTATTTCTTGCAGCTGTTATAGGAGGTCCTTGTTATACATATACGTTGGCCTCTTGTTTTCTCTGACTTCATTCTATAGTCATACGCATGCCCGTGTCCTTTCCTCCTGCAAGGTGGTAACTGATCTTTAAGGGAGCATCATCGTGCTTCTGGTGTATGCTGACCATTAACCATAATACACTCCATTTACAACAGTCGTATAAAATAGGCACCAACTGGACAGTGTGGGACTTCCTGAACTTCTCTAATAAGAAATGTTCATTTTAGTTTTCTTTTGCCAAACCTTTTGCTACAGTGTGCCCTAATGAATGACTCAAGTAAAGTTAAAATAGTATGTCCAACATGAATATGATGAATTCAGTTGCTTTTACAGCAAGATGGAATTATGGAATTAATTAAACAGGAAATTATAAAAGGAAGGATATTGGCATAAGGATAGTTATTAAATATATTTCCATGTCATACTTCTGTACAGTAATTTAAAATAAACGATTCTCATGTCACTGTCACCTTGAGATAATTGTGGGGATTGGTGTATTTTCACACCACCCTATAATAAGTGTCCATCCATTTAAGGTCGTCTTCAGATGTCACTATTATTGCCATACAGCTCTAATTGATGCAAATGAACTGAAGGCCGCTGTAAAATGTCATTCTTATTCAGCGAGAGTGAATTTAAAGTGGAATTGTAATGCATAAGTTCGGGACTCCATTAAGGTACATAATGCCGGGGGAGTTTTAGTTTTATTTCCCTATATCAAAAAAACTGAAAAGTTAAAATGATTGAGTGACAGGTTGGCGGCCAAGAAATCGGTATCTCCACTGCACTGCGACAGTACAATGGACAGGGCGTGCTGCAATGTGTGTAGGCAGCCTGGTCTCATAGACAAGACGTAATATGGTAAATGTAAAATCTAAAACACTCAAATTAGTATGATATGTTACGTTTGGTATGGTTACATAAGACAGAAGCTTACTTAAAGGTGCATTATGCAGAAATTGCGCCACCATTTCCTGGTTGCTAAAATTCGAATAGTTCGGCTAATTTCAGTTTATATGACCAAACAAGCAGTCATTGTGTAGAGAATCATTGTACCATCTAAACCACTATGAAATATATTTTCCATTGCCAAAAATATTTCATTTTCAGCTGTTTGAAGATGGTGTACAAAATCGAAAGTAAAAGACCCAAAAACTAAACTTATGAACGGGAAGCATAGTGTACATAGAACAGATCACATCTTAGACTTGCTATCAATAAGAATTTATAACTCAACATTTCTATGTGAATTTGGTCAGTTACATATTGCAGCATTAAGGCAAAAACGTATTGTATGCATTGCAAATTCGTAACATATTGTACGTTTTGCAAATTCTTAAGATATCATATATGGATTTATGTACAGAATAATAGAAAATGCTCTGAGACCAGGTTGCAGCAGGGGGTCTATGGAAAGCCACTGGGCAGTTAGGTATGACTCCTTTGGGTTACTGTAAAAAGCGTGAAAAAAATGTTTCTCATCTCTATTTCTGTGGTATTCTTTTTATTTCACCTTTTTTTTACCAGGTAGGCCAGTTGAGAACAAGTTCTCATTTACAACTGTGACCTGGCCAAGATAAAGCAAAGCAGTGCGACACAAACAACACAGAGTTACACATGGGATAAACAAACGTACAGTCAATAACACAATAGAAAAATCTCTATACAGTGTGTGCAAATGTAGTAAGATTAGCGAGGCAAGACAATAAATAGGCCATAGTGGTAAAATAATTACAATTTAGCAGTTGAACACTGGAGTGATAGATGTGCAGAAGATGCATGTGCAAGTAGAGATACTGGTGTGCAAAGGAGCAAAAAAAGAAATAACAATATGGGGATGAGGTAGTTGGGTGGGCTATTTACAGATGGGCTGTGTACAGGTGCAATGATCGGTAAGCTGCTCTGACAGCTGATGCTTAAAGTTAGTGAGGGAGATATAAGTGATTTTTGCAATTCGTTCCAGTCATTGGCAGCAGAGAACTGTAAGGAAAGGCGGCCAAAGAGGAGTTGGCTTTGGGGATGACCAGTGAAATATATCTGCTGGAGCGAGTGCTACAGGTGGGAGCTGCTATGGTGACCAGTGAGCAGAGATAAACCTAGCAAAGACTTATAGATGACCTAGAGCCAGTGGGTTTGGCAACAAATATGAAGCGAGGTCCAGCCAACGAGAGCATACAAGTCGCAGTGGTGGGTAGTATATGGGGCTTTGGTGACAAAACGGATGGCACTGTTATAGACGACATCCAATTTGCTGAGTAGAGTATTGGAGGCTATTTTGTAAATTACGTCGCTGAAGTCAAGGATCGGTAGGATAGTCAGTTTTACGAGGGTATGTTTGGCAGCACGAGTGAAGGATGTTTTGTTGCGAAATAGAAAGCTGATTCTAGATTTAATTTTGGATTGGAGATGCTTAATGTGAGTCTGGAAGGAGAGTTTACAGTCTAACCAGACACCTAGGTGTTTGTAGTTCCCCACAGTAGTGATGCTAGACGGGCGGGTGCGGGCAGCGATCGGTTGAAGAGCATGCATTTAGTTTTACTTGCATTTAAGAGCAGTTGGAGGCCAAGGAAGGAATGTTGTTTGGCATTGAAGCTTGTCTGGAGGTTTGTTAACACAGTGTCCAAAGAAGGGCCAGAAGTATACAGAATGGTGTCTTCTGCGTAGAGGTGGATCAGAGAATCACCAGCAGCAAGAGTGACATCATTGATGTAACAGAGAAAAGAGTCAGCCAGAGAATTGAACCCTGTGGCACCCCCATAGAAACTTGATTTGACACACTGAACTCTATCTGAGAAGTAGTTGGTGAACCAGGCGAGGCAGTCATTTGAGAAACCAAGGCTGTTGAGTCTGCCAATAAGAATGCGGTGATTGACAGAGTCGAAAGCCTTGGCCAGGTCGATGAAGACGGCTGCACAGTATTGTCTTTTATCGATGGCGGTTATGATATCATTTAGGATCTTGAGCGTGGCTGAGGTGCACCCATGACCAGCTCGGAAACCAGATTGCATAGTGGAGAAGGTACGGTGGGATTCGAAATGGTCGGTGATCTGTTTGTTAACTTGGCTTTCGAAGACTTTAGATATAGATCTGTAACAGTTTGAGTCTGGAGTCTGGAGTGTCTCCCCCTTTGAAGAGGGGGATGACCGTGGCCGTGGCAGCTTTCCAATCTTTAGGGATTACAGACGATACGAAAGAGAGGTTGAACAGGCTAGTAATAGGGGTTGCAACAATTGCGGCGGATAATTTTAGAAAGAGAGGGTCCAGATTGTCTAGCCCAGCTGATTTATAGGGGTTGTAGGGGTTTTGCAGATTTTGCAGCTCTTTCAGAACATCAGCTATCTGGATTTGGGTGAAGGAGAAATGGGGGAGGGTTGGGCAAGTTGCTGTGGGGGGTGCAGAGCTGTTGACCGGGGTAGGGGTAGCCAGGTGGAAAGCATGGTCAGACGTAGAAAATTCTGGATTAGATTTATCGGTAGATTTATCAGTTATTAAAACAAACTGCTTTAGCACACACTGGTAGGCTAAGTGAATAATGTGATAAGCCTCCACCTCTAAAATTTGATTTGGATTTAAAAGGGCAGGGTCAAGTTCACTGTTGATGCTGCTTCACTCTTAGCTATAGCTGTAAAAAGTGTTAGTGTTATTAGCCTTACTATTTAGCGCGAACCAGCTAATCTGCCATGATGGATATCAGAAATTGGCTTCGTCAAAGTACCCAAACAAAGAATGAGAGCGATGAGCAGAAGCAGCAGCATCAAACCACCGTGGCCGCCGCCAAATCCAACAGCTCCGTGTGCAGAGCCTACCCACCCTTCCACAAGCGCCGCCATAATGGCTCCACAGCCTACTCCCCCTCCAACTGTTCCTGATGTTCTTGGAACAGAAGAGCCAGCCCAGGTTAGCCTAGAATCTTACCCTAGCTGCAGGTTTTCTGTCCAAAAACTGGTTCATAGGTACAGAGTGGCAATAATACTCAGTTACTGCAGATGCTGCATTTTGTTTCCCATGTTGAAAGTTCTGTGTTGGGACTAATACTAACGCAGACAAGGCCTTCACCCAAGCTGGGTATTGTAACTGGAAGAATGCTATTGATAGTACCAAAGGATTTGCTAGGCACGCATCAAGCAAAGAGCATTTGAAATGCACTGCCCTGTGGAATGAAAAACGAGTTCGAAGGGCTATTGGGAACATCGGCCTCACTGTCAACACTTGGTAATGATGGGCAGCTGGCAAGAAATCGCATGAATTTGTCAGCAAATGTGAACATTACTGAGTCCCGTGTTTCCAACCAGCATCCAATGAGGGGGACATTGGTCGCAACAGAGTCAAGAGGAGAGAGGGGCAGTGGACTTTTTCTGTCTATGATGGAATACAAGGAACTTGCCATGGTGTTTAGCACCATAACCCAAAATGCCGCATACACGTCACACAATATTCAAAATGGAATCATAGCGAGGGAGTGAGCTTGTCACTGAGGAAATAGTTAAAGAAGTCAGAGAATCTTGGTGCACACTGAAGGTAGATGGGACCAAGGATCCTACTGGATGTGAAAATATATATTTGGACAGTACAGTAGGCCAGCAGGACAGAGGAGAAGAGACTGTGTAAAATACTATTCTTCCGCATGTTGGATGCTGGCATTGACGAAAAGTCAGAATGATTCTGCGAACGCAACAGCCAACTGGTGGAGGCCCTGGGTGCCCTTGACCCAGAGAGCCATTACTTTCTAGATGTGAAAAAGGTGAATCCACTGCTGTATCTAAGCAAAACAGATTTAGTGGAAGCTGAGTTTAGTGTCGCTTGCCAGTTTTTGCAGACTGAAATCACCCGCTCTGGCTCCAATGAGGACAAATGGACCCCACTTGATATCCTGCAATGATTCTCTGGGCCTCTATCCGCTATGCCGACCGTGTATACTGCACTGAAACATGGACTGACTTAAGGGGCATCCACAGGTACATTTTCCACTTTGACAAACGTGTTCAGTAAGCTCAGAAGAAGCATGCTACACCAGATGAAAGCTAAACTAATCCAACTGGCATTTTAAGGGGATCTTAAAATAATATTTTTGGGAGAATGGAATGAAGGAACCTGCGACTCTTTTGAAAAGGTAAGATTGAAACAATCTAGCTGGTTGTTTTGATCAAAATCTTGCTTTAGTGCGTGGGCGTTGTCCATGGTGCAGATAGAGCGCAACGAGATTTTGTGTCACTTCTTGGTCAAAAGCATTTATTTAACTTGTATGTTTATTGTGGTATAGTGTGATATAATCAGAATTTTATAATTCCAATGCAAGAACCCAAATGACGCCCCTGGGTATAGCTACATATCGGTATGTTTCATCATAGAAATATATGTTTTCTTGGTAGCCTATTGGTTTTCGTTGCTGTAAATGAAACTGTACATATTGGAAACATGTTTATGGTAGGCTGACATTGCTTAATTGATTACCTGGGTCGAATTTGATTCACAGAAGTGTATTGTGCCATATGACAACGTGTTGCTGAACTCATGAGCGAGCGGCATGATTTTCCACGTTTGAAGCGGGCCTGTATAGGCCTATTTATTTGGCAAGACAGCATCTCACTGTAGTAGGCTATGTTTTGGTTATTTGGATCTCCATTTTGTTTACTGCGTTTGTTTACTGTTAATGTAACTAGCCTAAGTATAGATTATGTCATGCTTTTATCTATCTGATATTTTGTTTACCAGGCCTACTACTTGGTACCGCTGTTTTGTTCTGTTCGCATTCATTCGCCTTCACAGTTGTGTCGGTATTCTAAGCCAAACTGCTATTCAGTATTTTTGTTGGCATGCATGAATAACTAGGCTGCTATTTTCAGCATTTAGTTAGCATTATTTTGGTAAGACAGCTGTGTGTACGGCTGCATTCACATAGACTGTTTGTAATAGGATATTTGCCCATCTACAGATTTCAAAAGCACACAATGATCTTGGAGTCTCTGCATTTGATCTTTATGTTTATTATGGTATAGTGTGATTATATAAGCAGAATTCAATATAATTACAATGCAAGAACCTGCATTTGTTTTGCCCAAACTGCGATTTCAGCTGCCCCCTTAATCACTTTATCCTGCACCAGGTCTGCTGTAGCATTGAATGCAATGAAAGCCAGCGAGCACTTGGCCTCCTTTGATATTTTTTTTTATAAAAGAATAGCCAATCAGCATTGAGCTAAACTGAGTGAGCTCAACTGTGAATGGTCCTGGCACACCCCAAAAAATGTAAAGGGAAGCCAGTTTGGATTTGGCTTCACACCAATCACATCACATCCAAAGCAAAACGTCATTGCAGACCTGGCGCAGGATAAAGTGATTTGTTGTGTCTTTGTCTTCCGGTGGCCAACTAGCTAGCTAAAATTGGGCTTTTCCTAAATTAGCCAGGGAGGGAGATAGGGATTTGGACTTGTGGTTACTTAGTTCTCCGTACTGGCCAATGATTATAATGGTGATTCTGATCCAACCATAAATTCATTCAATGTACCCCTGGCCTCAGAGAATGGAAGTTCAATATGTAGCTAGATGTAGTAGGCTAATGCTAACTAGCTGCCTCATCGTTGCCCATGAAAGGAAGTTAGGCTAGCGAGTAAGCGTGTACTGTATGACAGAGTCATAGACCGTTCGTCAACATGAAAGAGAGGAGGATGGCAAGTAGGGTGAGTCTACATGTTTTTTCTACTTGCATAAATGCACACACACACACACACACACACACACACACACAGAAATCAGAACTATGGATATCCACATCATATTTAGCTTACGTTGATTGTACTAAATTGTTTTTGCTATCTTTTAGTTGTCACTGTATCAGACTAAGCATACTGTAGGTGATTTGATGATGATGAAATGTTGAAGTTGAAATGGTGCTGGAATAGTGGAGGCAGCTTCTGTTTTCTTTGCGACTTGCAGTAACTCTCCGTTCTAAATCAATAGTTATTTAGCAGTCCGAAAATGTCGGAAAAATTTACTTTCTTTGCCCTTCTAAATGTCATGTAACTGTTTGTTACATGCAATATGCTTTGTGGACTTCAACAGACAGATGTTGCGCTCCGGTTTTGTGATGAAACAAAGATGTGGTAGAATTTATTCTGCCACTGTGTCTTCTTACTGTCTCGGCCTTAGGCGTATATTTCACAGCTGCAAGGCATATGAACTAACAATAAAAAATCGCAATTATCACAATACATAGGTTGTAATATGGCTTTTTTTCTGGCTTCCCCAGTGATTTTACACACACACACACAGCTACTGATTACTTGTGAATAACCCAACGTCAAAGTCTGGTAATTTTTGTCTCTCCATAAGGTCACCACATTCAAAATTGTAGTATTCGTCGAGTGTTGCAAGTGCTTGACAACTAGACATATATTTACCTTGACAAATCATCAATCTTGGAAGCAAATCATGTCTTCTGGCCTTTAGACCTAATACCTAAAAAAGCAAGATGGTGGAGGTTGGTAGGTTATGGGCTAGATTCTATCAAACGAAATTACATTTCATGTGTCACATGCTTCATCAACAACAGGTGTAGACTAACAGTGAAATGCTTACTTACGGGTCATTTTCAATAATGCAGAATTAAAGATAAAAAATACAAAAATGACTAATAAAAAATATAAATAGTGACACAAGGAATAAAACAATGGCAAGTAAAAATAACATGGCTATATACTGGGAGTACCAGTATCGAGCCAATGTGCAAGGGTACGAGGTAATTGAGACAGCCATGTGCATATAGGTAGGGTTAAAGTAACTAGGCAACAGGATAGATAATAGACAGTAGCAGCAGTGGGTAGCCATTTGATAAGCTATTTAGCTTGTTTAGCAGTCTTATGGCTTTGGGGTAGAAGCTTTTCAGGTTCCTGTTGGTTCCAGACTGCACTAGTACCGCTTGCAATGTAATAGCAGAGAGAACAGTCTATGGTTTGGGTGGCTGGAGTCATTGACACCGCCAGGTATAGAGGTCCTGGATGGCAGGGAGCTCAGCTCCAGTGATGTTCTGGGCCGTACTTACCACCCTCTGTAGCCATGGTAGCCATCACCCGCATAGCGGTTGTTTTGGTGGTGTCAGAAGTCGAACTGCGTCAGCGCTGTCAAATCCACAAGCTGCTCCCGGCATTCCCTGCTGCTAAAAACAGCATTTGCCAGCATGCATTTCAAGCTGGCCCATGCTGACCAGCTGGTTATGCTGGTTGACCAGCATGTTCTAGATGGTTATACTGGTTGACCAGCATGGTCTAGCTGGTTATGCTGATTTACCAGCATGGTCCAGCTGGTTTTGCTGGTGATGTCACACCTTGATCTGTTTCACCTGTCTTTGTGCTTGTCTCCACCCCCCCTCCAGGTGTTGCCCTTCTACCCCATTATCCCCAGTGTACTTATACCCGTGTACTCTGTTTGTCTGTTGCCAGTTAGTTTTGTTTTGTCATGCTTACCAACGTTTTTTCCCATGCCCCTGTCTGTCTCTCGTTCCTGTTTTCTAGCTTTCCCGGTTTTGACCATTCTGCCTACCCAGACCCTGAGCCTGCCTGCTGTTCTGTACCTTTTGGACTCTGCTCTGGACTGCTGACTTCTGCCTGCCTATGACCTGTTGTTTGCCTGCCCCCTGTTTGAGTAATAAACTTTTGTTACTTCGAAACTGTCTGCATCAGGATTTTCTCCTGAGCCTTGACAGTACGAACTGGCCATGACGGAACCAGCAGACTCGGACCAGCTACGCAATGCCGTCTCCTCCCAAGGAGCCACCATTGGAAGGCACAAGGAGTTGCTTCGTGGTCTTCTGGAAGTGTACAGGATACTTGGAACTTGCCATGGTGTTTAGCACCATAACCCAAAATGCCACATACACGTCACACAATATTCAAAATGGAATCATAGCGAGGGAGTGAGCTTGTCACTGAGGAAATAGTTAAAGAAGTCAGAGAATCTTGGTGCACACTGAAGGTAGATGGGACCAAGGATCCTACTGGATGTGAAAATATATATTTGGACAGTACAGTAGGCCAGCAGGACAGAGGAGAAGAGACTGTGTAAAATATTATTCTTCCGCATGTTGGATGCTGGCATTGTGAAAAGTCAGAATGATTCTCTGCGAGCAACAGCCAACTGGTGGAGGCCCTGGGTGCCCTTGACCCAGAGAGCCATTACTTTCTAGATGTGAAAAAGGTGAATCCACTGCTGTATCTAAGCAAAACAGATTTAGTGGAAGCTGAGTTTAGTGTCGCTTGCCAGTTTTTGCAGACTGAAATCACCCGCTCTGGCTCCAATGAGGACAAATGGACCCCACTTGATATCCTGCAATGATTCTCTGGGCCTCTATCCGCTATGCCGACCGTGTATACTGCACTGAAACATGGACTGACTTAAGGGGCATCCACAGGTACATTTTCCACTTTGACAAACGTGTTCAGTAAGCTCAGAAGAAGCATGCTACACCAGATGAAAGCTAAACTAATCCAACTGGCATTTTAAGGGGATCTTAAAATAATATTTTTGGGAGAATGGAATGAAGGAACCTGCGACTCTTTTGAAAAGGTAAGATTGAAACAATCTAGCTGGTTGTTTTGATCAAAATCTTGCTTTAGTGCGTAGGGCGTTGTCCATGGTGCAGATAGAGCGCAACGAGATTTTGTGTCACTTCTTGGTCAAAAGCATTTATTTAACTTGTATGTTTATTGTGGTATAGTGTGATATAATCAGAATTTCATAATTCCAATGCAAGAACCCAAATGACGCCCCTGGGTATAGCTACATATCGGTATGTTTCATCATAGAAATATATGTTTTCTTGGTAGCCTATTGGTTTTCGTTGCTGTAAATGAAACTGTACATATTGGAAACATGTTTATGGTAGGCTGACATTGCTTAATTGATTACTTGGGTCGAATTTGATTCACAGAAGTGTATTGTGCCATATGACAACGTGTTTCTGAACTCATGAGCGAGCGGCATGATTTTCCACGTTTGAAGCGGGCCTGTATAGGCCTATTTATTTGGCAAGACAGCATCTCACTGTAGTAGGCTATGTTTTGGTTATTTGGATCTCCATTTTGTTTACTGCGTTTGTTTACTGTTAATGTAACTAGCCTAAGTATAGATTATGTCATGCTTTTATCTATCTGATATTTTGTTTACCAGGCCTACTACTTGGTACCGCTGTTTTGTTCTGTTCGCATTCATTCGCCTTCACAGTTGTGTCGGTATTCTAAGCCAAACTGCTATTCAGTATTTTTGTTGGCATGCATGAATAACTAGGCTGCTATTTTCAGCATTTAGTTAGCATTATTTTGGTAAGACAGCTGTGTGTACGACTGCATTCACATAGACTGTTTGTAATAGGATATTTGCCCATCTACAGATTTCAAAAGCACACAATGATCTTGGAGTCTCTGCATTTGATCTTTATGTTTATTATGGTATAGTGTGATTATATAAGCAGAATTCAATATAATTACAATGCAAGAACCTGCATTTGTTTTGCCCAAACTGCGATTTCAGCTGCCCCCTTAATCACTTTATCCTGCACCAGGTCTGCTGTAGCATTGAATGCAATGAAAGCCAGCGAGCACTTGGCCTCCTTTGATATTTTTTTTTAAAAAAGAATAGCCAATCAGCATTGAGCTAAACTGAGTGAGCTCAACTGTGAATGGTCCTGGCACACCCCAAAAAATGTAAAGGGAAGCCAGTTTGGATTTGGCTTCACACCAATCACATCACATCCAAAGCAAAACGTCATTGCAGACCTGGCGCAGGATAAAGTGATTTGTTGTGTCTTTGTCTTCCGGTGGCCAACTAGCTAGCTAAAATTGGGCTTTTCCTAAATTAGCCAGGGAGGGAGATAGGGATTTGGACTTGTGGTTACTTAGTTCTCCGTGACTGGCCAATGATTATAATGGTGATTCTGATCCAACCATAAATTCATTCAATGTACCCTGGCCTCAGAGAATGGAAGTTCAATATGTAGCTAGATGTAGTAGGCTAATGCTAACTAGCTGCCTCATCGTTGCCCATGAAAGGAAGTTAGGCTAGCGAGTAAGCGTGTACTGTATGACAGAGTCATAGACCGTTAAATCAACATGAAAGAGAGGAGGATGGCAAGTAGGGTGAGTCTACATGTTTTTTCTACTTGCATAAATGCACACACACACACACACACACACACACACACACACACACACAGAAATCAGAACTATGGATATCCACATCATATTTAGCTTACGTTGATTGTACTAAATTGTTTTTGCTATCTTTTAGTTGTCACTGTATCAGACTAAGCATACTGTAGGTGATTTGATGATGATGAAATGTTGAAGTTGAAATGGTGCTGGAATAGTGGAGGCAGCTTCTGTTTTCTTTGCGACTTGCAGTAACTCTCCGTTCTAAATCAATAGTTATTTAGCAGTCCGAAAATGTCGGAAAAATTTACTTTCTTTGCCCTTCTAAATGTCATGTAACTGTTTGTTACATGCAATATGCTTTGTGGACTTCAACAGACAGATGTTGCGCTCGGTTTTGTGATGAAACAAAGATGTGGTAGAATTTATTCTGCCACTGTGTCTTCTTACTGTCTCGGCCTTAGGCGTATATTTCACAGCTGCAAGGCATATGAACTAACAATAAAAAATCGCAATTATCACAATACATAGGTTGTAATATGGCTTTTTTTCTGGCTTCCCCAGTGATTTTACACACACACACACAGCTACTGATTACTTGTGAATAACCCAACGTCAAAGTCTGGTAATTTTTGTCTCTCCATAAGGTCACCACATTCAAAATTGTAGTATTCGTCGAGTGTTGCAAGTGCTTGACAACTAGACATATATTTACCTTGACAAATCATCAATCTTGGAAGCAAATCATGTCTTCTGGCCTTTAGACCTAATACCTAAAAAAGCAAGATGGTGGAGGTTGGTAGGTTATGGGCTAGATTCTATCAAACGAAATTACATTTCATGTGTCACATGCTTCATCAACAACAGGTGTAGACTAACAGTGAAATGCTTACTTACGGGTCATTTTCAATAATGCAGAATTAAAGATAAAAAATACAAAAATGACTAATAAAAAATATAAATAGTGACACAAGGAATAAAACAATGGCAAGTAAAAATAACATGGCTATATACTGGGAGTACCAGTATCGAGCCAATGTGCAAGGGTACGAGGTAATTGAGACAGCCATGTGCATATAGGTAGGGTTAAAGTAACTAGGCAACAGGATAGATAATAGACAGTAGCAGCAGTGGGTAGCCATTTGATAAGCTATTTAGCTTGTTTAGCAGTCTTATGGCTTCGGGGTAGAAGCTTTTCAGGTTCCTGTTGGTTCCAGACTGCACTAGTACCGCTTGCAATGTAATAGCAGAGAGAACAGTCTATGGTTTGGGTGGCTGGAGTCATTGACACCGCCAGGTATAGAGGTCCTGGATGGCAGGGAGCTCAGCTCCAGTGATGTTCTGGGCCGTACTTACCACCCTCTGTAGCCATGGTAGCCATCACCCGCATAGCGGTTGTTTTGGTGGTGTCAGAAGTCGAACTGCGTCAGCGCTGTCAAATCCACAAGCTGCTCCCGGCATTCCCTGCTGCTAAAAACAGCATTTGCCAGCATGCATTTCAAGCTGGCCCATGCTGACCAGCTGGTTATGCTGGTTGACCAGCATGTTCTAGATGGTTATACTGGTTGACCAGCATGGTCTAGCTGGTTATGCTGATTTACCAGCATGGTCCAGCTGGTTTTGCTGGTGATGTCACACCTTGATCTGTTTCACCTGTCTTTGTGCTTGTCTCCACCCCCCCTCCAGGTGTTGCCCTTCTACCCCATTATCCCCAGTGTACTTATACCCGTGTACTCTGTTTGTCTGTTGCCAGTTAGTTTTGTTTTGTCATGCTTACCAACGTTTTTTCCCATGCCCCTGTCTGTCTCTCGTTCCTGTTTTCTAGCTTTCCCGGTTTTGACCATTCTGCCTACCCAGACCCTGAGCCTGCCTGCTGTTCTGTACCTTTTGGACTCTGCTCTGGACTGCTGACTTCTGCCTGCCTATGACCTGTTGTTTGCCTGCCCCCTGTTTGAGTAATAAACTTTGTTACTTGAAACTGTCTGCATCAGGATTTTCTCCTGAGCCTTGACAGTCTGAACTGGCCATGACGGAACCAGCAGACTCGGACCAGCTACGCAATGCCGTCTCCTCCCAAGGAGCCACCATTGGAAGGCACAAGGAGTTGCTTCGTGGTCTTCTGGAAGTGTTCCAGACCTTGGCCAAACGCCATGACCGTGCGTTGAACACTTTGCTGGAGCAATTCCACGGGTCATCTGTCAGGCAGCCCACCACGACGGTAACCTCCTAGCCCCTGAGTAACCCGGCTGTTAGCAGCGTGGACTCCCCTGCCACCCGGGCTCCAGGTGCAGCATGTCTTCTGGAACCATGGACTCCCGGTGGACATGGCCTCTGACCGAGGTCCTCAGTTCTCGTCCCGGTTCTGGAAGGCGTTCTGCACGCTTATTGGGTCGTCGGCCAGCCTGTATTCCGGGTTCCACCCTCAGTCCAACAGCCAGTCGGAGCGAGCCAATCAAGACCTGGAGACGACTCTTTGCTGCCTTGTCTCCGCCATCCCCACCACCTGGATGCAGCAACTCAGGTGGGTTGAATATGCCCACAACACCCTCCCCTGCTCTGCCACTGGGCTCTCGCCTTTCGAGTGTTCCCTGGGTTATCAGCCCCCGCTCTTCCCGGAGCAAGAGGAAGAGGTCGGCATACCCTTGGCCCAGATGTCTGTCCGCCGCTGTCGCCGTACCTGGAAGAGAGCCCGGTCAGCTCTTCTCAAGACCACCTCCAGGTATCGATGACAAGCGGACCGCCACCGGACCCCGGCTTCCCGGTATCGTCTCGGGCAGGGGGTATGGCTGTCCACTCGAGACCTGCCCCTCCGGCTGGAGTCCCGCAAACTTTCCCCCCGCTTTATTGGCCCTTTCCCCATTTCCAAGATTCTTAGCCCCTCTGCTGTTCGTCTTCTTGTGCTTGTCTCTACCCCCCTTCAGGTTGTTGCCCATCTTCCCCATTATCCCCAATGTACTTATATTATCCCCAGTGTACTCAAGCCTATCAGCATTTTTCTCGTGCTCCTGTCTATCTCTAGTTCCTGTTTTCTAGCTTTCCCGGTTTTGACCATTCTGCCTGCCCTGACCCTAAGCCTGCCTGTCGTTCTGTACCTTGCCATACCACCCTGGGTTACTGACCTCTGCCTGCCCTGACCATGAGCCTGCCTGCCGTTCTGTACCTTTCGGACTCTGCTCTGGACTACTGACCTCTGCCTGCCCTTGACCTGTCGTTTGCCTGCCACGCTGTTTGAGTAATAAACTTTTGTTACTTCGAAACTGTCTGCATCTGGGTCTTCTTCTGAGCCTTGACAGGTGACCAGCCTTTACTGTGTTTTGGACACTGTTGATCAGCCTTCACTGTGTTTTGGACAGCTGGTATGCTGGTGACCAAGCTGGTCCATGCTAGTCTATGCTGGTGTACATTACTACTAGGGGTGTAATGTACACATATTTGGACCAAACCGTCCGGTATGGGGAGCTTGGTGGAGTTTAGTAACTTTCTCAGCACTTGTAGTCTTTTTAAGTACTTTCTGGGAAGGATCCTCAGAAGAGTTTTTACTGTCACAAAAAAGATTGAAGATATTGCTGAGGCTCTCAAAACACACTATGTGCTTGCTCACATCTAATAAAATAAAACCGCTCATGAAACTGAAAGAAAAGTAAAAGATGCTAGTTACACCTTTTGTTTGGGATACTTGACCCGTCAATTATATTAACCCAATTGACGCCTCTGGCAGCCCTGTCTTGACTATTAATTGTAGAATAACTCTATCTCTATAAAATAAAATTAATATTACATCTCTGTAAAACCCTGATGAAGGTCTATTGATCGAAAAGTTAGTGAAGTAATGAGATCCATTAAATTTGTTGACCAAATCCAATACAATTATGCTTTAAAAAAACCTGTATCATCACCTGATGTTCATTGTGATTGACAAGACTAGAATAGACTATACTAGACGACCCTTGGCCGTCGATGACGAGCAGGGTCTGTCAATCCTCAATGACATGTACAACCTACATCAAATTATTACTGAGTGTCTCCCCTTCAGGGACCCTTGTGATTACACAATCAATCAATCAACCGAAGGTTTCCGTGGGTGCTAGTTTGAACGTCAACATGCTAGGGTGACGCTCTAACCCAACTCCCCAGGACTCTTTGACCTCTAACTGGCATCCAGCATCTGGCTGCCTGAGGTCAATGCTTTTCTGTCTTGGAACATATCCGGACTTAGATATGTTGGTGACGTGTAAAAAAGGTATAGTTTAAGTTACAATTAGGATTTTTGATTGTTTCATTATTTGAATTTTCCCTCAATTTAATGAGGACTAACCTGGCTCGGAAGCTACCCTGCCTATAGGTGTTGCCCAGCTTCTCTGCCCTTAACCCTGCCCTTCCTCCAACAATGCCTTGTCTTTGTTTCAGGTCATCTTTGCAGTTTATCAGATCTCTCAACTCCTGGTGAAGTATTTAAAAAGATTGAACTGAGGTTTTGTAAACTTTTAAGCCAGTAGTTCTGAAAGTATCACTCATTAGCCTAAAAGGGTCCCCAACAATTGTGCACAAATGTGTACAACGTGATCACGTCATTCGTCTCGAGCCCCTAATGTCTGTGCACAAAGAGAGTAAAAAACTGTGGTGTGCATGTTGGATGTGCATGTTGGGCTCACCACACAACCTCATTGGACAATACTGTGCCGGCCTGATCCCGCCTCCCACTTTAACCTTGCAACCTCATTCCACCTGCCAATCAAAACATTGTCCTTCACGTTTGGTTGTTGCAGGCTAGTTCCCATTGTTGCATGCATGGTCTCATCAGACTAGTATGGCAAACGAGCAAACAAATGTGATATTGTCATTTTATACAACGAAAAAGTTATACTTATATGTTTGCATCAAATGTCCTGCTCCTTGAAAGTTATGTATTGATTACATATAGCATAATCCTATGTCATGCATGATAATCTCTGGCAATCAACAACTGCAGTGTTGCCCATTGGATTACCAAACATCATGGACTACATGCGGGAAAGTTTATAAAGACACAAGGAATTATTTAATTTGGATGGATGGTTGACACAATAGATAGGCCGATATTTATTAATCATTACCCCATATCAGTCTCATAAGTCTGAACATAGATGCAAATGCAAGAACATAGTTCTTGCGCTCCTTAACACCCACCAGCTTCACCCAGAAGCCAGTCGCACCAATGTGTTGGAGGACACCGCTCAACTAGCATCCGGGGTCAGCCCGCAGGCAACCGGCCCACCACAAGGAGTCGCTAGAGCGCAATGAGCCAAGCAATCCCTCTTGCATCAGAGCGCAGTTCACTACATGACAGGAACAAGTGCACAGGTCTTGTGCACTAAATGATGTCAGGTTAGAATTAAGAATTGTGTGCCTTTATCTGCTCGGAGAGGACTGCAGATGGTTTATTATGCATGTATGAGCCATACATTGACACGTTAAGTCCAAAACGGGAGGATTAAAAAATAACGAAGTACTTTTCAATCTCCATAATTTCACTTTAACATCTCAGGAGCCACATTCAAATACGAGCAATTTATAGTAATCTCCAACCAGCAACACAATCTACTGGACTGGGCTGGCCTGGTCCTACTTTGGCTTCCCTTAGGTGTTGGATTTTAATTGTCATCATGTTATTCTGTGCGTTGGTGTTCCAAAGGGAGTTCTTCATGTTTACCTTTAAGGCTTGTCTGTGTACAATAGAGGTCTCATGATGAGGTTCTCTCTTTTTTGATCCCTCTCTACTTTTGTCAGTTGAAAGGGTGGAGCGAAATCAATGCAGTGGCATCAAGCGCTCAGCTAAATCTGACGCCACAGAGAAGAGGGGGGAATCCAAATGTCTGCCCCATAAACACTTTGGTGCTTGATCAACAGCACAGTACATAGTCAAACGCCAATCAGAAGACATCAGAAACATCTTCAAAAGAACAGCCTCTTCAAACTCTTCAATCTTCACTCGTGGTCCCGCACTCCTCTACCCTCTCTCTCTTTCTCAAAACGTCTATCTTTCATTCCCTCTCCAGACTTTATTTATTTCTTTTTATTTACTCTGTTCTGTTCTCCCTTTGTTTCTGTGCTCTCTATGTTAAGCAGTATCTCCCCTTCTCCAGTCCAGTCTCTTGGGCTTGACCAAAGCCCCCTCTGTAGCTTATGACTATGAGGTATATACAGTACATTCTTCTCCCCACACTCAGCTCTGCACTGTGTCTTGTACAAATCCTGCCGAGACTAATGTTGTCTTAATATGCACACCGTACAGGCCGTAGGTTACTCGGCAACTAGCGTTAGCGTTTCATTGATTACAGTAATTTGAGTGTACGGTAGATATTATGACGTGGCTTTTCACCAAGTGCATGCAGTTTATCGACGGTACAATACGTCAAGATAAATGAGGAGCTGAGGTGTTCCAGTTCCCGGTGGAATGCATTGAAATGCATGGCCTTCTCGTGGCTTTCTTTTGCATAAGTAACTACAACATATAACATCACATTAAGGTGTAGGACGTTCTGTCACGCCTGCTCCAGCTCACCCCTCTGGCGCTCGAGGGCGCCAGGCTGCCCATCATTACGCACACCTGTCACCATCATTATGCGCATCACCGCTCATTTGACTCACCTGGACTCCTTTGCTTTCGCTCTCTATATCTGTCTGCTCCTCAGTTTGTTCCCTGTGTCAGCATTATTGTCCTTTTGTTTCCCCTGTCCAGACGCTGTCCGTGTTCTGTTTCATGTCCGTTGTTTATTAAATGTTCACTCCCTGTACTTGCTTCTCGTCTCCCAGCGTCTGTCCTTACAGAATGCTGACACCACAATTTGAAGCATTAGGGAGTTTTTGTTTTTTGTTTTTTTGTTTTTGTTGGTGACGTCATGTCAGTGTGCCGCTGCTGAAGGAACCAGGGATGCCTCAGCTGGCTCGTTGGGCTTCAACGCCTTAGCTGGATCGAGAGGTTTCCTTGCCTCGGTTGGCTCGGCAGGCTAACACCCCACGACATGCCTCAGCCGGCTCGTCGGGCTCCCACACCTCAGCCGGGCTCATCAGGCTCACATCCCACATCATGCCTCAGTCGGCTCGCCAGGCTCCCACGCCTCAGCCGGCTCATCAGGCTGACATCCCACGTCAAGCCTCAGCCGGCTCACCAGGCTCCCACACCTCAGCGGGGTCTCAGCAGGCTCGTTGGGCTCCCACGCCTAAGCCAGCTTGTCGGCCTCCCACACCTAAGCCGGCTCGTCGGGCTCCCACACCTCAGCCGGCTTGTCGGACTTCCACGCGTCAGCCGGCTCGTCCAATTCCCATGTCTCGGCCGGCCTGTCAGGCTCGCCCAGGAGGGACGCAAGGTGGTGCCCCCTTCTCCCGCTCCCCCTCTGGTGCTTAAATGTTCACTCCCTGTACTTGCTTCTCGTCTCTCAGCGTCTGTCCTTGCACATTCACTGTATTACAAGGAACAATAGCAGGTTTATTTCGCTCTAGCAGCTGGCATATTTTGTCCGTTCACAATTCAACTGTGGGAACATGGCGGCTCTCAAGACCCGACAACAGAAAGAGTTGGCCACTACTAGCCGAGAGATTGTTCGTGAGGAAATTACCTCTGCCCTTGACTTGCAATTAACACCGATAAATGAATCTCTTGCACTGCTCACTTCTAAAGTGGATACCAACTCAACTAAAGTGGAATGTTTGGAGACAGCGGCCAATGTAACTGAGGGGCAACTTCATGACCTGTAAACAGCGCAAACTAAGTTAGGAGGGGAAATCAATCTCCTAAAAAATCTAATAGAATTGAATATTATTCCCATAAATTCATAAATTGTGCGGGTCCCTGGACTGGAAACTGGTGTGGAAGTGGGCAACCCAACTTCCTTCATGATCTTTTCTGTTTGGGCAAGAGAAGCTGGGTCCCATGCCACTGATAAACATTGCGCATGGCATGGGTCCTCTCTGGGGTGGATCTCGGTGTATGATTGTACGAATCCACAGTTTTGAAGTCAAACTGCAAATTGTTTGCATCGCAGGGGAATTTGAGTCTCTGACCTATGTAGAGACGAGGATCAGCATCTACCCAGATCTGAGCGCCGAACTGCTAAAACAGAGGGTGACCTACAACAAATGTGAGATCCCAGCTATGCATGCTGAACCTGAGATGCGGCTTCATTCACCCTGGGTGGGGAATGCACAATGAGTGTTTCCCTGTCGGTCCTGCTTTTTGTTTCACATCCATGGGCTTATTAACACTAAAGATAACAATTACATTAAGAAATAATACATTTTAAAACAATGGCAACGCTTGCCATTCTCTCTTGGAAGGCCTAAACTGTCCTATTAAACGTTCCAGCTGTGATATCCTATCAAGAAATCATGTTGATATAGCAATGCTCCAAGAAACACACCTGCTCCAAAATGACTTAAATAGAATAGAGAACCATTTGTGCAAACTGGCTACTTTTTCATCAGCCCCAAACAAAATGGTGTAATCATAATGATACATTAGAAACCCAAAATTACCATCTTAGGTAAAGGCAAAGACCAAGAAGGCAGAATCACCTTCCTTAAATGTATCCATAATGGAAAGAAAATTGCTTTTATTAATGTGTACGCTCCAAATTCATATGATCCTACTTTTTCAATTCTCTGAACGGCATGTTGTTAGAATTAACTGAATTCCATCTGGTTATTGGGACAGACATGAATGTCATTTTGGATATGCGGGAACAATATAATAAGACCAACTACAATCTGCACTCAGCCAAGGCTCTCCAACATATAGTCTTTGATTACAACCTCATTGATGCCTGGTGAGCACATAATCCTAAAGCAAAAGAGTACACTTTCTACTCAGGCATAAATCATTTTCACAAATCGATTTCATACTATTATCTACACCTCTATTATCTTGAATTAAGAAAATAGAAATTTGGCATATGAGCTTGTCTGACCACCATGCTTACTACTGCCAACTTAAAATTTCAGAATCTTCAAAGAGCCTCAAGATGGCGCTTCAACTCAAGATGGCGCTTTTTTCATTACTACAAAATCCTACATTCTGTGATCAATTTGAAATTTAACGAAACTATTTCATAATGATCAATAAAAATTCAGTCGATGACCACATATTATATGGGATGACACCAAAAGTAATGATACATTTGTTGATATAGCAACTACTATCTGAAACCGGGGAATTACTATAAGAACCCAAATTAATCAATCAAATATTCTACCTCATCTATAAAAAACTGTACACCTCTGATTGTAAATCCACACCAAGTCAGACTAAGTCCTTTCTAAAATAATTAGGAACTCTTCTCTCAACACCTCACTGGGAGCCCAAATCTCTCTCAATGAACTCAAAAGGGCAAAAGGATAGCATGAATAAAGGCAAATCATCTGGATGGGACGCTATTCCTCCAGAGGTCTATTTAACATTTTGGAATCAGTTAGGTCCACTATTGCTCTAAATAATTAACCCTTTGACACGTATGAACACACAGGTCTGATCATTATACAGTGGTCCCTGTAGCGTACGCCTTAACTGGTGTGATTGGAACACTTCATTAGAATATCTAGTTACAATTGACGCAACCATCAGCGTTTGAGCTGGCCATACTGTTTCTTCACAGAAACATTTTGCACCAACAGTTTTACAACTTTATGTCCTCATTGTGAGCTGTTTATTGTTAGATGCAGATGTTCCGACATTTACAGAAGTAGCAATAGCATAACACAATTCTCATCCAAATTGAAAAATGTAGGCTACATTCGTCTGAGGAAAGCGTGAGCTAACACAAGCGGTCATATTTAGCTATCTCCTGCCTGACTGAAACCATAATTTGAATTAGCTAGTAGCAATGACTATTTATCACATGACGCTTTTATGCTTTTCCGCATAAACCAAAAATAAGACTAGGCGACAAGATGTGTTGGGTCTGTTTGCAGTGTGCATGTTGAAGGCGAAGGGGGTGTGTCAACTACATCATTTGCTTCCCATCATTCACTTCCTGGATGTTTACTCAAAAGTGAACCATCCCTTTACCTCATTTTTGCTGTAACATCTTTGGTCTGACAGACGTTTACGTGACACCAGCATATAATGACAAGATGCTAATGTCTCCGCCCTAATGTTGTCCCAAAGGCAGGAAGGCAGGCGACAAGCTTACAGTTGAAGTCGGAAGTATACATATCCTTGAGTCATTAAAACTCGTTTTTCAACCACTCCACAAATTTCTTGTTAACAAACTATAGTTTTGTCAAGTCGGTTTGGACATCTACTTTGTGCATGACACAAGTCATTTTTCCAACAATTGTTTACAGACAGATTATTTCACTTATAATTCACTGTATCACAATTCCAGTGGGTCAGAAGTTTACATACACTAAGTTGACTGTGTCTTTAAACAGCTTGGAAAATACCAGAAAATGATGTCATGGCTTTAGAAGCTTCTGCTAGGCTAATTGACATAATTTGAGTCAATTGTAGGTGTATCTGTGGATGTATTTCAAGGCCTACCTTCAAATTCAGTGCCTCTTTGCTTGACATCATGGGAAAATCAATAGAAATCAGCCGAGACCCCAGAAAGAAATTGTAGACCTCCACAAGTCTGGTTCATACTTGAGAGCAATTTCCAAACACCTGAAGGTACCATGTTCATCTGTACAAACAATAGTACGCAAGTATAAACACCATGGGACCATCATACCGCTCAGGAAGGAGACGCGTTCTGTCTCCTAGAGATGAACGTACTTTAGTGCGAAAAATGCAAATCAATCCCAGAACAACAGCAAAGGACCTTGTGAAGATGCTGGAGGGAACAGGTACAAAAGTAACTATATCCACAGTAAAACAAGTCCTATATCCACATAATCTGAAAGGCCGCTCAGCAAGGAAGAAGCCAAAACCGCCATGAAAAAGCCAGACTACAGGTTTGCAACTGCACATGGGGACAAAGATCGTACTTTTTGGAGAAATGTGTTCTGGTCTGATGAAACAAAAATAGAACTGTTTGGCCATAATGACCATCGTTATGTTTGGAGGAAAAAGGGGGAGGCTTGCAAGCCGAAGAACACCATCCCAACAGTGAAGCACGGGGGTGGCATCATCATGTTGTGGGGGTACTGAACTCAATCCTATAGAAAATCTGTGGGCAGAACTGAAAAATCATGTGCGAGCAAGGAGGCCTACAAACCTGACCTACAAAACTGCCCCTGAACAAGGCAGTTAACCCACTGTTCCTAGGCCGTCATTGAAAATAAGAATTTGTTCTTAACTGGCTTGCCTAGTTAAATAAAGGTAAAATACAAAAAAAAAAAGATATAGCCGGCAAATAGCTTAGCATTAGCTCATCATAATCAATACAAAGTTCCAAAAAGTATTTTACACATATCATATTTGTCCATTACAATCTATGGACGAACCAGAATGCATGATTTGTCAATAGTACTTAAAAACATGTAAATAAAACAGTAAATAAAGAAATGATTACCACACAAACCAGTTTCTTTTAGTGATTTATTGATACAAGTGGCACGTGCCGGTGCTATGATACTGATAATTTGTCGCTAATTTGTTTATGTTTCTACCATTGTGGCTAGATGGAGTAGCTAGAGTTACAACAGCTGCGTCTAGTGGTTGTGTTTGTGTCAGCAATTGTTGACAACTGTAGCATTGTAGCGAACCCTAGCCCTAACCATTTTCCTAACCTTAACCTCATTCTCTTAACCTCCTACGTTAATTCACCTAACCTGCTGTGTTAGTTAGTTAGTCCCTAATGTTATGAAAGGGTAGGCTTTCGTTCTGTCAATACATTCCCTCTAAAAGGCACAAGTTTGGGGTCTAGTTCTTTGCTATGTGTGATGTGAAGACAGGATTTGTCCAGGACATTACGGTCTACACAGGGTCCACCACTGACATCCAACATTATGAGAGGCTTGGTGTGTGAGGCTTAGTGTGTCATTCTGGCTCCTCATCTCGGGAAGGGCCACACTTTGTATGTGGACAATTGATACAGCAGTCCCACATTATTCCAGCATCTTCTCTCCTACAGCACAGGGGCCTGTGACACAGTCCAGACTAACAGGAAGGGGATTCCGGCATTCGGATGCAGGAAGATGCAGAGAGGGGAGGTGGTGTTCAAGGAGAACGGTCAACAGCTGGCAGTAAAGTGGCATAACAAACGAGACTTCCATGTCCTCTCTACTGTCCATACAGCAACCATGTCGGCCACTGGGAAGGTGGACCACCTGACTGGAGAGAGAAAGGTCGAACCAGTTGTGTGCTTGACTATATTCCACACGAGGACGGTATTGAAGCCATGGAACATTTTCTTCTGCAACATGACCCTATTGAACTACCTTCCAGTGAATGTATTATCACATTGCTTGAAATAGTACTCACACAACTATTTCAAGTTCATATATTATTTCTTTATTCAGATGAAGGATACTGCTATGGGATCCCCTATGGCTCCTAACTATGCTAATTTGTATGTGGGTTACATGGAGAAACAGTCAGTTCTCAAACCTTTCAAAAAAGGTTTTTTCCCTAACGTTATGATTTGTTCTATGGAGGGGTGATGCAACACAGCTCCAGGCATTCCATGCTTTTCTTAACTCTTGTTCTGAGCACCTGAGATTGACTATGCAATCTGACACGTCAAATTAGTTTTCTTGATCTAATGATTTTGGATAGGAGGAGGATAATGTTCTATACATTGATCTTTACAGGAAACCTACTAATCCTAACAGTTTGTTGAGGGCTGATAGCTGTCACCCGCTTCCCTTGAAAAACAGTTTGCCCTACAGCCAATTCTTTTGAATCAAAAGAATTTGCAAAAAACAATCAGATTTCGACATAAATATGGCTGAGATGCAAAGAAAATTCAAGGAGAGGGGGTACAAAAATGGCAGATTAATACTGCCATTGAGAAAATCCAAAGGACAGTCTCGCAAAAATAAGAATTCTTGCTTTCTTACTACATGCAATTCAAAGTGCTCTGAACAAATTAAGGGAATCGTTCAAACATTGGCACATTCTAAGATCCGATGACAGTAATGTGTTTTCGGACCCTCCCTTGGTTGTATTCTCGCAGGGCAGAAATCTCAGAGATCAATTGGTAAACTCTGATTTACCACCCCCCCAAAAAAACGCACAACGTCTATTTGCGCCTCCACCGGATGGAAACTACAAGTGCAATGGCTGTGCTCAATGCAATGGCACTTACAAATGTAGATCCTTAAAACCCCCTCAAACAGGGAAACAGATCCCAATCAAAGGTGTTATCATGTGTTCCACTAAGGCAGTTATTTATCTTATAACTTGTCCTTGTGGTAAAAATTATGTGGGTAAAAGGAGGCGTGAATTATAGGAAAGAATCTCTGGGCATCATAGCACCATTAGGTGCAAAAACTTGATCAATTGATCATTAGAAAACCCTTTTGCAATTATGTTAGCACAGCTGAAAACTGTTGTCCTGATTAAAGAAACAATAAAACTGGCCTTCTTTAGACTAGTTGAGTATCTGGAGCATCAGCATTTGTGGGTTCGATTACAGGCTCAAAATGGCCAGAAACAAAGCACTTTCTTCTGAAACTTGTCAGTCTATTCTTGTTCTGAGAAATGAAGGCTATTCCATGCGAGAAATTACCAGGAAACTGAAGATCTCGTACAACGCTGTGTACTACTCCCTTCACAGAACAGCGCAAACTGGCTCTAACCAGAATAGAAAGAGGAGTGGGAGACCCCGGTGCACAAATGAGCAAGAGGACGAGTACATTAGTGTCTAGTTTGAGAAACAGACGCCTCACAAATCCTCAACTGCCAGCTTCATTAAATAGTACACGCAGAACACCAGTCTCAACATCAACAGTGAAGAGGCGACTCCGGGATGCTGGCCTTCTAGGCAGAGTTGCAAAGAAAAAGCCACATCTCAGACTGGCCAATAAAAAGAAAAGATTAAGATGTGCAAAGGAACACAGACACTGGACAGAGGCACCCATTCCCTGATTATCCTTTCCACTCCCTCATCCTCCTCACTCCCACTTCCTCTCCCCCATAAGTATTGGAGTGGCCATCACAAAGCCCTGACCTCAGAATTGAAAAAGCGTGTGCAAGCAAGGAGGCCTACAAACCTGACTCAGTTACACCAGCTCTGTCAGGAGGAATGGGACAAAATTCACCCAACTTTATTGTGGGAAGCTTGTGGAAGGCTACCCGAAACGTTTGACCTAAGTTAAACAATTTAAAGGCAATGCTACCAAATACTAATTGAGTGTATGTAAACTTCTGACCCACTGGGAATGTGATGAAAGAAATAAAAGCTGAAATAAATAATTCTCTCTACTATTATTCTGACATTCACATTCTTAAAATAAAGTGGTGATCCTAACTGACCTAAAACAGGGAATTTTTACAGGATTAAATGTCAGGAATTGTGAAAAAGTGAGTGTAAATGTATTTGACTATGTATGTAAACTGTGTATGTAAACTTCTGACTTCAACTGTACATATAACCTCAATTACCTCTACTAGCCTGTGCCCCCGCACATTGACTCTGTACCGGTACCCCCTTGCTACTGGTATTTTATCTGTTGCTCTTGAATTTGTTGTTATTTTCGATTTGTTATTAACAATTTTTTACTTAACACTTATTTTTCTAAAAACTGCATTGTTGGTCTGCATCTGTTGTATTCGACGCATGTGACAAATACAATTTTATTTGATTTCCAACTGACTAACCACTTGCTTATCCTAGAGTACACTTACCAGTTGAGTATTTAGGGATTTGTCCAAATACAGTGTGATCAACAACATGAATTAATGATTTTTCTTCTCTTCAAGCCACAACGCCCATTTGGAGGAGACCATAGATGGAGGCCCCTTTAACCACACGTCATGAGGAGGCCTCTCTTGAATGTAAGCTGTTGAATGAATAAAATGCAGATAACAATGACACTCTGTACTCCCTTTCTCACAATGGTACTCACACCTGGCTCTCAACTGTCCCTAGGTCCAAGATCACTCAACGGCTTATCCCATCAAATTGCACTGGTATATTTGGCCTTGTCTTTCTATTGTTTTAGGATTAGTACTAATGGAACAGCAGTTGAAAGGATCATCCTCGAACAGCTGGGGGAGCTCCACCTCAAGGTCTGACTAAACTTGTACAAGCAATAAGTACAAATGCAAGAGCTCCGCTGAGCCCAAGAACCCCAGAGGGATGAGGAGGACAGGGAACCCATACTGCCAATACTTACATTGGAGGAGCTCAATGACTTCCATGAGAGACTTGGCCGGGACAGCCATTTAAAAAAAAAATTGAATGTTCGCTATCACTTTCATGGGCTACATAGATGGATTCATAACAACTCTGTGTTATAGTATAATTAAACAAGGCACAAGGGAGTGTGGTATATGGCAAATATACTACGACTAAGGGCTGTTCTTATGCATGACGCATCACAGAGTACAGCCTGGATACAGCCCTTAACCGTGGTATATTGGCCATATATCACAAACCCCTGAGGGGCCTTACTGATGTTATAAACTGGTTACCAATGTAATTAGAGCAGTAAAAATACACGTTTTGTTATACCCATGGTATAAGGTCTGATATACCACAGCTGTCAGCCAATCAGCATTCAGGGCTCGAACCACCCAGTTTATAATTCTTAATGACCTTTATGTGTTCTAGCACAGCCTTTTTCTCGACCCAGTCAGGGTCCATCAGTTGTTCCATATATTTGATATACTCTAACACTAGTACATCCAGCAGCATTTAAGGTGTGCATAGTGTTGGAATACAGTACATTTGAAATGGCTGCAGCGCCCGAGGAATGGGTTAAGAAAAGCTGTTCGAGCCTACCTCAAAACACACCTGATTCAACTAAAATGAGGAGTTGATTAGTTGAGTCAGGTGTTAGTGCAGGGTTGGAACTGTATTAGTGTGCAGACACATATCTGGTAAGACTTGAACTAGTATGTTCTGAAAGTATAACAGGCAGATATGAAAGACAATATAATTCAATTTAACATTTTAAACAGATCTCAAAGTTATCCATAACTGGGGGTAATGATGTAAAAAAGACAGTGGGGCGGATGTGTGGGAAGGTTTTCGGATCTGACCTAGCCGCCCAATTAAATTGGTGCGGGAGAGGACAGAAGATTGGCATCAAGACGAGACCAGTGAAGGACATCATAGTGGGTAGGTTCAACCATTACTGTGATATTTTTCTGTTTTATTAGTAAGTGAAGATTTGTAAATCAAATGGGTGTTCTAATACAGAAGCATTTAGAAATCAGCTAGTTTAAAGACAACAGAGAGAGCCCACCCACAGCACTCACTGTTCTAACAACCACAACAAACGTGGTATATTCCACCTTGCCTTATCCTCAATAATTGTGCTATGCATGTTCAGTTGTCTCCGGCTGGAGCAGCCTTGTACTTTTTTAATTGTCAAATAAATTCAAACAATCAATCCCTCCAGCCAATACCAACACCAATTCAATGCCTTTAAAGTGTACAAGTGAATACTTTTGGAAAACTGTGGAGAATTAGGATGCAGCCCATCACCACTCTTGTTAAATAGAAATGTACTGATACTTTTTTGCTTAATATTTTCTGTTAGAAATGACAGAAGCTGATGTAGAGAAACCCATTCAAAATTGTCTCTGACTGATCCAAGACAAAGCAAAAGGGAGGCAAATAAGGCCCAGTGGACTAGTGGAAGAGAGAGCAGAACAAGAAAGTAATTAAAGGTAGGCCTACTGATCAAGCTACAGCAGAGATGTACAGTGAGGGAAAAAAGTATTTGATCCCCTGCTGATTTTGTACGTTTGCCCACTGACAAAGAAATGATCAGTCTATAATTATAATGGTAGGTTTATTTGAACAGTGAGAGACAGAATAACAATAAAAAAAATCCAGAAAAACGCATGTGAAAAATGTTATAAATTGATTTGCATTCTAATGAGGGAAATAAGTATTTGACCCCCTCTCAATCAGAAAGATTTCTGGCTCCCAGGTGTCTTTTATACAGGTAACGAGCTGAGATTAGGAGCACACTCTTAAAGGGAGTGCTCCTAATCTCAGCTTGTTACCTGTATAAAAGACACCTGTCCACAGAAGCAATCAATGAATCAGATTCCAAACTCTCCACCATGGCCAAGACCAAAGAGCTCTCCAATGATGTCAGGGGCAAGATTGTAGACCTACAGAAGGCTGGAATGGGCAACAATTGGTAACACACTACGCCGTGAAGGACTGAAATCCTGCAGCGCCCGCAAGGTCCCCCTGCTCAGGAAAGCACATATACATGCCAGTCTGAAGTTTGCCAATGAACATCTGAATGATTCAGAGGACAACTGGGTGAAAGTGTTGTGGTCAGATGAGACCAAAATGGAGCTCTTTGGCATCAACTCAACTCGCCGTGTTTGGAGGAGGAGGAATGCTGCCTATGACCCCAAGAACACCATCCCCACCGTCAAACATGGAGGTGGAAACATTATGCTTTGGGGGTGTTTTTCTGCTAAGGGGACAGGACAACTTCACCGCATCAAAGGGATGATGGACAGGGCCATGTACTGTCAAATCAGAACCTCCTTCCCTCAGCCAGGGCATTGAAAATGGGTCTGGGATCGGTATTCCAGCATGACAATGACCCAAAACACACAGCCAAGGCAACAAAGGAGTGGCTCTAGATGAAGCACATTAAGGTCCTAGAGTGGCCTAGCCAATCTGTGGAGGGAGCTGAAGGTTCGAGTTGCCAAACGTCAGCCTCGAAACCTTAATGACTTAGAGAAGATCTGCAAAGAGGAGTGGGACAAAATCCCTCCTGAGATGTGTGCAAACCTGGTGGCCAACTACAAGAAACGTCTGACCTCTGTGATTGCCAACAAGGGTTTTGCCACCAAGTACTAAGTCATGTTTTGCAGAGGGGTCAAATACCTATTTCCCTCATTAAAATGCAAATCAATTTATAAAATGTTTCACGTGTTTTTCTGATTTTTTTTTGTTATTCTGTCTCTCACTGTTCAAATAAACCTACCATTAAAATTGTAGACTGATCATTTCTTTGTCAGTGGGCAAACATACAAAATCAGCAGGGGATCAAATACTTTTTTCCCTCACTGTAGTTTCTCATATGCCCATCTACAATAAGTTCTTGTTTGTCTCCCTCTCTCAAACAGGCTGGCATTTCAAGTCTGCCAGCGGACTCTCGTTGAATCCCAAACGAACCCCTTGCCCCAACCAACTTGCTAGGAGGACCCTCCGTTTTCACGTGTTGATGCTGAGGGTGCTGATGAAACTGAGGGTGACTTCCTGAAAGTGACAAGGGGATTAATAAAACTTCGGGACACACTTGTGACTTGAATTAGAATAAATGTAGCTCCACTGTGATGAGACTGCAATGCTGACATGAGGGAGGTGCCAGAAATGTAGTCAAACTTTAATGAGATTTTTAATTACTTAAATATAGTCTAGGCTAAACACCAGTCATGTTTGACAAATGTAATGTTAACCAACATTATCGTCTTGATTCTGTCGACATAGGCAAGGCAGGGTTTATTAAGATCAAATGGTCACAAGAACGGAGAGAAAGGGCAGTGCCAATTGTATTTATTTTTATTTAACTATGCAAGTCAGTTAAGAACAAATTATTATTTGCAATGATGGCCAGCCGAAAAGCCAAAAGGCCTCCTGCGGGGATGGGGGTGGGGATTAAAATGAAATTGAAACCAACATTTTCTCTTCTGTTGGTTTTCAAATAAACTTTATTTTTGATGTCCAGAAGCCAAACACACAATCCTAATCATATTATCAAATCAAACTTTATTTGCCACAGGCACCGGATACAAAGAGTGTAGACTTTACCATGAAATGCTTACTTACAAGCTCTTGACCAACAGTGCAGTTCAAGAAGAAGAAAATATTTACCAAGTAGTCTAAAATAAAAGTAATAATAAAAACAGATTGTGGACTGTGAACTGGTTGGTGAATTCCCCCCTTTCCCACAGTGTGTAAATCTCCCTAATAAATTCCCCATTTGTATTCTAGTTGTGCTTCGTGTGCGTGTTTGGTTATTGAACCCCACCCCCTTGAGCCTGCTACAATATCTTTGACTGGGCTGAGCAGGAGCTGCCCTCCCGTAGGGGTGGGAGGGCCAAGAGGCGGCAGAAGGGAGTACTTGGGTTGGGGTGTAGGGTTGGAGCATCGCCTAAAGGTAGGGAGGGGTAGTTCCTCTTGCTGCTCCATAGGCAAATACCATGGTCTTGTACTGAATGCGAGCTTTGAATCTAGTGGAGTGTGCGGAGGAGCGGGGTGACATGGGACAACTTGGGAAGGTTGAACACCAGGTTGGCTGTGGCCTTCTGGATAAGTTGCAGGGGTTTAATGGCACAAGTGGGGAGCCGAGCCAACAACGAGCTGCAGTATTCCAGATGGGAGAATGACAAGTGCGTGGATTAGGACCTGCACCGCTTCCTGTATGAGGTAGGGTTGTATTCTACGGATGTTGTAGAGCAGTGGTCACCAACCGGTTGATCGCGATCGACTGGTCGATCTTCAAGCCATTCCTAGTCGATCACCAAACATTTCTCTAGGAAAGCCAACGATAAAGGCTTGCACTCCTTTTCTTTCCCGCTGTTGGTGGTAGGTGAACTTAATTCAGAAGCCCCCGGCGGACCTGGGAGAGTACTGCCTACTGCCCTGGCCAATCGGATAGCTCAAATCACTGTGCCACAGCAAAGTTTGATACTAGTCTACTTGATAGTTCATAACTTAGAAAACCATGACCAGAGATAGGCTGTCAAAGAATACAACAAAGAGATGCTGTTTTATGACTGAGTTTGTGTTTTTCTTCAGCACTCTCAACACGGATAAAATTAAACACTTTTACAAAACATAAAACCCACTTCTCCCCACTCGCGCTGCAGCTGAAATTAATTAGTAGCCAAGTGTATTGATAGGCCTATGTTTTTATTACAAGCAGCTCATTGTGTCTTTTTTTTGTATTGTGAAATATTTAACTTTCTCTGGTCATAGGAACAACATACATTTTTGCATGAGGCAGATGCGGATTGCGATGTGACTCAACTTTTGCCATCAGGTGGAAGACGGTGGCCCCTCTCTCTGGTCAGTCTAACCGGAGAAAAGGAGCGAGCAGGGATGTGAGAGGCGGACCATCTGCTGCTCTCGCCCTCCCTCCGCTCAGACTAATGCTGTGGTAAAAACAACTGGGAACTCTGAAATCTTTGGCTTCCAACTTCAGTGCGTTCAAGAGAACTGGGAACTCTGAAAAAAATTGTTCAAACTGGGAAAAATAGTTTTGAACATTTATCCAACTTGGATTTCCAAGATGGAAACTTCTAGAGCTCTGACCTGAAAATCACGGACATCATGAATTGACTTATTTCTTTTTCGAGTTCCTAGTTGTCTTGAAAGCACCATGACCATTAGACGCAGGTACCACCAGTCCAGTAAAATCAAAAAGCTCAGCTGTGCCTCACAAGCGCTACACAAACTTAATTTTATTATCAAAGTGTCGTGACGTTGGATTGATTAATGTGAAGACTGCTGTTCATTGAATGATTAACTGTTTATAATTATGTGATTAAATTAATCAGGTAATCTTTAACTCATTAACCTGGGGCACCATGGGAAAGTTTTGGCTTTATTGAGTTTCTGTTTCCCAAATGAACTCAAAGAATATCAGAATATCGATTTTACAACAGTCGCTAATTAATTAATTTTCTTCTACACCCTCATTCTGAACGTTGCATAATCCGGGAATCTGCACAAACCCGAGTCTCACTAAATAAGTCCGTACAACACTAATTGAGTTGATTATTTATTTACTAACCAGCTAAAATGATAATATACGATACACATACATAAACACACAGTCTAGGCTATTGATTAGAACTTAGTACAATATGGGCCAACACAATATGACACGTGTTACACAAAATGGGGATTTCAAAAGAGAGAGAAAGAAAGAGTGCACGAGAGAAAAGCACACTTGGGTACATTTGTAAACTATGCTTATTTTAACCCTAACCTTGCCCCGAACTGCCACTCTTATGAGTCAGAATATAATGATGTAATTATGTGTCGAAGGTCTCCGATGGGGTGTCTCTTTGTGGACCGGGTTCCGACTTCTCTGATGGCGACACTTCTGTTGTTACCGGGTGTAACTCTCTGATTGTCCACCAGATGTTAGTGTCCTTTCTCTTAGTGGTCTGTTTCCTCGCACTTGTTCAGAAAGAGGGGTCTTCTGAGGATGGCTAATCAGCCATTTAGGGGGTTCCAGCGTGGGAATGAAAGCAGTGTAGACACACAATTCCTTGGAGAGAATAACCGGGTGCTTGAATACCCCCTCTTAGACACAACTACTCATCCATAGCATAGATTGTTAAAAGGTTCCTTTGTCTTCGTCAACCTCGTGTTGCCTTTTGGGGTTACAACTAATCAGACCTTGGCTGCAGCTCGTGGTCCCTAGTCATGATGTTAATTCTTAACTCACATGTTTTATACCCTCGAAATGGGCGTTTCCAAGTTCTCTGGATGTAACTAGTTACGAGGCAAGGTCTGGATTTTACTCAGATCCAATTTAGACAACTAACTTCACATTTCAACTTTTCAAAATAAATTATCTTTGATCTGGACAATTTCCACACAACGTACAGTATGCAAACATCAAGTACATATTGTGAAAACTCTTCAAGTTACAATGTTTTTGTTATAACATCGTCATTTAACTTTTAATAACATAACAAAAACGACATTCATTTTCATATTCCATCTATCGTCATTACTACCATTTCGGCTGACTAAACATTTGTCCCAAAGTACATGTATTGCATGTTACTGTTCAGAGGTATGTTCTCCATAGGCCCATCATACATTCCATTCCTCCGTACTGAGAGGACAAAGGGATTTTGTCTGCTGCCTTACCATGGGCGGCAGGTGTCATAAAAAAAACACCTCTACACCTTTCGATCTCTCCTCGGCTGGTGGGTGTGAGAGATATCTCTGTAGGATTATGGTACACAGTAACCTGACACGCACAGGCCAGTCATGACAAAAGCTTAAGTTTTGAAATACGATATGATCTAAGAAGAACAAAATTGGCGGACCAAATATATAGCCAATAAGCTGTGATAATGTATTAGGCCTACTGCAAAAACCTAAATCCAACAGAACAGTTTTTAATAGGTTAATGTTACATTTTGTAAGTCATGGTAGATTGCTTTTTGACTGCAAAAGTGATTTTGACTCAGAAAAGGTTGGTGACCACTGTTGTAGAGCATGAACCTGCAGGAGTGAATCACTACTTAAATGTTTGCAGAGAATGACAGCGTTTTGTCCAGCGTACACCAAGGTTCTTTGCACTCTGGGAGAGGTACACAGTGGAGTTGTCAACCATGATGGAGAGGTCATGGAGCAGGCATGCCTTCCCCGGGAGGAAAAGCAGCTCCGTATTGACGGGGTTGAGGTGGTGGACCGACATCCAAGCTGAGATATCTGCCAGGCACGCAAAGATGCGTGTCACCACCTGGGTGTCAAGAAGGGGGGAAGGAGAAAAATAGTTGTGTCAACTGCATAGCAGTGATAGCAGAGACCATGTGAGGATATGATGGAGCCGACTGACTTGTACAGAGAGAACAGGAGAGAGCCTAGAATCGAGCCCTGGGAATACCAGTAGCAAGCTCTCTCAGAAGTCACTGTAGCTACAGTGGAAAAAACAAGGTGTACTAATGTGACACCATTCAACCACCTGGCTTCTGTGTGTGTATCTTGGCTTAGCAGATCTCGATTCAGTTGGTGAGTAATTAACTGAAGACTGACCTCTAATGGGGAGAGACTTTAGGTCACATTGTTTAAAGAAGTTCGATCTCAAGTAATAACAAGTACATATATGGTAAAGTATATGCACAACTGGAGGTCAACTGGAGGTCAACTGGAGGTCAAATGGAGCCTGTGACTGAATCATAGATTGTTCTATATTAAATGCATTAAGTGATTTATAGATCTTTTTTATTATTTTATTATTAATACACAAATAATGTTACAATAATAAATTGACCATTTTACTTTGATTTACAATGGTCTCCAACAAAATCTTGGGTTGCATCACAGCATCTCCAGACTCCGAGCTGCGTTGTGCTTAAGAACAGCCCTTAGCCGTGGTATATTGGCCATATGCCACACCCCCCTCGGGTCTTATTGCTTAATTCTAGTCATGACCATCCTATTCAACTATTGCTGTACATTTACTAATCTATCTATGTATTCTTCAGATATACTAAATTTTCTATCCACATATTGTCCATAATGTCTATACATCAAATTGTATTGGTCACATACACATGTTTAGCAGATGTTATTGAGGGTGTAGAAAAATGCTTGTGTTTCTAGCTTAAACAGTGCAGTAATATCTAACAAGTAATATCTAACAATTTCACAACAATACACACATATAAAGTAAAGGAATGGAATTAAGAAAATATAAATATTTGGACGAGCAATGTCGGAGCGGCATAGACTAAAATACTGTAGAATAGAATACAGTATATACATGTGAGATGAGTAATGCAAAATATGTAAACATTATTAATGTGACTAGCGTTCCATTATTAAAGTGGCCAGTTATGCACCTGTACTGACGTCGCCTTCTGGATGATAGCGGGGTGAACAGGTAGTGGCTCTGCTGGTTGTTGTCCTTGATGGTCTTTTTGGCCTTCCTGTGACAACGGGTGCTGTACGTGTCCTGGAGGGAAGGTAGTTTTCCCCCAATGATGCGTTTGGCAGACCGCACCACCCTTTAGAGAGCCTTGCGGTTGCGGGTGGTGCAGTTGCCGTACCTGGCGGTGATACAGTCCGACAGGATGCTCTCAATGGTGCATCTGTAAAGGTTTGTGAGGGTTTTAGGAGCGAAGTCAAATTTCTTAAGCCTCCTGAGGTTGAAGAGGCAATGTTGCGCCTTCTTCTCCCCACTGTCTGTGTGGGTGGACCATTTCAGTTTGTCAGTGATTTGTACGCCGAGGAACTTGAAGCTTTCCACCTTCTCCACTGTGGTCCTATGCATGTGGATAGGGGGGTGCTCGCTCTGCTGTTTCCTGAAGTCCACAATCAGCTCCTTTGTTTTGTTGACGTTGAGTGAGAGGTTATTATCCTGTCACCACACTCCCAGGGCACTCACCTCCTCCCTATAGGCTGTCTCGTCATTGTTGGTAATCAGGCCTACTACTGTAGTGTCTTCCGCAAACTTGATGATTGAGTTGGAGGCGTGCTTGGCCACACAGTCATGGGTGAACAGGGAGTGCCGGAGGGGGCTGAGCAAACATCCTTTTGGGAACCCTGTGTTAAGGATCAGCGATGTTGAGCTGTTGTTTCCTATCTTCATCACCTGGGGGCGGCCCGTCAGGAAGTCCAGGACCCAGTTGCACTGGGCGAGGTTGAGCTTGTCAACATTATTATCCAGAGACTGAACATTAGCGAGTAATATACTCGGAATCGGTGGATGGTGTGCGCTCCTGCTGAGTCGGACTAGGAGTCCACTCCGAATACCTCTTCTCCGCCGGGCTGTGTTTTGAATCAAATTCTGGAATCAGTTCAATTGCAAAGGGGGGTACGAACAAAGGATCCAATTCGGGAAAGTCGTATTCCCATCACAGACGCCTTGACTTCTAGCCTTACTCTAAAATTGATTAAATAGTTTTTTCCCCTCATCAATCTACACACAATACCCCATAATAACAAGGCAAATATATATATATTTTTTGCAAAAAACTGAAATCTCATATACATAAGTATTCAGACCCTTTACTCAGTACTTTGTTGAAGCACCTTTGGCAGCGTTTACAGCTTTGAGTCTTCTTGGGTATGACGCTACATGGTTGGCACACCTCTATTTGGGGAGTTTCTCCCATCCTTCTCTGCAGATCCTCTCAAGCTCTGTCAGGTTGGATGGGAAGCATCATTGCACTGCTATTTTCAGGTCTCTCCAGAGATGTTCGACCGGGTTCAAGTCCGGGCTCTGGCTGGGCCACTCAAGGACATTCAGAGACTTGTCCCGAAGCCACTCCTGCATTGACATGGCTGTGTGCTTAGGGTCGTTGTCCTGTTGGAAGGTGAAACTTCGCCTCTGCTCTTGCTCAAGGATCTTTCTGTACTTTGCTCCATTCGTCTTTCCCTCGATTCTGACTAGTCGCCCAGTACCTTCCGCTGAAAATCATTCACACATCATGATGCTGCCACCACCATGCTTCACCGTAGGGATTGTGCTAGGCTTCCTCCAGTGATGCTTGGCATTCAGGCCAAAGAGCTTAATCTTGGTTTCATCAGACCAGAGAATCTCATGGTTTCTCATGGTTTGAGATTCCTTTAGGTGCCTTTTGGAAAACTCCAAGCAGGCTGTCATGTGTCTTTTACTGAGGAGTGGCTTCCATCTGGCCACTACCATAAAGGCCTGATTGGTGGAGTGCTGCAGAGATGGTTGTCCTTCTGGGAGGTTCTCCCATTTCCACAGAGGAACTCTGTAGCTCTGTCAGAGTGACCATCGTGTTCTTGGTCACTTTCCTGACCAAGGCCCTTCTTCCCCGATTGCTCAGTTTGACTGGGCAGCCAGCTCTTGGAAGAGTCTTGGTGCTTCCAAACTTCTTTCATTTAAGATTGATGGAGGCCACAGTGTTCTTGGGGACCTTCAATGCTGCAGAACTGTTTTGGTACCCTTCTCAGATCTGTGCCTCGACACAATCCTGTCTCGGCACTCTACGGACAATTCCTTCGTCCTCATGGCTTGGTTTTTGCTGTGGGACCTTACATAGACAGGTGTGTGCCTTTCTAAATCATGTCCAATCAATCGAATTTTCCATAGGTGGACTCCAATCAAGGATGATCAATGGAAACCACATGCACCTGAGCTCAATTTCGAGACTCATAGCAAAGGGTCTGAATACTTGTGTAAATTAGGTATTTCTGTTTTTTTTTCCTTTTTATAAATTTGCCAACATTCTGAATTCCTGTTTTCACTTTGTCATTATGGGGTTTTGTGTGTGGATTGCTGGAAAAAAAAAACATTTTAGAATAAGGCTGTGACAAAATGTGGGAAAAATGAAGGGGTCTGCATACTTCCGAATGCACTATATGTACATATAATATTTAATATATAATTCCATTCTGTACTTATAGATTTGTGTGTGTTGTTGTGTATTGTTAGATGTTACTGCACCGTTGGAGCCAGGAACACAAGCATTTCACTACACTCGCAATAACATCCGCTAAATATGTGCCGGGGCGCCACTTTTGTTTTCGAAGTGGGGAGAACATAACCTGGCGGGGGATCTGGGAGTCCTCCCCCAGAATGTTTTTGGGCATCTAAAGCTCATTTCCTGCATTTTTACACAATCCAATATGCTGTCTCCATTTAGATCAACAAGTAAGAAAAAATGCCCACAGTCATCAAACTAGGTAAAAGATCATTATTAAATATGTTTAAGTGGTTAAGAAGACTGAACTAGATCATAGGTAATTCAATAATATATACTGTGTTGCACCTTTAACCAGTAGCCTAACAAATTAACAAATTATTGTCTTCATTAAGACATCCTTTACATCAAATTTCAGACCGACCAGCCAGCCCAAGCCATCTGCACGCCGACCCCCACCAGTCTAGTCAATAACAAATATTTCTCCCAACACAATTTGAACTATGCTCAACTCTCATGTGCTGGTCCAGCCAGCCTTTGTTATGGATTATATGTTTTAATGACTAAATGTTTGTACTAGTAAGTAAATACTAAGAATATTCCATTCTGAAAATGTATGCAATAGAGATAGGGTTATAAGACAAATGGTAATTCAATTGATATGTGTGTGTCTAGAAATGAATATTGTGTGGAGAGTGGAACAGGATGGTACGACTTGCGAGAAGGAGTCTGTGAGAACAAAGCATTCTTAGTTCTAATCAGACATATGTGGGAAGCCTTCTGGTCCTTGGGACGGGAGGGACGGTTAGGAGCTGTCCAAGGTTGACTTATGTTGCAAAGATTGTGATAAGGAATGAATGGGTACTGTGGGAAAACACTATTTCTCAGAGAGGGTGGGGCATTTGTATCTTTTGTATTTCAACTTGTACAATATAAAAAGACTGTGTACACCTTTGAAAATCAGAGCTCTCGCGTGAATAAACACTTTTACATTTGACCATTGTAGATTGGGCCTCTGTTTGTCTCATTTCAACCAGTATCTTACAAATACTGGGTAACAGACAGAGTTTGTTTAATTGAAGTTAACATTGAGAACAACATTTCCATAACAGCCTTCCAGAAGATTTGCCTTCACACAGCCTGTCTGCACGCTCTGTGGTCCTAAATTCAGCCGGCTGAACACTCCAAACAGCCTACCCGGCCGCTCGGAGGCATCCGTATGTTCCAAAAGCACACCATTGCCAATTTTTGTATCACATTGCAATCATAAAACTGGACGGGACAAAAATGCAATTTCAGAATGTGGGAGGAACCCCCTGTTCCCAGTGAAAGTTGCACCCATTAATATGTATGTGACCAATACAATTTGATTTGATTTGATTTTGACTCATAACAAGTATTCACCGAAAGTGACCTTATCAATTGCTCATACAAACTAAGGTCAGTGAGGTGTGTAATGACTGTTTAAAACTGCTGTTCCTGGTAGTTGGTTGGCTGGTATTTCATGTTGGTTTTGGTGTCACACACAATGATTTCTGTTTAGTGTTTTTTTTTGTTTTGTTTTTTACAACCCTTCTCGTTTTGTTTGGCGGAGGTTTTATGAAGTCCCTAGAGAAAAGCAGCTTTCATAAAGCCTCAATCCTGAGTTTGCATTTCAGCCCAATGGCACCCCAGGTACTTGATGTGGTATAAAGATGAGCGATGGGGCTAAACTCATTGACTGATAGAGTAATACAACCTTATTTTTTGGGGTTATAATAGGGCAAGACAGTAGAAGCTCATGATGCATTTATAAACTCAGCAAAAAAAGAAACGTCCCTTTTTCAGGACCATGTCTTTCAAAGATAATTCGTAAAAATCCAAATAACTTCACAGATCTTCTTTGTAAAGAGTTTAAACACTGTTTCCCATGCTTGTTCAATGAACTATAAACAATTAATAAACATGCACCTGTGGAACGATCGTTAAGACACTAACAGCTTACATACAGTAGGTAAATAAGGTCACAGTTATGAACATTTACGACACTAAAGAGGCCTTTCTACTGACTCTGAAAAACACCAAAAGAAAGATGCCCAGGGTCCCTGCTCATCTGCGTGAACGTCCTTAGGCATGCTGCAAGGAGGCATGAGGACTGCAGATGTGGCCAGGGCAATAAATTGCAATGTCCGTACTGTGAGACGCCTAAGACAGAGCTACAGGATGGACAGCTGATCGTCCTCGCAGTGGCAGACCACGTGTAACAACACCTTCACAGGATTGGTACATCCAAACATCACACCTGCGGGACAGGTACAGGATGGCAACAACAACTGCCCCGAGTTACACCAGGAACGCACAATCCCTCCATCAGTGATCAGACTGTCTGCAATAGGCTGAGAGAGGCTGGACTGAGGGCCCTTTGTTCCCTCAATCTACCCTCACGCTGAGTTGCGCAAGACAGATCGGGTTTCAAGCATCTGGTCAGCACTTCCTGGCTTTGAGTCAACAGATTCTGATAGCGGTGACGAACAATGTCTTAGGCCAACCAGAACACAGGCTGTAAAAGAGAGTAAAGACAAACCCCCAGTGACAATAATCACACATAAATCAGCATCTCCAAAACATGGCATACTTGAATAAAAGGTTTATAGAGCTGTGGGTGGTGAAGAGGAAGATGTGGCCGATGGATGGAGAGCCGTACATGTTTTCCTTAAGGGTCTGACCAAAGCTACCACCAATTGGTCCAAGAGGCTTCTAAACAGCTTCTATCCCCAAGCCATAACACTCCTGAACATCTAAACAAATGGCTACACAGACTATTTGACATGCCCCCCTTTTACGCTGCTGCTACTCTCTGTTATTATCTATGCATAGTCACTTTAATAACTCTACCTACATGTACATATTACCTCAATTACCTTGATTAACCGGTGCCCCCGCACATTGACTCTGTACCGGTACCCCCTGTATATAGCCTCGCTATTGTTATTTTACTGCTGCTCTTTAATTATTTGTTACTTTTGTGTGTATTTTTCTTAACTGCATTGTTGGTTAAGGATATAATAAATTACTTTTTCTAACCAAATACCCATGGATTGTCTTCGTTGGACACTTAGGAAGCCCTCTGCAAAAGTTCTACAAAAGGTAAGGCACAGGTTTTCCCTGTGAAATGCATTTTCTATTGACCGCGCTGGCTAAAGATTTCATGGTTATGGAAAATATTGAAGGTGCTACCCTCAAACAATCAAATGTAGTGCTTTCGCCGTAAAGCCTTTTTGAAATCCGATGTGACAACACTGTGATATTGCCAAGAAGCAGAGCTTTTTATGAGTATGAAACACTTGTATATGGGTGCATTTTTAATAATTCAACTTTGGGATTTTGTCTTGCATTTCACCTGGTAGTGTCGGGGTTGGGGCGCTATCGCACCACCCATCCCTAAGAAGTTAAAGGCTTATAGGTAAGCATTTCACTGTAAGGTAACACTGTAACACCTGTTGTATTCGGCGCATGTGACATATACAATTTGATTCTATTTTTTATTTGATTTAGGTAGAGATAACCAAATGTGTCCAAAAACCGAAAGAGCAGTTTGTTGAATTTGAAGGTTCAGAGCAGAGGTGGTTGGACACAGTGGGTTACCCAACATGGAAGATGAAGATGCACTCAACTCATACAAAAATGGGGCAATCACACATCAGTTGATGCAATCCATTCATGATGATTTGTGCAAAACTTTTGTTTCCACAACTACTGAATGGGAGGGACAAAACTAAGGCGACATCATCGACAGGCTGTCAGACTGGACAGAGACATCAATCAACATAATAAACCGGCTGTTGTCAGAGTTGTGCAGGTTCCGGGTGAAACCAACAACATTATTTGTTCACCAGAAGAGAAACCTGGTGTATGTCATTGCGGGATTTCTGGTCACTGGCAACGAGAATGACGGAAAAGAAAACGTGTTCTTATGAGAAGTGGTCAGGAGAAGCAGGGTCCGTCTAAGGGCAAATGGAAACAGGACAACAGGCCCAACGACACAATGCTGATGCAGACATTTAAGGAGCTTTCTCCAGCTCAGCAGCAGAGTTTGCTGGATGCCGTGGAGGTAAACTAACAGACCCCTCTTATGTCCCATCTCAGCAGGTGAACATATGAAACCGGATGGAATATATGTAAATATGATGGTTAACAACTTTGCAGTAGATTTCTTTGGTAGATACGGGTGCTGAAGTCACTGTATTGCCCATTTCTTATGCAAAACATATACAGTGGGCTCCAAATTACTGGCACCCCAGACTGGCAATGCACAAACAATACTATAATTGTAGAGATAAACTGAAAATACCAACATGTGAGAAATACTGTATTTATTAATGTTTCAATGGAACCCACCAAAATCATTTATTGATTTAATTAAAAGTCAATGTCCTCCAAATCAAGGTTTCACAATTAATGGCACCCTTAAATATTATTCTAAATAACATCTAACAAATTAAACCAGGAATTAAATTTCACTTATTTAAGTTTAAGTGTTAAGGAACTATATTGAGCCATTACATCACTTCCTGCTTCACTAGGGTATAAAAATGAGGTAACTGTCACGATCTTCAGTAAGGGACAGACCAAGGCACAGCGAGGTATCCAGTATACATGTTTTATTTCTCCACGTGACTGGGCAAAAACAACAAAATGAACGTAACGAAGATCGTGAGATACTGAACATGACTAACATACACCAAGCTATGCTCAAACAATAACCCACAAAACCTAATAGAAAACCCCAAACATATATATGGTTCCCAATTAGAGACAACGACACACAGCTGCCTCTAATTGGGAACCATTACCCCAACATAGAAATATATCACCTAGAACATAAAAAACCCTACACCAAAAACAAAACTAAACACACCAGCCTGTCTTCTCAGGCCTGGACGTGACAGTAACACGCATGCAATATCCCTTTATCATCCAACACCATGAAGAAAAGAAAAGAACTGGCAGTTCAAAAGAGACAGATGGACGTAGACCTTCATAAATCTGGTAATGGCTACAAGAAAATCCACAAATGATTTAATATACCACTGAGCACTGTCAGGGCAATTGTGAAAATATAAAAAATATATGGAACAGTTGAAAACCTCACGGGTAGAGAACGCAAATGCTTTTTGCCGATCGTGAGAGAAGCAACAAAATCCAAGAATCACTGTGAAAGAATTGCAGGCCTTGGTGGTGTCTTGGGGTCACCAGGTTTCAAAAAGCATCATCAGACGCCACCTCCACAACCACAGGCTCTTTGGAAGGGTTGCCAGAAGAAAGCCCTTTCTGACCCCAAGACACAGACGCAAGTGCTTGGAGTTTGCCAAACGTCATTTAAACTATGATTGGAAGAAGGTGCTCTGGTCAGATGAGACCAAAATTGAACGTTTTGGTCAGATACAGCATCAGCATGTTTGGTGTCAAAACAGAGATGCATACAAGGAGAAGCACCTCATACCCACGGTAAAATATGGTTGTGGGTCAGTGATGTTTTGGGGCTGTTTTAATTCCAGAGGTCCAGAGGCAATGGTTAAGATTGATGCCATAATGAATTCCACCAAGTATCAGGCAATTTTGGCTGAAAATCTGGTTGCCTCTGCCAGAAGGCTGGGACTTGGCCGTATGTGGACTTTCCAACAAGAGAATGACTCAAAACATACCTCAAGATCCACACAGAAATGGTTCTGTGACAATAAAATCAATGTTCTGCCTTGGTCATCTCAGTCGCCGGACCTCAATCAAATCGAAAACCTGAGTTGAAGAGGGCAGTTGAGAAGCGCAAACCCAAGAATGTGAAGGATCTTGTAAGGATCTGCATAGAGGAATGTTCCAAAATCCCTCAAAATGTGTTTCTGTCAGGCTAAGTGTGACTGGTGAAAGGAGTCAGGCGCAGGAGAGCAGAAATGCGTGTACAAGGTATTTTAATAGAGACGCACCACTACCAAAAATAGAATCTATCTGGTGCGGGAAAAATACCTGTCACAAAAACTACAGGCGTAAATATAACAAAACCCGATAACAGAACCAGCCGTCAGAAATGCCAGAACATAAACAATCACGCACACAAACAGAGGGTTAAATAATGAACATGTAATTGGGGAATTGAAACCAGGTGTGAAAAAAACCAAAGACAAAACAAATGGAAATTGAAAAATGGATCGTCAATGGCTAGTAGACCGGTGACGTCGACCGACAAACGCCGCCCGAACAAGGAGAGGGACCGAGTTCTGCGGAAGTCGTGACAGTTCCTTAACCTTGTCAAACATTACAGGACAATACCATGCTGTTATCCTTGCCAGAGGTGGTTGCACCAAATACTAAATGAGGAGTGCCAATAATTATGAAACCTTGATTTGGGTGAAATGCATTTTGTATTAAATAATTGTATGATTTTGGTGGGTTCCATTGAAACATCAATAAAGTACAGTATTTCTCACATGTTGGTACTTTGAGTTTATCTCTATAATTATATTGTTTATATTTTGTTAAGTATTGTTTGTGCATTGCCAGTCAGGGGTGCCAGTAATTTTGGAGCCCACTGTATGTCCTCAGTACACAGGCAAGAAGATGAGAGCAACAGGAGTTGGGAGGGGGGAGACAGATATGAAGCAGACCAAACAATTATAAATTTCTATTGGTCCAATGAAGATTGATGCAGGGGTGTGGATAGGCTCCTTTGAACAACCTATTGTAGGCCTTGATGTTATTATGCAACTTGACTCTACACTGAACATCTCTGAAGGAAAGGTGACGTGGCAAATTAGACAACTGCAGGAATGTACAGTTCAGAACCATCAGATTTGGACATGGAACCAGTGTGCTTGACAGGTGTTGCCCCACCTTGCACAAAACAATATCCCATTAGCAAGGAAGCTATGGCCGCTACTAAAGTAGTGATTACAGATCTATGGGACATGGGTATTGTTGAAAAGACGCATTCTGCCTCTAATAGCCCAGTATGGTCAGTGAAAAAATCGAATTGTGACTGGCGAGTGACAGTGGACTACAGGAATGCAAATGAAGCTCTCCAAGTTCACTCCATTGGTGGCTGACACCTCAACCATTTTTTCCTCATTGTCACCTGCTCAATCTGTTCTCAGTCATTGATATGGCTAATAGGTTCTGTTCGGTACCCTTACATCCAGAGGTCTGTCCATGGCTTTCTTTTTCTGTGGATGGTCAACAGTATCATTGGACTAGGACTCCAATGGGCCTTCATAATAGTCCTTTGATTTACCATCAGGCATTGCGGGGGGACATCTCCAAGATCTCCCTCAGATGTCATCTGTTGTCATACAATATGTTGATGCGTCAGAAGATGAGGAAACACATGCCAAGGATTTAAAATCACTGTTAGACCACTTGCATGCCAAAGGCCATAAAGCTAGCCCTGATAAGGCCCAATGCAATCATAGGTTATCTACCTTGGTCAACTGGTCTCACAGGGAAAAAGAGAGATGACACAAAGTTGTACTGCTGCCATATAAGCTCCCAAGGAGCCCACTACTATTAAAGAACTTCGGTCCTTCATGGGTTTGTGCAACTACAATAGATGCTGGGTGGACTCCTTTGCCGAAATTGCACAAACCCTTAACGACCTCCTCAAGGGAGACCCTGATTCAAAAGACTCTGTAGCCTTCATGGAAGAACAGAAATAGATTTTTGGCAAGCTTAAACTAGCTCTGTCATCAGTGCCGGCTTTGGGCATTCCGGACTCAGGCCAACCATTCACCCTTTTTGTGGCTGAAAAAGATGGCTACATGACCTCAGTGCTGACACAAGACCATGTTGATTGTCAAAAACATGTAGGCTACAATTAAAAGAAACTGGATGATGTGGCGTTGGGACGGGGTCCCGGTCTCAGAGCTATGCAGGCTTACGTCGCTGTGTCAATGGTGGCATCGCTTGTTCTCGACCAACATCTTACCATACAAGTGTCCACATGCTGTTCATACTCTTTTGACAATGAATCGAGCTGCACAGGTCACAGCTGCTTGTTGGAACAAGTGGTTGACTGTGTTGGAGGCTCCTAACATCATCATACAACGTGGCACACCATATAATCCAGCTATTCTGATGCTTCCTCCAGATATCACATTACTTGAACACAACTGTTGTGAGTTGGTTTTGGATCAGCTCTCTGATGGGTTTACTAAAAGTAATCAGTTGGAAAACCCTGAGTTTATCTTATACACAAACGGTTCAAGCATTGTGGAGGGGGGGGGGTGAGGAAGGCAGGCTTGGCAGTTACTACAATGGACAATGAAATAGTGACAGGCACGTTACCTGCAGGAACATCAGCACAGGTGGCGGAATTGTTGGCTTTGACAGAAGCATGTAAACAGGCTGAAGGAAAAACAGCTAATATCTACAGACTCAAGGTATGCTTTCGGCGTTACCCATGATTTTGGAGAAATATGTAAAAGAGAGGATTCATGACATCACTCGGAGCTCCTGTGAAGAATGGACCAGAGGTGATGGCTCTACTGAATGCTCTGCAGTTACCTGGACAAGTTGCGATTTTGAAAATGAAAGCATATGGAAAAATCTTTACAGACGAGAGTAAAGGTAATGACCTGGCTGACAGAGCTGCCAAGGCGGCTGCCAAGAGAACACCTCTGTCACCTAAACTGATTAGGAAATACACCTCGGATACCTTGCCTACGATATTATGTAGTATACAAATCAAAAGCAAATTTTATTGGTCACATACACATGGTTAGCAGATGTTAATGCGAGTGTAGCGAAATGCTTGTGCTTCTAGTTCCGACAATGCAGTAATATCTAACAAGTAATTTAACAAATTCACAACTACCTTATACACACAAATGTAAGGGATGAATATGAATATGTACAGTTGAAGTCGGACGTTTACATACACTTAGGTTGGAGTCATTAAAACTCGTTTTTCAACCACTACACACATTTCTTATCAACAAACTATAGTTTTGGCAAGTCGGTTAGGACATTTACTAAAATGTATTTGGCTAAGGTGTATGTAAACTTCCGACTTCAACTGTATAAATTTATGGATGAGCGATGGCCGTGCGGCATAGGCAAGATGCAGTAGATGGTATAGAACAGTATATACATTTGAGATGAGTAATGTAGGATATGTAAACATTATTAAAGTGGCGTTATTTAAAGTGACTAGTGATACCTTTATTAAGTCCATTTATTAAAGTGGCCAGAGATTTGAGTCTGTATGTTGGCAGCAGCCTCTCTATGTTAGTGATGGCTGTTTAACAGTCTGATGGCCTTGAGATAGAAGCTGTTTTTCAGTCTCTCGGTCCCAGCTTTGATGCACCTGTACTGACCTCACCTTCTGGATGAAAGCAGGGTGAGCAGGCAGTGGCTCGAGGGGGTTGTTGTCCTTGATTATCTTTTTTTGGCCTTCCTGTGACATCGGGTGCTGTATACGGGCAACACATAACAAAACCACAGGGTTGAGTCCGTTTGAGGTCATCACAGGTCGACCCATGTCACTACCAGGCACATTAGATTTGAGAAAGGCAGACGTAAACTTTATGAGTGACACAATGCTTAACTATTGCATACAACTTTCAAATGCAGTAGGTGAAGCAGACAGACAAGTAAAAGGCCTTCATATGTTGCTTCTGATGCTATAGCAGGGAATCTTGCTAAATATCCTGTCATCACAACCAGATGTGCTCAATGATGTACAGTAGTAGTAGTAGGGTATAGATGTCTGGGAAACGTCAGATGAAAACTGCAGAGGTGAAAACACAACTTCAATTTGTGAAAACAACCTAGAGAGGGTTTGGTACGGTAGATGTGGAGCACTGTCAGTCTCCAGTATTGTAAAAAATATATATAAAAAAGTATGTCATTTATTTATAACGAGCAGGGAGGGGAGATCCTCACGACACCAAGCCCGTAGGTCATTAAGTGCATCACCCTACAGTGTTCCTGAGTTTCTCATAGCAGACAGCTCAAATGACAGTAGGAAAGACATTTTCCTCTGGCCACGGATCGGATTGTTTCCTAACCAGTAAAATGAACACAGTGAGAATCATTGACCTATATTGTGACAGTGCTGATAAGAGAACAATTCTCTTTTCTTTGGTTCTGCTCCGGCAGACAATAAAGTTGAGATAAGCGAGCATTCCAGCAGCTCAATGGATGGATCAATTCTCTGAGTTAAATAGAAAATGAGCAACTCAATATTTTGAGAGAGTGCCCTCTCTCTCTTTTACACCACGACAGCCATCATTATTTAAGCTAGAAAAAGGACTCGTAAAATTGTACTCAGAGGAAGTGGACAAAGGTAAGGTTTCCACTAGGTCTGAAAATGTAACCTGTTTGAATAAAAGTTTTTTTCACGGTCATTGCCCAACTATATTAGTGCTGGTTGTAAAATGGCTGAGAGGCATTGCTATTTTTGACACTGAGCCGTTTGTAAAGCTGTTCTTCGGCAGTGTACATAATATCCTATTGACAGTTACAACCTGAAAAGGAACCTGAAAAACAATTATTTCTCTGGGGGAGTGAATGTTATTTATAATAGGGGTTACATGGAGAAAATCGGACCTCTCTGAAATGAAAATGGATGGCCCTTTCTTCAGCAAAATATATTTTACCTAAACCTTCCATGAATGCTTGAAAAAAAGTGACCCTCCCCTAAACCCCCCCAAAATAGCAGATAGCAGAGAATATGTCTACCATTTACTCTCACTTCTTGGACAAACCAGAGCCTTAGATGTGCAGTTTTAGAAACTGTTCTCGGTCAAGTACCATGTAAGCATTAGTGCACAGGGCTGCGAGCCAGAAGGTTATGGGTTTGCAGACCACCGTGGACAAGAGTAGGGGTGGAAAGATCTCCTTTATAGTAAAAGCATTGCATGAATCTATCATCGTATTTGCAGGTCCAAGAAAAAATTGCCTTTTATAAACATTTCATGCAATTCTACGTAATTTTACATATTAGCAGAATCTTTTTGTTAATACCACACAAATTACCTAAATTACAGGCTAAGAATTACAGGCTAAGAATGGACAGAGAGATAGGCCTATGTGTTCAAAATCAGTCTCTGAATGTCAAAGAAATGAACCTATCACTTTAAAAAAAAATACATATTTTTAACCAGGGTAAGGCGACCGGAAACATGACTGAAAAACAAACAGTGTAGCTATTCCCTCAGCAAGGCAATCAAACAAGCTAAGCGTCAGTATAGAGACAAAGTAGAGTCACAATTCAACGGCTCAGACACGAGAGGTATGTGGTAGGGTCTACAGTCAATCACGGACTACAAAAAGAAAACCAGCCCCGTCGCGGACCACGATGTCCTGCTCCCAGACAAACTAAACAACTTCTTAGCTCACGTATTTAATCAATCCTCATCCCAGTCTGCTGTTCCCACATGCTTCAAGAGGGCCACCATTGTTCCTGTTCCCAAGAAAGCTAAGGTAACTGAGCTAAATGACTATCGCCCCCGTAGCACTCACTTCCGTCATCATGAAGTGCTTTGAGAGACTAGTCAAGGATCATATCATCTCCATCCTACCAGACACCCTAGACCCACTCCAATTTGCTTACCGTCCCAATAGGTCCACAGACGACGCAATCGCAATCACACTGGACACTGCCCTAACCCATCTGGACAAGAGGAATACCTATGTAAGAATGCTATTCATTGACTACAGCTCAGCATTTAACACCATAATACCCTCCAAACTCGTCATTAAGCTTGAGACCCTAGAACTCGACCCCGCCCTGTGCAACTGGGTCCTGGACTTCCTGACGGGCCGACCCCAGGTGGTGAGAGTAGGAAACAACATCTCCACCCCGCTGATCCTCAACACTGGGGCCCCACAAGGGTGCGTTCTCAAGCACGCCTCCAACTCAATCATCAAGTTTGCAGAGGACACAACAGTGGTAGGCTTGATTACCAACAACGACGAGACGACCTACAGGGAGGAGGTGAGGGCCCTCGGAGTGTGGTGTCAGGAAAATAACCTCTCACTCAACATCAACAAAACAAAGGAGATGATCGTGGACTTCAGGAAACACCCCCCTATTCACATCGACGGGACAGTAGTGGAGAAGGTGAAAAGTTTTAAGTTCCTCGGCGTACACATCACGGACAAACTGAAATGGTCCACCCACACAGACAGCGTGGTGAAGAAGGCGCAACAGCAACAGCGCCTCTTCAACCTCAGGAGGCTGAAGAAATTCGGCTTGTCACCAAAAACACTCACTTACATCTACAGATGCACAATCGAGAGCATCCTGTCGGGCTGTATCACCGCCTGGTACGGCAACTGCTCCACCCACAACCGTAAGGCTCTCCAGAGGGTAGTGAGGTCTGTACAACGCATCACCGGTGGTAAACTACCTACCCTCCAGGACACCTACACCACCTGATGTCACAGGAAGGCCAAAAAGATCATCAAGGACAACAACCACCCGAGCCACTGCCTGTTCAACCCGCTATCATCCAGAAGGCGAGGTCAGTACAGGTGCATCAAAGCTGGGACCGAGAGACTGAAAAACAGCTTCTATCTCAAGGCCATCAGACAGTTAAACAGCCATCACTAAGATTGAGTGGCTGCTGCCAACATACTGACTCAAATCTCTAGCCACTTTAAATAATTGAAAATTGGATGTAACAAATGTATCACTAGCCACTTTAAACAATGCTTTATATAATGTTTACATATCCGACATTACTCATCTCATATGTATATACTGTACTCTATACCATCTACTGCATCTTGCCTATGCCGTTCGGCCATCGCTCATCCATATATTTATATGTACATACTCCGTACGATGCTGGGCCAATTGTGCGCAGCCCCATATGCATCAGCTTCACGTCTTTCCAGGGTTTTTTACAGCTTGTATTAGTCACATACACATGGTTAGCAGAGGTTATTGCGAGTGTAGCAAAATGCTTGTGCTTCTAGTTCCGACAGTGCAGCAATATCTAACATGTAATCTAACCACAACAACTACCCAATACACACAAACCTAAGTAAAGGAATGGGAAAAGAATATATACATATAAATATATGGATGAGCAATGACAGAGCGGCATAGACAAGATGCAATAGATGCTATAAAATACAGTAAAATACATAAAGAATCACGGACCAAAGCGCTGTTATAGATCACTTTATATAATCATATCAGTTTTATTTTCTTAAAAACTTAAACTAACAAGGGGCAGGCCTGTGCTTTTTGCCATGTTCTTTATTAAAAGGCAGGCCTGTGGCATACCCTCTCATGCCCCCTCAATTCAAGTCTTGGTTTGAACTTAACAGCCCTTCACTGACACGAAGGTAGGCTATTAAAAGAGTGGATGAATTGACCGACACATCTATGGACATCGCGGCCTATAGCCTAAATTCATCTGTCGAACAGGTAGGCCTACCTCTCCTTGAAAGCGGCATCTCTACCCTTTAGCTCAGATGAAGCTGAATGAATATTGATGAAGCCAGTGACTGATGTGGTGTACTCCTCAATGCCATCGAAGGAATCCCGGAACATATTCCAGTCTGTGCTAGCAAAACAGTCCTGTAGCTTAGCATCTGCTTCATCTGACCACTTTTTTATTGACCGAGTCACTGGTGCTTCCTGCTTTAATGTTTGCTTGTAAGCAGGAATCAAGAGGTTAGAATTATGGTCAGATTTGCCAAATGGAGGGCGAGGGAGAGCTTTGTACGTGTCTCTGTGTGTGGAGTAAAGGTGGTTTAGAGTTTTTTACCCTCTGGTTGCACATTTAACATGCTGATAGAAATGAGGTAAAACAGATTTAAGCTTCCCTGCATTAAAGTCCCTAGCCACTAGTAGCGCCATCTCTGGATGAGCGTTTTCCTGTTTGCTTATGGCGGTATACAGCTCATTGAGTGCGGTCTTAATGCCAGCATTGGTCTGTGGTGGTATGTAGACAGCTACGAAAGATACAGATGAAAACTCTATAGGTAGATAGTGTGGTCTGCAGCAGTGATTCTCAACTGGGGGGTCACGACCCCCATGTGGGTTGCGGGAGGATTTTAAGGGGTCGCGGGACTTGTGCAAGTAAAATAAAATAAAATAAACATTATTTTGAAAGGATACCGCTGTACCCCTTATTGTTGTTGACTTTACACGTGCAGTGCGGCGCAGTTGTGAAATGTCTAGCTAAATTCGGAGTCCGAGGGTTTTCGCGCTGCACTTGCTCATTGACCAATACAATAACGTTCTCGCCCCCCACACACACACTGATCCAATAAAAATGTAATTCTGCAACATTGTTTAGTTTTAAATGTGACATGTCCAATCAGATAATACAGATTTTCCTCTGACAAAGTAAAATCATGGACAAGTTTTTAAAATGTGCAGCTACCTCATCTACTGCTGCTTCCAATGTCAACAACAAGGCAGACAACCCGGTCCCTGTCAAGAAGAGAAAATACGACCCCTACTTCATCAAATATGGTGCATTCGTAAATTCGCTCTGGCTATCTACTCAGATTTCAGAGCACTCTCGTCTGAGTGTGCCAGAGTGCAGAATAACTGTTGAATTTACGAACACACCCATATATAGAAGACAGACAGGGTGAGTAGACCGTAGTGCATCACGAGCTGTTAGCTAATGAGAGCATGAAACCCTCCAAAATGAAACGTCATCTGGGCACCAAGCATCCAAGCCACAAAGATAAAACACCTGCCTTTTTCAGAAGGAAATGTCAATATCAGGAGGCCTCACAATTCATTAAACAAGGTATGCATGGTACATGAAAAGGCATTTCGCGCATCATACCTTGTGGCCCAGCGGATTGCTAAGTGCAAAAAAGCCCACACCAGCGCAGAGAATCTCATACTCACTGCTGCGATTGATATGTGCATTGAAATCTTGGGAGAGTCAGCCACTAACAAAACTTAAAACCCCCTGTCCAATGACACCATGAGGAGGAGAATCCAGGACATGTCTGAGGACATAACGTGCCAGACATCAGAGAGCATTAGTGCAAATGGCTATTACGCACTGCAGCTTGATGAATCCACTGATGTGGCTAACCATGCCATTCTAATGGTCTATGTCAGACACCAACACTGCAGAGCCTTGTCTTTAACACAATGGATATGTACCTGGGCTCCATGGGACTGGCCTGGGATGTGTGCGTCGATGTGACCACTGATGGGGCAGCTGCCATGATGGGAAAGCACTCCGGGGTAGTAAAGCGGATCCTGGAGAGAGCACCGAGTGTGCTTTGGAACCACTGCTTCCTACACAGGGAGTCATTGGCAGCAAAGGACATGGTGCTTGAGCTCCATGCCAGGATGTGATCAAGTGTGTCAACTATATCAAAAAGAGTTCCACGAAAAGCAGGTGTTTCCAGGCCTTCTGTAGGGATATGGGGAGCGAGCACCAGCATGTGCTTTATCATGCAGAGGTCCGCTGGCATTCCAGAGGTAAAGTGTTGGGTCGCTTTTATGAGCTTCGAGCCGGAGATTGCTGCGTTTCTTTCGGAAAACAAGTCATCTCTGCCCGAACATTTCGATTGTGAGGAATGGTTCACGCAAGTTGCCCACCTGGTGGATATTTTTGATCTTATGAATTCTCTCAATGTCTCAATGCAAGGGAGGTGGCACAATCGATTTGAACAGAGGGACAAAGTGGATGCCTTCAAGACCGTTTGGGCAAATCATGTTTCTAACGGGAGGATTGACATGTTTCCCAGTGCTGATTTTGAGATTCAGAATCTGATCAACAAAGTGCACAGCGACACACTGAAAAAATCTGTTAAACAGCATCTTGTCAAGCTGCAGGGAAAGTTTTGTGACTACTTCCCGGAGGAGAACAGGAGATAAGACAACTGGATACAGGACCCCTTTCAAGTGGAGATGGGAAGCGTCAGGTTGCCAAGCAACGAAGAGGCTCTGCTGTTGGAGCTGTTGTTTGATCGCGGACTGAGCATGTGCTTCCCGGAAATGACACTGCCAAAGTTCTGGAGCAGCGTAATGGGAGAGTATCCTGCTCTCGTCTGTCATGCAATCAGAATCAAGCTACCGTTCAGAACTACCTATCTGTGTGAAAGTGGCTTCTCTGCTATAGCCGTGCTGAAAACTAAAAGCAGAAACAAACTGGACAGCTTGCATGACCTTCAACCAAACTTGCCCTGTCAACCAAACTTCAATAAACTTATCAAACTCAAGAAACACCCCCAGCTTTCCCACTGATAGGCCACACACACACAGACACACACACACACAGACACACACACACACACACACACACACACACACACACACACACACACACACACACACACACACACACACACACACACACACACACACACACACACACACACAGGTTAATGAGTTATTGTTATTGTTAAGTAAATTATTATTGTTAATTAATTCTGACATTCATATTAAATGTTATTGAACTTGTTAAAAACATACACCTTTAAAACACTTTCAAGGTTGTGAAACTATTGACACTATTGACATGTTTTTTGTATTTTAAACAGTGGTATGTGTTACTGTTCATTAACATTATTGGACTGGTATGTGTTACTGTTCATTAACATTATTGGACTGGTATGTGTTACTGTTCATTAACATTATTGGACTGGTATGTGTAACTGTTCATTAACATTATTGGACTGGTTTTGATGTCATGTTCTGAGTCTGATAATGTATTACACCCCAGTCCTGGTTGCCTAATTAAATGGCTTATTCTCTTGACTTGATAATACATGTTTTCTCAGTTAATATGGCTGTGTAATGACTTTCTAATACCATTATTGAGACAGAGTCTATTTTGCAAGTGAAACCTGCCCAAGAAGGCAGCTGCAATACAGCATTATAAATTGTATTCATCAACCGTTCAGCCACGACTCGGTGAAACATAAGATATTACAGTTTTTAATGTCCCTTTGGTAGGATATACGTGCATTTAGGTCATCCAATTTATTTTCAAGCGATTGTGCGTTGGCCAGTAGTAAGGATGGAATCTCTTTCAGCGATATCTTTTCCGTCTCTTTCTCCTGCGAATGATGGGGGTGAGGGCCTGTTCGGGTGTCTGGAGTAAATCCCTCTCGTCCGACTCATTAAAGAGAAATTCTTTGTACAGTTCAAGGTGAGTAATCTCTGTTCTGATTTCCAGAAGCTCTTTTGGGTCATAAGAGACGGTAGCAGCAACATTATGTACAAAATATGTTACAAAAAATGCGAAAAAACAAACAAAATAGCATGGTTGAAACGGCAGCCATCCTCTCCGGCGCCATTACAATGTATGTTACCCGAATATGGCTTATTGTGAAGTCAAGAACTCTGATAAATACAGTAGCAAGCTATCAAAGTCTCATCTTCACTCTCTCCTTCTGAAACTGAACAGAACATCAGGGTTGCAGTGTGTAATGCACAGATTCACACTGCAGTGTGTAATGCGGCCTAGTTTTTCCAGCAGCTATCTTAGAAATATAAGTTTGCTCTGGGCTTCTCCGAGCAGGCACTTCGTAGCCTATAGCCTCTGCATCTTCTTGATGAAACGACATCAGTGCTAAAAGGTCGGCTCCACCGCCAAATTCCAGGGAAAATTTTCCCACAACTCAATCTTTGATTGTGAAATAATAGGCCTACTACATCCAGCCACCAAGAGGATTGTGGATAGTAAAATAGGAAATGGTCATTTTAATTAAATGTCTGACAATCTGGTTTGAGAAAGTCTTTAATAGACAGATGAAACTGATTCAAGAGAAATCTGATTATTCCATGAGTTTGATTGTCAGTTACGCAAATATCCTACTCTGAATGTGTAGACTATTCAAAGTGCATAAATCTGTCTGAAAAGACAGACAGGTATTTTACTGAACACTTGAGGTTTAGCTATTTAAGCAGCTGATTTGTCTTGTGTCATCACAATGCTTGGGAAGAGAACAGGGTGGAGCTGTGTTGACTAATCAAAAATACATCTTTTGACACAAAGATCATGAGGAAATGTGAGAGGATTCAGTTCTCAGTAAGTGGGTGTCTGACTTTTTTTGGGGTTAAAAGAGTTTTTGTGGATAGCAGCCTAGGAGAATAAATGTGGCAGTTTTGGAGATTTGAAATAGATCAGAAGCAAGGTAGAAGCTTCCATTCCCACTGAATGGTGACTCTGGTGCTTGTTCCATTGAATCCCAAAGAAAGAGAAAATTAGTTATTTGCTATGTTTTACAATTTCACTGTCTAAAGGTGAGTTAAAACCAGGTAAAATCAAAATGAACCTGAAAAATTACAGTACATACATCATTGTTTCCTAGTGTCCTTCACAACTTACGTCACGACCTACTAGACATTCAGAATTAGCATCCTGGATAGCAGAGAGAACTATATACTCCGGAAAAAAAAGGGTTCCTAAAGGGTTCTTTGGCTGTCCCAATAGGATAACTTTTTTAAGTTCCAGGTAAAACCCTTTTTGGTTCCAGGTAGAACTCTTTTGGGTTCCATGTAGAACCATTTACACAGAGGGATCTACCTGGAACCCAAAAGAGTTCTACCTGGAACCAAAAAGGGTTCTTCAAAAGGGTTCTCCTATTGGGACAACCAAAGAACACTTTTAGGTTCTAGATAGAACCTTTTTTCTAAGAGTGTAGCTACAGGGTAGTTATAATCCCCCCTGTGGTATGGAGGTAAATGTGTTTTCTTGGGTAAGAAAACACGTGAATAAACATGTTTGAAGTACTGTGATAATTTGAATGTCAAATCCATCTATCACTGCTAGGCTCCTTTGTAATGATGTGTCGTGCTCTTTCAGTTGGTACAGCACCAAATCGCTCTGTCTCATGATGAGAGAGCCCCATGTATTGCACGCAATAGGCTTGGCCCAGACATCTGATAGGCCGTTGAATGCTGATTGTAACTGTTGTAATGTTGACACTGATCCCAGCAGCATCATCTGAGAGAAAATGGAAGAAATCCATACACTGTCAAACACCATTATAATGTAAACTGGTGGGGAAATCAAGTAAACATATGGATTGTCAGTGCTTGCATCTTTCCTGACGATGTACCCCCGCACATTGACACGGTACCGATACCCCCTGTACATAGCCTCGTTATTGTTATTTTATTGTGTTACTTTTTATTATTTTTAACTTTAGTTTATTTATTAAATATTTTCTTAACTCTTTTCTTGAACTGCATTGTTGGTTAATGGCTTGTAAAGTAAGCATTTCATTGTAAGGTCTACACCTGTTGTATTTGGCGCATGTGACAAATAACATTTGATTTGTAGTTTATTTTGTTCCAACACAAGTGCTGGGCCTATCATTGGGATGAAACACAGAAAAACTTTTAAATATTTTTCTCTAGTCTGCCTGGAGTGCCAAATGTGTGTGGTTTGTAAGACTATTCAATTAGTTCAAATTATTTCAAATAGTATTTAAACCCAGGACTGGTTATTATATCAGTGTGGCTGCAGAAGATTTCTATTGAAATGAACATATCGGTATTCATCTAATTAGCAGTTAATGTAGTCGTTGCTGAGACTATGAAGCATGTTGAACACCTCTTTAATGGAGGCCAGGTCTTTAGAGATCAAGAGCAAACAGGTTCTTTGCCATGGGGCCTTGAGAGAGGTTAATAGTGATAGATTTTATTTATTCAGCTAATGTCCCTAAGTCCCTAAGCCAAGCAATGAGAGAGCATACTAGGTACAAGGTCATGGAAAACTACATTAATTAAAATACAGAAGGGAATAATTAATTTTGCAGATGGTTGTCAGGTCCAATATGTCTTCCTGTTGAGTGCTCAAACCAACATCCAGGTGTTAAGGCCATGAAATAATGTGGTAGAGCTCAAAGAAGAGCTATTTCCACCCTCTGAATGAGACCGAACTCCAATGCAGATGTCATTTCCTGAGACTGAAATGTGATTAAATTAGAAGGTGCGTTCCTTTCCCATTCATTTGGGATTGAACCATGTACTTATCTGGAGCCACACAACAGATGGCATGGGGGGCATGAACTTCACATTATACTTTTTTTTGAGGTGTGAAACATCTGACAAACTTTGATTTCTTCCGTGAACTTTCACTGGAGTAGATACTGTATCTCATGCGTAGTGTAGTATATGTACAAATAAAAATAAAAGCCATATGCTAGCCTAGATACCAAGTGAATATGTTACAACAGCTTTAAACCACTGCACTGGACCCAACACAGGTAAAATATTGGCCCCATGTAGGCTGCCCACATTGGGCCAATGAGACTTTGCTCATCTCCACACCGGCCCAAGGCAGGTTGCCCTAAGGGCAGCCCTCACTTCGCCTAAAATATGCCCACCCTTTGGATCGGCTGCCCTTATTGGGCCCATTTGGCCCAAATATGAACTCATGGTATTTTCCCTATGTGTATTTCCCACCATATGCCAATTTATCAGTTGTATATATTATTTAATAGGTATTTATTTATTACAATTTAACTCAATGCATACGTTATATAATTTTTGCCCCAGCACATTTATTATTTCTTTTGTTTTGTTTATGAAACGGAGGAGCATCATAGCAAAACTATTTGCAATATATTCTCTGATGTTCTATCGCGTGTGCAATGACTTCAAATGACATATCTTTGTATATATTCATAAAAATTATACCAGCTGATTCATGATATTGACTGGCTTAGAAACGCTGTCTGCCTGTTTGTCTGTCTCATCCAGACTCCCGACAATTTCATTACTATTGGACAGGTGGAGATGGGAATTTGAATATTGAAGCAATGTTGCAAATGTCGGAGAGACAGACAGCAAGGTTTATACAAATCTCCACTGTTGAAAACTAAATGTTAGTCTAAAATGTGAGAAAATGTCGAGATACTTTTTATAGTAGAGATCAAGTTTATAAATTGCTTGGCTGGGCTGATGAGAAAGTGGATTGCACAGTCAGATGGAACAGAGTAAAAGACCAAGTCCATATTATGGCAAGAACAGCTCAAATAAGCAAAGACAAATGACAGTCCATCATTACTTTAAGACATGAAGGTCAGTCAATCCGGAAAATTTCAAGAACTTCCTTCAAGTGCAGTGGCAAAAACCATCAAGCGCTATGATGAAACTGGCTCTCATGAGGACCGCCACAGGAAAGGAAGACCCAGAGTTATCTATGCTGCAGAGGATAAGTTCATTAGAGTTACCAGACTTTGAAATTGCAGCCCAAGTAAATGCTTCACATAGTTCAAGTAACAGACACATCTCAACATCAACTGTTCAGAGCAGACTGCTTGAATCAGGCCCTCATGGTCGAAATGCTGCAAAGAAACCACTACTAAAGGACACCAATAAGAAAAAGAGACTTGCTTAGGCCAAGAAACACGAGCAATGGACATTAGACCGGTGGAAATCTGTCCTTTTGTCTGATGAGTTCAAATTTGAGATTTTTTGTTCCAACCACCACGTATTTGTGAGACGCAGAGTAGGTGAACGGATGATCTCCACATGTGTGGTTCCCACTGTGAAGCATGGAGGAGGAGGTGTGATGGTGTGGGGGTGCTTTGCTGGTGACACTGTCTGTGATTTATTTATAATTCAAGGCACACTTAACCAGTGTGGCTACCACAGCATTCTGCAGCGATACGCCATCCCATCTGGTTTGCACTTAGTGGGACTATAATTTTCAACAGGACAATGACCCGACACAACTCCAGGCTGTGTAAAGGCTATTTGACCATGAAGGAGAGTGATGGAGTGCTGCATCAGATGACTTGGAGTGCTGCATCAGATGACTTATTCTACAATGTAGAAAATAGTAAAAAATAAAGAAAAACCCTGGAATGAGTAGGTGTGTCCAAACTTTTGTCTGGTACTATATATTTAAAGGCAATGTTGCCACGTTAGCAGAGACTGCATTCATGGTAAACACTGCATATGTTGGTTCAATTGGAAATTACATTTACATTTCTATCACGCAATCTGTAACGCTTCAGCGATACACATTGAATAGAGCCCTTGAGCAGAGTTTTTTGGTGGTCTGAACATTGCGTCTGTGCACAGTCCATCACTGTGCCAGGGGCCCCAGGATGCTTGAGGACTATTCATTTCTCCCTCTCTCCCTCCAACCGTCTCTCTCTCTTTATCTCTGTCTCTATCTTTCTCTCTCCTTCATTCCCTCTTTTATTCAACTTGGTTGAATTTGTATTTGATATATTACCGCCATTTACTGGCATTTGTTCTATGACCCTCATTTTCACATGGTGAGAAGATACAGTGTAAGTGTAGGTAAACAACAACTCGTTAAACAACTTTGTGTGCAGAGTCTGTGGTCTAGTGGCAGCACACTTGATTTAATACAGTTAGTACTACCCTGGCGAGAGGGGTTCGATACCTGTGTCCACTCTTTCTCCATCTCCCCCTCTACTATCTGCATAAACATGCAAAATTATAACTTTTTCTATTTACTTTAGCTACATTCACGAGTGAAAAATTCACCATCTGGACATTTTAATTCACCTGAACTTGAATGGGTATGCAGCCTCTGCGATGCATACAGTATGCATCCTATCCTATGGACTGGTTTTCCAGCATCCTCCTGAAATGTAAATCAGTTCCCGGAACATTATGTAGATTTTGATGCCTTATCTCTTTGTGCTTCCATTCTAAATCATCTCGAAAAACACACATGATTTAACTCCAAGCTCTCCACCAGGGCATCTCAACAAGGAACTGTAATGGATGAATAATATACTGTCCTTGATCTTTCAACAATTGCACTAACAGTTACTAACGAGTGTAATTTAACATACACAGTAGATATAATACTCCCAATTACTGTATAATCACAATGTCTGATATTATTGCACCATGTACACGTGTGTAGCAAAATAGCAGAGACATTTTCAAGTCTTGCCATAGATTTTCAAGCCAATTTAAGTAAAAACTGTAACTAGGCCACGCAGGAACATTCAATGTCGTCTTGGTTATCAACTATTAGATAATTGTCCTGTTGAAAGGTGAATTTGTATCCCAGTGTCTGTTGGAAAGCAGACTGAACCAGGTTTTCCTCTCGAATTTTGCCTGTGTTTAAAGCTGTATTCCGTTTTTTTTTTATCCTAAAATACTCTTTAGTCCTTGCTGATGACAAGCATACCCATAAAATGATGCAGCCACCACCATGCTTGAAAATATGAAGAGTGGTAGTCAGTGATGTGTTGTGTTGGATTTGCCCCAAATATAACGCTTTGTATTAAGGACAAAAAGTTAATTTCTTTGCCACATTTTTTGCAGTATTACTTAAGTGCCTTAAGGATGCATGTTTTGGAATATTTTTATTCTGTACAGTCTTCCTCATTTTCACTCTGTCATTTAGGTGGAGAGACTACAATATTGTTGATCCATCCTCAGTTCTCATATCACAACCACTAAACTCTGTAACTGTTTTAAAATCACCATTGCCTCATGATGAAATCCCTGAGCAGTTTCCTTCCTCTAACGGAGAATCTTTGTAGTGACTGGGTGTTTGATACACCATACAAATAACTTCACCTTGCTCAAAGACATTCAGCGTCTATTTTTTTACACATCTACCAATCGGTGCCCTTCTTTGCGAGGCATTGAGAAACGTCCCTGTTATTTGTGGTTGTATCTGTGTTTGAAATTCACAACTTGATTGAAGGACCTTACAGATAATTGAATGTGTGGGGTACAGAGATGGGGTAGTTATTCAAAAATCATGTTAACCACTATTATTGAACATGGAACGAGTCCATGCAACTTATTTTGTGATTTGTTAAGCACATTTCTTCTCCTGAACTTATTTAGGCTTGCCATAACAAAGGGGTTGAATACTTAATGACTCAAGACATTTCAGCTTTTCATTTTTTATTAATATTTTTCTTTTTCTACAAACAAAATTCCACTTTGAATCAGGCTGTAACACAACAAAATGGGGTGAAAGTAAAGGGTGTGAATACTTTCTGAAGGCACTGTATAAATTAGAAGCCTTGTTGTAATTTGTTACATACCCTACAGTAACCTAGGATCCATTTTTGTGCTCATTCTAAATACAAAGAACCAAACACTGCACTTCTCGTTAAAGGCATTTAGTTTATTTCTGCAACACAGCCACTAGAGTAAATTGACACGTTTGTAAACACATTTCAGAACTAATTGCAGACATGTAGCAAAAATAACACTTTCGAATAGAAGGCATGCTTTTTTTGTCCTACCAGGTCCGTGAGAAGGTTCCAGCTTGTGTTTCCTTTGAGTGCATCCCTCTGTCCGACTGTTGTTGGATGTGGATGTCCGGTTTATCAGGTCCCAGGCTCCTGTTTTGATTTATTTACAACATAATTGCAATTTGCTCTTTAGTGCCATCTGTATAGTGCCTGATAGAGCAGATCCAGAAGATCTGAGCACACATTTATGCGCCCGAGGATGGTCCATTTACTTTGTGCTGTGACCTGAAACCCTCCAATCTCATTGGTGTAGTGCAGTCCCATTGCAAATAATGTAATAGCTGTCAATGCAATCCAAGCACTGGGCGGCAGGCCCTGGCACCGGAGCTGCTGCTGGCAGAGTAGTAGGTAACTGAACAGCTTGTTTAGAATAATATGCTTTTTGAAAGAGTAAAATGTACATACATTTACCACACTTTTATGAGCATTTTAAACATAATCCATGAATTATATAAAATATTGTTTTTACCAATCACACGTAGACTGGCTTGCAACATAAGGATAGTGGGTTAGATTCCCAGGACCACCAGAAGGTAAAAAATGTATGCACACATTGTGGCATTGTAAGTGGCTTTGGATAAAAGCTTCTGCTAAACAACATTTTTATTATATTACCATATATTATAAACTGGGTGGTTATGTACTTATTACGTTGTTTAACAGTTTAATAGCAATAAGTCACCTCAGGGTTTTGTGGTATATGGCCAAAATACCACGGGCTGTTTCCGTGCAGAAGAACAGCCCTTAGCTGTGGTATATTGGCCATATACACTATCAAAATAAAGAAAGTCGCACACTACATATATATACTCTCCCAACAATTTAATGGGTATTTACCAACATTTCGGCATCACTGTGCCTTCCTCAGGGTAATGTCATACATATTTGAACCAGGTTATATAGACAAACAGTGCAGTTAGTGTAATCAATGACAGTGGTGATTATGTCGTATTGATAAAGTTAATTACAATTAATTATTGACACTGTTAAAAAAAATTATACAGTATATGGCATATTAAATATATTATTCTATTGTTATCATATAGAAACATAATGGAATATTGTACATCATATTGGCATTAACATACATTGTTTCATTCAATTTCACATAATTTTGTATTCCATTTGTGTTACACATAATAATGGTTCAACCTTGATATATAACGAACATCATCAACAGGGGGAAGACATTGTGTATATACTTAATAATCTGTATAAGTGTATAAGACTTGTTCATGATGGAAAAAAAATTCATAAGAATTGGCCATATACAACACCCCCTCGGGTATTATAGCTTAATTATATATTCATCAGACTTCAGCACCTATTTTTGGTGTTGTTAAACTGTTCTAATAATTTTGGAAAATGTATTTGTACCTTTTATTTATACAGGTAAGTCAATTAAGAACAAATTCTTATTCACAATGACGACTTGTCAAACACATCAATAACCATAAATTACACTATACTGTACGTATCTACATATACATCAATTACACAATACATTAAAAGCAAACACAAAAAGCAAAACACAATCATATGAAACAAACACATTCTTCAGTAAAAATGCCCTCTAACATCCAGCTGAATTACACTAGAGGCACCAAATCCACCAAATTGTACATACTTTTGAGATCATTCCACATGAGAGACACAAAAAAACTAAAAGCAGATTTACCTAACAAGGTGAAGATTGAAGGGATTACCATGGTTAGCCATCCCTAAGTCCGGGTCTGGCTACTTATATATCCGAAGGTTAACAATGAGGTAAGGTATGGCGGAAGTTTATGCAAGAGGGCTTTACAGACAACAAGAGCGCAATGCATTTATATATGAGACTTCAAGGAGGGCCAGCCTACTTTTAGATACAAAATGCAATGATGTGTACTGACTCTATCACCGAAATAAAGCACAATGCACTATGATAAACTGCATCAATACAGTGGCAGCTGCATTCATACACAGTTGAAGTCGGAGGTTTACATACACCTTAGCCAAATTCATTTAAACTAAGTTTTTCACAATTCCTGACATTCAATCCTAGTAAAAATTCCCTGTCTTAGGTCAGTTAGGATCACCACTTTATTTTAAGAATGTGAAATGTCAGAATAATAGTAGAGAGAATTATTTATTTAAGCTTTTATTTTTTTCATCCCAGTGGGTCAGAAGTTTACATACACTCAATTAGTATTTGGTAGCATTGCCTTTAAATTGTTTAACTTGGGTCAAACGTTTCGGGTAGCCTTCCACAAGCTTCCCACAATAAGTTGGGTGAATTGTGTCCCATTTCTCTTGACCGACCGGATGTTACTGAGTCAGGTTCGTAGGCCTCCTTGCTCGCACACACTTTTTCAGTTCTTCCCACAAATTTCCTATGGGATTGAGGTCAGGGCTTTGTGATGGCCACTCCAATACCAATACTTTGTTGTTATTAATCCATTTTGCCACAACTTTGGAAGTATGCTTGGGGTCATTGTCCATTTGGAAGACCCATTTGCGACCAAGCTTTAACTTCCTGACTGATGTCTTGAGATGTTGCTTCAATATATCCACATCATTTTCCTTTCTCATGATGCCATCTATTTTGTGAAGTGCACCAGCCTTCCTGCAGCAAAGCACCCCCACACACAACATGATGCTGCAACCCCCGTGCTGCACGGTTGGGATGGTGTTCTTCGGCTTGCAAGCCTCCCCCTTTTTCCTCCAAACTTAACGATGGTCATTATGGCCAAACAGTTCTATTTTTGTTTCATCAGAACAGAGGACATTTCTCCAAAAAGTATGATCTTTGCCCCCATGTGCAGTTGCAAACCGTAGTCTGGCTTTTTATGGCGGTTTTGGAGCAGTGGCTTCTTCCTTGCTGAGCGGCCTTTCAGGTTATGCTGATATAGGACTTGTTTTACTGTGGATATAAATACCTTTGTACCTGTTTCCTCCAGCACCTTCAGCACCACCTTTGCTGTTGTTCTTGGATTGATTTGCACTTTTCACACCAAAAGTACTTTCATCTCTAGGAGACAGAACATGTCTCCTTCTTGAGCGGTATGATGGCTGCGTGATCCCATGGTGTTCATACTTGTGTACTATTGTTTGTACAGATGAACGTGGTACCTTCAGGTGTTTGGAAATTGCTCCCAAGGATGAACCAGACTTGTGGAGGTCTAATTATAATTGTACCCCCCCCATGATGTCAAGCAAAGAGGCACTGAGTTTGAAGGTAAGCCTTGAAAAACATCCACAGGTACCCATCCAATTGACTCAAATGATGTCAATTAGCCTATCAGAAGCTTCTAAAGCCATGATGCCATTTTATGGAATTTTCCAAGGCACAGCCAACTTAGTGTATGTAAACTTCTGACCCACTGAAATTGGGATACAGTGAGTTATAAGTGAAATAATATTTATTTAAACAATTGTTGGAAAAATTACTTGTGTCATCCACAAAGTAGATGTCCTAACTGAAATGGCACCGGAAGAAAATGCAGCCGTTTTACGGGCTCCTAAGCAATTGTGCTTTTATGTGTTTTTTCGTGCTAATTGTAACTTATTTTCTACATAATGTTTCTGCAACCGTATCTTACGGCAGAAAACAGCTTCTGGATATCAGGACAGCAATCACTCACCTCGGATTAGACTAAGATTTTTCAACAACAAGCAAGTCGCACATGATATTCTCAAAACACCCAGCAGGGCGGACATCCCAGTTATTCGCAAGAAGAAGCGACGCAGGTACAGGGGCAAAAGAGCCGGATGCCTGGTCAGGACCCGGAGGAGGCGATTGGGAAAGCTGCCGTTACCATCAATACTACTCGCCAACGTGAAATCATTGGACAATAAATTAGACGAGGTACGATCACGAATATCCTAGCAACGGGACATTAAAAACTGCAACATTCTATGTTTCACGGAATCGTGGCTGAATGACGACATGGATATTCAGCTAGTGGGATATACGCTGCACCGGCAAGATAGAACAGCACACTCCGGTAAGACAAGGGGGGGCGGTCTGTGCATATTTGTAAACAACAGTTGGTGCACGAAATCAAGGAAGTCTCTAGATTTTGCTCACCTGAAGTAGAGTATATTGTGATAAATTGCAGGCCACACTACTTGCCTAGAGTGTTTTCAGCTATACTATTCGTGCCTGTTTATTTACCACCACAGACAGATGCTGGCACTAAGACCGCACTCAGTCAGCTGTATAAGGAAATAAGAAAACAGGAAACCACTCACCCAGAGGTGGTGCTCCTAGTGGCCAGAGACGTTAATGCAAGGAAACTTAAATCAGTTCTACCAAATCTCCATCAACATGTTAAATGTGCAACCAGAGGAAAAATGTTTTAATTAAAAATAATTCTATCCTCCTGATTCCTGCTTACAAGCAAAAATTGAAGCAGGAAGCACCAGTGACTCGGTCTATAAAAAAGTGGTCAGATGAAGCAGACGCTAAACTACAGGACTGTTTTGCTATCACAGACTGGAACATGTTCCGGGATTCCTCCGATGGCATTGAGGAGTACACCACATCAGTCATTGGCTTCATCAATAAGTGCATCGAGGACGTCGTCCCCACAGTGACTGTACGTACATACACCAACCAGAAGCCATGGATTACAGGCAACATTCGCACTGAGCTAAAGGGTAGAGCTGCCGCTTTCAAGGTGCGGGACTCTAACCCGGAAGCTTACAAGAAATCCTGCTATGCCCTGCGACGAACCATCAAACAGGCAAAGCGTCAATAAAGGGCTAAGATTGAATCATACTACACCGGCTCTGATGCTCGTCTTATGTGGCAGGGCTTGCAAACTATTACAGACTACAAAGCGAAACACAGCCGAGAGCTGCCCAGTGACACGAGCCTACCAGACGAGCTAAATAACTTCTATGCTCGCTTCGAGGCAAGCAACACTGAGGCATGCATGAGAGCATCAGCTGTTCCAGACGACTGTGTGATCACGCTCTCCGTAGCCGACGTGAGTAAGACCTTTAAACAAGTCAACATACACAAGGCTGCGGGGCCAGACGGATTACCAGGATGTTTGCTCTGGGCATGTGCTGACCAACTGGCAGGTGTCTTCACTGACATTTTCAACATGTCCCTGATTGAGTCTGTAATACCAACATGCTTCAAACAGACCACCATAGTCCCTGTGCCCAAGAACACAAAGGCAACCTGCCTAAACGACTACAGACCCGTAGCACTCACGTCCGTAGCCATGAAGTGCTTTGAAAGGTTGGTAATGGCTCACATCAACAACATTATCCCAGAAACCCCAAGACAATTTGCATACCGCCCAAACAGATCAACAGACGATGCAATCTCTATTGCACTTTCCCACCTGGACAAAAGGAACACTTATGTGAGAATGCTATTCATTGACTACAGCTCAGCGTTCAATACCATAGTACCCTCGAAGCTCATCACTAAGCTAAGGATCCTGGGACTAAACACCTCCCTCTGCAACTGGATCCTGGACTTCCTGACGGGCCGCCCCCAGGTGGTGAGGGGAGGTAGCAACACATCTGCTACGCTGATCCTCAACACGGGAGCTCCCCAGGGGTGCATGCTCAGTCCCCTTTTGTACTCCCTGTTCACCCACGACTGCATGGCCAGGCACGACTCCAACACCATCATTAAGTTTGCAGACGACACAACAGTGGTAGGCCTGATCACCGACAATGACGAAACAGCCTACAGGGAGGAGGTCAGAGACCTGGCCTTGTGGTGCCAGGGCAACAACCTCTCCCTCAACATATTCAAGACTAAGGAGATGATTGTGGACTACAGGAAAAGGAGGACCGAGCACGCCCCCATTCTCATCGACAGGGCTGTAGTGGAGCAGGTTGAGAGCTTCAAGTTCCTTGGTGTCCACATCAACAACAAGCTAGAATGGTCCAAACACACCAAGACAGTCGTGAAGAGGGCACGACAAAGCCTATTACACCTCAGGAGACTAAAAAGATTTGGCATGGGTCCTGAGATCCTCAAAAGGTTCTACAGCTGCAACATTGAGAGCATCCTGACTGGTTGCATCACTGCCTGGTACGGCAATTGCTCAGCCTCTGACCACAAGGCACTACAGAGGGTAGTGCGTACGGCCCAGTACATCACTGGGGCTAAGCTGCATGCCATCCTGGACCTCTACACCAGGCGGTGTCAGAGGAAGGCCCTAAAAATTGTCAAAGACCCCAGCCACCCTAGTCATAGACTGTTCTCTCTACTATCGCATGGCAAGCGGTACCGGAGTGCCAAGTCTAGGACAAAAAGGCTTCTCAACAGTTTTTACCCCCAAGCCATAAGACTCCTGAACAGGTAATCAAATGGCTATCTGGACTTTTTGCATTATGCCCCCCCTGCTGCTGCTACTTTCTGTTTATCATATATGCATAGTCACTTTAACTAGACTTTCATGTACATACTACCTCAATTGGACCGACCAACCAGTGCTCCCGCACATTGGCTAACTGGGCGATCTATCTGCATTGTGTCCCACCATCCACCAACCCCTTTTTTACGATACTGCTACTCTCTGTTCATCATATATGCATAGTCACTTTAACCATAACTACATGTACATATACTACCTCAATCAGCCTGACTAACCGGTGTCTGTATATAGCCTCGCTACTTTTATAGCCTCGCTACTTTTACAGCCTCGCTACTGTATATAGCCTCGCTACTGTATATACTGTTGTTTTTATTTCTTTACTTACCTATTGTTCACCTAATACCTTTTTTGCACTATTGGTTAGAGCCTGTAAGTAAGCATTTCACTGTAAGGTTTACACATGTTGTATTCAGCGCGCGTGACAAATAAACTTTGATTTGATTTGATTAACCGACTTGCCAAAACTACAGTTTGTTAACAAGAAATTTGTGGAGTGGTTGAAAACAAGTTTTAATGACTCCAAGTGTATGTAAACTTCAACTTCAACTGTAGACGATATCGCCATAGTCAATAACCAGAATGAATGTTGACTGAACGTTTTTTACTGGTAGACAGGACCTGTTCCTATAGAAGAAGCTTATTTTAATTCTTAATTACTGAACCAACTCGTTAACATGCTTTTTGAAAGATAGCTTTTCATCAATCAAGATGCCAATACATTTATAAAAGGGGACACAATCAATGAGGGGGACACAATCAATGAGGGGAACATCCAAAGTACTTATGCATAAATCATCAGATACATTTTTATGTGACTAGGAAAATAACCTGTACTTGGTTTTTCCTGCATTAAGTACCAATTTCAGTTCAACAAAGGCTTTCTGCTGGTCAATAAAGGCAGATTGAAGCTTTGACAGAGCCTGGTCACCTGTGGGGGCAATAGCATACACCACAGTGTCATCTGCATACAGGTGAAAGTTATTACATTTTTTAACAGTTAAGCCAATATTGTTAATGTAAATAGTGAAAAGATCCAGACCAAGAAACGATCTCTGTAGGATACCTTTTGTTATGTCCAGAAAACCTGATTTCATGCAATCAGTAAATACACACTGCATTCTGTCCTTTAAATAATTTTTAAACCAGCTACACACAGCCAGGTCCAGGGTAATTGAAGACCCTGAATAAATAATGAATGATCCACAGTGAAAGGCTTTAGACAGGTCAATAAAAAGGGCCGTACAGTGTTTCTTCTTATCCAAACAAGTAAGAACATTATTTAAAGCTGCAATGTGTAATTTTTTGGGCAACCTGACAAAATTCACCAGCCTGGTCTCATAGGCTAGACATAACATAATAAATATAAATCCGGTACACTCAAATTAGTATGATATGTTACGTTTGGTATTGTTACATAAGATAGATGGTTACTTAAGGCAAAAACGAAAGTAGGGTAGTTGGTCAGTGTGGCAAAACTAGCAAACAAAAAGTTGCGAGTTTGAATCTCATCACGGACAACTTTAGCATTTTAGCTAATTAACAACTTTTCAACTACTTACTACTTTTGAGCTACTTTGCAACTACTTAGCATGTTAGCTAACCCATCCCCTCACCCTAAACTTAACCCACTTAGCTAAACCTTCCCCTAACCCTAACCTTAACCCTTTAACCTAACACTTAAACTTAACCTTAACCTTAACCTTAACCCTAACCCCTAACTCCTTGCCTAGCTAACGTTAGCCATCTAGCTAACATTAGCCAACTAGCCACCTAGCTAGAATTCATAACATATCATACGTTTAGCAAATTTGTAACATATAATACGAATTGTAATTCATAACATATCATGCGAAATGGGTGATGGACATCCACATATTAATGCATACCATACGAAACGTAACATATCATACTAAATGGAGTGTCACGGATCTACTTACAGAATAACATTAAATGCTCTGAGACCAGGTTGAATTCACATAGACATGTGAGTTAAAGATCTGTCATTCTCATTGAAAGCAAGTCTAAAAAGTGGTAGATCTTTTGTTTTTGTGTCTTTTACTTTCGATTTTGTATATCAGCTTCAAACAGCTGAAAATACAATAGTTTTGGTTATTGAAAGTATATTTTACAGCAGTATAGATGGTACAATGATTCTCTACACTATACTTGGTGTTTTGTCACATAAACTGAACTTGGGCAAACTATTAGAATTTTAGCAACCAGGAAATGGCGGAGCGATTTCAGTGTAGTGCATCTTTAAAGAAGTAGCAAAGATGGTGCTATGACCTGGTCTGAAACCTGACTGGTGTACATTTAGAATACATTTTGTAGTTAAAAAGGATCTAAGTTGAGTATTTGCCAAGGATTCTAGAATTTTTGCTAGGCAAGAGAGTTTGGAAATGGGGGGATAATTATTTATATCACGCGGGTCACCACCTTTGTGAAGGGGGGGTATATGGGCCACCTTCTAGACCCTGGGGATAGTACCAGAAATAACTGTAAGGTTAAAAATATGAGTTAAAGATTTTGCAATTAGAGTAGCAGAAGGCTGCAGCAAGAAAGGATCAAGCAAATCAACCCCAGTGGATTTTTTTACAACAGTTTTTACAGCAGATACTGTCTGCTGTGAATTATACGTATCTTCCATACGAATCTTAACCTTGTGACTCCATACATATTTTGTTTGTCATGAACATCCAGCAGGATGGACTTTGCTATAAAATGGCGTGATTTCTCATCATAACAATATCTGAAAGTTCTATAGAGAACCACATGGATTTAAACAATTTTTTTACACTAAGGCATTTAAAGGGTGTGTGTTCGTCTGCCAGAGAGATAAAAATAGATGAGAGCGATGCTAAAGATAATTCGGGGTCAGGCATACAGATGAAAAGTCAGAGTAATACACATCATGAAGAAAACATTCTGGGGATGTTTTGATTACATTTCTCTTCATAATTATACCAGGATTAATCTGGTTGGTATCTCTAATACATGCAATAAGACAGTGATCACTGAGGTCATTAGCAGAGACACCACTGGACATTGTAGGGGCTATTTGTCAGAATTAAGTCAATTAGTGAGGAGTTTGCTGACATCTTTACATTATTCTGTGTAGGTTTTGCAATGACTTGAGTCAGGTTAAAGTCAAGACATGGTTACCTGGAGGTTTTGTCTAGTTCCCTGTTGGACCCGGGGACATTTTTAGGACATTCTCCGAACGCTTGTGGAATAACGTCACACCAATACCCAACTTCTTAGGGATAGGAGTCCCGCTAGCGGGACAACATCCGGTGAAACAATTAAAATAAATAATCATAAATATTATGGATTTTAAACATTTATGTACATATAAGTGTCTTATATTGTCTGAAAGCTTAAATTCTTGTTAATCTAACTGCACTGTCCAATGTACAGTGGTTATTACAGCGAAAACATGCCATGCGTTTGTTTGAGGATGGCACCCCACATCAAAATATTTTTCCACCGGCACAGGTTTCATACATTCACAAATAACGATTAAATATTCACTTACTTTTTGAAAATCTTCCTCTGATTTGTCTTCCAAAGGGTCCCAGCTATAACATGTCGTGTTGTTTTGTTAGATAAAATCCTTCTTTATATCTCAAAAAGTCAGTTTAGTTGGCACCATCGATTTGAGTAATCCACAAGCAGAGAAAGGAATCCGAAAATCTACCCCTAAACTTTGTTTCAACAAGTCAAAATACATTTCTATTTACTCCTCAGATACCCTAAAATGTAATCAAACTATAATATTTCTTACGGAAAGAAGTATGTTCAATAGGAAACCGATTTTAGCAGGTGCGTAATGTCTTCATGCGCGTGCAAACACGAATTTCCAACACTGTGTCCTTCTGCTAAAACTGATATTTCTTATTTGTTTTTGAAGTTACAAGCCTGAAACCTTGAACATAGACTGCTAACACCCTGTGGAAGCCATAGGAATTACATCCAGGGAGCTAATATGACCTTTCTCTTGAATTTCTAAGAGGATGGTCTCACAAAGTAAAATATTCTGGTAGTTTTTTCTTTGGATTTTCTCCTACCATATCTATTGTGTTATATTCTCTTACATTATTTTAACATTTCTACAAACTTCAAAGTGTTTTCTTTCCAATGATACCAATTATATGAATATCCTGGCTTCAGGGCCTGAGTTACCTTGGGCACGTCATTTAGACAGGAAGTGGATAAGAAAAAGGGACCTAGCCCTAATGGGACGTCGCCGCTTGGTTTAGACAAAGAAATCTCATCCCCTGAGCACTACAGTAAGTTCTACCCAGCAATATACCTTTTTTTCGGTTATGCGAGAAATTAATTGGGGTCAAGGTGTACCACTTTCAAATGCATGAGATCAAACTGCTTTCATCTCATGTCCCCACTTGTAGTCAAGAGCCTGTCCAGCTAATTCACTTTGAGTAATAATGCGAGTAGAAAATGTGTTTAGTTGAGCAGAGCATGCCCCACAGCACACACACGGGTGTTCAACCTGTCTTAAATACAACATTTGTCATATATTTGGTAATGTTGATGAACAGATCAATAAAAGAGAGAGGAAAGGAGAGTATGTCTAAAAGGTCATTGATTGTATTGGAACCAGTGTGCATGTGTGCTGAGGCAGAGGCATGTGTGCTGAGGCAGAGGCATGTGTGCTGAGGCAGATGGATTGTGTGCTGAGGCAGAGGCATGTGTGCTGAGGCAGAGGCAGAGGCATGTGTGCTGAGGCAGAGGCATGTGTGCTGAGGCAGAGGCATGTGTGCTGAGGAAGAGGCATGTGTGTTGAAGCATGTGTGTTTAAGCAGTTTGCTAACTATAATTCCACGTCTATGTGAGGGTGACATAATTCCTAGGTTCAACAAAACTGCTGAAATGTCAGTGGTGCCAGTTTTGTATTATTTTTCAGTTTATTAAATATTTTTCTTGACAAGGGAAATGAATAGAAACATGGAAATCAATGTTTTCAATACAGACTTGTGTGGTGCATCAGCCTTGACCATTAATTCCTCTCTTTACTTGATTTATGTCCCCACTTGTAAAGTACCGGTAGTCATTTGTTGAGGACATATTGACTGTGCTGTCTCCTTAAAGTGTACATTCCTTGGAGGGGATTTAACTTACAATGTTATCGCTCTCTCTCCAGGGTTCTAACTAACTGTAAGTCATCCTTAGCTAATCAGCTGTTTTGCTGACTCAAAGCAATGGTAGCTCAAAGGGAATTACAAACCCTTGTGGGTCTAGCAAAAGCAACTTTTGAAGAATTAGCTGGTTTTGCAATAGGCTCTGGGTTTTATTGGGGGTGCAACAGACAATCTGGAGAACCACTGAGCCTATAAGACACATGGAAAATCAACTGACAGCATGTTGTCCAGTTTATATCTAATGTAAGCAACAAGTATGGTTCGCTTTAGGGTCTTTAGGCAAAAGCTAACATTTAAAGAGCTAGTGTCATATGTCCTGAATGTGCTCAGAATTCATTAGGCCTAGACAGGTCAGAAATCGGTCCCAATTTATATTATGTATATCTTATAATTGCTTATGAAGCCTTCATAAGCCCTTTATAAGGCCTACATAATAGCTTCAGAGATCATTTTTAGGCAAATGTCATACTATATTACAGTTCATAGAACAAATCACCACTCGCACATGATCTCTCCTGCCACTGACAGTTTTTTTTCTTAGTCACTGTTTACTATGCACTGAATTATGAGTCATCTGTTGGCCCTGAACCAAGCTTAGCAGGATGTCTCTGTTTTCTCACTAGGGTCTCCAGTACACAGATATATGAATGATCCTGTAAAAAATGATCCTGTAAAAAATACAACCCAAAATACAAGCCATTCCAAAGTCTCATCTCAATCATTATTCATGACCGTAGTAGGCTTTACTCTATCCAGCTAGACTTAGGCCAGGATTTAAGCAAATCACAATGCGCCTACAGACCACAATTGACTTTTAAAGGCAATTTCCCTGATGTGCACTGACATCACATACGTGGTGAACTCCTGGATGTTGGCTGAAACATGAGTCAAGTGCAGAGTGATGTCAGCACATTGCTGTTTGTTTGAATCCTGGCCTCTGTTGTTTCTAAACAAGATCTATGTTGTTTTACAGTCATTTGAATAACATGTTTCATTATGTCTTAACCCAATCAACCATACCCCAACAGTTCTGAGCTCCGAGCTTCTTGAGAGAAAGCCATATCCAACTGGGCACAAGCTGGTTGAATCAACATTGTTTCAACGTCATTTGTCAACATATTGTGACGTGAAATCAACTGTTGTTTTGAGAGGGAAATTTTAACCACAGGATTATGTCATCGTGGTAACACATTTTCAACATAAACAAACCTTGGATAAAGTAAGCTGAATTCGTACCTTTCAAACAATGTCAGATCTTCAATGTTATATCCAATATTAGAAAAAATATATACCCTGGGTACACATCCTACGGAAGAATTGATCTATCTACAGCTATCCATTGTTCTCCCATCCAGAGGTTAAACAAAGTCCAGCCTTGGTTAGTGTTTATATTTGACACTGACTATCATGTCAAAGTGGAATTATGTTTTTAGACACTTTTACAAATTAATTCAAAATGAAAAGTTAAAATGTCTTGAGTCAATAAGCATTCAACCCCTTTGTTATGGCAAGCCTAAATAAGTTCAGGAGTAACAATTTGCTTAAAAAGTCATATTATAAGTTGCATGGACTCATTCTGCGTGCAATAATAGTGTTTACCATGATTTTTTTTATGACTACCTCATCTCTGTACCCTACGCATACAATTATCTGTAAGGTCCGTCAGTCGAGCAGTGCATTTCAAACATAGATTCAACCACAAAGACCAGGAAGGTTTTTCAATGCTCCGCAAAGAAGGGCACATATTGGTAGATGGGTGAAAACATATTTACATTGAATATCCCTTTGAGGATGGTGTACTTATTAATTACACTTTGGATGGTGTGTCAATACACCCAGTCACTACAAAGATACAGGCTTCCTTCCTAACTCATTTGCCAGAGAAGAAGGACACCACTCAATTTCACCATGCCAATGGTGACTTTTAAACAGTTACAGAGTTTGAAAACTGTGATAGGATAACACTGAGGATGGATTCCACAATACCATCCTAAATGACAGCGTGAAACAGGCATGTATCCTGTTTGCAATTAGGCACTAAAGTAAAACTGCAACAATTGTGGCAAATTAACTTCATGTCCTAAATAGAAAAGCGTTGTGTGGGGCAAATCCAACACAACACATCACCAAGTACCACCCTTTCATATTTTCAAGCATGGTGGTGGCTGCATCATGTTATGGGTATGCTTGTCATTGGCAATGACTTGGGAGTTTTCTATGATGAAAAGAAATGGAGTAGAGCTAAGCACAGTCCAAAAATACCTGGTTCAGTCTGCTTCCCAACAGACACTGGGAGACAAATTCAACTTTTGGCAGGACAATAACCTAAAACACAAGGCCAAATATCCACTAGAGTTGCTTACCAAGAAGACACTGAGTCACCTAGTTAAAGTTCTGACTAAAAATCATCTTGAAATCCAATGGCAATACTTGAAAATGTCTGTCTAGCAGTGATCAACAACCAACTTGACAGAGCTTGAAGAATTTAAAAAAGAATAATGTGCAAATATTGTACAATCCAGGTGTGCAAAGCACATAGTTACAGAGCTCTGAGACTCACAGACGTAATCGCTGCCAACGATGATTCTAACATGTATTGACTCATGGGTGTGAACGCTTATGTAAATGAGATATTTCTGTACATCAATACATTTGCTAACATTTCTAAAACCATGTTTTCCCTTTGTCATTATTAGGTAATATGTGAAGCATGATATTTTTTGTTGTTGTTCTAATCCATTTAGAATTCAGGCTGTAACAACAAAATGTGGAATATGTCAAGGGGTTTGAATACTTTTTGAAGGCACTGTATAGGCCTAGGGTTTCAAGTTTTGGCTGATTTCAAATGTAATCTTGAAATTAATCATTCATATTTTGGATTACCAACAGTACTTATAGACTGTACTAACAGTAGTCATAACAGCATGCATAGTCAGTATCACCCTTGTCACAAGTTAAAATAATTGTACCTTATGTAGGCTGTCTCGCTTCCTGACCCCACCCTTTGCCACAGGGCGGGTGCCCACACACTCCCGTCATGGACATCAATGCAAAAGCATGGAGGACGCATTTTTATAAAAGCCGATTTATGCTTGATCCAGAAATGAAGTCCAGAGGTATTGTACAGAGGGTGTGAAGCAGTTGCGGAGCCTCCGGAGGCTTGGGGAGGCCAAATCAAGGTCCATACCGCATTGCCGTGCAATAGTAGGTGGAGGCAGTACGTCCTGTATAAACAAAAACTCACTTCCTTAACAACCTGCTTCACAACAGCCCTGACTTCGGCAGAGACCGCATCACAGGAAATGCTGTACAGCCCATGCAGATCCAGAATGACCCTAAATCTATCACGATTTAGGGAAGACCCAGATGCAGACAGTGTCGAAATAACAAAAGTTTATTACTAGAACAGGGGAAGGCAAAACAACAGGTCAAGGGCAGGCAGAGGTCAGTAATCCAGATCAGGGTCAAAAGGTACAGAATGGCAGACAGGCTCAGGGTCGGGGCAGGCAGAATGGTGAAAACCGTGAAAACTAGAAAACAGGAACTATATAAAAAGACAGGAGCAAGGGGAAAAACCCTGGTAGGCTTGATGGACAAAACAAACAGGCAACAAACAGAGAACACTGGTATAAATACACTGGGGATAATGGGGAAGATGGGCGACACCTGGAGGGGAGTGGAGACAAGCACAAAGACAGGTGAAACAGATCAGGGTGTGATAAAATCAGCTTTAATGCATTGGATAAGTGGAGCCACCGCATTGACCTCTCACAAGGTCCATGCGAGAAAGCATGGAACAGCCCACTCCGGGGGAAGGGAACAGAGAACCGGAAACTGGCCACATAATCAACATGCTTGATCAGGTATCATTGGGTTGTCATATGCCTAGATGGGAGGCTAATGGGGACCAGTCTCTCCTGAAGTCCACGCCAGTGTTAAAATATTTCACCGTTTCTGAAACCACATTGAGACATTCAGCAGAGTTTCATCCAGCCATGCCTACAGAATTGACAAATGGGCTGCATACCATAGAACTCTTAGGACTTTTTTATGATTCTCCAAAGCAGTTTGTTTGGATCTAGGCCTAGAATTCAATAAAGATGATTCAGGGGTATCATTTGTAACCCAAGCATTCCCTGAATCTCTTCTTTGATTGCTGTCCAAAAGGTTAATATTGGGGCCTGTCCAGAACAGATGAAAATAAGTGCCTCATTAAATTTAGGACACATTGGGGAGTACAGTGGGTCATATTTAGATCTAGTAATTGGTGTAACATTTTGAATTGGATTTCATAGGATTTGTTAGAGCATTATATTTTTGGCATTCAACAGAGCAGTTCGCCACACATCCCCCTGCATGCAGCTCAAAATCTTCATCCCATGCCAATCTGCTGCTTACAGTTGATGCTTTTACATCTTGGAAGTTATCATTAATACCACTAATAATATTATTTCATGTAGCAGTGGCTGTCAAGAGTTTTTCAACTTGATTAGTATTCAAGGCAGTTTTATATTCAGGTATAGAATTTCAGCTTCTGAGCTGCAAATAGCATAAGAATTGAGACTGCTGGGATTTAAATTCAGTTTAGAGTGGTTGGACCTATATGGATAGGGCTAAATTGAAATGTTTCTTACAGAAGAAATATGAAAAGCATATGCATAACTATGGTAGCAATTGAAAGGGACAGTTTGAAGATAATTGGGAAAATATTTAACCGAAGTTGAGTATACAACAGTTCCCCTGACACAAGGTTGAATCCAAACATTGCACTTTAGATTTGATGTGCTTTTTACGTTTACTATACTTTTTGCCACATTTGTTGATAACGAAATCTGAAAATACTCTGAATACATTCAGTAACGAGACTATTCCTGGAAAATTTGTGGTAGGTGCACATAAAGCAAAAACGATACAAGGGTTCGAGTGGGAGGACTAACTGCTCTCTCCATATTGTGCGCAGTTCCTAAGCAATTTCAATGCACTTTTAGGACTCAAAGAAAAGTCTTCAACTATAAGGTACTTTTGTTAGCTCTCCCAGTTGTGCCTTTGAGGAACTAGAGCAAGTACACTTGTAGTTGTTTAGTTTGGAACACAACCCTGCATCCCTGCCATCACACAACTACAGTGGTTGTTTACGAAATCCCAAAACGGTCCATTATAAATCGTAATCTGGGTCAGGTGGGCATCATTTGAAAGCTTGTTCTATTGTCAACATGACTAGCTAAGTTATAAAATATGATCTTACAGTGTTAGGCTTTCCCAAGGTAACTCAGAGAAACAGATCGTAATTTCTTTGCGAATATAAAGGAGTCATGAGTGCATTCAGGTCCTTGTGCACCGGTGAATTTCACAATAAACAAACATAGGCTCATTCTGTTCAGAACAACTCAGGGTATGACGCCATGTCCTCTTGTAACTGTACATCAAACATAGTGATCATAAATGTTGACACTGTATATGACATGAGTTTTATGATTTCGAAATGTGAAGTCTGCATTTGGACTCATGGTTGTTTGGCTTGCTTGTAGACTTCAAAGCAGAATTTATTCTAATTGTCAATGTCTCATCTTTCAAAATGCATTAAGTAATCTTAATTTACAGCAATTCCCTCCCTTTGACAACAAAAAAAGTATTGTCGCACACGATGCTCATGTTCAGAACAGCTGTCAGTCAAAACCCATACAGTACTGTGAAGCGCAGAGCCAGAGCTCTGACGTCATGTATAGCATGTTACTGTATAGCCACTATATTCCAATTTAGGCGCCTATTAGTGTCCAAATCTGCCATTTTCAACCCATATATGGGTACAGGTGTAAAGGGCTACTATCTCATTATCAAAAAGATCATTCATCTTGTTGAATACCAGCATCATACTGGTGTGTCTTTACTATGGATTAAATGATATATGACATGCTATTTTATCAAATCAATTCTCTGTAATTAATATTACCTGATTAAACTAATCATGTAAATGTAATTAACTAGGAAGTCAGGGCACCACGGAAGAATGTTTATAGCGCTGCTGTCTTCCAAATAAACTCTTAAAGACCTGGTAATCTTTTATATCAATAGCAGTCAATTATTAATTGTCACCTTATTCAGTCTCATCTGAATGTCGTAAAATTCTTGGTTATCTTCACGAACCCTGGCTAACAAGTTGAATCAGCAATACAACATTTGGTTTAATTATTTATTTACTAAATATCTAAATAATCACACAGAATTACATATACACAGGATGGATCATACATTGATTAGTAATTATGTCATAAAAGAAAACGTCCCTAGCGGACAAAACCGAGATGACAGCTGGTTACACAAAAAAAGGGGGTTGGGTTTGAATGAAAGAGCGGAAATCAAATCAAATCAAATCAAATTTATTTATAAAGCCCCCCTTACATCAGCTGATGTCACAGAGTGCTGTACAGAAACCCAGCCTAAAACCCCAAACAGCAAGCAATGCAGGTGTAAAAGCACGGTGGCTAGGAAAAACTCCCTAGAAGGCCAAAACCTAGGAAGAAACCTAGAGAGGAACCAGGCTGTGAGGGGTGGCCAGTCCTCTTCTGGCTGTGCCGGGTGCAGATTATAACAGAACATGGACAAGATTTTAAAATGTTCATAAAACAGGCAGAACAGTTGTAACTGGAGAAGCAGCACGGCCAGGTGGACTCGGGACATCCGGGTAGGCCTTGAGGAATGGTCCTAATGCTCAGGTCCTCCGAGAGAGAGAGAGAGAGAGAGAGAGAGAGAGAGAGAGAGAGAGAGAGAGAGAGAAGAAAAAAGAAAGAGAGAGATAATTAGAGCGAGCATACTTAAATTCGCACAGGACACCAGATAAGAGAAGAAATACTCCAGATATAACAGACGGACCCTAGCACCCCCGACACATAAACTACTGCAGCATAAATACTGGGGTGAGACAGGAGGGGTCGGGAGACACTGTGGCCCGTCCGGACGAAACCCCGGACAGGGCCAAACAGGCAGGATATAACCCCACCCACTCTGCCGAAGCACAGCCCCCACACCACTAGAGGGATATCTTCAACCACCAACTTACCATCCTGAGACAAGGCCGAGTATAGCCCACAAGATCTCCGCCACGGCACCAGAAGCCAGTGACTCAGCCCCTGTAATAGGGTTAGAGGCAGAGAATCCCAGTGGAGGGGAACCGGCCAGGCAAAAGACAGCAAGGGTGGAAAGACTGAGGAACAAAAGGATTGGACCTTACGAAGTTATGCTATCGTAACTACAGAATCTTGTGCATTCTAAATAACCTCCCATTCGGGAAAATGAAAATGCAAGAAATATATTTACTCTGAGCTGCGCTTCGATAGATTGGTCGAAGATGGAAGGCTGGGTTGCCAAGCAGAGATCTCCCTTTTCCTTTGAAGAATATTTCTGGGCGGATACGTTGTAGTCTGTCATCGTGTGGTAGAATGGATACGTTGTAGTACCTTGTCGTCGTGTGGTAGAACGGATACGTTGTAGTACCCTGTTGTTCTGAAGAGATTGTCCATCCTTTCCTAGGCCACGCACGTTTACAGCTGCTGCTGATAACTCGACGTCTAGGCTGTATCACTTCTTTAGTGAATAAGAGTTCAAAGTTTATACCAAGTTGCCTTACTAAGCTCATGCTATATTCTGGCTGGTATAGTTGAAATTCATCCTTCCAGCGTGGCGATCGTCACCTCCACATTGAAATTCACCCTTTTAAACAAATGGACATCAGTCCTCACGTCATTGGGAACACAATGTTAATTTAGTTAGGTTGTAGTCGTTCAACCATTCACAACCAGAGCTTACGTTGGGGTTGGCTTAGTCTGCCGTGAATTGGGTCATGGGGGCTCTTATAGAAATGTAGAAAAGGGGTTGGTTCATCATTTCCAACCAATGCCTATTCACATGGGCATGGCCACTGAGTGAGCATATTTTACTTATGAAAACAATTCTCTAATTTTAAAAACTAAAATTACATTTAAACTTTTCACAAATTGTTTCATATTTGAACATTTAAATTACACAACAATTCCATGTGAATCTGATAACTAGAATGTGTAGGCTTTCCAAGATACAATTTATGTCGTCCCATCATCAGTAATAATGTGTCAGACGACAACTGATCTGACATCATATTCTTCTTAGGGAGCGGCAGCAGAGGTGACGGTTTTGGAGAGTCTGACGTGCCCAAAGTAAAATGCCTGCCACTCAGGCCCAGAAACTGGGATATGCACATAATTAGTGCTATTGGATAGGAAACACTCTGAAGTTTCTAAAATTTTTGTCTGTGAGTATAACAGAACTTATATAGCAGGGGAAAACCTGAGGAATTTCTGTCCAGAATTTTTTTGTTATTGTGACATTTCCTCAGTTTGATAGGCTTCCTATTGAAATCCCAGTATAATAGCTCCCAGATTGCAGTACCTATGGCTTTCACTAGATGTCAACAGTCTTTAGACAGTGTTTCATGGCTTTATCATGGAACAGAACCAAATAGAAGAAGAATTGGTGAAAGAACCATGGATGTCAATAACTTTTCCTGTGCGTGAGACCGTGAGCGTGCTCCTCTTTATTTTCCTTTTATATCGTTTAGGATATCATCCGTGTGAAATATAATCGTTAATATTCATAAAAGTATACCTAAGGATACATTATAAATGATGATTATAATGTATCCCAATGATCCCTAAGAGGTTTTAAACTCTTAGGGATAAACGACGCGCTAGCGGGCCGTTCCCGACACTACCCGGTGAAATGAAATTCAAAATCCAAAAGTTGAATTATTAAACATTCATCAATATACAAGTGTTGCATAGTCATCAAAAGCTCTGATTCTTGGCAATATCACAGCTTTTTCAGATTTTAAAAAGGCTTTACGGCGAAAGCACAACATTTGACTGTTTGAGGATAGCACCTCTAATATTTATACATTAGCATAAATTCATATCCAGTACGGGTCACACAAAACCCATATAAGAGCTAAAATAAATCACTTACCTTTCGAAGAACTTCTGCTGAGGGCATCTCAAGTGTCCAAGGAAGACATCCAATGTTTTTTTTGTTAGAAAAAGTAATTTATTATATCCATAAATCTCTGTTTGGTTGGTGCGTTATGTTCAGAAAATCCACCGTCGAGTCGCCCATTGAACCGTGAAGAGAACGCGTTCAAATTATACCTATCAACTTTGTCCAAACAAATCAAACCGCGACTCATCAGTGAAGAGCACTATTTGCCAGTCTTGTCTGGTCCAGCGACGGTGGGTTTGTGCCCATAGGCGACGTTGTTGCCGGTGATGTCTGGTGAGGACCTGCCTTACAACAGGCCTACAAGCCCACAGTCCAGCCTCTCTCAGCCTATTGCGGACAGTCTGAGCACTGATGGAGGGATTGTGCGTTCCTGGTGTAACTCGGGCAGTTGTTGTTGCCATCCTGTACCTGTCCCGCAGGTGTGTTGTTTGGATGTACCGATCCTGTGCAGGTGTTGTTACACGTGGTCTACCACTGCGAGGACGATCACTTGTCCGTTCTGTCTCCCTGTAGCGCTGTCTTAGGCGTGTCACAGCACGGACATTGCAATTTATTGCCCTGGCCACATCTGCAGTCCTCATGCCTCCTTGCAGCATGCCTAAGGCACGTTCACACAGATGAGCAGGGACCCTGGGCATCTTTCTTTTGGTGTTTTTCAGAGTCAGTAGAAAGGCTTCTTTAGTGTCCTAAATTTTCATAACTGTGAACTTTGTTGTGCTTTTAAATGGAGTGATTACGCGTTTAGATGGCAACTCAACCACAAATCAGACATTGTTTTTCCATTGGAATTTGGTTGTGCTTTTAGATGGTTGAAAGCATGGTGGTAACACATTGGGTATTCAACAAACCTCTGGCTGTCTTTTTTGAGTGGGCGAATAAAGGCTGAATCAACGTCTCAACCAAATATTACCTACATTTCCACTGTGAAATGACGTGGTGTGCCCAGTGGGATGGCCCTTGTAGAGCAAGAAAATAACTACAAAGTAGGTTAAGTCTCAGAAGTGACGTCGGATGCTACAAGCGCACTTAGTTAGAGTTGCATTATGCATTAAATCTTCCAACAGCAGGACCAGAAAAATCAAAGAACTAAAAATCAAAGAGCTAGATGCTAATCCTCTCCATAGGTAGGTAGCTGAAAGCAGAACAGTGTAGGCTACTCTTCTCATGAATGTCAGCAGAAAAGGGGAACAACCACCTGGCATGAAAATTGGACATCGGCACTTATGGAAAACTATCAAAAGTATGAAAGGCAATTTTTGTGATGCACATCCCATTTTAACAGGAACTCCTGTGGTGACTAGACAGAGCACTTGGGCCAAAATCTATTTAATAGAATCCCCTTTATTCTGGTGGAGGGATTGTATTATGGCCCGACTTTATAGTTATTATTGTGTGGTAAAAGCCTCATTCCTGTTTCTTCAAATAGACTGAGGCAGGGAGATTTGAAAAGTGAAAGAGCTTCAAGGATTTTTAGGGAAAAATCTTCTTATGGAAAAAAGACCACCCCACCTCATGCTGACTGTGCATCAAACATATTATTACAAACAAATAATTGTTTCTAATTATTGAAAAGAGGACATTTATTCATCTTTTGTTGTGGTAATCCTATTACGGATCTGTTCAGAGTCGATATTGCTACTTCATTAATTTCTTTACCGGTAATTCACTTTTGCACGGAGTGGATATCCAACATGGATCTCAAATGCTTGTGAACAGTGTGTGATTAATACCTTTTTTTCATTGTTTGATACTGAGTGTTTCTTTGTGCTAATGTTTAGTCTTGTTGAACCCCATTACCCAAAGCTAATAACTAGGTCCCTAAAAATCTGAAAAATCCTTAGAATCCTGGAGAAAGGAATTAGGTGATCATTATTCAAAATGCTGATGTTCATTGATGTTACATTATGTCATTTTTATTGAAGGTCCTTTGACCACATTGTCCCAAAGAAATCGTGTCCTTTTGGAGGAACAGATTAAGTAAATTACAGTCTCTACAATTATTGTACTCACAGTACATATGTGGACACCTACTCGTCGAACATCTCATTCCAAACTCATGGGCATTAATGTGGAGTTGGTCCCTCCTTTGCTGCTATAACAGCCTCCACTCTTCTGTGAAGGCTTTCCACTAGATGTTGGAACATTGCTGCGGGGACTTGCTTCCATAAAGCCACAAGAGCATTAATGAGGTTGGGCACTGATGTTGGGTGATTAGGCCTGGCTTGCAGTCGGAGTTCCAATTCATCCCAAAGGTGTTCGATGGGGTTGAGGTCAGGGCTCTGTGCAGGACAGTCAAGTTCTTCCACACCAATCTCGACAAACCATTTCCTTCACCAAACTGTTGCCAAAAAGTTGGAAGCACAGAATTGTCTAGAATGTCATTGTATGCTGTAGCATTAAGATATCCCTTCACTGGATCTAAGGGGCCTAGACCGAACCATGAAAAACAGCCCCAGATCATTATTCTTCCTCCACCAAAATTTACAGTTGGCACTGTGCATTCGGGCAGGTAGCGTTCTAATGGCATCCGCAAAACCCAGAATCGTCTGTTGGACTGCCAGATGGTGAAACGTGATCCATCACTCCAGAGTACCTGTTTCCATTGCTCCAGAGTCCAATGGCGGCAACCTTTAGACCTTTCCAGCCGATACTTGGCATTGCGCTTGGTATTGCGCGGGGTGATCTTAGGCTTGTGTGCGGCTGCTCGGCCATGGAAACCCATTTCATGAAGCTCCCAACAAACAGTTCTTGTGCTGACTTTGCTTCCAGAGGCAGTTTGGAATTTGGTAGTGAGTGTTGCAACCAAGGACAGACACACTACACGCTGCAGGTGGTCCCGTTCTGTGAGCTTGTATAGCCTACCACTTTGTGGCTGAGCCATTGTTGCTCCTAGAAATTTCCACTTCACAATAACAGCACTAACAGTTGACCGGGGCAGCTCTAGCAGTGGCCTCCTATGACTGTGCCATGTTGAAAGTCACTGAGCTCTTTAGTAAGGCCATTCTACTGCCAATGTTTGTCTATGGAGATCGCATGGCTGTGTGCTCGATTTTATACACCTGTCAGCAACGGGTGTGGCTTAAATAACCGAATCCACTAATTTGAAGGGGTGTCCACATACTTTTGTATATACTTTTGCATTAACTTGATAATGTAATTGAATAAAACAGAATTAGATTTCTAAATAGACACCAACTGGTGAAAGAGTCAATATTATCATCTAGGCATAATTATGATTTATTAGTAATTGATGACCTGGGGTACCTGAGGGATTTGGTCAGATGGCCTATTAATTTAGTCATAAATCAATAAAGAAAATAATGTGTGTTTACCGTGAATAAAGTCTCAATCGTGCTTTAGCGCTAATCTTTGTTGCGATGTATTAAATCTAGGCCTAAGTGATGCTCCCTCTTGTCTCATATTTCTCTCAGGGGCTGAGGTAAAGTCGGTAACTGAATGAGACAGAACGAAAGAGATCCATTTTAATTAAGAAGAAAGAACCAGACATAACAGAAAGGCGGTACCCACAGACGCATGGATTCCATCTGTTCAAATCAGAGAACCTCAGTCAATTCCATTGATCAAACAGTACTCTCATTTGACAATAAATACATCCGAGAGTGAATCTTGATCAAGCTCAACGGAGCTTCATTCATCTTTTCAACTGCAGTAATTTTACGCTCTCCGTCAATATTTCTTTGTGAGACAATGACAGCTGTCTAGTCTACAACAAAAGAGAGTGCAACACACACGCTTAAATATCTTATTGCAGTGTGTTACAGGGATGTCAGGAATAAGAGACCAATAATAAGAATAATACTACGACTAATAATTATTTATTACATTTGTAAAGCGCTTTTTATAATGTCGAATAATCTCAAATAAGACATTTAAACCAAATAGAATAAATAAATGGACACAACTAGACAGGGCAACTGACACAAAGAACCCAACTGACGCTGCAAGGGACAACGACATTAAGAAGCACTGCTATCAACAGAAAGCCAAAAGAGAAAGGTCTTTAGGCTTTTTTAAAGGAGCCAAAGTCTTTGACCATCAAACTGACCATTAAACTGGACTATGGTATCTTTGATTCTGTATTAGCTGGGCCTTGATGGACATACAGTTCTTAGGAATAAATAGCTCAGTAACCATGAGCTATTTAGCTTGTTCAATCTGGTGATATAGATGGAGTTTTGGTCAGGAAGGTATTGATTATGTTTTAATGGCGCTGAAAAGCTCATACATCCCTCATCAGGATGGCCTACCAACACAATATGTAAAGGAAATTAATATATTAGATATTTACAAGTATATATCTTATAGATATATATATATCTCTTAAATACAATACTTGGATTTACATCTTGATGGTTATAGTATGCTGGAGCAGCGCTCTAACCAAGATTTCTGAAGGGGTGCTCATTCCTATGAATGTAAAACATATTGAATGCTTACATTGTGTGTAATTTTAACTACAGTGTATTTGGGGAGTTTCTCCCATTCTTCTCTGTAGATCATCTCAAGCTCTCTGATGTTGGATGGGGAACGTCGCTGCACAGCTATTTTCAGGTCTGTCCAGAGATGCTCGATCGGATTTAAGTCCGGGCTCTGGCTGGGCCACTCAAGAACATTCAGAGACTTGTCCCAAAGCCACTCCTGCATTGACTTGGCTGTGTGCTTAGGGTCGTTGTCCTGTTGGAAGGTGAAACTTCACCTCAGTCTGAGGTCTTGATTAAGGAACTCTCTGTATTTTGCTCTGTTCAGCTTTCCCTCGATCCTGACTAGTCTCACAGTCCATGCCGCTGAAAAAAATCCCCACAGCATGTTGCTGCCAACCCATACTTCACCGTAGGGATTGTGGCAGGTTTTTTCCAGACGTGATGTATTGTCATTCAGGCCAAAGAGTTCTATCTTGGTTTCATCAGACCAGAGAATCTTGTTTCTCATGGTCTGAGAGTCTTTAGGTGCTTTTTGGAAAACTCCAAGGGGGCTGTCATGTGCCCTTTACTGAGGAGTGTCTTCTGTCTGACCACTACCATAAAGGCCTGATTGGTGGAGTGCTGCAGAGATGGTTGTCCTTCTGGAAGTTTCTCCCATTTTTTTATCTGGCCCAAATGTATATAGTACTTTGGGCTCGGGCCGATTCCGGTGAGAGTCATCTGGCCCAAATGTATTACTTAGGGCTCGGGCCGATTGGGGATACTCTCTGGCAGATGATTACATGGTCTGCTTTATATAATTAAGATTTCATTATTTAAGTAGACATTGTGCACCAATGTAGAATTTTTCAAAGGCTGTTTTATTAAACAAAGTGCCCTTAACCTCTATGGGATCAGTGACCCCCCCCCAACGGGACGGTTGAGCTAACGTGCGCTAATGTGATTAGCATGAGGTTGTAAGTAACAAGAACATTTCCCAGGACATAGACATATCTGATATGGGCAGAAAGCTTAAATTCTTGTTGATCTAACTGCACTGTCCAATGTACAGTAGCTATTACAGTGAAATAATACCATGCTATTGTTTGAGGAGAGTGCTACAGTTATGAACTTGAAAATGTATCAATAAACCAATTAGGCATATTTGGGCAGACTTGATACAACATTTTGAAAAGAAATGGTTCATTGGATCAGTCTAACTTTGTACATACACTGCTGCCATCTAGTGCCCAAAATCTAAATTGTGCCTAAACTGGAATAATACATTGTGGCCTTTCTCTTGTATTTCAAAGATGATAAAAAAAATGCATGTTTTTTTCTTTGTATTATCTTTCTCCTACATCAATTTCACATTTCCACAAATTTCAAATTGTTTCCTTTCAAATGGTATCAAGAATATGCATATCCTTGCTTCAGGTCCTGAGCTACAGGCAGTTAGATTTGGGTATGTCATTTTAGGCAAAAGAGTCCTGACTAACTACCCTTCCAGGTAGAAAAGCTAGTCGGTAGGAAAGCTAGCCTTGCAGTGAGCTAGCCAAGTTAGCTAAGCCCTGCAGCTAAGCTAGTCAAGTCTCAGTAGCTAGCAGTGTGACACTATCTACCACAGGAAACAATGGGAAGAAAAATTGGTGAAGTTAGTTCTGTCCCAAAGCGAAAACTTTCCTTTTGGTGAAGTCAAACGAGAGCTGATAACCCAGCGCTTTGCGGTGTAACCTTGATGGCACACCTGTGAACAGTTAAACAAAAAACAGATCAAGTCGTGCTGAGGAGAGCTATATATATCTTCTGTGAGGAAAAGAGGTGAGAATAATCAGAGGGCAGGCGAGTAGCTCATTAGTATGAAGGAAAGGGCTCCCTCATTCACCTCTCAAATGTGGTGTAAAGTACTTATGTAAAATACATTAAAGTACTACTTAAGCAGTTTTTGGGGGTATCTGTACTTTACTATTTATATTTTTGACTACTACTTTTACACTTATCAAGAGAACATCCCTGGTCATCCCTATACTGCCACTGATCTAGAGGAATCACTAAATACAAATCCTTCATTTATAAATTATGTCTAAGTGTTGGAGTGTGTCCCTGGTTATCAATAAATAAAAAAAATCAAGAAAAAGGTGGTCTGGTTTGCTTAATATAAGGAATTTGAAATGATTTATAATTTTACTTTTGATACTTATGTATATTTGAGCAATTACATTTACTTATTGTAACGCCCAGTCCCGAGTTTCAGGCTGGAGCGTTTTGGTTTTGTCTTTGTGTAGGGTTTGTTCATTCTAGGTGTCGTATTTCTATGTTGGGTAATGGTTCCCAATTAGAGGCAGCTGTGTGTCGTTGTCTCTAATTGGGAACCATATTTAGGCTAGTAGGTTTCACTCTGGGTTCGTGGGTTATTGTATGTTCATAGCTGTGTTTGTTTGTTCAGTTATGTTCATCGTTACGTTCTCCGTTCTTTGTTTTGTTCCGTCTTGTTCCCGTGGATTTATTAAATCATGTATTCTGGCTACATCGCTGCGTCTTGGTCTGTCCCCTCAGAAGAGAAACGTGACGGAATAACCCACCAAACAAAGACCAAGCAGCGAGAGACCCGGGAGCTTAGGTCTTGGGAGAAGGAGCTGTTCTATGGGAGTGCTTGGGACCAGCCTGGGGAGTATCGTCGACCCAGAGAGGAACTGGAAGCAGCGGCGGAGCGGCGCAGGTGTGAGGACTTGATGGGAGCATGGGACCCGGAGAGAGGAATGTTTCTCAGACCTCGCCGGGCTAGGAAGCCCGTAAGGCAGCCCCAAGAAACTTTTGGGGGCACACGAGGAGGTTGGCGGTTCAGGAGGGACTCCTGAGCCAACCCCTCGTGCTTCATGGAGAGAGCGTGGGGAGCGCCGCAGAAGGGAGGCCGTGCTATGCAGTGTTGCGCACGGTTTCCCTATACGGAGTCAGAGGCCGGTGCGAGAGATTCCCGCTCCACTCATCAGTCGGGTAAACGGCGTTCAGCCAGGAAGAGTGGTGCCTGCTCTGCGCGCTAAGTCTCCGGTGCGCCTCCTGGGACCCGGATATCCTGCTCCAGTTCCGTGTGCGGTGTCTCCGGCACGTGTCCGCAGCCCAGTGCGAGAGATCCCAGCGCCACTCATTGGTCGGGCCGAGGTCTGTGTGCTACCTGGGAGAGTGGTGCCAGCTCTGCGAGCCAGGCCTCCAGTGCGCCTTTTGGGTCCATGTTATCCTGTGGTCCTACGGGCAGAATCTCCGATGCGGATCCACAGCCCAGTCCGAGAGATTCCAGCTCCACTCACCCATGAGGCCAGGGTTAGTGAGCTAGCTGGAGATATGGTGTCGGCTCTCCATATCAGGTTCCCGGTCCGGGTAGAGGTTTCTACACGCCCAGTCCCTGCTCCACGCCCGAGACCCCTGTTCCACGCTCCGAGATCCCTGTTCCACGCTCCGAGATCCCTGTTCCACGTTCCAAGATCCCTGTTCCACGTTCCAAGATCCCTGTTCCACGCTCCGAGATCCCTGTTCCACGCTCCGAGATCCCTGTTCCACGTTCCAAGATCCCTGTTCCACGTTCCAAGATCCCTGTTCCACGTTCCAAGATCCCTGTTCCGCGTCCAAGATCCCTGTTCCGCGTTCCAAGATCCCTGTTCCGCTCCAAGATCCCTGTTCCGGCGTTCCAAGATCCCGGTCCCGGGTCCCAGGTTCCCAGTCCGTGTAGTGGTGTCTACACGTCCAGTCCCTGTTCCACGCACCCAGCTCCCCGTGCGCTCCGAGAGTCCAGCACGTCCTGTTCCGGCTCCGCGCACCCAGCTCCCGTGCGTTCAGAGAGTCCAGCACGCCCTGTCGGCTCCGCGCACCAAGCTCCCGTGCGTTCAGAGAGTCCAGCACGCCCTGTCCCGGCTCCGCGCACCAAGCTCCCGCATGCGTCAGAGAGTCCAGCACGCCCTGTCCCGGCTCCGCGCACCAAGCTCCCGTGCGTTCAGAGAGTCCAGTACGACCAGTTCCTGCTCCACGCACCAGAGTCCCAGTGAGCATCACGAGTCCAGTACTGCCAGTTCCTGCTCCACGCACCAGCGTCCCAGTGAGCATCACAAGTCCAGTACGACCAGTTCCTGCTCCACGCACCAGAGTTCCAGTGAGCATCACAAGTCCAGTACTGCCAGTTCCTGCTCCACGCACCAGAGTACCAGTGAGCATCACTAGTCCGGTACTGCCAGTTCCTGCTCCACGCACCAGAGTTCCAGTGAGCATCACAAGTTCAGTACTGCCAGTTCCTGCTCCACGCACCAGAGTTCCAGTGAGCATCACAAGTCCAGTACTGCCAGTTCCTGCTCCACGCACCAGAGTTCCAGTGAGCATCACGAGTCCAGTACGACCAGTTCCTGCTCCACGCACCAGAGTCCCAGTGAGCATCACGAGTCCAGTACGACCAGTTCCTGCTCCACGCACCAGAGTCCCAGTGAGCATCACGAGTCCAGTACTGCCAGTTCCTGCTCCACGCACCAGAGTCCCAGTGAGCATCACGAGTCCAGTACTGCCAGTTCCTGCTCCACGCACCAGCGTTCCAGTGAGCATCACGAGTCCAGTACGGCCAGTTCCAACTCCACGCACCAGAGTTCCTGGAGAAGGCCCAGGGCCTCCGGTTCTGGATGTCAGACCAGCACGGCCAGCACCGGAGCCTCCACCTGGGACAAAGCGACCCACCGAGACCCCCACAGACTTTTCGGCGCGTCCGAGTCCGCGCCTTTGGGTACTGTAACGCCCAGTCCCGAGTTTCAGGCTGGAGCGTTTTGGTTTTGTCTTTGTGTAGGGTTTGTTCATTCTAGGTGTCGTATTTCTATGTTGGGTAATGGTTCCCAATTAGAGGCAGCTGTGTGTCGTTGTCTCTAATTGGGAACCATATTTAGGCTAGTAGGTTTCACTCTGGGTTCGTGGGTTATTGTATGTTCATAGCTGTGTTTGTTTGTTCAGTTATGTTCATCGTTACGTTCTCCGTTCTTTGTTTTGTTCCGTCTTGTTCCCGTGGATTTATTAAATCATGTATTCTGGCTACATCGCTGCGTCTTGGTCTGTCCCCTCAGAAGAGAATCGTGACACTTATGTTGCTTAAGTACATTTAAAACCCTATACTTTGACTTTTACTCAAGTAGTATTTTACTTGGTGACTTTCACTTTTACTTGAATCATTTTCTATTTCTATTTTGGTATTTTTTTCACCACTGCTGACAGACATGTATGATTGGTTCTTCGAGCTACTTAGGAGATTCTGGTGAATCCCACTATGAGATGTCGAAACTAATAATTGAAAGATAACTGCTTAAATATCGATATTGATTCCAACTCGACCTCAATACTCATGGGGTAAATTGTTTCGCTCCTGCACAATTCCTTTATTGCAATGCCTTACTTATCCCAGCACGTCCTAGAAACCAGTGGCAAGTGTTACTGAGTGGACTATCCTGGCAAAAATGTTAAATGCACACACAACTGGATTGCTGTTTTTATACAGAATTTGTTTAGATTTTTACAAAAATGCAATTCGAAAGGTAGAAAAACCAAAGGGGAGTGTGTGGATGTATTTCATACATTTACCTTCTCCCTCTCTATTGGAGCATAAAAACTGTAAGGGGGAAAACATCCTTAGAATTATGCAATCAGCATAACAAAGGGCACAATGTGCAACAGAGACGGAATGGTTACATTTCATACTGTAAAGGTCTTAGTAAGAGGACTTCTACTTAATCAAATTTCAGTTTTATTCCCAAGTTGCCTTTGGTCCATTCTTCCACTCTCGTATTGTCAAATATCTATACTGTTATTCTGAAGATTCTTCCTATGGTTCATCCCAACATGGTTCCTACCCCCTACAGGTTTCCACATCCTCTTTAGTATCACACTGCTGCTCTCTATTTTCCTCATGTAGTTTTATCTTCAGAAAACATACAGAAAGTTTTACCCCATATCTTTGAAGATATCCAGGTCCTTGAGGAACAATGGAGTGAGCTTTTTTTCCACATGATTGTGTTTAATGTGTCACGTTAACGGTTAAAGTCAGTGAATGTCCCGCTGTCATGACTTTGTCCTTGCCTCTGTCAAGCCCTGGTTGTAAAAATGTAAGACAATTTTACACAAAGCTGGACCAACTATAAACCATCAAGCTGTTCATTTCCTGGTACAGTGATTTTGGCAACGACCAAAGTGTGGAACGTGTCATTAGTCAGAGAGGAGAATTATGTCTGACCTTTGCCTGAAGTGCAGGGAGGAAGAGCAAAAGAAATTATGCCGGATGTATGTATTACCCCTGCACAGCACAAGCCCACCCCACAGCAGTTAAGGTAAGGGTTTCGGTTAGGGTCAAATAAAATAAAATGTTATTTGTCACATACACATGGTTAGCAGATGTTAATGCGAGTGTAGCGAAATGCTTGTGCTTCCAGTTCCGACCATGCAGAAGTATCTAACAAGTAATCAGCATGAGGTTAGGGTTAGGTTAGGTGTTTGTGAGGTTAGGTGTGCAAGTTGCAATTTACCAGGTTATCACATGGGGCAACTGGCTGTAACGCCAAATACATTTTTATTTGTCACATGCTTCGTAAACAACAGGTGTAGACTGACAGTAAATTGCTTACTTGCCCTTCCCGAACAATGCAGAGAGAAAAATAAAAACATTTAAGAAAAATTATAGAACGAGAAATATATACACAATGAGTAATGATAACTTGGCTATATACACAGGGTACCACTACCAAGTCAATTTGCAGGGGTACGAGGTAATTGAGGTAGATATCTACATATACAGCTGAAGTCGGAAGTTTACATACACTTAGGTTGGAGTCATTAAAATTTGTTTTTTAACCAATCCACAAATTTCTTCTTAACAAACTAGAGTTTTGGCAAGTCGGTTCGGACATCTACTTTGTGGATGACACAAATAATTTTCTCCAACAATTGTTTACAGATTATTTCCATTATAATTCACTGTATCACAATTCCAGTGGGTCAGAAGTTTACATACACTAAGTTGACTGTGCCTTTAAACAGCTTGGAAAATTCCAGAAAATGATGTCATGGCTTTAGAAGCTTCTGACTATGCTAATTGACATCAGTTGAGTCAATTGGAGGTGTACCTGTGGATGTATTTCAAGGCCTACTTTCAAACTCAGTGCCTCCTTGCTTGACATCATGGGGAAATCAAAAGAAATCAGCCGAGACCTCAGCACACAGATTGTAGACCTCCACAAGTCTCGTTCATCCATGGGAGCAATTTCCAAACACCTGAAGGTACCACGTTCATCTGTGTAAACACCATGGGACCATGTAGCCATCATACCGCTCAGGAAAGAGACGCGTTCTGACTCCTAGAGATTAACATACTTTGGTGCGAAAAGTGCAAATCAATCCCAGAACAACAGCAAAGAACCTTGTGAAGATGCTGGAGGAAACAGGTACAAAAGTATCTATATCCACAGTAAAACGAGTCCTATATCGACATAACCTGAAAGGCCGCTCAGCAAGGAAGAAGCCACTGCTCCAAAACCGCCATAAAAAAGCCAGTCTTTTGTTTGCAACTGCACATGGGGACAAAGATCGTACTTTTTGGAGTAATGTCCTCTGGTCCGATGAAACAAAAATAGAACTGTTTGGCCATAATGACCATCGTTATGTTTGGAGGAAAAAGGGGGAGGCATGCAAGCCGAAGGATACCATCCCAACCGTGAAGCACGGGGGTGGCAGCATCATGTTGTGGGGGTGCTTTGCTGCAGGAGGGACTGATGCACTTCACAAAATAAATGGCATCACGAGGAAGGAAAATTATGTGGATATATTGAAGCAACATCTCAAGACATCAGTCAGGAAGTTAAAGCTTGGTCGCAAATGGGTCTTCAAATGGACAATGACCCCAAGCATACTTCCAAAGTTGTGGCAAAATGACTTAAGGACAACAAAGTCAAGGCATTGGAGTGGCCATCACAAAGCCCTGTCCTCAGTCCTATAGAATATTTGTGGGTAGAACTGAAAAAGTGTTTGTGAGCAAGGAGGCCTACAAACTTGACTCCGTTACACCAGCTCTGTCAGGAGGAATGGGCCACAATTCAGCTAACTTATTTTGGGAAGCTTGTGGAAGACTACCTGAAATGTTTGATCCAAGTTAAACAATTTAAAGAGAATGCTACCAAATACTAATTGAGTGTATGTAATCTTCTGACCCACTGGGAATGTGATGAAAGAAATAAAAGCTGGGGCAAACAGGGGAGCCTTGTCTGGCTCGACACAGTTCATTCATCCTCATTTACTGCTGTTTTTAAAAATATAGCTGATCTGTTTGACTTGCTTAAACAAATGTGGTTTCTACTGACAATTGAGATGTACAAACTATGGCATAAGGGGACGACAAGCGGATAAGAGGCAATACGTAATTTAGATGAAGACATTAATGAGCGATGCTAGGATGGACAAAGTCAATATAACTATTTGTTCAGCACTTTTGAAATGCTCAGCAACAGAATTCTGAACATGGGCCATTTTTAAAGTGTTCTCCCTGTACACCAAGTCAGAACCATAGGATAAATAAAGGGGGCATATAAGGAGACAATGAAAGCTCTTACAATATTCAATGATTACATTTCTCTAAAACAGGTCAAAGGTTACACGTGCACCACCAAGTCAGAACAGTAGGTGAAATTAACAGGGTAAAATAGACCAAATGATTAGGTTGAGGCACATGAGCTACTAGCAGTTACTACACTTAGTATTGCCTTCTTAGCTACAGTATACATATCTCCCTGGCATATTACACCATTTACAGGGTAGGTTACTTTCTAAATGTAATCTGTTACAGTTACTAGTTACCTGTCCAAAATTGTAATCAGTAACGTAACTTTTGGATTACCTAAACTCAGTAAAGTAATTTGATTACATTCAGTTACTTTTAGATTACTTTCTTCTTAAGAGGTATTAGAAGAAGACAAAAATGTATGTTACCAATTGAAAGACATCTATTGCAGGATAAATCAATGTTAAAGTTTACATAGCTGGCCATATATGGATGTTAAATTGTACTTTATGGGTTGGTTTTGTAGGATTCTACTAACCCATTGCTTCCTACTACATATAATAACATGATTCAATTATATCTTTACATTAAAACCCAAAGTATATCAGAATTCCAGTCATTCCAATAAATCTTATAGATTAGCCAACTTGTTTTACCTGAGCATAACCCCAAAACGAAAGACTTATTAGCTAGCCCTACTCTGCTGTTTATGATTTTGTTGTCATGGAGGACTGATAGGGCTCATTGATTCAAATAGAAACATGCGCTCATGGGCGCAAATGCGCTCATGGAATGGCATGCTTTGAGCATTACTGAAAAGTGCTATATACATTTGAAAAATGAATGCCATATGCCGCTTTTTCTAAAGGCATATTGCTTACCTTTTTGTTGCAGACACTTTGATATTTTGATAATATGCAGCTGTTTATAGGGCAAATCCACAGATGAAACAATAACAAAATGTACACCCCGCCTCTGTTTTGGTAAAAAGCTGAGGGATGGGCCTGGAGAAATGTAACCACTCTCAGATTAATAGACAGACCCTGATCATTTATGCAGCAGCATACAAAACATTTTTGGACTTTGTTGTGCTGTGCTCACTTGAACAGGAAGGTGGCCTATCCTTAATGGGCAAATTTTGTCATCAAACTTTGTCATCAAAGTCTGCCATTCTCTGGATTTATGATGCTTTCAAGACAACTGGGAACTAAAAAAAAAAAAAAAGAGGCCCACGTTCCCGATTTATATTTCAGAGTTGGATGACCATTCAAAACATATTTTCCCAGTTGGATCTTGTTATTTCCCCGAGTTCCCAGTTGTCTTGAACATAACTGAAGTCAGATTTCCCAGTTCCGAGTTAACAGTTGTTTTGAGCCTGGCAGAATTCATGCTGGATTGACAGCATGGCCAATGTTGAATGTTTATCATTTAAACTTGGAAAAGAGACCCTTAAACCCAGATATGGGACCACACATCCATTCAACTAAAAAGCAGGCTAGTGATTGCTTTGCAATGCTTGCAGTTAGCCATTGTTTCCTTCCAAACCACTCATTGTTGAATTTGCGATTTCCAACTTATGTTTATGTCCAAGTGTTTCCTTTAAAATGGTACCAAGAATATGCATATCCTTGCTTCAAGTCCATGCAGTTAGATTTGGGTAAGTCATTTTAGGCGAAAAGGGGCGGATCCTTAAGAGGCTAGCTAATATTTTGAAAGTATGATGTTGACAAGCTACTGTAGATATAACGTGATTTGACATAATTGTATCTGTGGCCAATGACCTTGAGCCTTCTTGGATGGGCACTTCTAATGTAACTCTATGGCAGCACCCAAGGGGCTTGATTTTTAGAGCTCTACCCTTAGATTTGGCAGTGACGTAGTGTCCCCATGAGTGACAGAACACTGAACCAATCACGGCGCAACTAGAGAACATTACCAACCCCTACGCTCCCTATTTTTCGCTGGCTGCCCCACCACCACAGAAAGTACTGAGCTAGGCTGAAACACCTGCATTTTGGAGCGTCCTTGCTCAAGAAAGCAAAAAAGAGACCATGTCTGTAAGGAGGGTTAATTAACTCAAATACTTTTTATAGATTTTTTACGGTGTTTGCAAACTGATATGTGACACGTATTAATGCCAAAATAACATACAAAACAGGCAATCCCCTCATATCAGTCATGAAAATATTTTACATTTCATGAAATCTGGAAACTTTAGTCCGTTTTCATAGCATGGCAGGATGTTCGCAAAGCACAAAGGGCAACGCTCTGTCATGAGATCCCTGCACTTAACCCCCCCTCCGCCCACACACACTACTCTGTCTCACCAGCTCTCTAGGGTCTTAAATGTACTCCAACCCACTCACCACAAATATGTTGACTGGACTGGTAGGGAGCGCAGCTTATGGGGTTGGCTGAATTCTTAATGCAGCTGCCAATAGAATAGCCCTCCAGCCAATTCAGTCCAGCTTGATGTCAAGTTAAAATATGACAAGTATTGCCTTGGGGCTGAAGTCAACTATAATGTTGATGTGTTGTAATTATGACAGTATTTCTTTGTCAGCACCACCGGGAAAGGCAAGGAGTCAGATAGGCCTATGTTGAGGAGTTAAGACTGCCCCTGCACTTTCAAGTAAACCTCAGCTGTGGGGTAATATTTCTTGTCACCATGTCTTGCAAAAGGGTATTTCTCACCCTGGTCCATGCACTTAGGCCTTGGCACAACACACATCTGGGCTATAGCATTGTTCCACATGGGCTTAGTATGACCTTCCTGGTCGTACTAGTAACAAATGGGAACTCTGCCTGGGGACTAGAGGCAGGGCCTTGACTAAATTGACGGTTCTTAGGAGTGATAGGCTGGAAGGACGGTGTTTGTTGTCTCCTGGGTTCTTTGGCTACTTGCCACTTGGCATAACCCCAGGGTTGGGCTCGGCGTCGGGCGGACACAAAGGTGTCGGCATGGGCTGCAGCTTCAGCAGTGGTTGCCGGGTCATGTTCCCTGACCCACACTTGCAGGTCCGGCACAAGCTTGCGGAGGAACTGTTCGAGGATGATAGTCTCTCCTACTTGATGATAGTCTCTCCTACTTGTTAGCGGCTTGCACCCACTTCCTATAAAGGCCCTTCAAACAGACATAGGAGATCTCCAAGGAGCGGGAACAATGTCTGTAGGTCTCTAGGTTGATACTGTACTTTGCTAGGATTGCCTTCTTAACTTTTGCTTAGACTAGTGACTAAGAAATATCCATGTGAACATAATTACTCCTAGCCTTACCAGTAAGCAATGGGATCAATCTGATTTCCCAGCGGCTTTTGGCCACCGATATAATAACACAATCCTCTTAAAAGTGGTTGGATAATGTTCAATGTCATCATGGCCATTAAACTGCTCCAACTTGGGCTCTTGGACCCGATATGGACCTGTACATGGACCTGGATCTGGATTAGGTTCAGAGGGGGAAGGATATGGGTCAAGGTCATCAGGGTCCAGAGGGTTGCCGTGGAGGGAGCCTGCAGCTCCCATTGGCCTTGGAAGAGCCACCTAGGGCATGGTCAGTGACAGGGGTCGTCCTGGTTTCAACCTCATGCTGCAGAAGCCTGAATTGATGCTGCATCGCTTTCCACCTTTGCTCCTGTTGTTTGGCCTCCCGATCCAGCGACTGCTGCATCTCAAGGCCCCTCCTGAACAGGAGGGACAACCCTTAACTAACAATGCAGTTTAAGAAGAAAAAAAAGTGTTAAGAAAGTATTTACTAAAATAAACAGTAAAAGATAAATAAATAAAATAAAAAATAAGATCAATTAAGGAGCAACAATAAAATAACAGTAGCGAGGCTATATACAGGGGGTACCGGTACAGCATCAATGTACGGGGACACCGATTAGTCAAGGTAATTGAGGTAATATATACATGTAGGTTGAGGTAAAGTGATTACACATGGCTAATAAATAGAGTAGCAGCAGCGTAAAAATGGGGGTGGTGGGTGACGATGCAAATAGTTTGGGTAGCCATTTGATTAGCTGTTCAGGAGTCTTATGGCTTGGGGGTAGATGTCACACCCTGATCTGTTTTCACCTGTCCCTGTGATTGCCTCCACCCCCTCCAGGTGTCGCTTATTTTCCCCAGTACCAGTTCGTCTTGTATGTTTTCCAAGTCAACCAGCGTTTTTCCCATTCTCCTGCTTTTTACTATTCTCCTTTTTCTAGTCCTCCCAGTTGACCCTTGCCTGTTTCTGAATTCTGTACCCGCCTGCCTGACCTTTCTGCCTGCCTTGACTATGAGCCTGTCTGCCACTCTGTACCTTCTGGACTCTTATCTGGTTTTGACCTTTTGCCTGTCCACGACCATTCTCTTGCCTACTCCTTTTAGATTAATAAACATTAAGACTCCAACCATCTGCCTCCTGTGTCTGCATCTGGGTCTCGCCTTGTGTCATGATGGTAGAAGCTGTTAAGCAGCCTTTTGGACCTAGATTTGGCGCTCCGGTACTGCTTGCCATGCGGTAGCAGAGAGAACAGTGTATGACTAGGGTGGCTGGAGTCTTTGACAATTTTAGGGCCTTCCTCTGACACCGCCTGATATAGAGGTCCTGGATGGCAGTAAGCTTGGCCCCAGTGATGTACTGGACCGTTCGCACTACCCTCTGTAGTGCCTTGAGGACCCAGCTGTAGAACCTTTTGAGGATCTGAGGACCCATGCCAAATCTTTTCAGTCTCCTGAGGGGAAAAGGTTTTGTCATGCCCTCTTCACGAATGTCTTGGTGTGCTTGGACCATGTTAGTTTGTTGGTGATGTGGACACAAAGGAACTTGAAGCTCTCAACCTGCTCCACTGCAGCCCCGTCGATGAGAATGGGGCTGTACCTTTTGCAGCTGTAATCGCTGCAAAAGGTATTTCTAACATGTATTGACTCAGGGGGGTGAATACTTATCAAATCAAGGTATATTAGTGTTTAATTTTTAAGAAATGTTAGATTTTTTTCCCCACTTTGACAGAGTATTTTGTGTAGATCGTAGACAAAAAAATTATCCCACTTTGTAAAACAATAAATTGTGATGAAATCCAAGTGCGGTGAACACTTATGCTACCGACTGCACATTAAGTGCTTTTATTTCAAAACAGTAAAACAGGTATGTATGAAAAAAACTTCAAATTAAAGGTGACATTCTGTACTGTTATCTCATTTGAAACATTCAATCTCAAATACAAAATGCTGGTGTGCAGTCAGATTTGAGCTTCACTGTTCAAATAAAGATGCAGGGGAGTGTCTGAGTTTACTGCTGAACAGCGTTTGTCCCTTCAACAGTTAAAGCAAGCTGTTTACATTGTAACAAGTTATTAATCCTTTAGTGCTTTTATGGCACATCGTGTCTAAGTTAAACACAGGCAGAAAGTCTTGTAATCAAATTAGTGAACATCTATTTTCTTTCCCCAGACTTTTGATATAATTAACTACAAGGTACCCTGTCGATTGCATTTTACAAGGATTTTAATTCCACCTACATGGCGGTTCCCGGAATCATTTGGCACCCCGTAGGCTACTTCGATTTCACTTTGTATAATGACAAAGTCATTAAAACCTCACTCCCATTCTTGCCAAATATGAGAGCGGCCACAATATTTCACAAACAGCATTGTCTATACCTTGTTATTATAACCATAATATTTTATGGCTTTTGGTTGTGGGTCTACAGTGAGGGAAAAGTACTTGATCCCCTGCTGATTTTGTACGTTTGCCCACTGACAAAGAAATGATCAATCTATAATTTTAATGGTAGGTTTATTTGAACAGTGAGAGACAGAATAACAACAAAAAATCAAGAAAAACGCATGTGAAAAATGTTATGAATTGATTTGCATTTTAATGAGGGAAATAAGTATTTGACCCCTCTGCAAAACATGACTTAGTACTTGGTGGCAAAACTCTTGTTGGCAATCACAGAGGACAGACGTTTCTTGTAGTTGGCCACCAGGTTTGCACACATCTCAGGAGGGATTTTGTCCCACTCCTCTTTGCAGATCTTCTCCAAGTCATTAAGGTTTCGAGGCTAACGTTTGGCAACTCGAACCTTCAGCTCCCTCCACAGATTTTCTATGGGATTAAGGTCTGGAGACTGGCTAGGCCACTCCAGGACCTTAATGTGCTTCTTCTTGAGCCACTCCTTTGTTGCCTTGGCCGTGTGTTTTGGGTCATTGTCATGCTGGAATACCCATCCACGACCCATTATCAATGCCCTGGCTGAGGGAAGGAGGTTCTCACCCAAGATTTGACGTTACATGGCCCCGTCCATCGTCCCTTTGATGCGGTGAAGTTGTCCTGTCCCCTTAGCAGAAAAACATCCCCGAAGCATAATGTTTCCACCATGTTTGATGGTGGGGATGGCTAGGCCACTCCAGGACCTTAATGTGCTTCTTCTTGAGCCACTCCTTTGTTGCCTTGGCCGTGTGTTTTGGGTCATTGTCATGCTGGAATACCCATCCACGACCCATTATCAATGCCCTGGCTGAGGGAAGGAGGTTCTCACCCAAGATTTGACGTTACATGGCCCCGTCCATCGTCCCTTTGATGCGGTGAAGTTGTCCTGTCCCCTTAGCAGAAAAACATCCCCGAAGCATAATGTTTCCACCATGTTTGATGGTGGGGATGGGGTTCTTGGGGTCATAGGCAGCATTCCTCCTCCTCCAAACACGGCAAGTTGAGTTGATGCCAAAGAGCTCCATTTTGGTCTCATCTGACCACAACACTTTCACCCAGATGTCCTCTGAATCATTCAGATGTTCATTGGCAAACTTCAGACGAGCATGTATATGTGCTTTCTTGAGCAGGGGGACCTTGCTGGCGCTGCAGGATTTCAATCTTTCATGACGTAGTGTGTTACCAATTGTTTTCTTGGTGACTATGGTCCCAGCTGCCTTGAGATCATTGACAAGATCCTCCTGTGTATTTCTGGGCTGATTCCTCACCGTTCTCATGATCATTGCAACTCCACGAGGTGAGATCTTGCATGGAGCCCCAGGCAAAGGGAGACTGACAGTTATTTTGTGTTTCTTCCATTTGCGAATAATTGCACCAACCTTTGTCACCTTCTCACCAAATTGCTTGGCGATGGTCTTGTAGCCCATTCCAGCCTTGTGTAGGTCTACAATCTTGTCCCTGACATCCTTGAAGAGCTCTTTGGTCTTGGCCATGGTGGAGAGTTTGGAATCTGATTGATTGCTTCTGTGGACAGGTGTCTTTTATACAGGTAACAAACTGAGATTAGGAGCACTCCCTTTAAGAGTGTGCTCCTAATCTCAGCTCGTTACCTGTATAAAAGACACCTGGGAGCCAGAAATCTTTCTGATTGAGAGGGGGTCAAATACTTATTTCCCTCATTAAAATGCAATCAATTTATAATATTTTTCAAATGCGTTTTTGTTGTTATTCTGTCTCTCACTGTTCAAATAAACCTACCATAAAAATTATAGACTGATAATTTCTTTGTCAGTGGGCAAACATACAAAATCAGCAGGGGATAAAATACTTTTTTCCCTCACTGTATGCATTACATATCCAGGGACCAGACACCTTATCTGTCGTTTCTCTGTTGATTCATGAAAGTGATTCCTCACAAAGCCCGCTGAAATGGAGCTACTACAGAGCCAACAGACCTTCCAATTATGTGTCTGCTCACCCCCTGCTTTGCAAGCCAATGCAGCAAATGTGTGTGTGTCTGGGGGCTGATTCATTGAGTCTGATCAGAATTGAGAGCTAGGCCCAAGTTCAAGCTGTTTCCTCAGCGTTTGGATACACAGTGGAGTCGTGCTGGCTCGCTGTGTACTAACAGTTTGTCTCAGAGTGTCCTCTGCGCGTCCCCAGGCGATGATTCTGTCGACATGTGGAGCAATCTTACTCCCCTGTAAACTGTGTCCCCACAGTACTCTGTTCCTCAGCACCGGTCACCGTTATTTCTCCATTCAGTTTTCCAACCTATATAGTGGCCATCTGGTGGGGAGTTGTTGAGCAGCTTTCAAGGTTATTATAGTTTACAATTTTTTTATTCATTTTTATTTCTATTAGTTTTAAGATTTTTATTAGAAATTCTATTTAGTTTCAGTTATTTTTCAAATCTGATGTACATTGAACAAAAGTATAAGTGCAACATGCAACAATTTCACATTTTTAGGAGTGACAGTTCATACAGTTGAAGTTGGAAGTTTACATACACCTTAGCAAAATTATATTTAAACTCAGTTTTTCACAATTACTTACATTTAATCCTAGTAAAATTTCCCTGTCTTAGGTCAGTTGGGATCACCACTTACTTTAAGAATGTGAAATAGAATAATAGTACAGAGAATTATTTATTTAAGCTTTTATTTCTTTCATCACATTCCCAGTGGGTCAGAAGATTACATACACTCAATTAGTATTTGGTAGCATTCTCTTTAAATTGTTTAACTTGGGTCAAACATTTCAGGTAGTCTTCCACAAGCTTCCCAAAATAAGTCAGCTGAATTTTGGCCCATTCCTCCTGACAGAGCTGGTGTAACTGAGTCAGGTTTGTAGGCCTCTTTGCTCGCACGCTCTTTTTAAGTTCTGCCCACAAATGTTCTATAGGATTGAGATCAGGTCTTTGTGATGGCCACTCCAATACCTTGACTTTGTTGTCCTTAAGCAATTTTGCCACAATTTTGGAGTAATATTTTGGGTCACTGTCCATTTGGAAGACCCATTTGCGACCAAGCTTTAACTTCCTGACTGATGTCTTGAGATGTTTCTTCAATATATCCACATAATTTTCTTTCCTCATGATGCCATCTATTTTGTGAAGTGCACCAGTCCCTCCTGCAGCAAAGCACCCCCACAACATGATGCTGCCACCCCCATGCTTCACTGTTGGGATGGTGTTCTTCAGCTTGCAAGCCTCCCCCTTTATCCTCCAAACATAAAAATTGTCATTATGGCCAAACAGTTCTATTTTTGATTCATCAGACCAGAGGATATTTCTCCAAAAAGTATGATCTTTGTCCCCATGTGCAGTTGCAAACCGTAGTCTGGCTTTTTTATGGCAGTTTTGGAGCAGTGGCTTCTTCCTTGCTGAGCGGCCTTTCAGGTTATGTCGATATAGGACTCGTTTTACTGTAACGATGAACGCCGAGAGTCGGGAAGCAAGATCAGGGAGTGAGTGTTTTAATAAATAAACGTAATACAAACAACGCACAGACATGAACTAGAAAAGAAACAATAACGCCTGGGGAAGGAACCAAAGGGAGTGACATATATTGGGAAGGTAATCATGGAGGAGATAGAGTCCAGGCGAGTCAGATGACTTGCAGGTGCGCGTAACGATGGTGACAGGTCTGTGCCAATACGAGCAGCATGGCGACCTAGAGCACCGGGGAGAGAGCATACGTGACAGTACCCCCTCCCCGGCGCGTTCGGCTCCAGGTGCAGGACGATCCCGGGGGATCAGGGGCAGACCGGTCACCCCCGCTGATGCGCGGGAACCTGTCACCGGCAAAGACAGGGGAGCCTGGCAAAGGCATGAAAGCCCGAAGTGCCGGCTGTAGCAGGGTAGCCCGACGAGCCGGCTGAGGCATGAAAGCCCGGCGAGCCGGCTGAGGCAGGGGAGCCCGACGAGCCGGCTGTAGCAGGGTAGCCTGGCGATCCGGGGAGCCCGCCGTCACAGGGGAGCCCGCCGTCATTCCAACCGAAACAAAAAAAACACTCCCTGATGCTTCCCTTTGGTGAGGCGTTATTCCCCTGGGCAGAGATGGCCCAAAACTCGCTCTGCCACTCCTCCACTAACCTCCCCCCTTTCCAGTGCGTACTGGGGTACCAGCCGGTTCTGGCGCCTTGGCATCAGAGCCAGATCGAGGATCCTGCGGTGGACGACTGGTTTAGGATCCTGTGGTGGACGACTGGTTTAGGCGCTCGGAAGAGACATGGGACGCTGCTCATGTGCACCTTCAGCGGGCTGTTAGGCATCAGAAGGCGAGCGCAGACCGCCACCGCAGTGAGGCCCCGGCGTATGCAGTGCGAGCCATACTGGAATCGAGGCGTCGGGCGAGGGGCCTTCAGTATCTCGTGGAGTGGGAGGGAGGGGTACGGTCCGGAGGAGAGATGCTGGGTGCTGGTGGAGGACGTTTTGGATCCTTCGATGCTGCGGGAGTTCCACCGTCTCCATCCTGAGCCTCGTCCTCCGGGTCGTCCCCGAGGTCGGTGTCGGTGCGCTGCTAGAGCCACGCGTCAAGGGGTACTGTCATGACTTCCCTCGAAGTCGGTCCCTCTCCATGTTCGGGCGGCGTTCGGCGGTCGACGTCACCGCCTTACTAGCCATCGCCATTTTTCATGTTCCATTTGTTTTGTCTTTGTTTTCTACACACCTGGTTTCAATTCCCCAATTACATGTTCATTATTATACCCTCTGTTTTCCCATTGTTTGTGTGCGTAATTGTTATTAGATATGTCAGTCCATTTGGTGGGCTTGGTATTTGTTTCAACGTTGTATATTTTGAGTAAACTACTTTGCGTTGCTCATCTCTGCTGTCCTGTGCCTGACTCATTTGCACTACTACACCAAGCCTTCTGACATTTACTGTGAATATAGATACTTTTGTATCTGTTTCCTCCAGCATCTTCACAAGGTCCTATGCTGTTGTTCTGGGATTGATTTGCACTTTTCGCACCAAAGTACGTTCATCTCTAGGAGACAGAACGCGTCTCCTTCCTGAGCGGTATGACGGCTGCGTGGTCCCATGGTGTTTATACTTGCGTACTGTTGTTTGTACAGATGAACGCGGTACCTTCAGGCGTTTGGAAATTGCTCCCAAGGATGAACCAGACTTGTGGAGGTCAAAACTTTTTTTTTTTCTGAGGTCTTGGCTGATTTGGTTTGATTTTCCCATGATGTCAAGCAAAGAGGCAGTGAGTTTGAAGGTAGGCCTTGAAATACATCCACAGGTACACCTCCAATTGACTAAAATGATGTCAATCAGAAGCTTCTAAAGCCATGACATCATTTTCTGGAATTTTCAAAGCTGTTTAAAGGCACAGTCAACTTAGTGTATGTAAACTTCTGACCCACTGGAATTGTGATACAGTGAATTATAAGTGAAATTATCTGTCTGTAAACAATTGTTGGCAAAATTACTTGTGTCATGCACAAAGTAGATGTCCTAACCGACTTGCCAAAACTATAGTTTGTTAACAAGAAATTTGTGGAGTGGTTGAAAAACTAGTTTTAATGACTCCAACCTAAGTGTATGTAAACTTCTGACTTCAGCTGTATAAGGAAATCAGACAATTGAAATGAATTCATTAGGCCCTAATATATGGACTTCACATGACTGGGAAATCAGATACGCATCTGATGGTCACAGATACCTTAAAAAAAGGTAGGGGCGTGGATCAGAAAACCAGTCAGTATCTAGTGTGACCACCATTTGTCTCATGCAGCGCGACACATCCTTCGCACAGAGTTGATTAGGCTGTTGATTGTGGCCTGTGGAATGTTGTCCCACTCCTCTTCATCGGCTGTGCGATATTGCTGGATATCGGCGTTGTCATACACTTAGATCCTGAGCATCCCCAACATGCTCAATGGTTGACATGTCTGGTGAGTATGCAAACCATAGAAGAACTGGGACATTTTCAGCTTACACGAATTGTGCACAGATCCTTGCAACATGGGGATGTGCATTATCATGCTGAAACATGAGGTGATGGCGGCGGATGAATGGCACACTGGGCCTCCCGGATCTCATCACAGTATCTCTGTGCATTCAAGATGCCATCGATATGATGCAATTGTAGTTTATGCCTGCCCATATCATAACCCCACCGCAACCATTGGGCATTCTGTTCACAACGTTGACATCAGCAAACCGGTACAGTTGAAACTGGGGTTCATCCATTCTCTGGCACACTTCTCCAGCGTGCCAGTGTCCATCGAAGGTGAGCATTTTTCCACTGAAGTCAGTTACGACGCCGAACTGCAGTCAGGTCAAGACCCTGGTGATGACAACGAGCATACAGATGAGCTTCCCTGAGACAGTTTGTGCAGACATTCTTCAGTTTTGCAAACCCACAGTTTCATCAGCTGTCCGGGTGGTTCGTCTCAGACCATCCCGCAGATGAAGAAGCCGGATGTGGAGGTCCTGGGCTGGCGTGGTTACACCTGCTCTGCGGTTGTGAGGCTGGTTGAATGTACAGCCAAATTCTCTAAAACGGCGTTGGAGGTAGAGAAATTAACATTCAATACTCTGGAAACAGCTCTGGTAGACATTCCTGCAGTCAGCATGCCAATTGCTCACTCTCTCAAATTGGACGCTTTTATAAAAAGGAAACCGAGGTTTTATTTTTTATTTCACCTTTATTTAACCAGGTAGGCCAGTTGAGAACAAGTTCTCATTTACAACTGCGACCTGGCCAAGATAAAGCAAAGCAGTGCGACAAAAAAACAACAACACAGAGTTACACGTGGGATAAACAAAAGTACAGGCAATAACAGAATAGAAAAAAAATCTATATACAGTGTGTGCAAATGGAGTAAGGAGGTAAGGCAATAAATAGGCCATAGTAGCGAAGTAATCACAATTTAGCAAATCAACAATGGAGTGATAGATATGCAGATGATGATGTGCAAGTAGAAATACTGGTCTGCAAAAGAGAAAAAAAAGTAAATAAAAACAATATGGGGATGAGGTAGGTAGTTGGACGGGCTATTTACAGATGCGCTGTGTACAGCTGCAGCGATTGGTAAGCTGCTCAGATAGCTGATGCTTAAAGTTAGTGAGGGAGATATGTCTCCAACTTCAGCGATTTTTGCAATTCGTTCCAGTCATTGGCAGCAAAGAACTGGAAGGAAAGGCGGCCAAAGGAGGTGTTGGCTTTGGGGTTGACCAGTGAGATATACCTGCTGGAGCGCGTGCTACGGGTGGGTGTTGCTATGGTTACCAGTGAGCTGAGATAAGGCGGAGCTTTACCTAGCAAAGACTTATAGATGACCTGGAGCCAGTGGGATTGAGGTCGAATATGTAGCGAGGGCCAGCCGACGAGAGCATATAGGTCGCAGTGGTTGGTGGTATATGGGGCTTTGTTGACAAAACAGATGTCACTGTGATAGACTGCATCCATTTTCTGAGTAGAGTGTTGGAGGCTATTTTGTAAATGACATCGCCCGAAGTCGAGGATCAGTAGGATAGTCAGTTTTACGAGGGTATGTTTGGCAGCAGGAGTGAAGGAGGCTGTGTTGCGAAATAGGAAGCAGATTCTAGATTTAATTTTGGATTGGAGATGCTTAATATGAGTCTGGAAGGAGAGTTTACAGTCTAGACAGACACCTAGGTATTTGTAGTTGTCCACATATTCTAAGTCAGAACCGTCCAGAGTAGTGATGCTAGTCGGGCGGGCGGGGTGCGGGCAGCGATCGGTTGAAGAGCATGCATTTAGTTTTACTTGCATTTAAGTGCAGTTGGAGGCCACGGAAGGAGTGTTGTATGGCATTGAAGCTCATTTGAAGGTTTGTTAACAAAGAAGGGCCAGATGTATACCGAATGGTGTCGTCTGCGTAGAGGTGGATCAAGGAATCACCCGCAGCAAGAGCGACATCATTGATGTAAACAGAGAAAAGAGTCGGCCCGAGAATTGAACCCTGTGGCACCCCCATAGAGACTGCCAGAGGTCCGGACAACAGGCCCTCCAATTTGAAACACTGAACTCTATCTGAAAAGTAGTTGGTGAACCAGGCGAGGCAGTCATTTGAGAAACCAAGGCTGTTTTGTGCTCTGGACGTATCACAAGGCCACACGTACTGCACCCGGCTGGTGGGCAGCATCCGTCTAAACGACAAACAGATCGAGGATGCCGTCTTGGCAATCTGCTCTGAGAAATCTGCGATCAGTTTGGAGCTGTTCCGCTATATAAGAAATCATAAACTCCCTGTTGTAAAAACAGATAATCTGAGAATGCAACAGCCCCTACAGCTAAACCATTTGTCTGTCTTAAAACCTACAGTAAAATTACGACTTACCATAGACTACAGACGGCGCATCAAGCTGGTCCCGTTGTCTCGCTGCCCTAAGACACAACTCGACTAAGAGCTGCCAAAAGTCGAATACTTCTCCACAGTTCATCCAGAACACCAGCCCAAGCTTGCCTTTTCGTTTTCAAACCAGCTTTTTACTTTCAACCGGGCCCCATTTGGTTTTTCGAATTCGCCTGCAGAATTTAACATCTTTCTTCATAAAGCTGTAGTGGACAGTAATATTTATCATGTATGACCTTACAAATACTTCACATGCAACTCGTAATAAGACTAAGCAATTAACACATTACATTCATTATCTTTATCTGACTCCATAGGAAAAATAGAAACATGCAAGTTGACTGAGGTTGAGTTATAATAATAGGTCATGAAGAAATGTCTGATACTAGATTTCTAAATACAAGTGTTTTTAATTACTTTATAAAATGAATGGATTCACATAAAAGGTGTTAACTTAAGTTACAAAGCATTAATTAAAACCTCTTACGGATGTTTTCGGAGCTAACAAAGCGCGCCAAATTCAAAATTAAAATTCGTAATATTTAACATTCATGGAAATACAAGTGTTGCATACGGTTGCAAAGCTGAGAGTCTTGTTGATATCACAGCGTTGTCAGATTTCAACAAGGCTTTACGGCAAACTCACAACATTTGATTTTCTGCATTAGCATAAATCCATAACCAACACGAGTCTCACAAAACACATTAAAGAGCTAAAATAAATCGCTTACCTTTTGATGATCTTCTGCTGAGGGCAATCCAAAGTGTCCAAGCAAGACAATTCATGTTTCTTTTGTTAGAAAAAGTAATTGTTTATATCCATAAATCTCAGTTTGGTTGGCGCGTAATGTTCAGATAATCCACCAAGCACTCACTGTCTACTCGCCCATTGAACAGTGAAGAGAAAGCGTTCAAATTATACCTATCAACTTTGCCCAAACAAATCAAACATCATTTATAATGTATCCTTAGGTACCCTTTTATCTATATTAGCTATTATATTTCACACGGATAGTATCCTAAACTATAGAAAAGGAAAATACAGAGGTGCGCGCTCCCGGGTCCCTCGTGCCCAAGACAGAAATCACTTCCTGACTCCTCTGATATAAACATCCTGTATGAGGCTATTATTCAAGAACAAGTCATCAAACACTGTCTAAAGACTGTTGACATCTAGTGGAAGCCATAGGTACTGCAATCTGGGTCCTATTTTACAGAGAATCCCATAGACAGACATTTTAAGTGAGGGCATGTCCAAAAAAATAATAATTCAGGACAGAAATTCCTCAGGTTTTTGCCTGCCATATCAATTCTGTTATACTCACAGACATTATTTTAACAGTTTTAGAAACTTCAGTGTGTTTCCGATCCAATAGTACTAATTGCATATCCTAGTTTCTGGGCCTGAGTGGCAGGCATTTTACTTTGGGCACGTCAGACAGGCGAAAATTCTGAAAATGGGACCCTAGCCCTAAGAAGTTTTAACAAGCATTACAAGGCATTATTCTAAGCAAGGTCAGAGCGAAAGAGAGAAACCATAGCCTGAAAGGCCATGCCCCAAAAGTCCATTGGGTGGAGGGAGAAAGAAAGAAAGAAAGAGTATCTCACCAGAGCAGGAACAAATAAGATAAAAAAACGATTAATCTTAGACCCTTTTAAAAAATGAAATCAAATTGTATTTGTCACATACACATTGTTAGCAGATGTTTATGTTAGTTTAGCGAAATGCTTGCGCTTCTGGTTCAGACAATGCAGTAATATCTAACAGTTCCCCAACAACTACCTAATACACACAAATCTAAAAGGGGTGAAGGAGAATATGTACATATAAATATATGGATGAGCGATGGCCAAGGGGCAAAGGCAAGGTGCATTAGATGGTATAAAAGTATATACTGTACATATGATATGAGTAATGTTAGATACGTAAACATTATTAAAGTGGCATTATTTAAAGTGGCATTGTTTAACGTGACTAGTGATCAATTTATTAAAGTGGCCAGTGATTGGGTCACCATGTAGGCAGCAGCCTCTCTATTTAACAGTCTGATTTAACAGCCTGTTCTTCAGTCTCTCGGTCTTCAGTCTCTCGGACAAGCCAAATTTCTTCAGCCTCCTGAGGTTGAAGAGGCGCTGTTGAGCCTTCTTCACCACGGATAGCGTGGTGGCACCTTAATTGGGGAGAACGTGCTTGTGGTAATGGCTGGAGAAGAATAAGTGGAATGTGGTGACCTAGTCAAATCATGCTCTTTTTCACATGCATGAAGTTCTGATTGCAACTGCTCTATTTCGCGCTCTGATATCCTCTGGGACTTCACAGTTGTATCAAGCATGTTCAACGCTATTTTGCCGTGTCGCAATTCATTTTTACCAAGTGAAAACACAACAAGCTCCAGAATTAATATATTCTTCGATTTTTTCTTATGCATGCCAACAAATTGCCAGTAATGAAGAATTGAATCCTTAGTCGAATCAAGTATAAGACCATGAACACCTTTTGTTAATCAAATCACTAATACAAGATGATTGCTATAACTCAAAAATATATATTGCTTGCATAATGTGTTCGTTATACAGTGCCTTCGGGAAAGTATTCAGAACCCTTGACTTTTTTCCACATTTTGTTATGTTATAGCTTTATTCTAAAATGTATTAAAACGTTTTTCTCCTCATCAATCTACACACAATACCCCATAATGAAAAACATGTGTAAATATCACATTTAACATAAGTATTCAGACCCTTTACTCAGTACTTTGTTGAAGCACCCTTGGCAGCGATTACAGCCTAGAGTCTTCTTGGGTATGATGCTACAAGCTTGGCACACCTGTATTTGGGGAGATTCTCCCATTCTTCTCTGGAGATCCTCTCAAGCTCTGTCAGGTTGGATGGGGATCGTCATTGCACAGCTATTTTCAGGTCTCTCCAGAGATGTTCGATCGAGTTCAAGTCTGGGCTCTGGCTGGGCCACTCAAGGACATTCAGAAACCTGTCCCGAAGCCACTCCTGCGTTGTCTTGACTGTGTGCTTAGGGTCGTTGTTCTGTTGGAAGGTGAACCGTCGCCTCAGTCTAAGGTCCTGAGTTCTATGGAGCAGGTTTTCATCAAGGATCTCTCTTTACTTTACTCAATCCATCTTTCCTCGATCCCGACTATTCTCCTAGTCCCTGCCGCTGAAGAACATCCACACAGCATGATGCTGCCACCACCATGCTTCACCGTAGGAATGGTGCCAGGTTTCCTCCAGGCGTGACGCTTAGCATTCAGGCCGAAAAGTTCAATCTCGGACTTATCAGAGCAGAGAATATTGTCTCTCATGGTCTGAAAGTCTTTAGGTGCCTTTTGGCAAACTCCATACGGGGTGTCGGGTGCCTTTTAGTGAGGAGTGGCTTGCATCTGGTCATTCTACCATAAAAGGTATGATTGGTGGAGTGCTGCAGAGATGGTTGTCCTTCTGGAAGGTTCTCCCATCTCCAAAGAGGAACTCTAGAGCTCTGTCAAAGTGGCCATCGGGTTCTTGGTCACCTCCCTGATCAAGACCCTTCGCCACCGATTGCTCAGTTTGGCCGGGCGGACAGCTCTAGGAAGAGTCTTGGTGGTTCCAAACTTCTTCCATTTAAGAATGATGGAAGCCACTGTGTTCTTGGGGACCTTTAATGCTGCAGGTATTGTTTGGTACCCTTCCCAGATCTGTGCCTCGACACAATCCTGTCTCGGAGCTCTATGGGCAATTCCTTCGACCTCATGGCTTGGTCTTTGCTCTGACATGCACTGTCAACTGTGTGACCTTATATAGACAGGTGTGTACCTTTCTAAATCATGTCCAATCAATTGAATTTACCACAGGTGGACTCCAATCAAGTTGTAGAAACATCTCAAGGATGATTAATGGAAACAGGATACACCTAGCTACCAAATGCAGCTAGCTAGTTTAGCCTACTCAAACACCCGGCTCAAACAGAGAGGGATGCTATGTTAGCTAGCTGACAATTGCTATCCAACACTGGAACTCTTCCAAGTGAAGATAAGCTTTTGGTTTAATTAATGTATTGCCACCGGTGTAACTAGTAAACTGCTTGCTGTAAACAGTACTGCATGATTGTAGCAGGTTTACTAACGCATTAGTTCTAGTAGCTATGTTGACTATGATATTAGCTAATATGGTGAAAACGATGTAGGATGTGTGTAGCGGTTAGTGGTATGAATGTTTGGCTTGGAAAGGTTTTTCCCCCTGACCACAGACAGCTGTTCTGTTGTACACTGAAGTCCACAAGCGAAGGAATAAGGTGAAAGGGGAAGAGTGCATAGACGCGAGAAGTAATTATACAACGAGCAAAGTGATCAAGCTGTTAGTATGTGGCTGCTATGAAAGTGAACTGGGTTTGCAGGTGATCAGGGGTGTATATACGTGAATTTGTCCAGTAGAAACTGTAGATTACAGCTAGATACAGGCAAGAGTGTGCAAGGCGGTATTGAATGTATCACTGTCTGTCACCTTGATTACTCCAATTGTTCTCTCGGTCTGTGCACCTATGTTGTAAACTTAAATTTTGTAGGCTAGGTTGTTCCAACCTCATGATGAGTATATGAAAAATGTTTGTATCATGTAGTAGGCTAAACCTATCAATGTTACATTGAGCTGGGTGAATGGAATATGAATGACAGTCGCCCCAAAGGAATGAATAAGAATATGTACATATAAATATTTGGATGAGCGATGGCCGAACAGCATAGGCAAGATGCAGTAGATGGTATAGAGTACAGTATATACACATGATATGAGAAATGTAGGGTATGTAAACATTATATAAAGTGGCATTGTTTAAAGTGGCAAGTGATTATTATTACATCCAATTTTAATTATTAAAGTGGCTAGAGATTTGAGTCAGTATGTTGGCAGCAGCCACTCAATGTTAGTGATGGCTGTTTAACAGTCTGATGGCCTTGAGATTTAAGCTGTTTTTCAGTCTCTCGGTCCCAGCTTTGATGCACCTGTACTGACCTCGGCTTCTGGATGATAACGGGGTGAACAGGCATTGGCTCGGGTGGTTGCTGTCCTTGATGATCTTTTTGGCCTTCCTGTGACATCGGGTGGTGTAGGTGTCCTGGAGGGCAGGTAGTTTACCCCCGTAGATGCGTTGTGCAGACCTCACTACCCTATGGAGAGCCTTACGGTTGTGGGCGGAGCAGTTGTCGTACCAGGCGGTGATACAGCCCGACAGGATGCTCTCTATTGTGCATCTGTAAAAGTGTGTGAGTGTTTTTGGTGACAAGCCGAATATCTTCAGCCTCCTGAGGTTAAAGAGGCGCTGTTGCGCCTTCTTCACCACACTGTCTGTGTGGGTGGACCATTTCAGTTTGTCCGTGATGTGTAAAACTTTCCACCTTCTCCACTACTGTCCCGTCGATGTGAATAGGGGGGTGCTCCCTCTGCTGTTTCCTGAAGTCCACGATCACCTCCTTTGTTTGTTGACGTTGAGTGAGAGGTTATTTTCCTGACACCACACTCCGAGGGCCCTCACCTCCTCCCTGTAGGCCGTGTCGTCGTTTTTGGTAATAAAGCCTACCACTGTAGTGTTGTCTGCAAACTTGATGCGTGCATGGTCACACCGTCATGGGTGAACAGGGAGTACAGGAGAGGGCTGAGAACGCACCCTTGTGGGGCCCCAGTGTTGAGGATCAGCGGAGTGGAGATGTTGTATCCTACCCTCACCACCTGGGGGCAGCCCGTCAGGAAGTCCAGGACCCAGTTGCACAGGGCGGGGTCGAGACCTTGGGTCTCGAGCTTAATAACGAGTTTGGAGGGTACTATGGTGTTAAATGCTGAGCTGTAGTCGATGAACAGCATTCTTACATAGGTATTCCACTTGTCCAGATGGGTTAGGGCAGTGTGCAGTGTGATTGTGATTGCATCGTCTGTGGACCTATTGGGGCGGTAAGCACATTGAAGTGGGTCTAGGGTGTCAGGTAGGGTGGAGGTGATATGATCCTTGACTAGTCTCTCAAAGCACTTCATGACGACGTATGTGGGAACAGCGGACTGGGATAAGTATTGATTGAAAATGTCCGTAAACACACCAGCCAGCTGGTCTGCGCATTACCTGAGGGCGCGGCCAGGGATGCCATCTTGGCCGGCAGCCTTGCGAGGGTTAACACGTTTAAATGTTTTACTCACGTTGGCTGCAGTGAAGGAGAGCCCGCAGGTTTTGGTAGCGAGCCTGTCGGTGGCACTGTATTGTCCTCAAAGCGAGCAAAGAAGTTGTTTAGTTTGTCTGGGAGCAAGACATCGTGGTCCCCGCCAGTGCTGGTTTTCTTTTTGTAGTCCGTGATTGACTGTAGACCCTGCCACATACCTCTCGTGTCTGAGCCGTTGAATTGCGACTCTACTTTGTCTCTATACTGATGCTTAGCTTGTTTGATTGCCTTGCGGAGGGAATAGCTACACTGTTTGTATTCAGTCATGTTTCCGGTCGCCTTGCCCTCATTAAAAGCAGTGGTTTGCGCTTTCAGTTTTGCGCGAATGCTTCCATCAATCTACGTTTTCTGGTTGGGGAATGTTTTAATAGTTGCTGTGGGTACAACATCACCGATGCACTTGCTAATAAACTCGCTCACCGAATCAGCGTATTCATCAATGTTGTTGTCCGACGCTATGCGGAACATATCCCAGTCCACGTGATTAAAGCAATCTTGAAGCGTGGAATCAGATTGGTCGGACCAGCGTTGAACAGACCGGAGCACGGGCGTTTCCTGTTTTAGTTTCTGTCTATAGGCTGGGAGCAACAAAATGGAGTCATGGTCAGATTTGCCGAAAGTGGGTGGGGGAGGGCTTTGTATGCGTCGCGGAAGTTAGAATAACAATGATCAATGATTTTGCCAGCCCGGGTCGCGCTTTTGACATGCTGATAAAATTTAGGGAGTTTTGTTTTTTGATTATCCTTGTTAAAATCCCCAGCTACAATAAATGCAGCCTCAGGATATGTGGTTTCCAGTTTACATAGAGTCCAATGTGTCTGCTTGGGGGGGTATACGTGACTGTGATTATAATCGAAGAGAATTCTCTTGGTAGATAATGCGGTCGGCATTTGATTGTAAGGAATTCTAGGTCAGGTAAACAAACGGACTTGAGTTCCTGTATGTTGTTATGTTCACACCACGTCTCGTTGATCATAAGGCATACACCCCTGCCCTTCTTCTTACCAGAAAGATGTTTGTTTCTGTTGGCGCGATGCGTGAAGAAACCAGGTGGCTGTACCGACTCTGATAACGTATCCCTAGTGAGCCATGGTTCCGTGAAGCAAAGAACGTTACAGTCTCTGATGTCTCTCTGGAAGGCAACCCTTGCTCGGATTTCGTCTACATTGTTGTCAAGACACTGGACATTGGCGAGTAGTATACTCGGGAGCGGTGCGCAATGTGCCCGTCTACAGAGCCTGATGAGAAGAACGCTCCGTCTGCCCCTTTTGCGGCACTGTTGTTTTGGGTCGCCAGCTGGGATCCGATCCATTGTCTTGGGTGGTGGTCCAAACAGAGGATCCGCTTTGGGAAAGTCGTATTCCTGGTCGTAATGTTGGTAAGTTGACGTTGCTCTTATATCCAATAGTTTCTCCTGGCTGTATGTAATAAAACTTAAGATTTCCTGGGGTAACGATGTAAGAAATAATACATAAAAAACAAAATACTGCATAGTTTCCTGAGAACGCGAAACGAGGCGGCCATCTCTGTCGGCGCCGGACATTCAATGTAATGGTATAACTAAAGAGAAACAGGAAATGATTTAATTTTCCAGCACAGATTCGGCGTTATTACATAGAAATTACCTACTAACCATGGGCTGCTTGGGATATCAGAAAAGGATTGGGGAAACAACATGGTAACTATTTATGTTAACTAATGGTAATTACTATATACTAGAGTAAATAGATTTTATTACCGAGCTAGAATGTAAAGCGGTACCCACATTTCTCTCATGTAAATGAGAGATTAAGCAAACAATTTATTTGGGAAATATTCAGTCTTTTCTATTTTCATTAGTATGCTGATGATTTCAAATTCTATTAGATTTATTTTTTATCTGTTAAGACATTTAATACATGTGGTTTAGTATATTTAGCACATTTAGTATGTTTAGTTTAGTTTTCACTGTGAGAAGCAAGTTCATTTAACGTTATGTGTGATTTGGTTTATGTAGATGCAACAATTCAAAGTTAATACACAAAGTAACCAAAAACCGGATCTAATTTGCATATTCATAATGAGGTAGCAGCACATCTGCAGCAAACAGTAGAATGTTTGCCACAAGTTTCCCAGAATTGTTAGCCAGAAGTTCACAAGTCGCTGTAAATTTACTTCAAAAGTTTGCCTCAAAACTAATTTGCAAATTTGCTGCAAATTGGCCAAAGATTTGCAATAACTGTTTGCCAATAGCCTGTTTATTTTTCGGTAAGAGAGCTTTAAAAATGTATTGAAAAGAATTGTATACAAAAAAAAACGTTGTCTTAAAAATTACATTTCACTTCAGTGAATCAAAATACAGTATGTACAACAGTAAACTGACACCTGGTGGCTTTTCATTGATTCAAAGCGAACTCTCCATCTCAACGTCACTCATGACTTTTCCATTTTCTTCCATTTCCTTTGACCCAGCCTTGATGGCAAGTTCGTTCTCAATTTCCTTGTCACCCAACGGAACCTTGTTGATTTTGGCGAAGCTCTGGCTGATGTCCACAAAGGTCTTGTTTTTGGTCTCGGGCAGAATAAAGAAGAGGTACACAGCACCCAGCACACACACCACCAGGAACACCAGGAAGGCATAGGTCTGCAGGGACTCCTGTAGAGACACACACACACACCAAAATGTTTTAAAGGTATACTCAGCATTATGACATCATCATACATAGTGGGGCGACTTCCCGTTTACAGATGTCAACAACAACAAATTTCAAATCTGCCAAGACTTGCCACATTTATAAATATTTCACCTTAATTTCCAGCCCAACCTTCCCCCTCACAAAAGATAGGCTTCCCTGAGCTGTCAGCCTGAAGTGTGTGTACAGAGGCATCTAGCCATCTGTGTGAAACTGTTGGTGTGACAGCGTGACAAGCAATAAAAGCCTCATTCTCCTGAGGTGTGCTCTCCATTCCATTGTGGTCAGTGCAGTTCAATTCCCATCACGCACAGGCGGACGGACACACACACACACACACTCACGCATGTGCAAACACATACACACGCACACAAACACACATTTGCAAGAGTCGCCAGAGTAGTTATACTAACTCTATAATCCATTTCTACATTTAGATAACCTCCAGGGGGACCAAAGAGAATTGAAACTCAGTGGCGAGTCACACTCCTAAAAAGTCACCAAGCAGGGAGCATCAATGTTGCCTGTCCCTACTCTCAGAGCAGTAAAACATCAGTAAAAAAGAAACACAGGCAACGGAGTGTGGCTGGACCTAGTGCTTGCATAGGCCTACTGAAGAGGTGAAGCTTTGCAAGCATGTAATGCTGTATGTTCTATAATTATATCATCTATATACAGTGGGGAAAAAAAGTACTTAGTCAGCCACCAATTGTGCAAGTTCTCCAACTTAAAAAGATGAGAGAGGCCTGTAATTTTCATCATAGGTACACTTCAACTATGACAGACAAAATGAGGAAAAGAAATCCAGAAAATCACATTGTAGGATTTTTAATGAATTTATTTGCAAATTATGGTGGAAAATAAGTATTTGGTCAATAACAAAAGTTTATCTCAATACTTTGTTATATACCCTTTGCTGGCAATGACAGAGGTGAAACGTTTTCTGTAAGTCTTCACAAGGTTTTCACACACTGTTGCTGGTATTTTGGCCCATTCCTCCATGCAGATCTCCTCTAGAGCAGTGATGTTTTGGGGCTGTCGCTGGGCAACACGGACTTTCAACTCCCTCCAAAGATTTTCTATGGGGTTGAGATCTGGAGACTGGCTAGGCCACTCCAGGACCTTGAAATGCTTCTTACGAAGCCACTCCTTCGTTGCCCGGGCGGTGTATTTGGGATCATTGTCATGCTGAAAGACCCAGCCACGTTTCATCTTCAATGCCCTTGCTGATGGAAGGAGGTTTTCACTCAAAATCTCACGATACATGGCCCCATTCATTCTTTCCTTTACACGGATCAGTCGTCCTGGTCCCTTTGCAGAAAAACAGCCCCAAAGCATGATGTTTCCACCCCATGCTTCACAGTAGGTATGGTGTTCTTTGGATGCAACTCAGCATTCTTTGTCCTCCAAACACGACGAGTTGAGTTTTTACCAAAAGTTTTATTTTGGTTTCATCTGACCATATGACATTCTCCCAATCCTCATCTGGATCATCCAAATGCTCTCTAGCAAACTTTAGACGGGCCTGAACATGTACTGGCTTAAGCAGGGGACACGTCTGGCACTGCAGGATTTGAGTCCCTGGCGGCGTAGTGTGTTATTGATGGTAGGCTTTGTTACTTTGGTCCCAGCTCTCTGCAGGTCATTCACTAGGTCCCCGTGTGGTTCTGGGATTTTTGCTCACCGTTCTTGTGATCATTTTGACCCCACGGGGTGAGATCTTGCGTGGAGCCCCAGATCGAGGAAGATTATCAGTGGTCTTGTATGTCTTCCATTTCCTAATAATTGCTCCCACAGTTGATTTCTTCAAACCAAGCTGCTTACCTATTGCAGATTCAGTCTTCCCAACCTGGTGCAGGTCTACAACTTTGTTTCTGGTGTCCTTTGACAGCTCTTTGGTCTTGGCCATAGTGGAGTTTGGAGTGTGACTGTTTGAGGTTGTGGACAGGTGTCTTTTATACTGATAACAAGTTCAAACAGGTGCCATTAATACAGGTAGGACAGAGGAGGACAGAGGAGCCTCTTAAAGAAGAAGTTACAGGTCTGTGAGAGCCAGAAATCTTGCTTGTTTGTATGGGACCAAATACTTATTTTCCACCATAATTTGCTAATAAATTCATTAAAAATTCATTCATTTCCTCCTTTTGTCTGTCATAGTTGAAGTGTACCTATGATGAAAATTACAGGCCTCTCTCATCTTTTTAAGTGAGAGAACTTGCACAATTGGTGGCTGACTAAATACTTTTTTTCCCCACTGTATAATGTATTTGGTAGTGTGTAGAAAGTGTATTTGCAATTACTTCTAAGAGTGGGACTACACTGTTATGTTTAAAATGGCTGTCACACACTGTGTTTGCTCAATCTGGAACCAAAAAAGGATATAGATGAATCAAATAAGGGTTCTCTTATGGGGACAGCCGAAGAACCCTTTTGGAACCCTTTTTTCTAAGAGTGTAAGACCTGCTGGGAATTACATTTCTCTGACCTGACTCCCTCTCAGTGGGAGCTTTACAAATTCTTAAATGAACTAAATGTATTCAGGCCAAACGGAATATTGGATTACGTTTTAGAAACATTTCAGAATCAAACAAAGAATCAAAGAAATTCAGAAGGATGAGCCTGGGAGATAATTGGGATTACTGAAAAACACACAGTCCAATGCTGAGAAGTCGCAGGGAATAGAGAAAGAATCCAAAATCCACAGGGAACCACAAATATACCCAACATCTTTGAAATCTGACCTGCACTGTCAATCATTCAGTTTAATGAGGGATTTTAAATCCGGCCAGGCAGATTACCAGAGGGAGACTGCCTGGGAATCTTGATTGATCCCAGACTGGGAGTTTGAATCTATTGTTCATGAGGACATGATGCACTAAAAGCTATTTTCCAAACAGTCAAATATACCTGTCATAAAACAGTACCCATACAACCTCAAAGCCCAACTACTTCCTGTTGACATCCGCCCTCCTAAGGGCTTCATGGGTTATTACTGTGTCGCGATACGGTTTTTCCTCTTTCAAATATTTCATAAGAAGATAAACAAGGCTGTATTTGGAAGCCTGACAAATACTGAAAAAAAACTGTTTCTGTGATGTAATACTAATTTGCAAAAATTTGAAAAGTCCCTTAATCCTATGAATTTTGCCTTACACGGACAGATGAGTAATGCTAATTACAAACGCATTTCCTATAAAAATATTTAAACTTCCAGTTATTGCTAAGATTTTTTCACTGGCCTATTGATTGACGCGAGAAAAGAGGTAGTTTCTGTTTTAGGGAGTAAGCTTTATTGTCTGCAGTGCTGGCTTGGCACATTTATCCTCCCCTGACACATACACAAACATACACTGACCTAGAGAGAAGTTTATCCTCGGCTGCTACAATCTGTACGGCGTGCGACGGGGACACAAAGATAATTAAATGTCCATAATGGAGGGGATATAAAAGTTAATACATATGATCAGGGAGAGGTGTCCCCAGTTCAATAATGGGGCTGGCCTTCGGGAGGCTCTTTTTGGTCATGGTCATTGCATTGTGGGGGCAATGGCTTGTCCCAGTTGACAAGGAGAGGGCTACAGTGTGCGTGTGTGTGTGTATGTGTATGTGTGTCTCGGGGGGTGGTTTATGCAGACTGTGCTCATACTCTTAATGGCCCAAGGGGAGGCCGACCCAAGGACAGCAAATTAGCTGCTTGACTAGGCTTTACTCAACATTATTATTATGCGTTTTCAGCCTGGCAAACTGTCATTTTGGGAATGAAAGATGATTTATAATGCAATTTCTACCTTTTACATTTTGGATTAGGCTCTAGCACTCCAGCAATGACGTGTGCTACATTGTGATAATCATATAATGGGTATTTCTATAAACTAGGGTACCAGTGAGCATTTCTTGTAGCGGACAACTGTTTAGAGCTGTTACAAAGTCTTTAATAATTTGCCTTTTTTTTCATGTGAATACATTAAGACAGTGGTCACCAACCTTAAGATCACTTTCTGAGTCCAAAGCAAGATCTACCGCTCAGATAGTTTTTTAAACAAAAATAATAATAATAAGCCTATGCAACATTAACCTACTAAAAACAGTTCTGTAACAATGAGGTTTGTACAGTAGGCTATAAGGGACAATACATTATTACATATTGGCTATGCTTGAATTGCCTTGTCAATGTTATTCTTCTCAGACCATTTTGAAATTATATTTCAAAATGTTTGGTATACGATCACACTGGTACTATATAATTTGCTGTATTAGTTGTGAGGCACAGCTGAGTGAGCATAATATTTAGCTTTGTTTTATTTTACTGGATGGCCTGCATCTGATAGTCAGTCTGAGGGGAGGGAGGAAAGGAGAGAGCAGCAGGGAGGCTGCCTCTCACCCGACTCACCCCGTCCCTCCGCTCAACCTCCCTCTGCTGAGAAAAGGGGACACAGTCTTCCAGCTGAGAGTGATTTCCTATACAATCCATTGAGGTACTGAAAACTGTATTATAATCTCCCACCATAATAATAGATTCATTCGTTGCTTGTGAGCTCAATAGATTATTAGATATATTTTTAAAGAAGTGTGGATCATCATTATTTGGCCATATATATTAATTAGTGACTGCTAGAAAAAAAATTGTCTTAGGCATCACAACGTCAACAGTGAAAAGGCGACTCCAGGATGCTGGCCTTCTAGGCAGAGTTCCTCTGTCCAGTGTCTGTGTTCTTTTGCCCATCTTAATATTTTATTTTTATTGGCCAGTCTGAGATATGGCTTTTTCTTTGCAACTCTGCCAGCATCCCGGAGTCGCCTCTTCACTGTTGACGTTGAGACTGGTGTTTTCGGGTACTATTTAATGAAGCTGCCAGTTAATAAGGACTTGTGAGGCATCTGTTTCTCAAACTAAACACTCTAATATACTTGTCCTCTTGCTCAGTTGTGCACTGGGGCCTCCCACTCCTCTTTCTATTCTGGTTAGAGACAGTTTGCTATGTTCTGTGAAGGGAGTACTACACAGCGTTGTACGAGATCTTCAGTTTCTTAGCAATTTCTCTCATGGAATAGCCTTAATTTCTCAGAACAAGAATAGACTGATGAGTTTCAGAAGAAAGTTCTTTGTTTCTGGACATTTTGAGCCTGTAATCGAACCCACAAATGCTGATGATCCAGATACTCAACTATTCTTAAGAAGGCTTATTGTTATTTAATCAGGACAACAGTTTTCAGCTGTGCTAACATAAGGGTTTTCTAATGATCAATCATCCTTTTAAAATTATAAACTTGGATTAGCTAACACAACGTGCCATTGGAACACAGGAGTGATGGTTGCTGATAATGGGCCTCTGTACGCCTCTGTAGATATTCCATAAAAAATCAGCCGTTTTCCAGCTACAATAGTCATTTACAACATTAACAATGTCTACACTGTATTTCTGATCAATTTGATGTTATTTTAATGGACAAAAAATTTGCTTTTCTTTCAAAAACAAGGACATTTCTAAGTGACCCCAAAATTTTGAACGGTAGTGTATATTTGATAGATTCCCCCTCTCCTCCCTACCTCGGGCTTCCAGTGGGGAGACCTGAGGTCAACCTACCCCCGGCCCCCTCCCCATCTCGTACTTCTGAGTGGGAGAACTTTCCAGGCACTAGTCTGCCTAGCTCAAAAACTAGAATCAGGGCGGGCACTTTGACAATGTTAATTGACCCAGAGTCCCACACGGTGACATGATATCATTGACGTGACGTGCAAATGAGCGATAGAAAACCAATCGCGCAAATGTCACCATTCCCCCAAAAATTGTGCGCGCTCCCCGTGCCGCCCCGGCAAGATGCCGCCCTGGGTGGCTGCCCATGCCTAAATCAGCCACTGAGACACCAATTATTTTTGGATCGTATAGGCCTATTCCAATAGAGAACCTAGGCAGGTTTTTAATTAAATAATCCTTTATCCTAGCCCTACAATAATTCTATTCATATTTATTAAGTTTCATCTTAAAAGCGAATTCAGATTAACATCCGCGAACATGGGCCACACTGTATAACAGCTATTAAGTCATAATAAACCCCACCTCTACAATTAGGCCATTTCATATTAAAAAAAAAACACAAAAAAGAACTTGGTATTTCTAATGTGCAATCTTCTAATTAAATAAATAAACAATCAAAGATTAAAGGTCAGCCTTCCCTATCTTCGCCTTCCCTTAAATCAAAACCTGATATTACATCCATATAGTCCAGAGTTCCATATTGCCTAAATAGAAAAAGGATAAGTTAATCATACCCATTCTGTATTACCATAAGTCCAACCTTATTTTAAGTCCACGGTTCCATACTGCATGAAAAAAAAAGTCTATCATGCACAAAAATGTTTTTGTAAAAAACAAATGAATCGATATTTGTACTATGTAATGATGTGCAAATATGTATCAGGGACTACTTAAACAGGAGGTAGCTATCACTCACAGCCACGTTGTAATCTTTGAGTCCTTGAACATTTGGTTGTTTACATATAATTTATCGACCACTAGACAAACATTCTGCTTCTCTGCTTGGAGCCTTTTGAAAGTGGGGTACAGGGCACATCGTCTCTCCACTATTTCATGGGGAAATTGTTAATTAATAGAGAATGGGGTGTTCTTCAATTCCCTACCCTTTTGTAACAAGGCAATTTTCATTTTGTAGTGGGTTAGCATAGCTACGATCGGACGGGGCCTTCCCTCTGCTCTGCCACCAAAACCGTGAGCCCTTTGAAAATCAATTGTTTCCACCTGTTCGTCCGTCATCTTGAGATTACGTTTCATGAACACCTTGACTTTTTTCTTCGTTGATTGATTTTTTATTTTCATTCTCCTTTATTCCCATTATAACAATATTATTGTTCATACTTCTGCACTTTAGATCAAGTAATTTTATTATCATACCGTAGCCTCTCTGTAGTGTCTTTTAGGGGGTCCATGGTAGTTTCAATATCTTATTTTCCGCTCGTATTTCTTCCATATTATTACTATAATCCATTCCTGTTTTTAAGGCCTCAACCTCCCCCAGTAGCCCAGGCAATAGATCCAGTTTTTTTAACTGCTCGCTCATGCTCTATCTTCTGGAGACATAGTTATAAAAGCGGCCCCCTCCAATGTTAAATTTTGAATTTTAGATGCCGGCTTCCCTTCAGTTTCTACCACGCTGCCACCTGCCATGTCATAAGAATGATGGAGGCCATTGTGTTCTTGGGGACCCTTAATGCTGCAGACATTTTTTGGTACCCTTCCCCAGATCTGTACCTCGACACAATCCTGTCTCAGAGCTCTACGGACAATTAATTCGACCTCATGGCTTGGTTGTTGCTCTGACATGGACTGCCAACTGAGGGACCTTATATAGACAGGTGTGTGCCTTTCCAAATCATGTCCAATCAATTGAATTTACCACAGGTGGACTCCAATTAAGTTGTAGAAACATCTAAAGGATGATCAATGGAAACAGGATGTACCTTAGCTCAATTTCGAGTCTCGTAGGTCTGAATACTTATGTAAATAAGGATGTCCCGGTTCTTATTTTTAATAAATTAGCAAAAATATCAAAACAACTGTTTCCAGTTTGTCATTATGGGGTAGTGTGTGCAGATTGATGGCATTTTTTTATTTAATCCATTTTAGAATAAAGTTGTAAGGTAACAAAATGTGGAAAAAGGGAAGGGTCTGAATACTTTCCGAATGCACTGTATTCTTCCCTTTAATTGTGCATTTTCGTCAGTTCTTATATTCACCACTAGAGGGTTATCAGTTGATTTCTAGGGTTCTGTACTCCCGAAGTTGACTGTTTTTGTGCTTGCCAGTTAGCTATCTTTTAGCAGGCACACTACATATATATACTCTTCCAACAATTTAATGGTTATTTACCAACATTTCGGCATCACTGTGCCTTCCTCAGGGTAATGTCATACATATTTTAACCAGGTTATATAGACAAACAGTGTAATTAGTGTAATCAATAACAGTAGTGAGGGGTGTGTCGTATTGATAAAGTTAATTACAATTAATTAGTGACACTGTTAAAAAAGATTATATAGTATATGGCATATTAAATATATTATTCTATTGTTATCACATAGAAACAATGGAATATTGTACATCATATTGGCATTAACATATTCAATTTCACAATTTTGTATTCCATTTTTGTTACATATAATAATGGTTCAAACTTGATATATAACAACCATCATCAACAGGAGGAACATATTAGATATATACTTAATAATCTGTAAAAATAATTATTTTAAATATATAGGACTTGTTCATGATGGAAACAAATGTTCATAAAAAGGGCCTGAGATCAAAATCAATATTCAGACCATTAGGGGTCAGTGTTTTTAGATAGAATATCCAGTAGGCCTCTCTTTGTAGTAGTAGGATCTCAATGTTACCTCCTCTTCTCGGTAGAGCAACATGCTCAATGCCTGTGTATCTCAGGGAGGAGACAGGATGGTTAGCCTCAACAAAGTGGGCTGCTACTGGATAGTCAATGTTCTTACACCTGATTGAGCTGCGGTGTTCAGCTATGCGCTGCTTTAATTGTCTCTTCGTTTGTCCTACATAGGCTTTGCCACATGAACAGGTGATGAGATAGATTACTGCCTTGGTCTTACATGAGATGATACCCCTCACAGAGATCTTTCGACCTGTATGTGGGTGTGTAAAGGAGGATGTTTTTTTGGTGCTATTACACTGTGCGCATGAGCCACATTTGTAGTTTCCATTTGGGATAGGTGTCAAGAGTGTTTGAGTAGGCTCAGGGGGCATGTCAGATCTTACCAAACTATCTCCAATATTGTGACCACGCTTATAGACCACCATTTGGGGTTCCTTGAAGAGGTGTGCAATTTTTTTGTCTGATTGCAGAATATGCCAGTGTTTTTTCAGGATTGCTTTCATTTTCTCCGAACCTTTGGTGTACTGAGTACAAAAGACAGTTTTCTTCTTTGGTTGATTTTTTAGTAATTCCTCTCTTGGTTTTTGAGATATTTTCATCATTGCCGCATCAAGAGTTTTATCCTTTGTAGCCTCTCATTTTGAATTTCTCTGTCATTTTTTTAGCATTGCTGTCGAAATCTGACTGTTGGCTACAGATTCGTTTAGCTCTGCATAACTGGCTATATGGTAGACCATTCTTGAGGGGAAGGGGATGCATACTATCCGCACATAGCAAGGTGTTGCGATCTGTGGGCTTTGTGTATAAGTCTGTGTGTAATGCATCATTCTCTTTGATAATCCATAAGTCCAGGTAGTTTATTTTTCTCTCATCAGTCTGCATGGTGAATTTGAGGTATTCAGAGCTCTCATTTAGTAGAATTTGGAATTCATTAAGTTCCTGTTGACTTCCTTCCCAGAGCACAAAGACATCATCTATGTATCTCTTCCATAGGAGTATTTTTTTTTTAATAAGGGGTGTGTGTCTGTTTTAAAAAGGACTGTTTCTTCAAATTGTCCCACATACAGATTAGCATAGTTGAGGGAAAACGGGGAGCCCATGGCTACACCCCGAATTTGAAGGAAAAAATCTGACTCAAAGACAAAATAGTTATGGGATAATACCAGTTCAGTAAGTAGTAAGATGCAATCATTGGATGGAGCAAGGGTAGAGTCTCTCTGCTGAAGGAAGTGTTGCAGTGCCTGCAAGCCTCCAGTGTGTGGGATGTTAGTGTATAAGCTCTCCACATCAAGTGGCCAGCAGGGTGCCCTCTGGTATCCTTCCTAAGCCCTCTATCAATGAGATCATGTGACTAGTGTCTTTGACATAAGATGGGAGATTCTCAACCATCGGTTGAATGTGTGTAATCCACACATTTAGAAATGTTGGAGGTCACAGAGTCGATTGCTGCTACAATGGGTCTACCTGGAGGAGGAGATACTTCTTTGTGTAATTTCGAGACTGTATAGAAAGTTGGTATCTTGGGGAATTTCAAACATAGAAATTCAACTTCTTGTTTAGTGATTTGTCCTGATTCCAAACAGCGTTCCACTCTGGATGAAATATTATGCTGGAATTCCAGGGTAGGATCACAATTCAGTTTGCAATAGAAATCACCTTTAGATAGTTGTCGGGACATTCATTCACATAGTCACATTTGTTTTGTATATAAATTCCTCCTCATTTGTCACATTTTTTTATGATAATCGAAGGATCTGACTGTAAGTCCTTGAGAGCCATTCTCTCGTCTCTACTCAGATTATCATAGGATCTGTGTTTCTGTTTGTCTTTCAGTAGGTCACCTACATCATTTTCAACAATCCTACAGAAGGTTTCTATGGAGGCATTACGTTTAGGAGGAGGTACAAATGAACTTTTTGCTCTAAATGTAGTTCTCTCAGAGTTCTCAGGTACCTCAGTTGGATTAATAGCTACGTCTCCTCCTTGACTCATGGTAGGACAGGTCTATTGATTGGCATGGTAGACCTATGTATATATCTCACTGAGGATGACATTTCAAGTGGAGTCATATAAGCAAAACTCACGCAATCTCAGATTACAAAAAAACTTGAATAGATCTGTTTGGACATCAAAGTCATTCATGTATGCAGTGGGTACAAATGTTAACCCTTACTGAGAACACTGAGGTGAGCGGATGTCAGGGTCTTACTTGATAAGTTGAAGACATTTAGCTCCTGTTGGACTGTGGGCTTGTCCTGGGTCTCAATTGATAATTGTCGCGGGGTGGTAGTGGATTTCTTCTTCCCCCGACGTATGTGTCGAACCCTCTTACGTGCTGATGGTGTTGGCCTCAACGTTGTCCCCGGTGTCCCCGCCCTCTGTTGTAGAAAAAACGCTCACCGTTGGTAGAGGAGCCAGAGTTAGCGCTGTCTGTGGATAGATGGTCTGACAGAGGCACTCGGCGTGTGTCATCGGATTGTCTCCTCCGGTTCCTTGTGATTAGGGTCTCGCCAGATATATATTCGTCCGTTGTTCTTATCTTCCAAATCGCGTTTATACTTCTTGATTTTCCTCTCCTTCAATTCGGTCGCAATCTTAGTCTGAAGGTCAGGCTTACTCTTAATGAGATCATCCAGTTTAATAGGATCTTTATGTTGTTCTCGTAGAGCTTGCTGCGAATTTTCAACTGAGGTTGAGATCTCGATAATATCCCTTTTAAGTTGTTCAATGATCAAGGTCATCAGGTCCAATGAACATTTATTTAGTATAGCACACCATCGTTCACAAAACTCTTCAGTGCGTTGGCCAAGTGAAGGTTCTTTTTGCCAACGTAGTCCGCGTGGGATAACTCCATTTCGAACATACTCACTTAGAGTGACGATGTGCAGGTGTGTTCTGGTTTTCTTAAATGAAAAGTCTTGGAATTCTTTACAAAGATTCTCCCAGGTGCCGATCAAATAGAGACTCTGTTACTAAAATGTTGTCTCGTTGTTGTGGGCTATATTCAAAAAGGCTCCATTCGGCATCCTTTGAATTAGGTTCAGTTCCCATGTTGGCTAGGGAGTTGATTAATTAATGGCCTATGCACGTTCCTGGTTCCAGTCATTGTTAATGGACAGGAGAGGCACCACACCCTAATAGGATTTTTTTTCTCTTAATCATATCACAATTCACTTTTACCAGTTGAACGTAGACACAAATAAAACACTTTTTTGAATAATACATTTTAGGAATTATTTCATGAAATTGTAGTATAATATGCAAATTAGGCTATATCTAATTAAATATGCACATATTTGCATAACACACACATTTTTTTTGTGGACAGTGGATGAAGTCATCCTACATATTTTTGTTTCATTTTGTTAATGAGTGTTTGGGAACAATATACATTTTCTTCACAAAAACATGCTATATGATCTTCCTCTAGCAAGTATAATCTTTTTTGTCATTTAGCAGACACTATTATCCAGAGCGACTTACATTTTTTTACTTTTTCGTACTGGTCCCCCATTGGAATCGAATCCACAACCCTGGTGTTGCATGCGCCATGTTCTACCAACTAAGAAATAGGATAATTTTCGCTTTCACGTGTTGTAAACTCCCAATATTAAATTGTATATAAAAATGATATCAAAATACTTTTTGGGTTGTTTAAATGCTGAGGGATGGGCCTGGAGAAATGTAACCACTCTCAAATTCATAGACATAGCTATGGATGCAAGGACTGACCATCTATGTTATCAAAATGATACTTTCAACCATGTTTTGAGGCTATACCGTGGCTTGTGGAAAAAGCAACTCCCTCTACTCAGAGTGCGCCTCTCATAATTAAAGGGACAGTTCACCTCAAAAAAAGGTGTATCTTATTTTTCAATTGGTTAATATTACCCCACTGTAGAAAGTTAGGAGTGGATATGTAAGCCACATTATGAATGCATATAATGCCTTAACAAGTTAAAGAGACCTAACAAAGCATGTTTTCTGTGATGTAAATGTTTTTTGTCTTTATTCGGCAGGGGCGAAATTGGCTGGTAAAAAGTGTAAGAGACTGGCCACAGTGGCTAGTAGACCAAAAAGTCAGTTACAGGCCCTGGTACAGGCTTAATAATGTTGTGGGAGAAGCACACAATGCCTATGCTTATTTGGGTGTGTCTACAAAGATTGGCGCTCTCATTCCTTGCTTGTGTCACCAAGTTAGCTAGCAAGATGGACATCATGCACCTAAAACAATTTTCCTTAAGGATTGACGAATGTACTTCATATAGAAGTGAAGGTAGGCCTAAATGCATTTTTGCTCTGCAATAAGTGGCTCACTGTTGGATTAACATGAAAATAACTTATGTATTACAAACTTGTAAAACATATTACTTTGTGACATGCTCCATCATTATCAGCCGCATGGACCATGACATACAGTGCCTTCAGAAAGTATTCAGACCCCTAGACTTTTTTGGCCTTATTATAAAATGGATTAAATAAATGTTTTTCCTCATCAATCTACACACAATAACCCATAATGACAAAGCAAAAACTGCTTTTCAGACATTTTTGCAAATTTATAAAAAATAAAAACAGGAGTAGCTTATTTACATAAGTACTCAGACCCTTTTCCATGAGACTCGAAATTAAGCTCAGGTGCATCCTGTTTCCATTGATCGTCCTGGAAATGTTTCTACAACTTGAGTCCATCTGTAGTAAATTCAATTGATTGGACATGAATAGGACAGGCACACACCAGTCTAGATAAGGTCCCACAGTTGACAGTGCATGTCAGAGCAAAAACAAAGCCATGAGGTTGAAGGAATTGTTAGTAAAAAAAAGCAGTTAGTAACAATCACACTTTTGTCTTGTGAGTCAAAGCCACCACATCCGGGTGTCTCCGAGGCCGAAAAGCACCCACCAATGATAGTTTGACTCAAGATCACATGAATGATTTCTTCCAGTTACCCCATAAACCATTCAATACATCACAACGCCCCAGTATATGCATTTCTCAGGTCAATAGTGCAGTGTGGTGTCTTCACACCTTAACCTGGTAATGTATTGTTTTGGCATTGTCTTTCGACGCTACCTCAGGATTACCGCGATCCTCCCTCCTCTATTTACACCAAACAACCTATCTTTGAGGGGATTAGTGGCTAAAGAGTGAGATAAAAGGGGGGAGCGTGGCCTTTTTAGGTGAAAATCAAAGCTGAAACAATCCCTTCACTTTCCTCTGTAATGAGCTTTGGGAGAGCCGGAAATAATACTGATCTTAATTTGATCACTCATTTGTTTGCGGAGACTTTTCCTGCACCGCAGGAAATGCAGATGAGCTTCATGATTTACACTGTACATAAATTCACTGACAACCCACACTAACAAACAGTTATATTAACAATATTGCACTTTTTATGTAGCCTAATTTTGGACAGCTAATAGCCTAAACACAGATCAAGCAACATTATGGACTAAACGTTCAAATCCTGTTGCTGCAGGATTACTGTGCTGCAGCACAGTGTCAATGGCTGTGCCACTGTTTCCAGGAAGAATGAGCTAACCACACTCAGTATTCAACACAACGATGCTGTGATGTCCAGACATTGTCACGACTTCCGCCAAAGTCGGTCCCTCTCCTTGTTCGGGCGGCGTTCGGCGGTCAACGTCACCGGTTTTCTAGCCATCGTCGATCCACTTTCATTTTCCATTGGTTTTGTTTATGTTTTACACACCTGGTTTCAATCCCACAATTACTTGTTCATTATTTAACCCTCTGTTCCCCCATGTTTGTTTGTGAGTGTTTGTTTATTTTATTGCGGTCTGTTACTGTGGGCTTGGCTATATATTGTCGTGTATTGTGATTATTATTTTAGTAAATTGATATTATTACTCATATCTGCTGTCCTGCGCCTGACTCCTCTACACCAGCATCACACAGACCCATTACAGGTCTACAGTAGGGATTTGCTTGAGCGCAAGTTAACTGGTCAGTAGCGTTTGCTGTCATTGGGAAAATTATACTGAACAAAAATATAAACGCAACATGCAACAATTTCTAATATTTTACTGAGTTACAGTTCAAATAAGGAAATCAGTCAATTGAAATACATTAATTAATAAGCCCTAATCTATAGATTTCACATGACTGGGAATACAGATATGCATCTGTTGGTCACAGGATACCCTAGAAAAAAGGTAGGGGCGTGGATAAAAAAAAAACAGTCAGTATCTGGTGTGACCATCATTTGCCACATGCAGCGTGACACATCTCAAGTAAAATTTAATCAAATTGTATTTGCCATGTGCCAAATTTCAACAGGTGTAATACACCTCACAGTGAAATGCTTACTTTCAAGCCTTTAACCAACAATGCGGTTTTAAGAAAAAAAAGTGTTAAAGTATTTACTAAAATAAGTACAAAATAAAAATATAAGAAAAATAACAAATAATTATGGAGCAACAATAAAATAATCAGTAGCGAGGCTACAGTGGGGAAAAAAAGTATTTAGTCAGCCACCAATTGTGCAAGTTCTCTCACTTAAAAAGATGAGAGAGGCCTGTAATTTTCATCATAGGTACACTTCAACTATGACAGACAAAAGGAGGAAAAGAAATCCAGAAAATCACATTGTAGGATTTTTAATGAATTTATTTGCAAATTATGGTGGAAAATAAGTATTTGGTCACATACAAACAAGCAAGATTTCTGGCTCTCACAGACCTGTAACTTCTTCTTTAAGAGCTGAGCTGTAGTCAATGAATAGCATTATCACATAGGTGTTCCCTTTGTCCAGGTGGGAAAGGGCAGTGTGGAGTGCAATAGAGATTACATCATCGGTGGATCTGTTGGGGCGGTATGCAAATTGGTGTGGGTCTAGGCTTTCTGAGGTAATGGTGTTGATGTGAGCCATGACCAGCCTTTCAAAGCACTTGATGGCTGCAGACTTGAGTGCTACGGGTCGGTAGACATTTAGGCAGGTTACCTAGGTGTTCGTGGGCACAGGGACAATGGTGGTCTGCTTGAAACATGTTGGAATTACAGACTTGGTAAGGGACAGGTTGAAAATGTCAGTGAAGACACTTGCCAGTTGGTCAGTGCATGCTCGGAGTACATGTCCTGGTAATCGGTGAATGTTGACCTGTTTGAAGGTCTTACTCACATCGGCTACGGAGAGAGTGATCACAGTCGTCCGGAACAGCTGATGCTCTCATGCATGCTTCAGTGTTGCTTGCCTCTGTGCGAGCATAGAAGTAATTTAGCTCTTTGTAGTCCGTAAATGTTTGCAAGCCCTGCCACATCCGACCAGCGTCGGAGCTGGTGAAGTATGATTCAATCTTGGTCCTGTGTTGATGCTTTGGTTCGTCTTACGGCATAGCAGGATTTCTTATAAGCGTCCGGTTTAAAAAAGCGACAGCTCTACCATTTAGCTTAGTGTGGATGTTGCCTATAATCCATTGCTTCTGGTTGGAGTATGTACGTATGGTTACTGTGGGGACGTTGATGCACGATTGATGACTGATGTGGTGTACTCTTCAATGCCATCGGAAGAATCCTGGAACATATTCCAGTCTGTGCTAGCAAAACAGTCCTGTAGCTTAGCATCTGCGTCATTTGACCACTTCCTTATTGAGCGAGTCACTGGTACTTCCTGCTTTAGTGTTTGCTTGTAAGCAAGAATCAGGAGGATAGAGTTATAGTCAGATTTGCCAAATGGAGGGCGAGAGAGAGCTTTGTACGTGTCTCTGTGTGTAGAGTAAAGGTGGTCTAGAGTTTAATCTACTCTGGTTGCACATTTAACATGCTGGTAGAAATTTGGTCAAATGGATTTAAGTTTCCCTGCATTAACGTCCCCAGCCACTAGGAGCGCCGTCTTTGGATGATAATTTTCTTGTTTGCATAGAGATGATCAGGCTGTTGATTGTGGCCTGTGGAATGTTTTCCCACTCCTCTTCAATGGCAGTGCGAAGTTGCTGGATATTGGTAGGAACTGGAACACGCTGTCGTATATGTCGACCCAGAGCATCCCAAACATGCTCAATTAGTGACATGTCTGGTGAGTTTGCAGGCCATGGAAGAACTGGGACATTTTCAGCTTCCAGGAATTTTGTAGAGATCCTTGCTGATAAATGGCACGACAATGGGCCTCAGGATCTTCACACGGTATATCTGTGCATTCAAATCCCCTTCGATAAAATGCAATTGTGTTCGTTGTCTGTAGCTTATGCCTGCCCATACCATACCCCCACTACCACCATGCGGCACTCTGTTTACAATGTTGACATCAGCAAACCGCTCCCCTACACAACGCCATACACGTGGTCTGTGGTTGTGAGGCCGGTTGGATATACTGCCAAATTCTCTAAAACGAAATTGGAGGTGGCTTATGGTAGATAAATTAACATTAAATTCTTTGGCAAAAGCTCTGGTGGACATTCCTGCAGTCAGCATGCCAATTGCACACTCCCTCAAATCTGACGTTTTGTTGTGTGACAAAACTGTACATTTTAGTGTGGCCTTTTATTGTCCCCAGCACACCTGTGTAATGATCATGCTGCTTAATCAGGTTCTTGATATGCCACACCTGTCAGATGGATGGATTATCTTGTCAAAGGAGAAACGCTCACTAACAGGGATGTAAACACATTTGTGCACAAAAGTTGAGAGAAGTAAGCCTTTTGTGCACACGGAACATTTCTGGGATCTTTTATTTCAGCTCATGAAACCAAAACTTTACATGTTGCGTTTATATTTTTGTTCAGTGTACATCTGTTTCACTTGCATAAAAAAAACAAAAAACATGCAAAACAGGTATTTATGCAGCAGGTTAGGGGTTGTGAGCGGTTGGGACAGACACGCAAGTGAATATAAGAACAATGTTCTGCTGTTTCCACCAAAGAAAATGGTCGGCCAGGCAAGCCATCTCTGACATAGTCGGGGAAACACTGATTTAAATAAATTAGGAATTAAGGGCTCTATTCAATCAGATCCACATAGCAGTTGTTTTGGCGGTATCGGAGGTGGAACTGGATTAGAGCTGTCAAATCCACAAGCAGCTCCTGGCATTATACCTAAAGTGGACATTGCCATTGGCTGCATTAAGTCGCATTAAGATAAATCCCATGCAGCCTTGTTTACAAGTTTGAACACTGGAATGTGAGATGTGATCAACACCTCGGATAGGATGATAAAATACTCATTATTTAGTTTAAGGATTTTTCAATTTGAGTGTAACTATTTAGACTAAACTTTCTCGTTCTGAACTTCTAAAATGAGTGGGGCAGGTATGGCTTTGTGACAATGATTGCAAGAGCAGCTGCTCACCGGTTTGACAGCTCCAACGCAGTTCCCCCTCCAACACCTCCAAAACATCTGCTACGCGGCTGTCTGCTATCGCTGGTTAACGCTTGATCTGATTGAATCTAGGCCTAAATGTTTATTTCTGCATGGCACATTACATCACTTTTGCCTCCTTTAAATTTGTTTAACTTGAATGGATATTTTGCTCCACATCTCTCCCTGTGTTGTGACAACAGGCCAATGAGTCACCTCATCACAATAGTAAAGCAGCCGGACATCTCCATGGCTAGACAGCATTCTCCTGACAGCCCCGCTGACATTTCTCAGCGACACTACAGTCCTGTCCAGGTTTCAGACTTTCAGAATTGTTGTCATCTTCCCAAGCCCGGGCAGAAAGTATGACAAATATTGTAGTCAGGTTTCAGACCACCAAAACATCACGGTTTTGGTTTGACAATTGAATTGACTGAGCCCCTGTTCAGGTTTGAGTTCCGCAATTTTTTACATCTTCATCACCATCCCAAAGACTTGAGCAGAATGATGAATAATTTAGCTAGATTACGCTTTCTGCATTTGACAGATTGTGTGTAAGTGAGCCCCTGTTCAGGTCTGAGTTCTGGAATTTGTGTTATCTTCCCAGAGCCTTTGTGTTTGGATGACGAGTAGCTAGACAAATATCGGAAAGGAGGGGGGAGAAGGGCCGACTGACCCTGTCAATGGGGCATGGGGTGTTTCATTTATTTATTTAGGGCTAGATCAGCTTTAATATTGCAGATAGATTGTGGCTTCTATCAATGTAGTTGTCTGCATCATGGGGTGTTGATGTGACTGGTGTTATATTGACAGACAGCGGGTTGCTGGGTCCAGGTGCCAGCAAGTGCCCAGTGAGTCAGCGTGAGAGCCTGGCAGCCCACTCCTACCCCCGAGTACCGACTAACGTACCCAGGCGACACAGCTTTATTTTTAGGTCCCTGCATGCGTTGCTGCTAAAAATAAACTTCTGTCATTTCCCCTCCCCACCGCACCGTGTCTTGTGTCATCCCCCTCTCTCTCTTCCCTCTTTATCTATTCTTCACTCTCTATACCCCTCCCTTTCTAACTCCATGTCTATACAGCTTTAATTTATTTCTTCTGTCTCCTCCACTCTCCTCATCCCTCTACAGTATATCATCTAGCAGTGTTGTAGCCCCTATACAGTGAGGGGAAAAAGCATTTGATCCCCTGCTGATTTTGTATGTTTGCCCACTGACAAAGAAATGATGAGTCTATAATTTTAATGGTAGGTTTATTTGAACAGCGAGATACAGAATAACAACAAAAAAATCAAGAAAGACGCATGTGAAAAATGTTATAAATTGATTTGCATTTTAATGAGGGAAATAAGTATTTGACCCCCTCTCAATCAGAAAGATTTCTGGCTCCCAGGTGTCTTTTATACAGGTAACCTGTCCACAGAAGCAATCAATCAATCAGATTCCAAACTCTCCTCCATGGCCAAGACCAAAGAGCTCTCCAAGGATGTCAGGGACAAGATTGTAGACCTACACAAGGCTGGAATGGGCTACAAGACCATCGCCAAGCAGTTTGGTGAGAAGGTGACAACAGTTGGTGCGATTATTCGCAAATGGAAGAAACACAAAAGAACTGTCAATCTCCCTTGGCCTGGGGCTCCATGCAAGATCTCACCTCGTGGAGTTGCAATGATCATGAGAACGGTGAGGAATCAGCCCAGAACTACACGGGAGGATCTTGTCAATGATCTCAAGGCAGCTGGGACCATAGTCACCAAGAAAACAATTGGTAACACACTACGCCGTGAAGGACTGAAATCCTGCAGCGCCCGCATGGTCCCCCTGCTCAAGAAAGCACATATACATGCCCGTCTGAAGTTTGCCAATGAACATCTGAATGATTCAGAGGACAACTGGGTGAAAGTGTTGTGGTCAGATGAGACCAAAATGGAGCTCTTTGGCATCAACTCAACTCGCCGTGTTTGGAAGAGCTGCCTATGACCCCAAGAACACCATCCCCACCGTCAAACATGGAGGTGGAAACATTATGCTTTGGGGGTGTTTTTCTGCTAAGGGGACAGGACAACTTCACCGCATCAAAGGGACAATGGACGGGGCCATGTACCATCAAATCTTGGATGAGAACCTCCTTCTCTCAGCCAGGGCATTGAAAATGGGTTGTGGATGGGTATTCCAGCATGACAATGACCCAAAACTCACGGCCAAGGCAACAAAGGAGTGGCTCAAGAAGAAGCACATTAAGGTCCTGGAGTGGCCTAGCCAGTCTCCAGACCTTAAACCCATAGAAAATCTGTGGAGGGAGCTGAAGGTTCGAGTTGCCAAACGTCAGCCTCGAAACCTTAATGACTTGGAGAAGATCTGCAAAGAGGAGTGGGACAAAATCCCTCCTGAGATGTGTGCCAACTACAAGAAACGTCTGACCTCTGTGATTGCCAACAAGGGTTTTGCCACCAAGTACTAAGTCATATTTTGCAGAGGGGTCAAATACCTATTTCCCTCATTAAAAAGCAAATCAATTTATAACATTTTTCACATGCGTTTTTCTGGATTTTTTGTTGTTATTCTGTCTCTCACTGTTCAAATAAACCTACCATTAAATTACAGACTGATTATTTCTTTGTCAGTGGGCAAACGTATAAAATCAGCAGGGGATCAAATACTTTTTTCCCTCACTGTATCTCACTGTACTCTACATTAAATCTACACGGAGGTCCTCATTCCCTGTCTTTCACCTACTCATCATCTCTCTCTCTCCCAGTCTGCCTTCCCTGCTCTGCTTCTGGTTTCCACTGAAGTGACACTGTGTCAAAGGTGTCTGGGGAGAGAGAAGTGTACAGTAATTAGTGCATACTGTGGAGCCCTTGACATCTACCAAATTAGGTTACCTCGTTACGCTGAGTCTACTGAGAGAATGGTACCCAGGTCATTCTCCTGATTCGCACAAATGACGGTTGATGGTGGACATTTATGGATATGTCACGACTTCCGCCGAAGTCGGTCCCTCTCCTTGTTCGGGCGGTGTTCGGTGGTCAACGTCACCGGTCTTCTAGCCATCGCTGATCCACTTTTCAAATTCCATTTGTTTTGTCATTGTTTTCTTCACACCTGGTTTCAATTACCCAATTACATGTGCATGTATTTAACCCTCTGTTTCCCCCATGTTTGTGTTTGTAATTCAGTTCAGGTTTGTTTGTTAGAGGCTGGTAGTGGTTGCCGGGTGTTTTATTTTGTACACTCGTGTATTTTTCGTGTGACCGGTATTTTTATGCACCTTTAGTATGTTGTTGTATACTGGTGCTTTGTTTGATTAAATAACTTGTCCACGCATCACTGCTATCCTGCGCCTGTTTTCACCTTACCAGACACCCAAAACCTGACAGGATATTTATTTTTATCAGGATATGGCTGGCAATGCTTTTATGTTTTTTTAATGGCTAAAAGCTGACAATTAGCAGATAATGGAAATGCTGGGCTTTAGCTTGGAGTTAGCTTTTCACCTCCATTATGCAGAGCGACAATGGTGTAGACTGCAACAGTGGATTTTGGAGACCTTGAGGGACTGCGGTGAGTGCAGGTTGCACATTTGACGGAAGGTCACTTCACATCATCGGTATGTTGAACGTGTCGCCGGTGGCAGCTCTTTGTGCTTAATCTTTGAAGGGGCAGTTTTTGTCCAAAACTTTACATTTTGCTCTCTGAGTCAACCTTCCAGGGCCCATCTGAATAATTTAGTTCAATATCTTCCATGATTAAAACTCGCAGGTGCCAGTGACTGGGACAGACCCTTCTACTTCTCCCTGCTGTTTTGCAATGAGATTAGTGTAAATCCAAGACGCACACACACTGAAATATACAAATGCACATATACAATCACACTCAGACACAGACACACCCACGTGTGGATGCATGCACACACACAATAACAAAGTGAAATCCTTCAGACCCACTGTTTGCCCTCACACAGAGACACAAGCATTCATACATGCTCAGACAGAACAAGACACACATCAATTAAACAAAGTTAAATAAGATTACAACCTCTAGTACGTAATGCAATAGAATCTTACAATCTTATACATTTTCTACATTATAGTAATTTATGAATAATGATGTGTCTACTCTACTCGATGCTACACAACTGTGAGGGGGGTGGCCAGCATCTCAGTGTTTGCTGAATCACTCATCACTCATACTGTGAGTCATCCCTCACGAGATTCTCCTCCCTGTAACTGACTGACTAACAATGAAATGTTGTGGCTCAATATCTAAGATGGAGTCATGCACAGAGGACATGTCTGGATCTGATAAGGAGTCATAAATAAATACGTCATTTATTGGTTGAGAATTAAGCAGCTTGGATTTGCCTATGCACACAAATGCACACACTCACACACACTTCCCATAAGACTGGAGACAACTATGTTTCACACTGAGTTAGAATGGCCATTGTATTTAGCAGCCGAGTTGCTTTTTTATAACCCACTGCCCATAGAAAGCAGACATGGGATGAGAGAATAATTCAGCACTGTGTAATACAGGCTTGGCAAGACAGAAGTTGAGGTTAAAAAAGGGCAAATTAATAAAGGTTAGAGAGATCTACACTGAATTCAAAAAGTATTCATACCCCTTATTCCACATTTTGGGGTGTTACAGCAGGGATGGGCAACTGGCGGCCCACCCTCTTTTGTAGGCCCACCCACATCAAAGTTCCCCATCCCTGTGTTACAGCTTGAATTCAAAATGGATTAAATAGATTTTTTCTCTCACCCATAACCCCCTTTTTTGCAAATGTATTGACAATTAAATACAGAAATATCTAATTTACATAAGTATTCACACAACTGAGTCAATACATGTTAGAATCACCTTTGGCAGCGATTACGGCTGTAAGTATTTCGAAGTAGAGTACGTCTCTAAGAGCTTTGCACACCTGGATTGTACAATATTTGCACATTATTCTTTGTAGAATTCATCAGGCTCTGTCAAGTTGCTAGACTGACATTTTCAAGTCTTGCCATAGATTTTCAAGTCGATTTGAGTCAAAACTGTAACTAAGCCACCATTCACTGTCATCTTGGTAAGGCCTTGTGTTTTAGGTTATTGTACTACTGAAAGGTGAATTAATCTCCAAGTGTCTGGTGGAAAGCAGACTGAACTAGGTTTTCCATTCTGCCCCCAAAATAACACTTTGTGTTTAGGACAAGTGAATTGCTTTGCCACATTTTTCGTAGTATTACTTTAGTGCCTTGTTGCAAACAGGACGCAGGTTTTGGAATATTTTTATTCTGTACAAGCTTCCTTCTATTCACTCTGTCAATTACGGTACTTTTGTGGAGTAACTACATTGTCGTTAGTCCATCTTCAGTTTTCTCCCATCACAGCAATTAACTCTGTAACAGTTTTAAAGTCACCATTGGCCTCATGGTGAAATCCCTGAGTGGTTTCTTCCTCTCCGGCAACTGAGTTAGGAAGGATGTCTGTATCTTTGCAGTGACTGGTTGTATTGATACACCATCCAAAGTGTAATGAATAACTTCACCCTACTAAAAGGGATATTCAGTGTCTACTTTTTTTTTACCCATCTGCCAGTAGGTGCCCTTCTTTGACAGGCATTTGAAAACCTCCCTGGTCTTTGCGGTTGAATCTGTGTTTGAAATTCACTGCTCCAATGAGGGACTTTATAGATCATTGTATGTGTGGGGTACAGAGATGAGGTAGTCGTTCAAAAATCAGGTTAACTTCTTAGGGAGCGGCTGCATAGGTGACGGTTTTGGAGAGTCTGGCGTGCCCAAAGTTAAATGCCTGCCACTCAGGCCCAGAAAATAGGATATGTACTATTGGATAGGAAACACTCTGAAGTTTCTAAGAGTGTTAAAATCATGTATGTGAGTATAACAGAACTGATATAGCAGGCGAAAACCTGAGGAAAATCCATCCGGATTTGCAGTTGTTTTTGTAAATGCCCATCTTCTCCATTGTTTCCATTGCATAAAATCTTATGTAGGACTGAGACTGCAGTACCTATGGCTTCCACTAGATGTCAACAGTCAAAGACTGGGAATTCTAGGAGTGACCAGAACGGATAGGGACAGGAAGAAGTCACAGGATCACTTTTGTAAACAAGGATTGACGCGCGCGAGTTGGTGAACGTGCACCACTTTATTTTTCTTTCCTATCGTTCACGTTATCGTCCAGTTGAAATATTACAGCAAATATACACAAAAGGATACCTAAGGATACATTAAAATTATGTTTGATTTGTTTGTAGAAAGTGTATAGGTATAATTTGAACGTGTTCTCTTCACGGTTCAATGGGCGACTCAACGGTGGATTTTATGATCATAACGCGCCAACCAAACAGAGATTTATGGATATAATAAATTACTTTTTCTAACAAAAGAACCATTGGATGTCTTCGTTGGACACTTGGGAAGCCCTCAGCAGCAGTTTTTCGAAAGGTAAGGGATTTTATATTAGCGATTTTATGCGGTTTTTGAGACCCGCTTTGGTTATGGATTTATGCCAATGCATAAATTGTTTGAGGGGCTATCCTCAAACAATCAAATGTTGTGCTTTCGCCGTAAAGCCTGACAACGCTGTGATATTGCCAAGAATCAGAGCTTTTGATGACTATGCAACACTTGTATATTGATGAATATTTAATAATTCAACTTTTGGATTTTGAATTTGGCGCCTCACATTTCACTGGGTAGTGTCGGTAGTAGCGCCCCACTGCTCCCTAAGTAGTTAAACACTATTATTGCACACAGAGTGAATTCATGCAACTTATGTGATGTGTTAGATTTTCATTTTTAATGAATTAGTAAATATTTAAAAAAACATAATTCCACTTTGACATGATTGGGTATTGTGTGTAGGCCAGTGACATAACATCTCTATTTAATCTATTTTAAATTCAGGCTGGGACACAACAAAATCTGGAAAACGTCAAGGGGTGTGGATACTTTCTGAAGGCAGTGTAGCTCTTTGGAAGATCATGCCAAGCTAAATGCCACATTGATTTCTCCCACATAAAATACATGGACGACGAATTCACCCCACTTCGACATCTCTGAGAGGGCGGAATGTGGAGACCTCGAGCGGCTGTGGCAAGAGCGGGGTGTACGTTTGACAGAAAGTCACTTCACATCATTGTTATTGAGCATGAAAGCTCTAGCCATAACATACACTACATGGCCAAAAGTATGTGGCATGGCCTGCTTGTCGAACATCTCATTCCAAAATCATGGGCATTATTTTTGGAGTTGGTCCCCCTGTTGCTGCAATAACAGCCTCCACTCTTCTGGGAAGGCTTTCCACTAGACGTTGGAACATTGCTGCGGGGACTTGCTTCCATTAAGCCACAAGAGCAGAGAGGTTGGGCGACTAGGCCTGGCTCGCAGTCGGCATTCCAATTCATCCCAAAAGTGTTCAATGGGGTTGAGGTCAGGGCTCTGTGGAGGCCAGTCAAGTTCTTCTATACTGATCTCGAAAAAACATTTTTGTACTTTTTCTAACCTCTCTGGATTACAAACAAATTAGGATAAGTGTATTATGTATTGGATCACAAAAAATACATATTTTACATTTCCGTGTAGTTAAAATAAATAAATAAAATGGTCTGACGGTGAAGTAGACATACTCTGTATTCATATCCCAAAAGAAAGAAATTATATCAATACAATCAATTTTAATAGAAAGTTGTCAAAAATAAATAAGAACTTGCTACAGTGGTAATGAAAATACCTGTATATTTGTTGAAAAATCACTCTGATTTACTCTTTAGTCATATCTTGTTCACATAATTGCTTATGCCCTTGCCTACACCTAGCGACCTGTTTTTTTATTTATCATATGAGCAAAACATTTTATTATTTTTTTGGGAAAGACAGACAAAATTGAATGGGCCTACTTATATAACGAATATGAATTCAGAGGGCAGAAATTATTAAATATTAAAGTATTAGACCTCTCACTAAAGGCTTCAGTCACAGCTTGTCCCACATTGAGGATTAGCTGATAACTACAAAACAAACATTCTGGATGATGTAGAGAATCTGGAACTATTTATTGATCAGCATTTTGATATGCTCGAAAAAGAAACGGATACATCGAAGCGAACAAGAGAAGACCTTTCCTCGAGTTCTGCGAACGAAACTGAAGGGAAGCCACCATTGGAGGGGGATGTTTATATAACTATGTCTCCAGAAGAGCATTGCTTGCAAGCATGAGCGAGCAGTTAAAAAAACTGGATCTATTGCCTGGGCTACTGGGGAGGTTGAGGCCTTAAAAACAGGAATGGATTACAGTAATAAAATGATGGAAGAAATACGAGTGGAAAATAAGATATTGAAAACTACCGTGGACTCCCTATAAGACAATACAGAGAGGCTACGGTTTGATAATAAAACAATGAAAGACGAATTACTTTATCTAAAGTGCAGAAGTATGAAAAATAATGTTATAATGGGAATAAAGGAGGATGAAAACAAAAACTATCAGTAAACGAAGGAAAAAGTCAAGGTGTTCATGAAACGCAATCTCAAGATGACGGACGAACAGGTGGAAACAATTGATTTTCAAAGGGCTCACCGTTTCGGTGGCAAAGCAGAGGGAAAGACCCATCCGATTGTAGCTATGCTAACCCACTATAAAATGAAAAATGCCTCGTTACAACAGGGTAGGGAATTTAAGAACACCCCATTGTCTATTATGGAACAATATCCCCATGAAATAGTGGAGAGATGACGTGCCCTGTACCCCACTTTCAAAAGGCCCCAAGCAGAGAAGCAGAATGTTCATCTAGTGGTCGATAAATTATATGTAAACAACTAAATTTTCAAGTACTCGAAGATTACAACAAGGCTGTGATTGATAGCTACCTCCTGTTGAAGTAGTCCCAGATACATTTTTGCACCGTATTACACAGTACAAATATGGATTAATTAGTTTTTTACAAAAACAAAATTGTAAACTTTATTTTTTTTATGCAGTATGGAACCGTTGTCACGACTTCCGCCTAAGTCGGTTCCTCTCCTTGTTCGGGCGGCGTTCGGCGGTCGACGTCACCGGTCTTCTAGCCATCGCCGATCCATTTTTAATTTTCCATTTGTTTTGTCTTGTTTTCACACACACCTGGTTTTCCTTTTCATTCATTACTGTTGTGTATTTAACCCTTTGTTCCCCCCATGTCTGTGTGGGGAATTGTTTGTTTTGGCATGTTGGTACGCCGGGTTGTATGTTTCACTCGTGCTTTGTGCGGCCTGTATTGTGTGGTTATTTTGTACTTTGTGCTTCCTTACTTGGGTTTTTTGGGTATTTGTTTTATGACACGGTTGCATTCTGTATTTTGACATTGCCTAGCAAAGTGCTTAGTCCACTCATCTCTGCTCTCCTGCGCCTGACTCTTTACACCAGCTACACCCACCTTATGACAACCGTGGACTATGTGGACCTAAAATAAGGTTGGACTTATGGCAATGCAGAATGGGTATGATGAACTTATCCTTTTTCTATTTAGACAATATGTAACTGGACTATATGGACGTAATATCAGTTTTGATTTAGGGGAAGGCGAAGATGGGTAAGGCTGACCTTTTTTCTTTATGATTCTTTTATTTATTTAATTTGAAGATTGTACATTCATTTTTTAGTTTGATATGATATGGCCTAATTGTAGAGGTCGTTATATTATGACTTAAAAGCTGTTATATAGTGTGGCACTTGTTCGCTGATGTGAATTGGAACAATTAGCTTTTAAGATAAAACTTAATAAATATGAATAGATTTATTATAGGGCAAGGATAAAGGATTGTATAATTAAAAACCTGCCTAGGTTCTCTATTGGAATAGGCCTATATGATCCTAAAATAATTGGTGTTATTACTCTTTTACATTTAAAAAAATACATCTCAATAGAAAAAATGTAAAGGATGATTATTGTTCCGATACACACCGGCAAATGGATTAGGTATTGTCAACAGGGTTGTTGTCTCTATTAGTGTGTGTCAGGCTGGTTAACACCGGGATAAACTGATTAAAGTTAACGGTATAACTAACACAACAACTGGCTTATGGAAGCACTTCTCTAAGAGAGAGAGAGGTATATTATAGATTTCTATATAAGCTATTTATGCTACCTTTTATATTCTAGATACTAATGATATAGGCCTAGGTGTAAAACAGCCGAGGTGATAGAGCAACGACCCTGGAATTAGAAACTAAATGTGTATGGCTGTAGAGAGAGTTGGTTTTACAAGATTACTCACTCTGGATTATCACTACTGCATGTATTCTTGGCTATCGTGCCATGGTTGTGTCAGAGTCGATTATAAGTTAAACTTGGGTATTCCTTTATGCGCAGTGTGATGCCTAAGACACATTTTTACTTGCAGTCATTAGCGCCGTTAGAATCTATGTTCCTTTTTCCTTCTTCCTTATTTTGTCGGAATACAACAGGATATAATGAGGACTACATTAAATATGTATTGCATGTAATGGACATAAAAAAAGGACTGGTCTTGCAATATATTTAGCTTGTTTTCTCTTCATTTTTTCAGATTTTTTCAAACAATTGAATCCAATGAACTGAACAGGCTGGCCTGACATGCTTATAGCCTTGCTAGGACGTTCTAAATATGCATTTATAAGATTGTGCTGTTATTATTTATATTAATATGATCTATTATTGTTACTATTTATTTTTTTCTGACTGTTTTCCATGTTATTTGGTTAGATATTTATGTTATCATGGGACTGCCCATATTTCCCTCTGGCCAACGCCAATTGGCGGCCAAGGGTTTGCCTTAGGACGCAAAGGTGCGTCATGAGTCAGGGAAATGGTCTGACGGTCATAGTGACAACAGACCTAGATATGGTGGGAGGTTTTAGTGGGTGGAATATTAGGACAATTGTAGGTTTACAAAGTTACAGCTACAGTATGCTTAACAGTGCAAATTATTATGGCACAGCTATGGACACTTAATCATCATGGTGCTTTTTAATGGTAAGTTTACAAACATTGGTCGTGGTAACTTGGTTGTGGTAACTTAGGTATCATTATGGTAAGTGGGTAAAATAAGTATAGCCAGTTATAAATGTAATGGCTTAGCAGATCATTAAAAAAGAAGATACATTTTTACATGGCTAAAAGAGAAAGAACATAATATCTATTGTTTACAGGAAACTCATTCTACAAATATAGATGAGGTTGGGTGGAAAAAGGACTGGGAGGGAGAAATTATTGCCATGGGCAAAGAAACTCAAAAGGGGTGATTATACAAATTAATCGTCATTTTGATCCGATTGTGCTACCTGTACAATTTGGAGTGTGACTGTTTGAGGTTGTGGACAGGTGTCTTTTATACTGATAACAAGTTCAAACAGGTGCCATTAATACAGGTAACGAGTGGAGGACAGAGGAGCCTCTTAAAGAAGAAGTTACAGGTCTGTGAGAGCCAGAAATCTTGCTTGTTTGTATGTGACCAAATACTTATTTTCCACCATAATTTGCAAATAAATAAATTAAAAATCCTACAATGTGATTTTCTGGATTTCTTTTTCTCATTTCGCCTGTCATAGTTGAAGTGTATCTATGATGAAAATTACAGGCCTCTCTCATCTTTTTAAGTTGGAGAACTTGCACAATTGGTGGCTGACTAAATACTTTTTTGCCCCACTGTATATGGGCCAAATAATGATGATCCACAGTTCTTCGAAAATATATCTAATAATCTATTGAGCTCACAAACAACGAATGAATCTATTATTATGATGGGAGATTATAATATGATTTTAAGTACCTCAATGGATCGTAAAGGAAATCACTCTACAAACTATCACCCTCAAGCACTAAAGGAGATCACGAAGATCATGGATACATTAGAACTAGTGGATACATGGAGGCAGAAAAACCCTGACCTAGTGAGTTTTTCATGGAGAAGGCTTAATCAAGCTAGCAGTCTTGATTACTTCCTAGTCTCATTCTTGATGGCATCAAAAGTTTTAAAAAAGTATTAATAGGAGACCGAATGCAATCGGACCACCATCTAATTGGCCTCCATATAACTCTTACAGAATTTCCACGTGGACATTGGAAATTTAATCAAAGCCTATTGGATGACAATTTGTTCTTAACTAAGACAAACTAATTCATGATTGACTTTGTTTTGCACAGCATAGGTACAGCAGATCCCCTTATTGTATGGGACACTTTCAAATGTACTTTTAGAGGCCATTCAATACAATACTCATCATTAAAACAAAAGCAGTTTAGGTCAAAAGAGACTTGACTAATAAAGGAAATAGAGGAAGTAACAGCGCAGGTAGATGGTAATGGAAACTGTACTAGAGGCACAAAATAGGTTAGAGGAAAAATAAAAAGAAACAGAAGTACTTATTCAAGAACTATCAAGTGTAATGCATTACAAAAATAAAGTGAATTGGATGGAAATGTCACAACTTCCGCCGAAGTTGGTGCCTCTCCTTGTTCGGCCGGCGCTCGGCGTCGCCGGTCTTCTAGCCATCATCGATCCATTTTTCATTTTCCATTTATTTTGTCTTGTCTTCCCACACACCTGGTTTCAATTCCATTCATTACATGTTGTGTATTTAACCCTCTGTTTCCCACATGTCCTTGTCCGGAATTGTTTGCTGTATAGTGCTTGTTGCACGTTATGTTTACTGGTGTGTTACGGGTATTTTGAGCCCATGTACTCTCGTTTTATTTTGTACCGTTTTGGTTGGTATATTAAACGACTACGGTTAGTACCAAGTTTTGCTTTCCTGCGTCTGTCTTCTCTGCCACCAGTTACGCAACCCTGAAAGGAAAATTGTGAAAAATGCACAACATTTTTCTTGAATCTTCAACATAGAATTTCTACCAAAAATAATTTACAGAAACTCGTTACAAATGATCCATGATTCACCAAATTATATTTTGAAAGAGGAAGCAAAATATTTTAAGTATATGTTTTCTTTTTGTCTCCCCCATTTCCACTGAATGATGTAACTGTAAGGATTTCTTTCCTAATAATAATAATAATAATAATGTAAAATTAACAAATTTACAGAAAGATCTGTGTGAATACCAACTTACAGAGGAGGAACTTTTTGAGGCAATAAAATCTTTTCAGTCTGGAAAAACACCAGGACTTGACGGTATTCCAGTAGAGGTATATCAGACCTTTTTTGATGTACTCAAATATCCATTATTAGCATGTTTTAATTACTCTTATTCAAATGATAGACTTTCAGGTACTCAACAAGAAGGTCTGATTTCATTACTACTAAAACAGGACCCAGGTGGTAAGTATAAAGATCCAGTCCATTTAAAAACTGGAGGCCTCTAACACTTGTTGTGATGCGAAAATCCTGGCGAAATGCATAGCACATAGAATAAAAAAGGTTTTACCAGATATTGTTCATGCTGATCAGACAAGTTTTTTCATTGATGATATATTGGAGATAATATACGACAATTACTTGAAACAATTGAACATTATGAAACATCCAAGATACCAGGCCTGGTCTTCATAGCAGATTTTGAAAAGGCGTTTGATAAAGTAAGACTAGAATTTCTGTATAAATGCCTGGATTACTTTAATTTTGGTGAATCTCTTATACAATGGGTTAAAGTTATGTATAGCAACCTCAGATGTAAAATAGTAAATAATGGTTACTTTTTAGAAAGTATTGAGCTTTTAAGAGGAGTAAAACAAGGCTGTCCGTTTTCTCCATATCTATTTATTATGGCCATTGAAATGCTAGCTAATAAAATTAGATCCAACAAGAACATCAAGGGGTTAGAAATCCAGGGGATAAAAACTAAAGTGTCAATGTATGCCGATGATTCTAGTTTTCTCTTAAGTCCGCAATCTGGGTCCTTACACAGTCTCAATGAAGATCTTGATCACATTTCTAGCCTCTCTGGATTAAAACCTAATTATGATAAGTGTACCATACGTGTACCATTATGAATTGGATCATAAAAAAATACCTTGTAGTTTGCCAATAAAATTGGCAGATGGTGAAGTAGACATACTTGGTATTCACATCTCAAAAAATACAAATTAACTTACCAAAATTAATTTCAATTGAAATTTAGCAAAAATAGATACGATTCTGCAACCATGGAGAGGTAAATACTTGTCTATTTATGAAAAAATCACATTGATTAACTCTTTGGTCCTAACACAGTTTACTTACATACTCAAGATGACAATTTTTTTTTTATCATATGAGCAAAACATATTTCATTTTATTTGGAATGATAAGCCAGACAAAACTAAACGTGCATATTTTTATAATGAATATGAGTTTGGGGGGCTAAAATTCTTAAATATTAAAGCTTTAAACCTCTCACTAAAAGCTTCACTCATACATAAATTATACTTAATCCCAAAATGGTTCTCCAGTAGATTATTAAGAAAGGCTGATCCTTTGTTCAAAAATTGCCTTGTCATTTCCGACTAATTGAAATGAAATGTTTAAAGTATCGCCCTTTCTTAAAAAAGCCATATGAAGCTGGTTACAATTTCCTTTTTATCCTCCAGAAAAGATAGAACAAATGTTATAACAAATGTTATGATTAAACTCAAAAATACTGATTAATTAAAAAAACATTGTTTATGGAAAGAAAGTTTTAAATGGTACTATATTTATTAATGATATTATGAATAAAAACGGAGGAGTTATGTCACATATGCAGTTATCAAAAATATATGGGAATATCTGCTCAATCCAAATTTACAACCAACTGATTGCAGCATTACCACAAAAATGGAGGAGGCAAGTGGAAAAGAGAGAAGATATGGAACTTGTTTGCCTGCTATATATTAAAGATACAAATTGGATGAAAGGAAGTGGCATAAATAGAAAATATACCAGTTTCATTTGAGGACAAAAATGTTGACAGCTGTGCCATACAGGTTGCAAAATAAATGTGAAGAGATTTTCAAAGTACAAATTCCATGGCTTATGGTTTATGAGCTGGTACAAAAAAACGACACTTGATTAAACACTTCGAGTTTTTCCATTTAATAAAATGATATAAAATTCTTGCCACCAACAGAATGCTGTATATATGGGGCATACAAAAATCTCAGAAGAGACAGAATCAATAGATCATTTGTTCTGGGATTGCCCCTATGTAGCTTGTGTCTGGTCACAGGTTCAGGAGTGGTTAAAAAATCACAACACGTAACTTAAAATGAACCTTACAAATAGCAGTGTTGGGCGATTTGGAAAGCCATAGTGAGTCAATAAACAATATAATAATACTCGTAGGAAAGGTTTTCATATTTAGCTCACAATCTGTGGATACTATACGATTAGAAAGATAAAAAAAGTTATGTAAAACATCACAGCACAATTGAAAAATATATGGCACATGGAACCAAACGAGGGTGGTCTATGGTGATAGGTGGAATGGGCTGAGAGTGGGTGAGGGGTTTGGCTTAAAGAGCTTATGTTTGGTAATGTATTGTTGTTATGTGACTGCTTTACATAAAAGTACCATGTACACTACCGTTCAAAAGTTTGGGGTCATTTAGAAATGTCCTTGTTTTTGAAAGAAAAGCACATTTTTTGTCCATTAAAATAACATAAAATTGATCAGAAATACAGTGTAGACATGGTTAATGTTGTAAATGACTATTGTAGCTGGAAACGGCAGATTTTTTATGGAATATCTACATAAGCGTACAGAGGCCCATTATCAGCAAACATCACTCCTGTGTTCCAATGGCACGTTGTGTTAGCTAATCCAAGTTTATCATTTTAAAAGGCTAATTGATCATTAAAAAACCCTTTTGCAATGTCAGCACAGCTGAAAACTGTTGTCCTCATTAAATAAGCAATACAACTGGCCTTCTTTAGACTAGTTGAGTATCTGGAGCATCAGCATTTGTGGGTTCGATTACAGGCTCAAAATGAAACAGAAACAAAGACCTTTCTTCTGAAACTCGTCAGTTTATTCTTGTTCTGAGAAATGAAGGCCATTCCATGCGAGAAAATGCCAAGAAACTGAAGATCTCCTCCCATGCTGTGTACTACTCCCTTCACAGAACAGCTCAAACTGGCTCTAACCAGAATAGAATGAGTAGTGGGAGGCCCCGGTGCACAACTAAGCAAGAGGACAAGTACATTAGAGTGTCTAGTTTGAGAAACAGGCGCCTCACAAGTCCTCAACTGGCAGCTTCATTAAATAGTACCCGCAAAACACCAGTCTCAATGTCAACAGTGAAGAGGCGACTCTGGGATGCTGGCCTTCTAGGCAGAGTTCCTCTTTCCAGTGTCTGTGTTCTTTTGCCTATCTTAATCTTTTCTTCTTATTGGCCAGTCTGAGATATGGCTTTTTCTTTGCAACTCTACATAGAAGGCCAGCATCCTGGACTGGCTTAAGGCTTCCTGGACTGTATACACCGTTCCTCACTGAGTTCCCTGAATTCCTATCGGACCCATTCCAAAAGGCTTTCGGAGCCATCATCGACTCAGTGGGTTTTGTCCAACATGTTTCTGGACCTACACATTTCCACAATCATACTCTGGATCTAGTTTTGTCCCGTGGAATACATATTGAGGATCTAAATGTTTTTCCTCATTATCCTGGACTATTGTACCACCATCTTATTACGTTTGCAATCACAACAAATAATTTGCTTAGACCCCAAACAAGGATTATCAAAAGCCACGCTTTATAAGTGGAAAAGGCAGTTAACCCCCAACAACTTCTCCCTGGGTGCTGATGACGTCGATTAAGGCAGACCCCTGCACCACTCTGATTCAAAGGGGTTGGGTTAATTGCGGAAGACACATTTCAGTTGAATGCATTCAATTGACTAGGTATTCCCTTCAGCAGTGATGAATTCATGAACTTCTTCTTAGAAAAGCAAATTTATGCTTTTGTCACTTCAAGATTAGACTACTGCAATGCTCTACTCTCCGACTACCCAGAAAAGGCACTGAATACATTTCAGCTAGTGCTAAATACGGTTGCTATAATCTTGACTAGAACCCCGGAAAATATTATATTACTCCAGTGCTAGACTCTCTGGCTTCCTGTCAAGGCTAGGGCTGATTTCAAGGTTTTACTGCTAACCTACATAACATAACTTGGACTTGCTCCTAAGTACAGTATCTCTCCGATTTGGTCCTGCCTACACATACTCTATGGTCATAAGATGCAGGCCTCCGTATTGTTCCTAGAATTTCTAAGCAAACAGCTGGGGGCAGGGCTTTCTCATATAGAGCTAAATTGAGTGTAGTCTGGTTCAGGAGTGCAGAGGTGAATGGCAAGGCACTAGAGTGACGAACCACCCTTGCTGTCTCTTCCCTTTCTCCACTATGATTCTCAGCCTCTAACCCTATTACAGGGGCTGAGTCACTGGCTTGCTTACATTCTCCCAATGCCGTCCCTAGGAGGGGTGCAGCACACTGTGCCAGGCTTTTTCCGCTATACTCAACTTGAGTGGATTGAGTCACTGACGTGATCTTCCTGTCCAGTTGTGCGCCCCCTCGGGCTCGTGCGGTGGGGGAGATCTTCGTGGGCTATACTCTGCCTTGTCTCAGGGTAGTAAGTAAGTGGTATGTTGATTTCCCTTTGTTGGTGTGGGGGCTGTGCTTTGGCAAAGTGGGTGGGGTTATACCCCCCCCGTCTCAGTCTCAGTCTCCAGTATCTATGCTGCAATAGTCTATGTGCCTGGGGGCTAGGGTCAGTCTGCCATAGTTCTTCTGTCTTATCTGGTGTCTTGTGTGATCTTAGGTATGCTCCCTCTAATTCCCCCATCTCTCTATCGCCCTCCATCCCTCCCTCCTACCTTCTTCCCGGAGGAGAGGACCTGAGCCCTAGGACCATGCCTCAGATCTACCTGACCTGACAACTCTTGGCTGTCCCTGGTCATGCCGCTGATCCAGGTTCTGCTGCTCTGCCTGCGGCTATGTAAACCTGACCTGTTCACTGGTCGTGTTACCCAGACCTTCTGTTCTGTTCTCTCTCTCTCTCTCCCTCTGAATGCTCGGCTATGTAAAGCCAACTGACATTTATTTACTCCTGAGGTGCTGACCTGTTGCACCCTCTATAACCACTATGATTATTATTTGACCCCACTGGTCATCTATGAACATTTGAACATCTGGAAGAATGATCTGGCCTTAATGGCCATGTACTCTTATAATCTACACCTGGCACAGCCAGAAGAGGATTGGTCACCCCTCAGAGCCTGCTTCGTCTCTAGGTTTCTTACTAGGTTCCTGCCTTTCTAGGGAGTTTTTCACAGCCATCGTACTTCTACATCTGCATTGCTTGCTCTTTGGGGTTTTAGTCTGGGTTTCTGTATAAGCAGTTTGTGACAACTGCTGATGTAAAAGGGCCTTAATAAATACATTTGATTTAATTTGATTGAATGTACTCCGAGCCAACATATCAGCAAAGGAGACACAGAGAGAGAGAAAGAGAGCCGACAGAAGAGTAAAAGAAGAACTGCAGTGAATATTTCTGGGAGTAGAAGGAGAACAGAATAGAAGATACATTGTTGCTGCGCTGCCTGGGGCTATGGGAGCTGTGTATGAAATAAAACAGTGCCCTGCAATTTCAGGAAATGTTCCAACGTAAGAATCTAAAAGTATTTTCTTTCTGACACCATAATATTATTTTATTGGAACACACAGCATGCGCACGTTCTGATCGTGCTGGTAAGCGCATAGCCACACATTTGAAGAGATGCACACACAGCCAATCACACACACACTCACCTGCATGAACGGGAACAAAAGTCCGACTGCGAAGTTGGCGACCCAGTTGACGATCCCTGCGATCATGAAGGCTGCGGGTCGGTACGACTGCTCAAACAGCTCTCCGGTCAGTACAAAGGGGATGCCACCTGAGAGAGAAGAAAAGAACAGAAACACACAGTCAGTCAACAATCAATCCTCAGAGTCTGTCCTAAAATGGACACCGTATCGGTCAGATTAATCCAAATAGACCTGGGTCAAATACATATACTTTGAAATACATGAGATGCTCCTGATTTAGCTTGCCCAATATAATGAAACCAATGGAATGTTACAGGTACAATGAACCATCATCACTAGCACAGCCCCTGTACCATTGCACACATTCTATTAGGGTCTGGGGACATTGATAGGCCAACAGCGGTGTCCTGTTTGGACCAAAAGTTGACAGCTCGATTTGGCAGATCAAAAGCTAAACACAGGAAATGTATCATCGTGACAGCAGGTATTTTCTATTGATCAATATCTATGTTTGTACTCTAGCTATACTAAACATGGACTCATTAGATTATGTCAGAAATAGTGAGTTATATTAGTTAGTTAAACAGTGAGGCCCAAAAGTCTTTGGACAGTGACACATATGTTGTTGTTTTGGCTTTACTCCAGAACTTCTTGTTCATAGAACACATTTTAGGGAACCAAAAGTATTTGGACAAATTCACTTATATGTACATTAGTCAAAAGTTTAATATTTGGGGCCTCCCGAGTGATGCAGCGGTCTAAGGCACTGCATCGTAGTGCTAGAGGCGTCACTACAGACCCAGGTTCGATCCCGGGCTGTTTCAGAACCGGCCGTGATCGGGAGTCCCACAGAGCGGCAAACATTTGGCCCAACGTTGTCCAGGTTAGGGGAGGTTTTGCCGGGGGGACTTTACTTGGCTCATCGCACTCTAGCGACTCCTTGTCCTGTTTACGTGCTGCTGTGCGTTTTGTTGCTAACCTAACTTTGCTACCTGACAGCTTTACGGTTTTTACTTTGTAATTACCATTTATATTTTTTTATTTTTTCATTCAACTTTTTCACTCCGGACGCTTTATCTGGACGTGTTTCGTCAGGACCTCCACCAACCGAAGCTAAGTAGTAACATTAACATGATGCCTTCTAATTGCAGTCGCTGTACTCATAATATACAGGAGAACGGTCGGCTTAAGGCGAGGATAGCTGTGCTGCAAGCCCAGCTTCAGACGCAATCGTTAGGCAAGGGAAATGTAAGTGTAGGAAAGGATGAAACAGCGTCTGTGCCACTAGTAAGTACAGAAAGTCGTAGAAATCCCCTCGCACAGTCCCCGCAGCCGGACAATTTTCTCACGGCTTCTGGAAGGAAATGCTGTAGCAATGCTCAACCGGTGTCGCTCATTCAGCCGACAGAAACTTTCAACCGGTTTTCCCCATTAAGCAGCGGGTCGGAGTCAGAGGCCGAGCCTTCTCTGGTCTCTACTCCTCCCGTTACGGGGTCTGAGATGCCGAGGCCTCCAACCATTAGCACTGACAAATTGAAAACTCTAGTCATTGGCGACTCCATTACTCGCAGTATTAGACTTGAAGCGAATCACCCAGCGATCATACACTGTTTACCAGGGGGCAGGGCTACCGACGTTAAGGCTAATCTGAAGATGGTGCTGGCTAAGGCTAAATCTGGCGAGTGTAGAGAGTATAGAGATATTGTTATCCACGTCGGCACCAACGATGTTAGGATGAAACAGTCAGAGGTCACCAAGCGCAACATAGCTTCAGCGTGTAAATCAGCTAGAAAGATGTGTCGGCATCGAGTAATTGTCTCTGGCCCCCTCCCAGTTAGGGGGAGTGATGAGCTCTACAGCAGAGTCTCACAACTCAATCGCTGGTTGAAAACTGTTTTCTGCCCCACACAAAAGATAGAATTTGTTGATAATTGGCCCTCTTTCTGGGACTCACCCACAAACAGGACCAAGCCTGGCCTGTTGAGGAGTGACGGACTCCATCCTAGCTGGAGGGGTGCTCTCATCTTATCTACGAACATAGACAGGGCTCTAACTCCTCTAGCTTCACAATGAGATAGGGTGCAGGCCAGGCAGCAGGCTGTTAGCCAGCCTGCCAGCTTAGTGGAGTCTGCCACTAGCACAGTTAGTGTAGTCAGCTCAGCTCTATTGAGACTGTGTCTGTGCCTCGACCTAGGTTGGGCAAAACTAAACATGGCGGTGTTCGCCTTAGCAATCTCACTAGAATAAAGACCTCCTCCATTGCTGCCATTATTGAAAGAGATTGTGATACCTCACATCTCAAAATGGGGCTACTCAATGTTAGATCCCTCACTTCCAAGGCAGTTCTAGTCAATGAACTAATCACTGATCATAATCTTGATGGGATTGGCCTGACTGGAAACATGGCTTAAGCCTGATGAATTTATTGTGTTAAATGAGGCCTCACCTCCTGGTTACACTAGTGACCACATCCCATAAAGGCGGAGGTGTTGCTAACATTTACAATAGCAAATTTCTATTTACAAAAAAACAAAACGTTTTCGTCTTTTGAGCTTCTAGTCATGAAATCTATGCAGCCTACTCAATCACTTTTATAGCTACTGTTTACAGGCCTCCTGGGCCATATACAACATTCCTCACTGAGTTCCTGAATTCCTATCGGACCTTGTAGTCATGGCAGACAATATTCAAATTTTTGGTGACTTTAATATTCACATGGAAAAGTCCACAGACCCACTCCAAAAGGCTTTTGGAGCCATCATCGACTCTGTCGGTTTTGTCCAACATGTCTCCGGACCTACTCACTGCCACAGTCATACTCTGGACCTAGTTTTGTCCCGTGGAATAAATGTTGTGGATCTTAATGTTTTTCCTCATAATCCTGGACTATCGGACCACCGTTTTATTACGTTTGAAATCGCAACAGATAATCTGCTCATACCCCAACCAAGGATCATCAAAAGTCGTGCTATAAATTCTCAGACATCCCAAAGATTCCTAGATGCCCTTCCAGAATCCTTCCACCTACCCAAGGACGTCAGAGTACAAAAATCAGTTAACCACCTAACTGAGGAACTCAATGTAACCTTGCGCAATACCCTAGATGCAGTTGCACCCCTAAAAACAAAAAACATTTGCCAAAAAAAACTAGCTCCCTGGTATACAGAAAATACCCGAGCTCTGAAGCAAGCTTCCAGAAAATTGGAACGGAAATGGCGCCACACCAAACTGGAAGTCTTCCGACTAGCTTGGAAAGACAGTACCGTGCAGTATCGAAGAGCCCTCACTGCTGCTCGATCATCCTATTTTTCCAAGTTAATTGAGGAAAATAAAAATAATCCAAAGTTTCTTTTTGATACTGTCACAAAGCTAACTAAAAAGCAGCATTCCCCAAGAGAGGATGGCTTTCACTTTAGCAGTGATTCATTCATGAACTTCTTTGAGGAAAAGATCATGATCATTAGAAAGCAAATTACAGACTCCTCTTTAAATCTGAGTATTCCTCCAAAGCTCAGTTGTCCTGAGTCCACACAACTTTGCCAGGACATAAAATCAAGAGAGACACTCAAGTTTTTTAGTACCATATCTCTTGACACATTGATGAAAATAATCATGTTCTCTAAACCTTCAAGCTGCATACTGGACCCTATTCCAACTAAACTACTGAAAGAGCTGCTTCCTGTGCTTGGCCCTCCTATGTTGAACATAATAAACAGCTCTCTATCTACCGGATGTGTACCAAACTCACTAAAAGTGGCAGTAATAAAGCCTCTCTTAAAAAAGCCAAACCTTGACCCAGAAAATATAAAAAACTATCGGCCTATATCGAATCTTCCATTCCTCTCAAAAATTTTAGAAAAAGCTGTTGCGCAGCAACTCACTGCCTCCCTGAAGACAAACAATGTATACGAAACGCTTCAGTCTGGTTTTAGACCCCATCATAGCACTGAGACTGCACTTGTGAAGGTGGTAAATGACCTTTTAATGGCGTCAGACCGAGGCTCTGCAACTGTACTCATGCTCCTAGACCTTAGTGCTGCTTTTGATACCATCGATCACCACATTCTTTTGGAGAGATTGGAAACCCAAATTGGTCTACATGGACAAGTTCTGGCCTGGTTTAGATCTTATCTGTCGGAAAGATATCAGTTTGTCTCTGTGGATGGTTTGTCCTCTGACAAATCAACTGTAAATTTCGGTGTTCCTCAAGGCTCTGTTTTGGGACCACTATTGTTTTCACTATATATTTTACCACTTGGTGATGTCATTCGGAAACATAATGTTAACTTTCACTGCTATGCGGATGACACACAGCTGTACATTTCGATGAAACATGGTGAAGCCCCAAAATTGCCCTCCCTGGAAGCCTGTGTTTCAGACATAAGGAAGTGGATGGCGGAAAATGTTCTACTTTTAAACTCTGACAAAACAGAGATGCTAGTCCTAGGTCCCAAGAAACAAAGAGATCTTCTGTTGAATCTGACTATTAATCTTTATGGTTGTACAGTCGTCTCAAATAAAACTGTGAAGGACCTCGGCGTTACTCTGGACCCTGATCTCTCTTTTGACGAACATATCAAGACTGTTTCAAGGACAGCTTTTTTCCATTTACGTAACATTGTAAAAATCAGAAACTTTCTGTCCAAAAATGATTCAGAAAAGTTAATCCATGCGTTTGAAACGTCTAGGTTAGACTACTGCAATGCTTTATTTTCCGGCTATCCGGATAAAGCACTAAATAAACTTCAGTTAGTGCTAAACACGGCTGCTAGAATCTTGACTAGAACCCCAACATTTGATCATATTACTCCAGTACTAGCCTCTCTACACTGGCTTCCTGTTAAGGGAAGGGCTGATTTCAAGGTTTTACTGCTAACCTACAAAGCATTACATGGGCTTGCTCCTACCTATCTTTCTGATTTGGTCCTGCCGTACATACCTACACGTACGCTACGGTCACAAGACGCAGGCCTCCTTACTGTCCCTAGAATTTCTAAGCAAACAGCTGGAGGCAGCGCTTTTTCCTATAGAGCTCCATTTTTATGGAATAGTCTGCCTATCCATGTGAGAGTCGCAGACTCGGTCTCAACCTTTAAGTCTTTATTGAAGACTCATCTCTTCAGTAGGTCCTATGACTGAGTGTAGTCTGGCCCAGGAGTGTGAAGGTGAACGGAAAGGCACTGGAGCAACGAACCACCCTTGCTGTCTTTGCCTGGCCGGTTCCCTCCACTGGGATTCTCTGCCTCTAACCCTATTACAGGGGCTGAGTCACTGGCTTCTGGTGCCGTGGCGGAGATCTTGTGGGCTATACTCGGCCTTGTCTCAGGATGGTAAGTTGGTGGTTGAAGATATCCCTCTAGTGGTGTGGGGGCTGTGCTTCGCAGAGTGGGTGGGGTTATATCCTGCCTGTTTGGCCCTGTCCGGGGGTTTCGTCGGACGGGGCCACAGTGTCTCCCGACCCCTCCTGTCTCAGCCCCCAGTATTTATGCTGCAGTAGTTTATGTGTCGGGGGGCTAGGGTCCGTCTGTTATATCTGGAGTATTTCTTCTCTTATCTGGTGTCCTGTGCGAATTTAAGTATGCTCTCTCTAATTATCTCTCTCTCTCTCTCTCTCTCTCGGAGGACCTGAGCATTAGGACCATTCCTCAAGGCCTACCTGGCCTGATGACTCCTTGATGTCTCGAGTCCACCTGGCCGTGCTGCTTCTCCAGTTTCAACTGTTCTGCCTGTTTTATGAACATTTTAAAATCTTGTCCATGTTCTGTTATAATCTGCACCCGGCACAGCCAGAAGAGGACTGGCCACCCCTCACAGCCTGGTTCCTCTCTAGGTTTCTTCCTAGGTTTTGGCCTTCTAGGGAGTTTTTCCTAGCCACCGTGCTTTTACACCTGCATTGCTTGCTGTTTGGGGTTTTAGGCTGGGTTTCTGTACAGCACTCTGTGACATCAGCTGATGTAAGGGGGGCTTTATAAATACATTTGATTTGATTTGATTTGTGGCGGGCCGGGTGCCTGCAGGCTGAACTTGGGCGCCTGCAGGCTGACCTCGGTTGTCCAGTGAACGGTGTTTCCTCCGACACATTGGTGCGGCTGGCTTCCGGGTTAAGCGGGCGGGTGTTAAGAAGCGCCGTTTGGCGGGTCATGTTTCGGAGGACGCATGACTCAACCTTCGGCTCCCGAGCCCGTTGGGGAGTTGCAGCGATGAGACAAGATTGAAATTGGGGAGAAAAAAGGGGTCAAATACAAAAATGTATATATATATATTGTTTAATATTTGGTCACATATTCCTAGCACGCAATGACTACATCAAGCTTGTGACTACAAACTTGTTCGATGAAATTGCAGTTTATTTTGGTTGTGTTTCAGATTATTTTGAGCCAAATAGAAAATAATGGTAAGTAATGTATTGTGTCATTATGGAGCCAATTTTATTGTAAATAAGAATAGAGTATGTTTTCAACATTTATACATTATTTTGGATGCTACCATGACTATGGATAATCATGAATGAATCATGAATAATAATCTGTGAGAAAGTTACAGAGGCATAGCTTTCATGCTGTACCTCCCAAAAAATGCTAACATCCCCTGTCATTAGTAATAGTGGGAGGTTAGCATGTCTTGGGAAATGTGTCACTGTCTAAATCATTTTGGACCTCACTGTATGTCACCTATGGTAGCTATGGTCAAAATGTTTACATAAGAACAAGAGGACAACATTTCAACCCACACACCGAAAGCTCCGAGCTGTTACATTGAATGTACTAATAATAGCATCCATGATTCTGTGAATCCATCCACTATTTTTATGTCATAGACACAAAATACTGAAAATGGCCCAAGTTGAGCCTGTTAGAATAGTCTGGAGACCCGCAAGGAATACAAGAAGGCCCATGCAGAATTTAAGATTTTTCATATAACTTTTACACAGACACCTCACACACAAACAAACACAAACTTACAGTGGTTGCTCAACTAACAGTTTTGAGATTATGCTGTGGGATTTAGAGGTCATTTGTGGTTTAGTACGGTACCCTGCATCACTGCACAGCACAAGGAAGAGTTAGAGCACTGATTATGCTTTTGGGTCCCAAGGCGCTAATGTGTCTAACTGACAATGAATCGGTGACATAAACGAAATAGAAACTGATAATTGTGCACGACTTCAAAATTACATTTCAATTAACTGAATGATGAGGATGAAGAAGGTGACTGAATTTAGAACAATAGTGTAAGAATTGCTATTCCTCTGTCCTGCACGCGCACACCCTGAAAAAAACACTTATTTTTTGGTTTCTACTCGTCAGTATTACTTACTAAAACTGTTGTTACACTAAGGTTTTTATTCTAAGAGAAACAAAAATGTTCAATTATATTCCATGATATTCTTAAGATATACAGTTGAAGTCTGAAATTTACATACACTTAGGTTGGAGTCATTATAACTCGTTTTTCAACCACTACACACATTTCTTGTTAACAAACTATAGTTTTGGCAAGTCGGTTAGAACATCTACTTTGTGCATGACACAAGTAATTTTTCTAACAATTGTTTACAGACAGATTAATAAACTTATAATTCACTGTATCACAATTCCAGTGGGTCAGAAGTTTACATACACTAAGTTGACTGTGCCATTAAAAAGCATGGAAAATTCCAGAAAATTATGTCATGGCTTTAGAAGCTTCTGATATGCTAATTGACATCATTTGAGTCAATTGGAGGTGTACCTGTGGATGTATTTCAAGGCCTACCTTCAAACTCAGTGCCTCTTTGCTTAACATCATGGGGAAATCAAAAGAAATCAGCCAAGTCCTCAGAAAAAAATTGTAGACCGCCACACGTCTGGTTCATCCTTGGGAGCAATTTCCAAACGCCTGAAGGTACCACGTTCATCTGTACAAACAATAGTACGCAAGTATAAACACCATGGGACCACGCAGCCATCATACCGCTCAGGAAGGTGACGTGTTCTGTCTCCTGGAGATGAACGTACTTTGGTGCGAAAAGTGCAAATTAATCCCAGAACAACAGCAAAGGACCTTGTGAAGATGCTAGAGGAAGGTACAAAAGTATCTATATCCACAGTAAAACAAGTCTTATATCGACATAACCTGAAATGCCGCTCAGCAAGATAGACGCCACTGCTCCAAAACCGCCATAAAAAAATCCAGACTAGGGTTTGCAACTGCACATTGGGACAAAGATCGTACTTTTTGGAGAAATGTCCTCTGGTCTGATGAAACAAAAATAGAACTGTTTGGCCATAACGACCATCGTTATGTTTGGAGGAAAAAGGGGGAGGCTTGCAAGTCGAAGAACACGACCCCAATAGTAAAGCACAGGGGTGGCAGCATCAGGTTGTGGGGGTCCTTTGCTGCAGGATGGACTGGTGCACTTCACAAAATAGATGGCATCATGAGGAAGGGAAATTATGTGGATGTATAGAAGCAACATCTCAAGACATCAGTCAGGAAGTTAAAGCTTGGTTGCAAATGGGTCTTCCAAATGGACAATGACCCCAAGCATATTTCCAAAGTTGTGGCACAATGGCTTAAGGACAACAAAGTCATGGTATTGGAGTGGCCATCACAAAGCCCTGACCTCAATCCCATAGAACGTTTGTGGGCAGAACTGAAAAAGCGTTTGCGAGCAAGGAGGCCTACAAACCTGACTCAGTTACACCAGCTCTGTCAGGAGGAATGGGACAAAATTCACCCAACTTATTGTGGGAAGCTTGTGGAAGGCTACCTGAAACGTTTGACCCAAGTTAAACAATTTAAAGGCAATGCTACCAAATACTAATTGAGTGTATGTAAACTTCTGACCCACTGAGAATGTGATGAAAGAAATAAAAGCTGAAATAAATCATTCTCTCTATATTATTCTGACATTTCACATTTTTTAAATGAAATGGGGATCCTTTCTGACCTAAGACAGGGAATTTTTACTAGGATTAAATGAAAAACTGAATTTAAATGTATTCGGCTAAGGTGTATGTAAACTTCCGACTTCCAACTGTATGTTAGTCGCAAGTCTTCCCATAAATTTAATCTATAAATTTGATGATTATTAACACAGTACAACATAACACTTGAACTGGCATGACACTTTCTTCCATGGGCGGGTATCCAACAGAGTTATCCGAAGGCCACGCCTCCAACAAGCCACAACTCCAGATCCTCTAATAGGCTGCCGCCGCTACAATAAATATAATTCATTTGTAGACAAACTGGAATTAAAACCAGACTAAGTTAGTGGCACAGATGGAACTATCCAAGTATACGTCTCTTTAAAATGTTGATATTTGGTTGCATTGACAATCAAACACAATTCAATATCACTTTTGAAATATAATAAATAGCCTATTAACTTGTGGACAAGCAAATTATATGATGGATTCACATATCCAACTCAACCAAAAATAAAAGTTAAAGAATGATTTGGCAGATCAATATGATTAAGCCTGTGGCTCCGATGGAACTATCCAAGCAGTAGAAACATCTCCTTTAAATGTTGATATTTTTTTGCATTGTCAACCAAACATAATTCAATATTACTTTTGTAATACAGTAAATAGCCTTATTAACTTTAGGCTATCTTACAAACTAATGTAACTTTCAACCTTAAAGGAGGAACCACTGTACCTTAAATAAAGAATAAATCAACCAACAAATAACAATAACATTGTGAGTGCAAGTCCCACATAAAACATGATTATAAATAATACAAGGTTGGCTAAATTGATTCATAGAACATTCACAGGCCTAGAAAGCAACACTAGATGCTATAAAAACTGATTTCACCATTGAAAGAGAAAAACAACAAAGAAACAAAATAAACTCTAAATGCTGAGATTCAGGTCTGAGATTTTGAAATTAAGAACTTCATAGGACTTTTTTTTTAAATACATTGCAAGTTTGCCCTTTCGCTTTTGATTCATGCACTGAATGAGTGGAGGAGTTCCACCATCGGATCATTAATTGTTCAATTAATTTAGATAGCCTGTAGCCTACATTAGGCCCACAAGTTAATTGCATTAATTTCAATGTGTTCAAGAAGTAAAACGAATAGTCTGATAATTTACACATCAAAGAAAAGGGTTTCATATTGACAGCTTTATGAAATTAAATATTAGAGCCACACAATACAGGCTGTCAACTCACAACAAGGAACATGAAAGTACATTAGGCCTTTGCTACTGTAGCCGGTGCATAACATCTTAGCAATGGAAATCTCACTTAATGTAACGGCCATCCACACCAAAGCCCATAAATATACTGAACAAAAATATAAACGCAACAATTAACGATTTTACTGAGTTACAGTTCATATAAGGAAATCAGTCAATTGAAATATAGTCCTTAGGCCATAATCTATGGATTTCACATGACTAGGCAGTTGTGCAGCACTGGAGAGCCAGGCCCAGCCAATCAGAATTAGTTTTTCCCACAAAAGGGCTTTATTACAGACAGAAATATTCCTCAGTTTCATTAGCTGTCCGGGTGGCTGGTCTCAGATGAGAAGCCGGATGTGGAAATCCTGGGCTGGCATGGTTATGTGTGGTCTGCGGTTGTGACGCCGGTTGGACATACTGCCAAATTCTCCTGATCTGACAGAAAATATATGAGATTTGTCCCAAAAAAATAACTTTAAATGTTTGTACTTTATTAAAAACTGAAAAAAATCTCTCTAACCAAGTGGACTATTTATACAGTACTTAGGCTGTGTCACGATCTCCATGAACAGACCAAGGCGCAGCGTGCCGGGTTGAGTTAAACATGTTTACTTAGGTTAACTCACAGAAACAAACCAACAAAAACAGAGCTCGGACAATCACTGTGTGGCGCATAACCACCTACAAAAACAAAGTCAACTTCCCACACTCCTCCCAGGCTGAACACTCCTCTTAGCAAGACAGATGCGGGAAGCTGGCATGTCGCGCACCGGCTGTGAACACGCACTGGTAACCCCGTGCGTTTCACCGCCTCACACGGTGCCTTACCAGTGTGATGCTCCATCTGGTAAGCACGGGGAGCTGGCCCAGGTCTCCAACCTGGCCCAGCCAAACTCCCTGTGTGCCCCCCCCAATACATTTTTGGGGCTGCCTCTCAGGCTTAAAAGCCAGCCGTGTTCCCGCATACTTCTGCTCGTAGAAGCGCCACTCCTTCTTTGCTGCCTCCAGCTCCTCCTTGGAACGGCGGTATTCCCCAGCCTGCCTCCCGGGTCCCTTCCCGTCCAGGATCTCCTCCCATGTCCAGGACTCCAGATAGGCACGCTGCTTGGACTCTTGGTGGTGGGAGGTTCTGTCACGATCTCCATGAACAGACCAAGGCGCAGCGTAGCGGGTTGAGTTAAACATGTTTATTTAGGTTAACTCACAGAAACAAACCAACAAAAACAGAGCTCGGACAATCACTGTGTGGCGCATAACCACCTACAAAAACAAAGTCAACTTCCCACAAGGAAAGAAGAAAAAAAGGGCTACTAAAGTATGGCTCCCAATCAGAGACAAACGATGGACAGCTGTCCCTGATTGAGAGCCCTACCCGGCCAACAACAAAGAAATAGAAAAACTAGAACATTGAATGCCCACCCCAAATCACACCCTGACCAAACCAAAAAGAGACATAAACAGGCTCATACAGGTCAGGGCGTGACAGGCTGCCCTACTAGTATATACATGTATATAAAAACCTTTATAAATCTAACTTCATTAGATTATATATATATATATATAACTTTTTCTAAATGGCAAAATATTAGATCAATGTACCTCAAAATATTTTAGGTGGCTAATGAGCACCGAGATGTTTTATCTCTACATTTCCTTCATAACGCTACGTTTGAAAATTATTTGCTAGGAGATTGCTAAGCTAGTCGACATGTTTCAGCTAGCTAAGCTACCTAGTTTGAAGACGTGGTAACAGTGCATGGTAAACAACTAGCTAGCTATGAAGTTGAGTCAAAGTTACTAGCTAGTTATGAAGTCCAATCAAAGTTACTGGGCATAAGACGTTAATTTATTTTGTGGCCAATTACAATGAGCCTTCTTGGGTGGGCACTTCTACTGTTAAATTAAATGAGCAACGAAGAGGGTATTTTGCTGGCTAACTCTCCCAGCAGGTGCTGTGGTGACATAGTAACAGCACCCTGAACAAATCAAGTGCAACTAGAGAAGATCAACAACGCATTACACTCTGTAATTTCTCTGTATGCTTTATTAGATGAAGCAATTTAAAAATAAATAAAAGCTAATTGTTTGCTAACTGATATGATATATTGTTGTGACATGAAATAACCGAATTGCATGCAAATCTCCTGGATATTGGTGGGGCTCTGCATCGCCACCGAGTGGCCCTAACCACTAGACAACCCCAGGCCACGATAAAAGAAAATTTGACAGTTGATTTGTAACCTTAGGTTTGTTAGAAACCTTAAGATGTCCACTTTTTGATAATATATACTGTAGATCTCATGGGTTGCGTTTATTTATTTCTTTATGTCTGAGAGTCACTCTCTCTGTGCGCCATTGCGCTCCATTCCCTAGGCTACCTCATTATTCTCAATTTCATCTTGACTTTACATCTGATATTAAAGGCCTATGTGGGCAATTCGTTTTGATAGGCTACAGAGGCTTTAGTTTAGGCCTAATGTATGGGCTGCATTTCGAATATACTTGACACATATGCATAGTGGAGACCAATATCTATCTTGTGTTATTAAGTTATATAAAACAAAGGTGTATGGAGGAATTTCAGAAAAAAAAGTGTGCACATTTGAATGTTGCAGTAATAGGACCTAAAGGCCTACAGTAGCAGTAGGCCATTTATTATTAATATTCTGTCTGGTGCTTTTAGCGTTTGAGTGAGCGAGAGAGGAAGGGTAATTTTGATAGCTGTCCGAATGACTCGACTGCCCCCTCATGGAGGGAAAGAGAACTGTGGGTTTTCAATGAACATATCTAAATCAAGGCTCATTTGAATTTCCTGATGCACAGGAAAAATGTTCCCAACAAAAGACTGATCAAATTAAGATCCAACATCTGTATGTGTTGAGATGCAGTATGTTCCAGATAAATGGTTGAACTAAATCCTGTCTCCAGTCTCATCAATATTGAATTGTTATAAAGACGGGGTTATGAAACACATGAGACCTAACAATCACTCCTTACAGACACAAGCAAAAACTCTTTACATAAATGGTGTAGCAGCCTACACCTAAACATTAGCGATCTGAGATACTGTATTGCATGGAAAGGAGACACATTTTTCAGTCTGATCAACAGTAGGCTACTAATAATGGCAGCTGCATACAGTTTACTAACGCCTTGTCCCTCTGACCACACTCTTAGAAAAAAAGGTGCTATCAAGAACCTATACGGGTTCTACGGCTGTCCCCATAGGAGAACCCTTTGAAGGACCATTTTTGGTTCCAGGTAGAAGCCTTTTCACAGAGGGTTCTACCGGGAACCCAAAAGGGTTCTACCGGGAACCCAAAAGGGTTCTCCTATGGCGACAGCCGAAGAACTCTTTTGGAACCCTTTTAACTAAGTGTGCAAGGTAAATGAAGTGAGCAGTGAAGTCAGGTATATTTTCTGATGTCGCTATGCGCAGGATTGCTGAGAGGTGAGAGTCAGTAAGAGATGATCTGTGCTTGACATGTTATATTTCATCACTGAAAATATCTGTTCACATACATAGGTTGACCCAAACAGTACATCTTCTGAGCATGACTCCTAATCTTTGGAAAGGGATGCATAGAACCTCGTTAGTGTCATTGTTTTGAATAGTTCTCCAATCACTGCATCAGACTGAAGATTGATAAGCTCAAGTTGCAGGTCTGTTAGATCGTTATCCACATTGAAGGTGAAAGGAGAGGAAACCAACAGCATTTCATTTTAGAACACTTTGAAATCCTCAAAACAACAAGAACTCACCGTTCAAAGCACACAGCAGCGATGTATACTTCTCCCGCTGGTCATCTGATAGGGAACAGACTAGTAGTGTCAGAAGGTAGGTGAGATTGTTTGCTTCTACTTGACGGGTCAGGAGTAATTTTCCCTTGAAGGCTTTAACAAGGTTGTACATCTGATGTGCAAAAAAGCCTTTCCCTTGTAGTTTGGAATTCAGTTCACTCATGAGGGCCATGATGTCCACGGTAAAGGCAAAATCAGCCAACCATTCTTTATCTTGCAGTTGAGGGAAATCCACATATTTTCCTTTCATTTGCAAAAATACAGCACTCTCCGACTTCAGGTCCCACACCCTTTTAAGCACCTTCCCCAAACTCAGCCATCTCACATTTGTGTGGTAGGGAAGATCAGCATGGCCCGACTCTGTCTCTTCCAACAGTGAGACAAACTGCCTGTGGTTTAAAGATTTTGCTCTTATGAAGTTTACCACATTAGCGACTGTATCGACAACATGGATCATTTTCAGAACACATTTACACAGCACCTCCTGATGAATAATGCAATGCAGGGAAAAATATATGATCTGGGTTCAGGTCAGCTACTTGATCTTGTATCTTTATGGGGGCGTGTTTGTTAACAATAGCACTGAAAATATCAAAAAAGACGGTCCAAGCGTCTTCAACAGTGGGGATCAAGCTGATTCTATATAATTTTGCAGAGGCCAGTTCATGAAGGAAGGCTTGCTTAGCTTTTTAGCAAGCATCTATGACCAATCAGGACAGGTTGTAAAACAGTGATCACTAAGGTCATTACAGAAAACACCAGACTGACACCTATCAGGATTATTTGTGAGGATAGCATCTAGAAGAGTAGCCTTTTCTGGGTGTTTGGAGTCATACCTTGTGGGATTGGTAATAATCTGAGAAAGATTTAGGGAGTCCCATTGCTTTAGGACTTGGTCAGGTGGTTTAAGCATGTCCCAGTTTAGGTCACCTAGCAGGACAAATTCAGACTTAGTATAAGGCGCCAGGAGAGAGCTTAGGGCAGGTAGGGTACAGGCCGGTGCTGATGGAGGACGATAACACCGAGCAACAGTTAACGAAGAGCTATTTGAAAGTTGAATGCTTAAAACCGCCAAATCAAATTGTTTGGGGACAAATATACGTTTTAAGATAGAAATCCTTTGCAAATTACCACATACCGCAGGGTTTAAATACAGTGCCTTCGAAAATATTTAGAACCCTTGACCTTTTCCAAATTTATTACGTTACAGCCTTAACCTAAAATTGATAAAGAAATATATAAAAATCAGCTATCTACACACAATCCCCCTTAATTCTTAGGGCTAGGCGTCCCGCTAGCGGAACATCTTCCGGTGAAACTGGAAGGCGCGCAATTCAAATAAATAATCATAAAAATTATGGATATTAAACATTTAGGTACATACAAGTGTCTTATATCGGTTGAAAGCTTAAATTCTTGTTAATCTAACTGCACTATCCAATTTACAGTAGCCATTACAGCGAAAGCATGCAATGCGATTGTTTGAGGATGGCGCCCCCACATCAAAATGTTTTTCCACCGACACAGGTTTCATACATTCACAAATAGCTATTAAATATTCTCTTACTTTTTGAAAATCTTACTGATTTGTCATCCAAAGGATCCCAGCTATAACATGTAGTGTCGTTTTGTTAGATAAAATCCTCTTTATATCCCAAAAAGTCAGTTTAGGTGGCGCCATTGATTTGAGTAATCTACTCGTTCAACATGCAGAGAAAGGAATGTGAAAATCTACCCCTAAACTTTGTTTCAAAAAGTCAAAATACGTTTCTATTTACTCCTCAGATACCCTCAAATGTAAACTATAATATTTCTTACGGAAAGATGTATGTTTAATAGGAAATCGATTTCAGCAGGTGCGTTCTGTCTTCATCGCGCGCTCGCATACACACATTTCCAAGACTGTGCCACTGTACTAAAACTGATCTTTCTTATTCGTTTTGGAAGTTACAAGCCTGAAACCTTGGACATAGACTGCTGACACCCTGTGGAAGCCATAGGAATTGCATCGTGGGAGCTATAATTCAGTATGCCCCTATATTTTCAGATCTCTCCAGAGATGTTAGATCGGGTTCAAGTCCGAGCTCCGGCTGAGCCACTCAAGGATATTCAGACTTGTCCCGAAGCCACTCCTGCGTTGTCTTGGCTGTGTGCTTAGGGTTGTTGCCCTGTTGGAAGGTGAACCTTTTCCCCAGTCTGAGGTCCTGTGTGCTCTGGAGCAGGTTTTCATCAAGGATATCTCTGCTCCTGTAATATTTGCATTGATCCTGACTAGTCTCCCAGTCCCTGCCGCTGAAACCCCCCACAGCATGATGCTGCCACCACCATGCTTCACCGTAGGGATGGTGCCAGGTTTCCTCCAGGTTTCCTCCAGGCATTCAGGCCAAAGAGTTGAATCTTGGTTTCATCAGACCAGATAATCTTGTTTCTCATGGTGCCTTTTTGCAACTTCAAGCAGGCTGTCATGTGCCTTTTCCTGAGGAGTGGCATCTGTCTGTCCATTCTACCATAAAGGCCTGAATAGTGGAGTGCTGCAGAGATGTTTGTCCTTCTGGAAAGTTCTCCCATCTCCACAGAGGGACTCTAGAGCTCTGCAAGAGTGACCATCGGGTTCTTGGTCACCTCCCTGATCAAGGCCCTTCTCCTCCGATGGCTCAGTTTGGCCGGGCGGCCAGCTCTTCGTGGTTCAAAACGTCTTCCATTTAAGAATGATGGAGGCAACTGTGTTCTTGGGGACCTTCAATACTGCAGACATTTTTTGGTGCCTTTCCCCAGATCTGTGCCTCGACACAATCCTGTCTCGGAGCTCTACAGATAATTCCTTCGACCTCATGGCTTGGTTTTTGCTTTGTCAACTGTGGGACCTTATATAGACATATTTGTGCCTTTCAAAATCATGTCCAATCATTTGAATTTACCACAGGTGGACTCGAATCAAGTTGTAGAAACATCTCAAGGTTGATCATTATGGAGTATTGTGTGTAGATTGCTGAGGATTTGTTTTATTTAATTAATCAATTTTAGAATAAGGCTGCAACATAACAAAATGTGGAAAAAGTCAAGGGGTCTGAATACTTTCTGAAGGCACTGTATGTACTCTGAATCCATGATGACAGATGATTGAATATGATTACTTAAGTGATAATGCCCTCGAAGCTGGTTGTCACGTTTCTCTTCTGAGGGGACAGACCAAGACGCAGCGATGTAGCCAGAATACATATTTAATTATACACGGGACCACGACGGAACAAAACAATACACGGAGAACGTAACGATGAACATAACTGAACAAACAAACACAGCTATGAACATACAATAACCCACGAACCCAGAGTGAAACCTACTAGCCTAAATATGGTTCCCAATTAGAGACAACGACACACAGCTGCCTCTAATTGGGAACCATTACCCAACATAGAAATACGACACCTAGAATGAACAAACCCTACACAAAGACAAAACCAAAACGCTCCAGCCTGAAACTCGGGACTGGGCGTTACAGTACCAAAGGCGCGGACTCGGACGCCGCCAAAAGTCTGTGGGGGGTCTTGAGTGGGTCGCTTTGTCCCAGGTGGAGGCTCGGTGCTGGCCGTGCTGGTCTGACATCCAGAACCGGAGGCCCTGGGCCTTCTCCTGGAACTCTGGTGCGTGGAGTTGGAACTGGTCGTACTGGATTCGTGATGCTCACTGGGCAGCTGGTGCGTGGAGCAGGAACTGGCAGTACTGGACTCGTGATGCTCACTGGGACTCTGGTGCGTGGAGCAGGAACTGGCAGTACTGGACTCGTGATGCTCACTGGGACTCTGGTGCGTGGAGCAGGAACTGGTCGTACTGGACTCGTGATGCTCACTGGGACTCTGGTGCGTGGAGCAGGAACTGGTCGTACTGGACTCGTGATGCTCACTGGAACTCTGGTGCGTGGAGCAGGAACTGGCAGTACTGGACTTGTGATGCTCACTGGAACTCTGGTGCGTGGAGCAGGAACTGGCAGTACTGGACTTGTGATGCTCACTGGAACTCTGGTGCGTGGAGCAGGAACTGGCAGTACCGGACTAATGATGCTCACTGGTACTCTGGTGCGTGGAGCAGGAACTGGCAGTACTGGACTTGTGATGCTCACTGGAACTCTGGTGCGTGGAGCAGGAACTGGTCGTACTGGACTTGTGATGCTCACTGGGACGCTGGTGCGTGGAGCAGGAACTGGCAGTACTGGACTCGTGATGCTCACTGGGACTCTGGTGCGTGGAGCAGGAACTGGTCGCATTGGACTCTCTGAACGCATCGGGAGCTTGGTGCGCGGAGCCGGGACAGGACGTGCTGGACTCTCTGAGCATACGGGAGCTTGGTGCGCCGGAGCCGGGACAGGGCGTGCTGGACTCTCTGAACGCATCGGGAGCTTGGTGCGCGGAGCCGACAGGGCGTGCTGGACTCTCTGAACGCACGGGAGCTTGGTGCGCGGGGCCGGAGCAGGACGTGCTGGACTCTCGGAGCGCACGGGGAACTTGGTGCGCGGAGCCGGGACAGGACGTGCTGGACTCTCTAAGCGCACGGGGAGCTGGGTGCGCGGAGCCGGGACAGGACGTGTAGAAACAACTACACGGACTGGGATCTTGGAACGCAGAACAGGGATCTTGGAACGCAGAACAGGGATCTTGGAACGCGGAACAGGGATCTTGGAACGCGGAACAGGGATCTTGGAACGCGGAACAGGGATCTTGGAACGCGGAACAGGGATCTTGGAACGCGGAACAGGGATCTTGGAACGCGGAACAGGGATCTTGGAACGTGGAACAGGGATCTTGGAACGTGGAACAGGGATCTCGGAACGTGGAACAGGGGTCTCGGAGCGTGGAACGGGGACTGGACGTGTAGAAACCTCTACCCGGACCGGGAACCTGATATGGAGAGCCGACATACCTCCAGCTAGCTCACTAACCCTGGCCTTACGGGTGAGTGGAGCCGGAATCTCTCGGACTGGGCTGTGGATGCGTAGCGGAGATTCTGCCCGTAGGACCACAGGATAACATGGACCCAAAAGGCGCACTGGAGACCTGGCTCGCAGAGCTGGCACCACTCTCCCAGGTAGCACACAGACCTCGGCCCGACCAATGAGTGGCGCTGGGATCTCGCACTGGGCTGCGGACACGCATGCGAGACACCGCACACGGAACTGGAGCAGGATATCCGGGTCCCAGGAGGCGCACCGGAGACTTAGCGCGCAGAGCAGGCACCACTCTTCCTGGCTGAACGCCGTTTACCCGACTGATGAGTGGAGCGGGAATCTCTCGCACCGGCCTCTGACTCCGTATAGGGAGACCGTGCGCCAATACAGCATAGCACGGTGTCCCCTCGGTGCGACGTTCTCCCCAACGCTCTCTCCACAAGGCACGAGGAGTTGGCTCAGGAGTCCCTCCTGAACCGGCCAACCTCCTCGTGTGCCCCCCCCCAAAAGTTTCTTGGGACTGCCTTACGGGCTTCCTAGCCCGGCGAGGTTCGAGAAACCTGCCACTCACCGGATCCCATGCTCCCATCCGATCCTCACACCTGCGCCGCTCCGCCGCCGCTGCTTCCAGTTCCTCTCTGGGTCGACGATACTCCCAGGCTGGTCCCAAGCACTCCCATAGAATAGCTCCTTCTCCCAAGACCTAAGCTCCCGGGTCTCTCGCTGCTTGGTCTTTGTTTGGTGGGTTATTCTGTCACGTTTATCTTCCGGACGGACAGACCAAGACGCAGCGATGTAGCCAGAATACATATTTAATTATACACGGGACCACGACGGAACAAAACAATACACGGAGAACGTAACGATGAACATAACTGAACAAACAAACACAGCTATGAACATACAATAACCCACGAACCCAGAGTGAAACCTACTAGCCTAAATATGGTTCCCAATTAGAGACAACGACACACAGCTGCCTCTAATTGGGAACCATTACCCAACATAGAAATACGACACCTAGAATGAACAAACCCTACACAAAGACAAAACCAAAACGCTCCAGCCTGAAACTCGGGACTGGGCGTTACACTGGTGTTTGGAGGATATATTGGCACGGGTGTTGATAGGCTTGAGACGGAGTTGAGAGCCAGCAAACCGTTCCAATATATCCTCCAAACACCGGCTTCGAGGGCATTATCTCTTTTATACAACAGGTTACCAACATATTCAAATAATGATTGACATATTTTCATAAAAAATGTTATTACTATTTTATCCTTCCACGAGATACAGTCCTGACACAAATCTAGGGTTGCTACCCAAGCCGGCTGGTCATTCGTTCTATCGGTTCAGTTGCCAGAGACACAACCCAGTCGTTAAGTCTTTTTGTTTTGGATCTATGGACACGACCCAGTTGTTCGTTCTAAATGTTCTATTGCCATACTGGCTGGCAAAATTCGTTCCCTTGCTTGCTAGCTAGCCAACTACGGCTAACTTACAGTCACGTCAAACAGTGCAGCCAGAATAACTACAAAGTAGCTGCATTTGCATTTGTTTAATCTGTTTTCTAGTGACATTTATTTTGATACATCCTTAACAAGGAGCTAATGATGGCATAGAAAGGCATAGAAAATGTGCACTCTCTCGTTAGGACACTTTTGTTCTGAGGCGCTTGCTGACAACAAAGCTAACACAATCACTTCAAATTGAAGCTGGAAAGACTGTAAACTAGCTGCATTTAGTTTAGTTTTACCTGTTTTCTATAGACATTTCTTTGTATATATATCCATAGAAATTATGCTGATTCATGATTTCTACTGGCTGAGAAAAACTGTTTGCCTGTCTGTCTCGTCCAGACTCCAGACCACTATACGTTCATTACTGTATGGAGTGCTAGAGATCAAATTTCAAAATTTAAACAACAGTGCAAATGTCGGAAAGACAGACAGCAAGGTTCATACAGATCTCTTGATTTAACCTCCACACAGGGCCGGCACCAGAGCACAATTTTTAATGGGTTTTACGGTAAAGACATGTAATATATTTGTAAACATGTATTACCTTTTAATGAGGCATGAACACAACCAATCATGATGTTTTCATCGGATTGTCAAACAAATCACTTAAAACAAAGTGAGCAAAACAGTGACCCTCTGTCTTACTATATGTAGCCCATGTATCTGATGCTGTCTGGCCAAAAAGAGTATGACATGCCACACTCTTTTTATCCAGACAATATCAGATACATGGGCTCCACACAGTGGTGGAAAAAGTACCCAATTGTCAAAGTAAAGACACTGTACCGTAATAGAAAATGACTCCAACACGCCAACAATCAGACATCATTTACCAACTAAGCATTTGTGTTTCATGAATCCGCTAAATCAGAGGCAGTAGGGATGACCAGGGATGTTCTCTTGATAACTGTGTGAATTGGACCATTTTCCTGCCATGCTATGCAGGAAAACGTAACAACAACTTTTGGGTTGTTGAAAGGAAAATATATGGAGTAAAAATCACATAATTTTATTTAGGAATGTAGTGGAGTAAAAGTAAAATTTGTAAAAATGTGTTTATATAAATAGTAAAACTTAGATACCCCACAAAACTACCTTTACTAAGTACTTTACACTACTGGCTACACATACTGAAACAGAGAGGCACTGTTTCGCTCGCTCTGATGCTTTATCTGAGATTGATTTGTCTTTCTGTCGGCGGGCATCTCAGTCCAAAAAAGTATACAAAAATGTATATTTTAAAAAGGACAAGGAGGTACGGTAGGTCGGGCCAAGCCCCTTAAGGCCCGCCCATAATGCCAGTCCTGCCTTCACATTAATATATTTGAACCCTACCCAAGGGGGACTCAAGCTTTGACACAGGACTTTTCCAGAAGGCCAAAACAGTCCGCTTTGATTAAAGTCTAATTTCCCAAAAGCCAAGAGACACTAACCTGAACACCACCGTTCATGTATTAAAAAGTAGCTATCTAAACTAATAAACAAAGCATGTAACCTAGCATTGTGGATGGCCCACTCATTTTTAAGGTCAGGTTGAGCTGTCAAATGCTTCAACCCCCTATACCCAGCAGCTGGCATTTATATTACGAATAGGCCATTTCTCTCACTCCCCATTCCATTGCCACTAATCCAATAAACAGATTAGAAGTGATGCATTATAAACGATGGTGCCCAAAAGCTGTCTATCTCCTCAAATCCCTTTTTGTTCTGACAGACACGTATGAGAGTGACACATCAATAACTGATCAAGTGCAATCAAGTGTGCATTGTGGCTATGGATGGCCTGAAGCCAGCAGACAATGGAACCACCTATCCGTACTGACAGCAGAAGAGAAGTCATGCAGGACCTTTCTAATGAAATCCAAGAGACCAGCTGCCATTGAATAACATCACAATGGATCAGTTTAATTGCACGAGATGATGGGAAGCAGAGAGAAAGAATCAATCACAATGTTGTCAATAACACGTTGCATAGACAACACACATGGCGCTACAATGAAATGTTGAATCCTTTGGGTAATATTGGTTATAATAGCTATTACATCTTGCACAGAATTTGAGACCATGTTTGCATTTATTTTACCAGCACACATTAGGTTTCTCATCCATTCTGATGAGTTTCTCATCCATCCATTAATATTCAAAGTATTTTAATAGGAGACAAAACATGTTGTACATGTGAACTATGTTTTCTTCTATATTGTAAACTTGCCATCAACTGCAAAGTCTCCAAATTCTCCAACTGTCGAACTCTTGTATTAACTTTGTGATGCAGATAGCAACTGCAGACACTGATGATTGTCTAACAGAAACGTTTGTATTTTACTCATTGCCTCTTTTATAATCTCTTTATTTACTGTGGACCTTCTACTAATGAAGCCATTAAATGGCAGCAGCACTTTTAAGTTAAAGGCCTCTCTGCCAACCTGGCCTTAATGGGAAATGAATGATCCTGGTCAAAACATCGAGGCCTGTCTGTACAGCCTTTGTATTAGTCAAACTTTTACTTTTGCTAGTGCAAAAATCCCTTAGCATAAATGTAAAAGAGGACTCTCGATGGTAGGGTTGACAACTGGTGTTGACGGCAGTAGCCATTAGTGCCAGCTAGAAAACCTCGTCCCAACAGGGCGAGCATGGCTGACTTTTTCTGTCTGCCACCTCCATTATATACCTGTCTCCAACAAACAGAGGGACAATTTTGCATTTCAAGCAAATAAATGTCTGAGCAACTAATGGAAAAGTCGTACTGTAGTATATTGCTGGAGGGAACAGTAGAACATATTGTATAGAGCACAATTAAAATAAAATAACATTTTGTTTGTCACATGCACCGAATATAACAGGTGAAATGCTGACTTACAAGCCAATAACCAACAATGCAGTTAAAAAAAATATGAATAAGAATAAGAAATAAAAGGAACAAATAATTAAAGAGCAGCAGTAAAATAACAATAGCGAGGCTATATACAGGGGGTACTGGTACAGAGTCAATGTGCTTGGGTAGTCGAGGTAATTGAGGTAATATGTACCTGTAGGTAAAGTTATTAAAGTGACTATGCATAGATAATAAACAGAGAGTAGCAGCAGCGTAAAAGAGGGGGGGGGTAGATGTAGCCATATGATTAGGTGTTCAGGAGAGTAGATGCTTGTGGGTAGAAGCTGTTTAGAAGCCTCTTGGACCTAGACTTGGCGCTCTGGTACCGCTTGCCATGCGGTAGCAAAAAGAACAGTCTATGACTAGGGTGGTTGGAGACGTTGACAATTTTTAGGGCCTTCCTCTGACACAGCCTAGTATAGAGGTCCTCGATGGCAGGAAGCTTGGCCCCAGTGATGTACTGGACCGTACGCACTACCCTCTGTAGTGCCTTGCGGTCGGAAGCCGAGCAGTTGCCATACCAGGCAGTGATGCAACCCGTCAGGATGCTCTCAACGGTGCAGCTGTATAACTTTTTGAGGATCTGAGGACCCATGCCAAATCCTTTCAGTCTCCTGAGGAGGAATAGGTTTTTTCGTGCCCTCTTCACGACTGTCTTGGTGTGCTTGGACCATGTTAGTTTGTTGGTGATGTGGACACCAAGGGACTTGAAGTTCTCAACCTGCTCCACTACATCCCCGTCGATGAGAATGGGGGCATGCTCGGTCCTCTTTTTCCTGTAGTCCACAATCATCTCCTTCGTCCTGATCACGTTGAGGGAGAGGTTGCTGTCCTGGCACCACACGGCCAGATCTTTGACCTCCTACATATGGGCTGTCTCGTCGTGGTTGGTGATCAGGCCTACCACTTTTGTCTCAAAATATTTCATGATGTGTCTGTGATTTAGTGCATTTTTATTTGGTAAGCTAAGCATTAGAATAAACTCTTTCAATATTTGCAGCCATAGCTGGTAATACAGTGCATTTGTCTTTTTCCACACAGCCTTATTCTAAAATGTATTAAATCGTTTTTTTCCCTCATCAATCTACACACAAAACCCCATAATGACAAAGCAAAAAGAGGTTTTAATGCATTTTTGATAATTTATATATAAAAAAATGAAAATATTATATTTACAAAAGTATTCAGACCCTTTACTCAGTACTTTGTAGAAGAACCTTTGGCTGTGATTACAGCCTCAAGTCTCAAGGCAGCCTCAAGTCTCAAGGGTCTGAATACTTACGTAAATAAGGTATTTCTGTTTTTTATTTGTATATTTTAAAGCAAAAATGTTGAAAAAAATGTTATTATGGGGTATTGTGTATAGATTGATGAGGACTTTTTTTTATTTAATCCATTTTAGAATAAGGTTGTAACTAAACAAAATGTGGAAAAAGTCAAGGGGTCTGAATACTTCCCGAGAACACTGTATATCTCTAGGAGCTGATCCGTCGTGAGTATTGCCCTTATGAAAAAAGATTGCAGTTAGAGTGCTGTATAACTGCAGTACACTGTAGTATACAGTGGGGCAAAAAAGTATTTAGTCAGCCACCAATTGTGCAAGTTCTCTCACTTAATAAGATGAGAGAGGCCTGTAATTTTCATCATAGGTACACTTCAACTATGACAGACAAAATGAGGAAAAAAAATCCAGAAAATCACATTGTAGGATTTTTAATGAATTTATTTGCAAATTATGGTGGAAAATAAGTATTTGGTCACATACAAACAAGCAAGATTTCTGGCTCTCACAGACCTGTAACTTCTTCTTTAAGAGGCTCCTCTGTCCTCCACTCGTTACCTGTATTAATGGCACCTGTTTGAACTTGTTATCAGTATAAAAGACACCTCTCCACAACCTCAAACAGCCACACTCCAAACTCCACTATGGCCAAGACCAAAGAGCTGTCAAAGGACACCAGAAACAAAATTGTAGACCTGCACCAGGTTGGGAAGACTGAATCTGCAATAGGTAAGCAGCTTGGTTTGAAGAAATCAACTGTGGGAGCAATTATTAGGAAATGGAAGACATACAAGACCACTGATAATCTTCCTCAATCTGGGGCTCCACGCAAGATCTCACCCGTGGGGTCAAAATGATCACAAGAACGGTGAGCAAAATCCCAGAACCACACGGGAGACCTAGTGAATGACCTGCAGAGAGCTGGGACCAAAGTAACAAAGCCTACCATCAGTAACACACTACGCCGCCAGGGACTCAAATCCTGCAGTGCCAGACGTGTCCCCCTGCTTAAGCCAGTACATGTTCAGGCCCGTCTGAAGTTTGCTAGAGAGCATTTGGATGATCCAGATGAGGATTGGGAGAATGTCATATGGTCAGATGAAACCAAAATATAACTTTTTGGTAAAAACTCAACTCGTCGTGTTTGGAGGACAAAGAATGCTGAGTTGCATCCAAAGAACACCATACCTACTGTGAAGCATGGGGGTGGAAACATCATGCTTTGGGGCTGTTTTTCTGCAAAGGGACCAGGACGACTGATCCGTGTAAAGGAAAAGAATGAATGGGGCCATGTATCGTGAGATTTTGAGTGAAAACCTCCTTCCATCAGCAAGGGCATTGAAGATGAAGCGTGGCTGGGTCTTTCAGCATGACAATGATCCCAAACACACCGCCGGGCAACGAAGGAGTGGCTTCAGAAGAAGCATTTCAAGGTCCTGGAGTGGCCTAGCCAGTCTCCAGATCTCAACCCCATAGAAAATCTTTGGAGGGAGTTGAAAGTCCGTGTTGCCCAGCGACAGCCCCAAAACATCACTGCTCTAGAGGAGATATGCATGGAGGAATGGGCCAAAATACCAGCAACAGTGTGTGAAAACCTTGTGAAGACTTACAGAAAACGTTTGACCTCTGTCATTGCCAACAAAGGGTATATAACAAAGTATTGAGATAAACTTTTGTTATTGACCAAATACTTATTTTCCACCATAATTTGCAAATAAATAAATTAAAAATCCTACAATGTGATTTTCTGGATTTCTTTTTCTCATTTCGTCTGTCATAGTTGAAGTGTACCTATGATGAAAATTACAGGCCTCTCTCACCTTTTTAAGTTGGAGACCTTGCACAATTGGTGGCTGACTAAATACTTTTTTGCCCCACTGTAACTGTAGTTAGAGTGCAGTATAACTTCAGTATGCTTCAAATACTGCGTCCAAAATGACACCTGTTTTTTTAACTGCATGAATTTTGCATTGTGACTGCAGTTACAGTGCAGTATAACTGCAGCATACAGCAGGTATTCTGCAATTACTGCATTCAAAATACCACAGTCGACCGCAGTTACTGTACATTTACTGCAGTTTCAAAACTGCTATATTTTTTTGTAAGGGTGTGAAATAATGATAATGTTAAGGAAAGATTTCAATAGAGAAATCTGAGAGCAGCACTCACTTTCTTTTGATCCGATCAGTATAGACACATGCTCCAACAATGCACTTAAGCCTTGATTACAACGCAGACCTTAATGTTCAACTCAGTTTTGTTTTTCAAATCCATTTATGACTACTGACTGTCCAAACAGCAAGTTTCAAGTGACCAAATCGGATTTGTGTGTGTTCAGACAGTAGTCATTTGCTGACATGTCTACGCTAGTTGTAATAGTACAGAAGTTATGTAGCAAGCTAAGGTGACAAAAATGCCTGCCATGAATGTTTCCCAGATTCTTAGAATGTTCCAAATCATAGTGTAAGCACACTTTTAAAGCCTCAAAGGATAGGAGGATCCAACATTCAAAACAAATCATTTTTGGCTAGCCACAGCAGTCAACTAGCTAGCTAGGTAGCTGCTTTCTAGCACATTCACAAATTTGTTGGTAAACAAGTACAGTAACAAGCTAGTTAGCTACCACATGTTCTTGTCAAACTGTCAACAAAGTAACTAGCAAGCAACAAGATATGCCAATACAGTCTAAAAAACACTTGAGGGCAAATAAATAGGTCACATGGCCACCCAGCTAGCAATGAGGAATTGGCCCATGAGCGGCCCTCTTCTGGGGGGCCGGGAACTGATTGAATCAGCCCAGAATCGGGTGTCGGACTTGGCCCGGAATCAAAATGAATGGCTGCCCAGAATCTGCCCGTTTCCGTCTACCAGAATTCAGCCAACTTTGCCGGCATCTTACCAGAATCCCCCCAGAATCGACCAGACACAAATTTAAATAAATGTATACAAAATTAACTGATTTAGTAATTTTAAATATTACTATTATACATTTTATACATAAAAACATTTTGTCTAAGAGGAGACACCATACACCTGGTGACCGTGTCAGCGTGCATGTGCCTAGCCCGCCACAGGAGTCGCTACAGCTTGATGGGACAACAACATCCCGGCCGGCCAAACCCCTCCCCTGACTCGGACGATGCTGGGCCAATTGTGCGTCGCCTCCTGTGTCTCCCTGTCACGTCCAGGCCTGAGTCTACAGGCTGGCGTGTTTAGTTTCGTTTTTGGTGTAGGGTTTTTCTGTTCTAGGTGTACTATTTCTATGTTGGGTAATGGTTCCCAATTAGAGGCAGCTGAGTGTCGTTACCTCTAATTGGGAACCATATATATGTTTGTAGTTTTCACTAGGGTTTTGTGGGTTATTGTTTGTGTCATAGCTTTAGTTTATGTCTATGTTCCATTGTTACGATCTTCATTTGTTTATTATTTTCCCAGTTTCGTTTAATAAAATATGTATACTGGAAGCATCGCTGCGTCTTGGTCCGTCCCTACAGAAGATCGTGACACTCCCGGTCACGAACCTGCATCTGTAGAAATGTAGTTTGCACTGCGATGCAGTGTCTTAGACCGCTGCGCCACTCGGGAAGTTCCATCCACAAAGTTTTTAATGCTTATCAATTGCTTTGCACAAAATGTCAAAATACTAAAATACTACACAGGACTCAAAGAATTTCATTTAAATGTTAATTGTATTTTTTTTATCACAGAAACAATGAAGAAAATATGGAAAAATAAATAAATAATGACATGTTAATTATATAAAGCAGCCCGTGTAATCATCTGTCAGAAAGTAGCCCCAAATGGCCCGAGCCCTAAGTAATACATTTGGGCCAGATAACTCTCACTGGAATCGGCCCAAACCCCAAGTAATATATACATTTGGGCCAGATAACTCTCACCGGAATTGGCCTGAGCTCAATCCCCGCATCCTAGCCATAAGTAATACTACCGAAGGCGGCCCAGACTCGGACCACATGACGTCGGCCGAGTCTGACTCTCAGCCGAGTGCCCCAACTATCAGCCACAATCGGCCCAGATCTACAATGCTAGCTGGGCAGGAATCTGATTTTAATATCTGACTTCAAACCACCTACCAAGGTGGATATGGATATGCAAATAAATAGGATGAGAGTCACTTCAAACTGCCACTTGTGAACACAGATTTAGAAACCGTTCTCTCTGCGTGGTGTTTTAGGAAATGCATGTTACATCTTCAGCAGGAAAGCCATGCATTGTTAAAAGCCTAATTTCCATTGCTATTTGGAAACCGGGCCCAGATCTAATATGTCCATGGCATATGGCACGAGATGAGGAAAAGCCATCATATTCACCTGTTCCAATGAAAATGTAACACATAGACCTGCGTGCATGGGTGTGCACACTTGAGGGCTAAATAGCATACTGTGTCAGCAGATACAAACCCAGCCTGGTATTTCTGATTGCTAATAAAGTAGCAATATCTATGATTGTGGTTCTTTTACAGCTCAAAAAATGAAACTTTTCTGCACAAGATAATTAATGGACTAAATGTGCATTAACCAAATGAGAAATCTAGAGAGCTTTGATCATTTGTAACAATGCAAAAGCAAACTAGTTTTATCCCATCGGATAGCCTACACCCCAACACTGTACCAAAAACAAAGGTCCACGGGCATTCATTCATTGTGTTTTGTGTCATGTTTTTTTCAGTGTGTGAGCAAGCATATTACAGTGTACATTCCTTCCCATGTGTTACCGTTGCTTCAGTATGCTTTCTCAGTATGCCAGCTCTTTTATATAATTTCCCCACTGACATAGTAAGACTAAGCTATGATGATCTATCAGTCGCCTCATTTGTTTGAGTTTTTACACCTTCAGGCCTGTGAGATGGGGTTTGAACATTAGAATCACTTTGGAAAACTGTGACCTCCCCTTGGGCAGTGATTGAAAAAAAGAAAGGTAAAAGAGTCCTTGAACCCTTTCAAAAACCAGAAGGGCTGCAACTGCAAGTCAACTTGGAATCCCAATGTGTTCATTTCCTTTATGCGCTGAAACCATGAATACTGACAAATCTCTTACATATCACACCGATCTCATTATCACCACCTCTCATCTTAACTTCAGGGGAACAATTACAGTATCATATTGAAATGGCGTTGAAATGCAAACATTTATTTATTTTTATTTAACCTTTAACTAGGCAAGTCAATTAAGAACAAATTCTTATTTACAATGACGGCCTACACCGGCCAAACCCGGACGATGCTGGGCCAATTGTGCGCCGCCCCATGTGATACAGCCTGGAATCGAACAGGGTCTGTAGTGATGCCTCTAGCACTGAGATGCAGTGCCTTCTCATCTGCTACAGTTTAACACACAGCCGTTGGTCTAAATATAGCCTCCGGCAGCCCAACATCCCAATTAACCTTGACAGTGCCTCTCTTTCCCTGTGACAAGGGTATTCTGCATTGGTTAAGGGAAACGGACAGCGGAATTGGATAATTTCTACCTTTAGAGAGGTTGCTGTGACTGTTACCAGTGGTCTGCACTCAGCAGACCACTGCATGTGAGTGATGTGGTTGTAATACATTCTTCTACTAGTGGTTAATCCTTATTTCATGCTTGGCATATCTACAGGTAACTGCCAAAATAAAAGAAAAACACTTGAGTAAATGAGGGACACAAAGTATATTGAAAGCAGGTGCTTCCACACAGATGTAGTTCCTGAGTTAATTAAGCAATTACAATCACATCATGCTTAGGCTCATGTATGAAAATGCCCAGTTGCCCATTCATTTGGCTACCATGGCTAGAAGAAGAGATCTCAGTGACTTTGAAAGAGGGGTCTCAAATAGGGGGGTTTAAAGGGTGTGTGTGTCTCAGTCACCAGATCTCAACCCAATTTAACACTTATGGGTGATTCTGGAGCAGCGCCTACAAAAGCATTTTCTACCACCATCAACAAAACACCAAATTATGGAATTTCTTGTGGAAGAATGGTGTCACATCCCTCCAATAGAGTTCCAGACACTTGTAGAATCTATGCCAATGCGCATTGAAGCTGTTCTGGTGGCTCGCGGTGGCCCAACGCCCTATTAAGACCCTATGGGCTCTATTTTCGGCTGGTGTTAAGGCAGCGCTAGTGTCAAACGTAACGTTTGCAATTTCGTCATGTAAAAACTGGAGCAAGTTCTCTCACTTAAAAAGATGAAAGAGGCCTGTAATTTTCATCATAGGTACACTTCAACTATGACAGACAAAATGAGGAAAAGAAATCCAGAAAATCACATTGTAGGATTTTTAATGAATTTATTTGCTAATTATTTATTTGCAAATTACTGTAGCAGCTCGCTTGGGCTCAGATGGGCGGGGTGGAAATATGAGGTTTGTCCTTAAAAACATGATCCAAACTAAGAATTTCAGGCGGCGTTAATAGGGATATTTAAGACCAACCAAAAGTTGATTTTACGCAGTTAGTTATGGCATGAATTTTGACATTGGAAACGCAACCCATCCAGCCGTGACACACACTGCCCATATGCGCATCAAACAAGAGTAGCCATAAAAAAACAAGATTTTTTACCATTTTGTTTGATTTCATTAAAAACCAAGTATAGCCTCCCCTCCTCTCAATGACTGCTTTTTTTGTCTGCCCAATGCAATAACGAAGTAGTCAAGACTGTCGATAAAGGGTTTGGCTCCTGAGACCGCTTGAAAATAAATCTTAATCACCAAAGCTTTATTAGAATATCAAGTTAGAGAGGAGTAAAACGGTGAGCTGGCATTCCTTTTTTATCTATGCATTGTAGGCAGGCCTACATTATTTTAGCCATCCAGGTCCTGTTTTGGAGGTAAGTAAAATCCCCTCCATGATGTAGGCTACATGTCCATGCCAATCATGAAACGAGACATGAGAATTATGTGAAATGTCAGAATAATAGTAGAGAGAATGATTTATTTCAGCTGTTATTTCTTTCATCATATTCCCAGTGGGTCAGAAGTTTACATACCCTCAATTAGTATTTGGTAGCATTGCCTTTAAATTGTTAACTTGGGTCAAACGTTTCGGGTAGCCTTCCACAAGCTTCCCACAATAAGTTGCGTGAATTTTGGCCCATTCCTCCTGACAGAGCTGGTGTAACTGAGTCAGGTTTGTAGGCCTCCTTGCTCGCACATGCTTTTTCAGTTCTGCCCACAAATGTTCTATAGGATTGAGGTCAGGGCTTTGTGATGGCCACTCCAAAACCTTGACTTTGTTGTCCTTAAGCCATTTTGCCACAACTTTGTAAGTATGCTTCGGGTCACTGTCCATTTGGAAGACCCATTTGGGACCAAGCTTTAACTTCCTGACTGATGTCTTGAAATGTTGCTTCAATATATCCACATAATTTTCCTTCCTCATGAAGCCATCTATTTTGTGAAGTGCACCAGTCCCTCCTGCAGCAAAGCACCCATAAAACATGATGCTGCCACCCCCATGCTTCACAGTTGGGATGGTGTTCTTCAGCTTGCAAGCCTCTCACTTTTTCCCCCCAAACATAACAATGGTCATTATGGCCAAACAGTTCTATTTTTGTTTCATCAGACCAGAGGACATTTCTCTTTGTCCCCATGTGCAGTTGCAAACCGTAGTCTGGCTTTTTTTATGGCGGTTTTGGAGCAGTGGCTTCTTCCTTGCTGAGCGGCCTTTCAGGTTATGTCGATATAGGACTAATTTTACTGTGGATATAGATACTTCTGTACCTGTTTCCTCCAGCATCTTCACAAGGTCCTTTGCTGTTGTTCTGGGATTGATTTGCACTTTTCGCACCAAAGTACGTTCATCTCTAGGAGACAGAATGCGTCTCCTTCCTGAGCGGTATGACGGCTGCATGGTCCCATGGTGTATATACTTGTGTGCTATTGTTTGTACAGATGAACGTGGTACCTTCAGACATCTGGAAATTGCTCCCAAGGATGAACCAGACTTGTGGAGGCCTACAATTTTTTTTCTTAGGTCTTGGCTGATTTCTTTTGATTTTCCCATGATGTCAAGCAAAAAGGCACTGAGTTTGAAGGTAGGCCTTGAAATACATGCACAGGTACACCTCCAATTGACTCAAATTATGTCAATTAGCCTATCAGAAGCTTCTAAAGCCATGACATCATTTTCTGGAATTTTCCAAGCTGTTTAAAGGCACAGTCAACATAGTGTATGTAAACTTTGACCCACTAGAATTGTGATACAGTGAATTATAAGTGAAATAATCTGTCTGTAACAATTGTTGTAAAAATGACTTGTGTCATGCACAAAGTAGATGTCCTAATCCACCTGCCAAAAACTATAGTTTGTTGAAAAGAAATGTGTGGAGTGGTTGAAATACGAGTTATAATGACTCTGATCTAAGTGTATGTAAACTTCCGACTTCAACTGTAGGGGTTCCTTTTGACCAGGTGTGAAAAGGCAGTGTGGAGTGCAATAGAGATTGCATCATCTATGGATCTGTTGGGGGTGGTATGCAAATTGGAGTGGGTCTAGAGTTTCTGGGATAATGGTGTTGATGTGAGCCATGACCAGCTTTTCAAAGCACTTCATGGCTACAGACGTGAGTGCTACAGGTCTGCATTGTTTTAATATTATATACCCATGGGAAGCAATTATGGTGCCTATTAGTGTATTTAGACATAACCTATTTAAAACAAGTTGTTTCATTTTGTTTAGAATTTGATTATAATTATTTATTGAATTTATACTTACTTATTGACAACATTCGGCATGTCCATGCTCAGCCATAATGCAATTTACAGTAGGCCTAGTCCCTATATCAGTGCGAGTCCAGTGTGCAATTACTTGTGGACTGCAAATGTAACGCCCAGTCCCGAGTTTCAGGCTGGAGCGTTTTGGTTTTGTCTTTGTGTAGGGTTTGTTCATTCTAGGTGTCGTATTTCTATGTTGGGTAATGGTTCCCAATTAGAGGCAGCTGTGTGTCGTTGTCTCTAATTGGGAACCATATTTAGGCTAGTAGGTTTCACTCTGGGTTCGTGGGTTATTGTATGTTCATAGCTGTGTTTGTTTGTTCAGTTATGTTCATCGTTACGTTCTCCGTTCTTTGTTTTGTTCCGTCTTGTTCCCGTGGATTTATTAAATCATGTATTCTGGCTACATCGCTGCATCTTGGTCTGTCCCCTCAGAAGTGAAACGTGACAGAATAACCCACCAGCAAAAGACCAAGCAGCGAGAGACTCGGAGTGCTGGACCAGGGAGGACCTCATCGGATCTCGCCTGGCACGGAGGTCCGTAAGGCTGCCCCAAGAAACTTTTGGGGGCACACGAGGAGGTTGGCCGGTTCAGGAGGGACTCCTGAGCCAACCCCTCGTGCTTTATGGAGAGAGCGTTGGGGAGAGCGTGCAGCGAAGGGAGGCCGTGCTATGCAGTGTTGCGCACGGTTTCCCCTATAGGGATCCAGAGGCCGGTGCGAGTGATTCCCGCTCCACTCATCAGTCGGGCGAAAAGAAGGGTTCAGCCAATAAGAGTGGTGCCATCGCTGCGCACTAAGTCCCCAGTGCGCCTCCTGGGACCCGGATATCCTGCTCCAGTTCCATGTGCGGTGTCTCCGATGCGTGTCCGCAGCCCAGTGAGAGAGATCCCAGCGCCACTCACTGGTCGGGCCGAGGTCTGTGTGTTACCTGGGAGAGTGGTGTCAGCTCTGCGAGCCAGGCCTCCAGTGCGCCTTTTGGGCCCATGTTATCCTGTGGTCTTACGGGCAGAATCTCCGGTACGTATCCACAGCCCAGTCCGAGAGATTCCAGCTCCACTCACCCATGAGACCAGGGTTAGTGAGCTAGCTGGAGGTATGGTGTCGGCTCTCCATATCAGGTCCCCGGTCCGGGCGGAGGTTTCTACACGTCCAGTCCCCGTTCCACGCTCCGAGATCCCTGTTCCACGCTCCGAGATCCCTGTTCCACGTTCCAAGATCCCTGTTCCACGTTCCAAGATCCCTGTTCCACGTTCCAAGATCCCTGTTCCACGTTCCAAGATCCCTGTTCCGCGTTCCAAGATCCCTGTTCCGCGTTCCAAGATCCCTGTTCCGCGTTCCAAGATCCCTGTTCCGCGTTCCAAGATCCCAGTCCGTGTAGTGGTGTCTACACGTCCAGTCCCTGTTCCACGCACCCAGCTCCCCGTGCGCTCCGAGAGTCCAGCACGTCCTGCTCCGGCCCCGCGCACCCAGCTCCCCGTGCGCTCCGAGAGTCCAGCACGTCCTGCTCGGCTCCGGCGCGCAAGCTCCCGTGCGTTCAGAGAGTCCAGCACGTCCTGCTCCGGCCCGCGCACCAAGCTCCCGTGCGCTCCGAGAGTCCAGCACGTCCTGTTCGGCCCGCGCACCCAGCTCCACGTGCGCTCCGAGAGTCCAGCACGTCCTGTCCCGGCTCCGGCGCGCAAGCTCCCGTGCGTTCAGAGAGTCCAGCACGTCCTGTCCCGGCTCCGGCGCGCAAGCTCCCGATGCGTTCAGAGAGTCCAGCACGTCCTGTCCCGGCTCCGCGCTGCAAGCTCCCGTGCGTTCAGAAAGTCCAGTACGACCAGTTCCTGCTCCACGCACCAGAGTTCCAGTGAGCATCACAAGTCCAGTACTGCCAGTTCCTGCTCCACGCACCAGAGTACCAGTGAGCATCACTAGTCCGGTACTGCCAGTTCCTGCTCCACGCACCAGAGTTCCAGTGAGCATCACAAGTCCAGTACTGCCAGTTCCTGCTCCACGCACCAGAGTTCCAGTGAGCATCACAAGTCCAGTACTGCCAGTTCCTGCTCCACGCACCAGAGTTCCAGTGAGCATCACGAGTCCAGTACGACCAGTTCCTGCTCCACGCACCAGAGTCCCAGTGAGCATCACGAGTCCAGTACGACCAGTTCCTGCTCCACGCACCAGAGTCCCAGTGAGCATCACGAGTCCAGTACTGCCAGTTCCTGCTCCACGCACCAGAGTCCCAGTGAGCATCACGAGTCCAGTACTGCCAGTTCCTGCTCCACGCACCAGCGTTCCAGTGAGCATCACGAGTCCAGTACGGCCAGTTCCAACTCCACGCACCAGAGTTCCAGGAGAAGGCCCAGGGCCTCCGGTTCTGGATGTCAGACCAGCACGGCCAGCACCGGAGCCTCCACCTGGGACAAAGCGACCCACCGAAGACCCCCCACAGACTTTTCGGCGCGTCCGAGTCCGGCGCCTTTGAAGTACTGTAACGCCCAGTCCCGAGTTTCAGGCTGGAGCGCGTTTTGGTTTTGTCTTTGTGTAGGGTTTGTTCATTCTAGGTGTCGTATTTCTATGTTGGGTAATGGTTCCCAATTAGAGGCAGCTGTGTGTCGTTGTCTCTAATTGGGAACCATATTTAGGCTAGTAGGTTTCACTCTGGGTTCGTGGGTTATTGTATGTTCATAGCTGTGTTTGTTTGTTCAGTTATGTTCATCGTTACGTTCTCCGTTCTTTGTTTTGTTCCGTCTTGTTCCCGTGGATTTATTAAATCATGTATTCTGGCTACATCGCTGCATCTTGGTCTGTCCCCTCAGAAGTGAAACGTGACAGCAAACAGGTTCAAGTTAACATATTTAGCAAAGATGGAATAGGTCTTTATTTTGTTATTTTGTTTTGTAAGCTGTTTAACAAGCTATAATGGACAAACATTGGATTTGATTCCAAGGCAATATGTCAAAGACTTTAAATACACAACTTGAAGCAACCACCTATTTAACCGTGGAGCACGTTCTGATTGACCAGTGAGGGGCCAAGCTTGACACACTTACAACTTGTTTATTCATCAAACGGCAGCATCTGCGCCGATAATTGTGCTTGTGAAAACACCTAAAATATTTCTGACACCGCCCAGCGCTTTGATTGACCATTGCATTAGCCCTACGTTGGTGTTTCCTTTATTTTGGCATTTACCTGTGTCTACTGCAGTTGCGATTTTAACATTGGTGGGGCAAAAAAAGTGGGATGCATGCCAGCAATGCCACTACACAACACAACACAACACTAAACAATACATTGATTGCACTATAAAGGTGACAAACAGTGCCCACAAACTGTTAGAGCCTACATAAAGCTGTCCCAACAGCAGAGTCCCAACAGCAGTCCCAACACCTTACCACTGCTACACCTGACTATCAGCAGAACCTTGTCTGGCAGCGAAACATTTCAATCAGCCCCATTTACGGCCTTTTAAAAAAACATACCTGATACGGCTGACTTGCTTAAACAAATGGGGGTTCTACTGACAACTGAGATGTACAAACTATGGCATAAAGGGACAACAAGTGGAGAAGAGGCAATCCGTAATTTCGATTAAGACATTAATTAGTGAGCTAGGACGGACGTAGTCAATATAACTATTTTGTCATCAAACTTTGTCATCAAAGTCAGGCATTCTATGGATTTATGGTGCTTTCAAGACAACAGGGAACTCGAGAACAAAAAAAGGTTGAATCATGATGACGTCAGTGATCTTCAGGTCGTAGCTCTAGAAAGAGGCCGAGTTCCAAATGTACAATTCCGTGTTGGATGAAAGTAAAAAATTATATTCCCAGTCATATTTTCCCAGGTTCCCAGTTGTCTTGAACTCACTAAAGTCCGATTTTGAAGTTCCGAGTTAACAGTTGTTTTGAGCACGGCACAAATCATGCTTCATTGACAGCATGGCCAATGTTGAATGTTTATAATTTTAAACTAGGAAAAGAGACCCAAATCTTAGACTTGGGACTACGCAGCCACTCCACTGAATAGAAGGAGTCCAAGAGACAGATTCTAACAACTGCCAAATGTACTACTTCCTCAAATAAACAAATCCTCCTTCAAATATGGTATTTTACAGATAATACCATCAATGGCACTCACACATACAAAGTAACAAATTTAAAAAGTAATGAGGACATCTTGATGCTCACTGATTCCTTCCAAACAACTCAGTGTTGGATTTGCGATTTCCAACTTGTTGTGCAATGTTTATGTCCAATGGCCGATGAGCACCGATACTTTTTATGTATAATTTTTCTTCATTATTTATCTTCATATGACAAGGATTAAAAAGGATTTGCCAGTAGACTGTCGACTTGATTCGTGATGATGACTGCGAGCTAAGATTTTGAAAGTATGATGTTGACATGATCAGTCCAATCAAAGCTACTGTAAATATAATGTGACGTAATTTTATCTGTGGCCAATGATCTTGAGCCTTCTTGGATGGGCACTTCTAATGTAACTCTATGGCTTGAATTTTCTAGCTCTACCCTTAGACTTGGCGGTGACGTAGTGTCCCCATGAGTGACAGAACACTGAGCCAATCATGGTGCAATGCTCTGTATTTCCTGCAGGCTTTCCCCACCACCACAGAAAGCACTGAGCTAGGCTGAAACACCTGCATTTTGCGGTTGCCTACTCAAGAAAACAAAAAAGAGAACATGTTTGTATGGCTTTATTAACTCAATGATATATATATATATATATATATATATATATATATATATATATATATATATATATATATGTGTTTTACAATGTTTTTAAACTGATATGTGACACGTATTAATTCCCCCCCAAAATATATATTTAATGTGGGGCTCAAAACAGGTGGGGCTCTGCCCACCTGCCCAGAATGACGGGTCACCGCTGTTCTACTGTATTTATAGGCTGTATCTATCTGTCTGTATACTACCTTTTGCCTAGGTTTGTCAATCTGTGTCTGCTGTCACACAGACCAAATATCCCATATTTTTTCAGCTGTCTAATTGTTATTGCATTTAATTTTGCTCTTATCTAAACCACTTTTGCTCCATCACAGAAAATAACACAAGTACTGAAATGAAGATGCTAACAAGGCATCTCCTCATACTCTCAGCTCAACCCTGTCCTCGTTATCTTCCGGTGTGGGGAGAAAAAAAATCCTCCTATTCTATTTAATCTTCGGTCGATTATCGTTAATTACACCACCTGTGCTTAATCACCACTCCAGCTGCACTAACAGACTTGTTTACTGGGTCGATATACAAATACATAGAAAAGGAAAGGTCTAATAAGTGGTTTTGGTCATGGGACAAATACTGTATGTATAATTTATTTTTAAAAGTATAATGATATTTTTATTACTACTTGAACTCAGGTCTGGTGCGGACCCCTAACAATATACACCAAATGATATTAGGGCTAAATGGCCAAGAGCAATAATTCACAAACGATGTTGACATTATTGAAACAGGACAGCAACCGTGAAAACATTGTGTTGACCGATATTTCCCCTTCAGGTAAAAACTACATTAGACCAGAGCAGGGGTATTCAATTCTTAACTTACGAGGTCAGGAGCCTGCTGGTTTTCTGTTCTACCTGATATTTAATTGCACACACCTGGTGTCCCAGGTCTAAGTCCCTGATTAGAGGGGAACAATAAAAAAATGTCTGGAATTGGCTTCAAGGTCCAGAGTTGAGTTTGAGGGGACTAGAGTATAAATGGGCGTGGTCAGGAAGGATAATCTCAAAAATTTAATTTTGAAAAAACACTTGTCTGTAATTTAGAGGGAATCTTAGGGCCGCCTTCTTCCAAGAGTATGTCCATTCGGCCTTTATAACAGAACAAACCAGATGGCAAAACCTGTATATGTTACTTTTTATGATGATTGCTACTGAGCAACGAAATGAATGGCAACATTACATTCGCTCTTAGTGTAGTACTTATTATAGTACTTATTACATTTCGGGGCCAGTAACTGAAAGGTTGCTAGATCAAATACCAAGATGGCGTAGCAGTGCAGACGTGTTTTTGTTCGTCCCCTCATGTACTTTTGTATTTTTCGTCTTTTTTGTATATATTTCAAATTTATTTTCAATCTCTTTTCCATTTTTTATATTAAATATACCTTCCGGTAACCTGCCTCACCCAATGTGTTACGGAACCGCAATTCTTTTAGACCTTTTTAGACAGAAATCCATCGGAAGCTAGCGGGCTAACTAGCTACTAGCTATTCAGTCACTGTTAGCCACTGCTAGCGGCCTTTACCTACTGCACAGACAGCAGCCCTTTTTTTAGCCCGGATAATACTTGTCAGCCTGCCACCATCGGACTGTTTCTCCACTACAACGCCGGATCCCTGCCGTAAACCCTGGACCACTACACCTGATCTCCACAGCTAGCTAGCTGCCACTGAGTGACCCAGCCCTGAGCCAGGCCCTCCTTCCGGCCTCCTCCCAAACACGGCTAGAACCCACTACTCCACCGGTTCCTTGCCATGTGCTCTCGACCCTGGCACCGGTTTCATCGCTGCTACCAAGTGGCTATAGTGGCTAACGCCCCTGCCCCAAAGCTAGCTCCAGTTAGCCGTGAGCCAGGCGCATCTCCCGGCTAGCAAAGAAAAGTACCACAACAACAATACCTCTCTCGCCATCTGGCTTGGATCCCTCTCGACACGACGCCCCGTCGTACCACCTCGACTGGTCTGCCGACGATTACTCCATCCGCTGTGCCTGCAACCGGCCTCTGTCGTACGTCGAAGCAGACGGTTCTACCAACCCCGGCCTGCTAACTCTTAACTTTAGACGCTGTGTCTCCTGCGTGCCGGCGTAGTAACGACTACCTTGCGGCTTTCCTTTCCCATCTGTTGCTGTTCACTGGACCCTATGATCACTCGGCTACATAGCTGATGCCTGCAGGACTATTCATTTATCACGGTACTCCATTCTGTTTATTTTTTTGTTTATCTGTCGGCCCCAGCCACGTACTCAGGCCTTGTGTGTAGCTAACCAACCCTCTTTGCCAATTCATCGCCGGTTTACCTGTTGTTGTTGTCTTAGCTGACTAGCTGTTGTTGTCTTAGCTAGCTCTCCCAATCAACACCTGTGTTTGCTTTATATCTCTCTCAAATGTCAATATGCCCTGTTTACTGTTGTTTAGGATAGTTATCATTGTTTTAATTCACAGTGGAGCCCCTAGGCCCACTCTACATGCCTCAGATTCCTCCTTTGTCCCACCTCCCACACATGCGTTGACCTTACCCAGTATTACCAGCACCTCCAGAGATGCAACCACTCTTATCATCACTCGGTGCCTGGGCCTACCTCCACTGTACTATCACCCCACCATACCCCTGTCTGCACATTATACCCTGAATCTATTCTACCACGCCCAGAAATCTGCTCCTTTTATTCTCTGTCCCCAACGCACTAGACGACCTGTTCTGATAGCCTTTAGCCGTACCCTTATCCAACTCCTCCTCTGTTCCTCGGGTGATGTGGAGGTAAACAAAGGTCCTGTGTGTCCCCAGGCACTCTCATTTGTTGACTTCTATAATCGAAAAAGCCTTGGTTTCATGCATGTTAACATCAGAAGCCTCCTCCCTAAGTTTGTTTTACTCACTGCTTTAGCACACTCCGCCAACCCTGATGTCCTTGCCATGTCTGAATCCTGGCTTAGGAAGGCCACCAAAAATTCTAAGATCTCCTTACCCAACTACAACATTTTCCGCCAAGATAGAACTGCCAAAGGGGGGGGAGTTGCAATCTATTGCAGAGATAGCCTGCAAAGTTCTGTCATACTTTCCAGGTCTCTGCCCAAATAGTTCGAACTTCTAATTCTAAAAATGTATCTCTCCAGAAATAAGTCTCTCACTGTTGCCGCCTGCTATAGACCCCCTCTCAGCTCCCAGCTGTGCCCTGGACACCATATGTGAATTGGTTGCCCCCCATCTATCTTCAGAGTTTGTTCTGTTAGGTGACCTAAACTGGGATATGCTTAACTTCTTAGGGAGCTGCAGCAGAGGTGACAGTTTTGGAGAGTCTGGCGTGACCAAAGTAAAATGCCTGCCACTCAGGCCCAGAAGAGGATATGCACATAATTAGTACTATTGGATAGGAAACACTCTGAAGTTTCTAAAAGTGTTAAAATAATGTCTGTGAGTATAACAGAACTGATATAGCAGGCGAAAAACCGAGGAAAATCCATCGGAAAAAAAATGTGTGACCTTTGCTCTGTTTGATACTCTCCCTATTGAATTTACTTGTATCCAGCTCCTAGATTACAGTACCTATGGCTTCCACTAGAGGTCAACAGTCTCTATACAGAGTCTGGAAGCTCTAGCAGTGAGCAGAACGGATAGGAACAGGAAATAGTCGAGGTAGCTCAGATGTCAACAAGACTTTACGGGCGCGAGACCGTGTGCGCGCCCCACTGTATTTTCCTTTTATAACGTTTAGGTTACCATCCGAGTGAAATATTATCGCTAATATTCATTAAAGGATAGCTAAGGATGCATTATAAATGGTCTTTGATTTGTTTAGGAAAGGTTTATAGCTATATTTGAAGGCGTTCTCTTCACGGTTCAATGGGCGATTCGACGTTGGATTTTCTATACATAACCCGCCAACCAAACGGAGATTTATGGATATAAATAAATGACTTTTTCAAACAAAATAACCATTGGATGTCTTCGTTGGACACTTGGGAAGCTCTCAGCAGAAGTTCTTCGAAAGGTAAGGGATTTATTTTAGCTCTGATATGGGTTTTGTGTGACCCGCGCTGGATATGAATTTATGCTAATGTGGAAAATATGTGGGGTGCTATCCTCAAACAATCAAATGTTGTGCTTTCGCCGTAAAGCCTTTTTGAAATCTGACAGCGCTGTGATATTGCCAAGAATCAGAGCTTTTGATGACTATGCAACACTTGTATATTGATGAATGTTTAATAATTCAACTTTGGGATTTTGAATTTGGCGCCTTACATTTCACCGGGTAGTGTCGGGAGTCCTACAATCTAAGCTAGATGCCCTCAATCTCACACAAATCATCAAGGAACCCACCAGGTACAATCCTAAATCTGTAAACATGGGCACCCTCATAGATATTATCCTGACCAACTTGCCCTCCAAATATACCTCTGCTGTTTTCAATCAGGATCTCAGCGACCACTGCCTGATTGCCTGCATCCGCTATGGGCCCGCGGTCAAACAACCACCCCTTATCACTGTCAAACGCTCCCTAAAACACTTCTGCGAGCAGGAATTTCTAATCAACCTGGCCCGGGTATCCTGGCAGGATATTGACCTCATTCCATCAGTCGAGGATGCCTGGTCGTTCTTTAAAAGCAACTTCCTCACCATCTTAAATAAGCATGCCCCTTTCAAAAGATGTAGAACTAAGAACAGATACAGCCCTTGGTTCACTCCAAACCTGACTGCCCTTGACCAGCACAAGAACATCCTGTGGCGGACTGCTATTGCATCGAATAGTCCCGCGATATGCAACTGTTCAGGGAAGTCAGGAACCAATACACGCAATAGGTCAGGAAAGCAAAGGCTAGCTTTTTCAAACAGAAACTTGCATCCTGTAGCTCTAACTCCAAAACGTTTTGGGATACTGTCAAGTCCATGGAGAACAACAGCACCTCCTCCCAGCTGCCCACTGCACTGAGGCTAGGTAATACGGTCACCACTGATAAATCCATGATAATCGAAAATTTCAACAAGCATTTCTCTACGGCTGGCCATGCTTTCCTCCTGGCTACCCCTACCCCGGCCAACAGCTCCCCGCAGCTACTTGTCCAAGCCTCCCAGCTTATGCTTCACCCAAATCCAGATAGCAGATGTTCTGAAAGAGATGCAAAATCTGGACCCGTACAAATCAGCTGGACTAGATAATCTGGACCCTCTCTTTTTAAAACTATCTGCCGCCATTGTTGCAACTCCTATTACCAGTCTGCTCAATCTCTCTTTAGTGTCGTCCGAGATCCCAAAAGATTGGAAAGCTGCCGCGGTCATCCCCCTCTTCAAAGGGGGTGACCCAAGTTGCTATAGACCTATATTCATCCTGCCCTGCCTCTCTAAAGTCTTCGAAAGCCTAGTTAATAAACAGATCATTGACCACTTCAAATCCCACCGTACCTTCTCTGCTGTGCAATCTGGTTTCCGAGCTGGTCACGGGTGCACCTCAGCCACGCTCAACGTACTAAACGATATCATAACCGTCATCGATAAGAGACATTACTGTGCAGCCATATTCATTGACCTGGCCAAGGCTTTCGACTCTGTCAATCACCACATCCTTATCGGCAGACTCAACAGCCTTGGTTTCTCTAATGATTGCCTCGCCTGGTTCACCAACTACTTTGCAGACAGAGTTCAGTGTGTTAAATCGGAGGGCCTGTTGTCCGGGCCTCTGGCAGTCTCTATGGGGGTGCCACAGGGTTCAATTCTTGGGCCGACTCTCTTCTCTGTATACATCAATGATGTTGCTCTTGCTGCCGATGATTCTCTGATCCACCTCTATGCAGACGACACCATTCTGTATACTTCTGGCCCTTCTTTGGACACTGTGTTAACTAACCTCCAAACGAGCTTCAATGCCATACAACACTCCTTCCGTGACCTCCAACTGCTCTTAAACGCTAGTAAAACCAAATGCATGCTTTTCAACCATTCGCTGCCTGCACACGCCCGCCTGACTTGCATTACTACCCTGGACGGCTCTGACCTAGAATACGTGGACAACTACAAATACCTAGGTGTCTGGCTAGACTATAAACTCTCCTTCCAGACTCACATTAAACATCTCCAATCCAAAATTAAATCTAGAATCGGCTTTCTATTTCGCAACAAAGCCTCCTTTACTCATGCTGCCAAACTTGCACTAGTAAAACTGACTATCCTACCGATCCTCGACTTCCGGCGATGTCATCTACAAAACAGCTTCCAATACTCTACTCAGCAAACTGGATGCAGTCTATCACAGTGGCATCCTCTTTGTCACCAAAGCCCCTTATACCACCCACCACTGCGACCTGTATGCTCTAGTCGGCTGGCCCTCTCAAAATACTCGTCGCCAGACCCACTGGCTCCAGGTCATCTACAAGTCCCTGCTTGGTAAAGCCCCGCCTTATCTCAGCTCGCTGGTAACCATAGCAGCACCCACCCATAGCACGAGCTCCAGCAGGTATATCTCACTGGTCACCCCAAAAGCCAATTCCTCTTTTGGCCGCCTTTCCTTCCAGTTCTCTGCTGCCAATGACTGGAACGAAGTACAAAAATCACTGAAACTGGAGACACTTATCTCCCTCACTAGCTTTAAGCACCAGCTGTCTGAGCAGCTCACAGATCACTGCACCTGTACATAGCCCAAACAACTGCCTCATCCCCTACCGTATTCATTTATTTATCTTGCTCCTTTGCACCCGAGTATTTTTTACTTTGCACAATCATCTACTGCACATTTACCATTCCAGTGTTAAATTGCTATACTGTAATTACTTCGCCACCATGACCTATTTATTGCCTTACGTTCCTTATCTTACCTCATTTGCACACATTGTATATAGATTTTTTTTTCTACTGTATTATTGACTGTGTTTGTTTACTCCAATGTGTAACTATGTGTTGTTGTATGTGTTGAACTGCTTTGCTTTATCTTGGCCAGGTTGCAGTTGTAAATGAAAACTTGTTCTCAACTTGCCTACCTGGTTAAATAAAGGTGAAATAAAAAAAATTAAAAATCCCAGAGCTGACAAGGTAATAATCTATCGTTCTGCCCCTGAACAAGGCAGTTAACCCACTGTTCCTAGGCCATCATTGTAAATAAGAATTTGTTCTTAACTGACTTGCCTGGTTAAATATTATTTAAAAAATGTTTTATAGAAGTCTGAATTATCCAGAAAACTGTTAAGATGAGAGCTCTTAATATTGCCTATGACCAAAAAATGACAAAGCCCACCGCATTGTGCTAAGGATCAAGGTCATGTAGGGTTGGGTTGAGGGAAGGTTTGTTGTCACTGTAGTAACAAGTACAGTAACGAACAGGTGTTTTTCTTAAAGTAGCCTACATATAGACGTCATGACGTTTCCCAGTTGGTGAGGTTTATGACCTCCATAAATACCCCTTCTTTGTATAACCAGCCGTCATATCGGTTTCGTAAGCTAGGGACGTTTTCTTTTATGACATAATTAGTAATCAATGTATGATCCATCCTGTGTATATGTAGTTCTGTGATTATTTAGGTATTTAGTAAATAAATAATTAAAAAAAAATTGTTTTGCTGAATCAACTTGTTAGCCAGGGTTCGTGAAGATAACCAATAATTTTATAACGTTGTCACGATTATCTCCTTGGACAGACCAATGCGCAGCGAAGTATCCAGAATACATATTTATTGACGAACGGGACTTGACGGAACAAAACAATGAACATGACGTGAACATAAACGCTAAATCCTAAACTAGACACGGTGACATGAACCTAAACACGATGGCATGAACCTAAACACGATGGCATGAACCTAAACACGATAACCATAACATTCAGCAATAACCCACAAACCTAAGTGCAAAACCCCAAACATATATATGGTTCCCAATTAGAGGTAACGAGACTCAGCTGCCTCTAATTGGGAACCATTACCCCAACATAGAAATACACACCATAGAACAAAAGAAACCCTACACCAAAACTAAACACTCCAGCCTGTACACTCAGGCCTGGACGTTACAGACGTTCAGATGAGACTGAATAAGGTGACGATTAATAATTGACTGCTATTGATATGAAAGATTACCAGGTCTTTAAGAGTTTATTCGGAAGACAACAGCTATATAAACATTCTTTCTTGGTGCTTCGACTTCTTAGTTAATTACATTTACATGATTAGTTTAATCAGGTAATATTAATTACAGAGAATTGATTTGATGAAATAGCATGTTATATTAATTTAATCCATAGTAAAGACACAACATAGATCACAGGCAATCGTTCAAGGTGTGATATAGCACATAGCAGCTGAGAGTGAGAGAAGAAACAGAGTGTATGTGTAAGTGTGTGAGAGAGAGAGAGAGCGAGAGCACCAGAGCCATGAAGTTGTCTTTGTACAATGTACAATCGATAAGGCATAATAATCGATACACTAACTGACTGTCCAGCCAGTTCATGAACCACATAGGCTAGTGTGATATAAAAATTACATATATACCTGATTTGTTTGATATTAATAGTAAACAATAATATATTTAACTAAGAGTAAGACTGGCCTGCTAGGGCCGAGTTTTATGGTGTCCACTCTAGCTTCCTGCAGCTAGTCTGGGTGTCAAGGACAGGGGTTTTACTAGAGATAGCTTGAAGCTGACAATTGATTGATGTCTCTGTGATAAACCTTTACAGCCACATTCCATTCTATCATTAGTGGTGCATGTGAGACATATGGTTGAAGCAGTTTCAGGTTTGGTATATAAAGACCCAGCACTCGGTCCGACAGTCAAGACTGTTGGATTGACGGTTTCATTATTGTAACAATTAATCAATATTAAATAAAGATGATTGTTTGAAGAAATGACCAAGTCTCTCTCAGTACTGAATTTCCACAACACTAGTCCGTAGCAACAGTTCAACGGCATGTGAACAATGTGCTATGAGCTCTAAATGCCTTCTCTTCACTTAAGTAGGCTAATTACTAGTGTGAGAGGGGGCAGTGGCCAAATAAATGTGATCACACCCCTCTTTCAAAACGCACAGCTTTTCCACCAACTGAAACACACACACACACACCGCATTATGCAAAGCAGACAAACCTCCAAGGTGACAAAAGTGAGCCTGTGACGTGGATTCATCTAAACTCAGCAAAAAAATAAACGTCCCTTTTTCAGGACCCTGTCTTTCAAAGAGAATTCGTAAATATCCAAATATCTTCACCGATCTTCATTGTAAAGGGTTTAAACACTGTTTCCCATGCTTGTTCAATGAACCATAAACAATTAATGAACATGTACCTGTGGAACGGTCGTTAAGACACTAACAGCCTACAGACGGTAGGCAATTAAGGTCACAGTTATGAAAACGTAGGACACTAAAGAGGCCTTTCTACTGACTCTGAAAAACACCAAAAGAAAGATGCCCAGGGTCCCTGCTCATCTGCATGAATGTACCTTAGGTATGCTGCAAGGAGGCATGAGGACTGCAAATGTGGCCAGGGCAATAAATTGCAATATCCTTACTGTGAGACGCCTAAGACAGCGCTACAGGGAGACAGGACGGACAGCTGATCGTCCTCACAGTGGTAAACCACGTGTGACAACACCTGCACAGGATCGGTACATCCAAACATCACACCTGCGGGAAAGGTACAGGATAGCAACAACAACTGCCCGAGTTACACCAGGAACACACAATCCCTCCATCAGTGCTCAGACTGTCCACAATAAGCTAAGAGAAGCTGGTCCTCTCTCAGCCTATTGTTGTAAGGCAGGTCCTCACCAGACATCACCGGCAACAACGTCGCCTATGGGCACAAACCCACCGTCGCTGGACCAGACAGGACTGGCAATAAGTGCTCTTCACTGACGAGTCGCGGATTTGTCTCACCAGGGGTGATGGTCGGATTCGCATTTATCGTTGAAGTAATGAGCGTTACACCGAGGCCTGTACTCTGGAGCGGGATCGATTTGGAGATGGAGGGTCCGTCATGGTCTGGGGCGTTGTGTCACAGCATCATCGGACTGAGTTTGTTGTCATTGCAGGTAATCTCAACGCTATGCGTTACAGGGAAGACATCCTCCTTCCTCATGTGGTAACCTTCCTGCAGGCTCATCCTGACATGGCCCTCCAGCATGACAATGCCACCAGCCATACTGCTCGTTCTGTGAGTGATTTCCAGCAAGACAGGAATGTCAGTGTTCTGCCATGGCCAGCGAAGATCCCAGATCTCAATCCCATTGAGCACATCTGGGACCTGTTGATCGGAGGTTGAGGGGTAGGGCCATTCCCCCCAGAAATGTCAGGGAACTTGCAGGTGCCTTGGTGGAAGAGTGGGGTAACATCTCACAGCAAGAACTGGCAAATCTGGTCCATTAGGAGGAGATGCACTGCAGTACTTAATGCAGCTGGTGGCCACACCAGATACTGACTGTTACTTTTGAATTTGACCCCCGCCCCACCCCTTTGTTCAGGGACACATTATTCCATTTCTGTTAGTCACATGTCTGTGGAACTTGTTCAGTTTATGTCTCAGTTGTTGAATCTTGTTATGTTCAGTTTCAGTTTGTTAAGTTTGCTGAAAATAAACGCAGTTGACAGTGAGAGGACGTTTCATTTTTTGCTGAGTTTATTATTTTATTACTTTCTCTATGGAGAAAGGGGCAGGGTATCAGGCACCCGTTCTACGGCTACACTTATGTCCAGGAGCACTAAGAGCTCCAGCTGAATCCAAGAGAAATACATCAAGATATGTTGCTTTCATCATTTTTCACCTTTATGCCATTCATTATATGTACAGGCCTTGAGCTGTTATGTATGCAGATTGTACAACGCACCACCTGTGTGACTAAATTATGTATGCATTTTAAGTCTTGACACATTTACAAAGGCTGTTACGAATGCATATAGCAAGTTTTATCATTGTGGGTTGATGGAGAGCAGAGAAGGCACTTCCAATAATGAATTAACTAATTCATAATGCGTTATACCCTGGTGGCTGTTATAGAACTGTCTAAACTTCGTAAACAATTAATGGTAATTCATGGTAACCTCGCAAACAATTAATTTAGACCGGGCGTTTATTTGAAACAGGTGTTCATTTGCTGAAATGTGTGCCTTTGCCCGACTATTAAAAGGGCCAAGTGGCTATTTGAGACTGCGTTTAATTGAAGTTTTACGGTAATCATAAATTTGCACTTTTCACTCACTCAATCAGTTTCTCTCTCTATCCCTTCATCATTCTCCTACTCTATTCTTCCTTTCATCTCTTTCCATCTCCCGCAATATCCCTTGTCACTGAAACGTAAAATAATCAAAATAATCGTAAAATAATCACTGAATAACAATCTCTCAGATCTTGAATTGCAAAGATCATCATTGCATCATCTGTTTCATCATCATTATTCCTTACTATAGTAGCCAATAGCTACGCACAATGGGCAAGTGGGGAGAATAAGTGCACAGTAGGATATTTAACCTCACAATACTTAGCAACTATCAATGTGTGCGACAGCAACTATTATCAATGGCCCCTGGTGGTGTTAATTCTAACCAAAAGGAGAGAGACTGTATTCTTCAAAACAACTTTACTATAAGACTTGCAAAAATGAAGCAATCAATAACAACCACTCAACAGTGCATCGGTAGGAAAGCCCAACGAACAGAGTTGTCTATCTACTCTTATAGAAAAAGTACAACCTATTTTGTCTACGTGGCAGTTTAGCAGATGGGTGGACACAGGGACAGAACATTGTGTGTAAAAGCTGATTGCGCTTGTCTGTTCAGATTAAGATAGCTGACGTTGCCACCAGTGTCTGTTACTTTCTGCATGTTTCCAAACATATAAGTTCCTGTAGATTGTGAAAACAGAATGCCACATACTGCGGTAACACCCAAATGGCTTTTATCTGTACATCCAGACTTATGACTAAGTCACATGTGACAAGCCTGTATCAGAAAAAAAAAACATACAGCATACAGTAAAACATCATACAGTAAAGGTTTTAGAACACCTACTCATTCAAGGCTTTTTCTTAATTTGTATTATTTTCTACATTGTAGAATAATAGTGAAGACATCAAAACTATGAAATAATACATATGGAATCACATAGTAACCAAAAAAGTGTTAAACAAATCAAAATATATTTTATATTTGAGATTCTTCAAATAGCCACCCTTGAAGACAGCTTTGCACACTCTTGGCATTCTCTCAACCAGCTTCACCTGGAATGATTTTCAAACAGTCCTGAGCACTTGTTGGCTGCTTTTCCTTCACTCTGCAGTCCCAAAATAGCCCTTACACAGCCTGGAGGTGTGTTGGGTCACTGTCCTGTTGAAAACCAATGATAGTCCCACTAACCCCAAAACAAATGGGATTGCATATCGCTGCAGAATGCTGTGGTAGCCACGCTGGTTAAGTGTGCCTTGAATTCTAAATAAACCACAGACATTGTCACCAGCAAAGAACCCCCACACCATAACACCACCTCCTCAAAATCTAATAAAATCACATTTTATTGGTCACATACACATGGTTAATCAGCGTATACATCAATGTTGTTGTCTGAGGCTATCCGGAACATATCCCAGTCCACGTAATCGAAGCGTGGAATCAGATTGGTCGGACCAGCGTTGAACAAACCTGAGCACGGGCGTTTCCTGTTTTAGTTTCTGTCTATAGGCTGGGAGCAACAAAATGGAGTCGTGGTCAGATTTGCAGAAAGGAGGGCGAGGGAGGGCTTTGTATGCGTCTTAGAGTAGCAATGATGCAGAATTTTGCCAGCCCGGGTCTTGCATTCGATATGCTGATAAAATTTAGGGAGCCTTGTTTTCAGAATGTTACAATTTCTGTTGTCTCTCTGGAAGGCAACCCTTGCTCGAATTTCATCTACCTTGTTGTCAAGAGACTTGACATTGGCGAGTAGTATACTCGGGAGCGTTGAGTGATGTGCCCGTCTATGGAGCCTGACCAGAAGCCCCTTCTGCGGCGCCGTTGTTTTGGGTCGCCTACTGGGATCCGATCCATTGTCCTGGGTGGTTGTCCAAACAGAGGATCCGCTTCGGGAAAGTCGTAATGTTGGTAAGTTGACGTTGCTCTTATATACAATAGTTCCTCCCGACTGTATGTAATAAGACTTAAGATTTCCTGGGGTAACAGTGTAAGAAACAATACATAAAAAAACTAAATACTGCATAGATTCCTAAGAACGCGAAGACAGGTGACCATCTTTGTCGGCGCCATCCTGATTTACGGTGGGAAATACACATGTGGAGATCATCCGTTCACCCACACCGCGTCTCACAAAGACACAGCGGTTGGAACCAAAAATCTCCAATTTGGACTCCAGACCAAAAGACAAATTTCCACCGGTCTAATGTCCATTGCTCGTGATTCTTGGCCCAAGCAAGTCTCTTTTAATTATTGGTCCTTTAGTAGTGGTTTCTTTGCAGCAATTCGACCATGAAGGCCTGATTCACACACTCCTCTGAACAGTTGATGTTGAAATGTGTCTGTTACTTGAACTCTGTGAAGCTCTTATTTGGGCTACAATTTCTGAGGCTGGTAACTAATGAACTTATCCTCTGCAGCAGAGGTAACTCTGTGTCTTCCATTTCTGTAGCAGTCCTCATGAGAGCCAGTTTCATCATAGCACTTGGTTTTTGCGACTGCACATGAAACTTTCAAAGTTCTTGAAATGTTCCATATTGACTGACCTTCATGTCTTAAAGAAATTATGTCGTTTCTCTTTGCTTATTTGAGCTGTTCTCAAGATAATATGGACTTTTACCAAATAGGGCTATGTTCTGTATACCACCCCTACCTTGTCACAGCATAACTGATTGGCTCAAACGCTTTAAGAAGGAAAGAAATTCCAGAAATTTACATTTAACCAGGCACACCTGTTAATTGAAATGCATTCCAGGTGACTACCTCATGAAGCTGGTTGAGAATGCCAAGAGTGTACATCAAGGAAAAGGGTGGCTACTTTAAAATATATTTTGATTTGTTTAACACTAGTTTTGATGTCTTCACTGTTATTCTACAATGTAGAAAATATAAAAAAAATTAAGAAAAACCCTTGATTGAGGTGTTCTAAAACTTTTGACCGGTAGTGTAAAACAATGGACAATTCTCTAAGTAAAAACAGCATAGTGGTCTAATTAAACAGTATAGTATGTGATGAATATTACATTTCCACCACACACCTTATGCTTGCAACATAACAAATGCTTGCATTTGGCTATTATATTTATGCAGTATACGTAAAAAATTGACCATATTATTAAGAATACACTCTCAACCTATCAAGGTCTCTCTCAACCTATCAAGTCATCCTGTATGATCCTAGCGCTAAGGGAAAACCAATGAGGACGAAACAAACTTCTGAACTTGATCTTAATGAGATTCTCCAACTCTCTGGGGCAAAACATGTCAACACAGTTCACCTAGAACTCCATAAATCCTGGCTACTGCATTGAAAGCTGCATAGCTGAGTGAGAATATCAGCGCCATATAACACTGGGCTGAAGGAAACTAGCGCACAGGCAATTTCTCATGCAAAGTGTTTGTGTGTGAACCATTATGAATATTCAAATGTGGTCATTCCAAGGGGAGTCTGTGCATAATAAGGTTGGCCAGTCACCCAAAATCAGGTGCAAAACATCTGCTGGGTGTTTGGCCTGGCCTGGCCTGAGCTGATCTGACACAGTCATTCTGACCGTGACACTGCAGAAATTGCCCACAGTGTTTTTAATGTATGGGACGGTGGCTGTATCTGAATGTAAGATGAGAGAAGCCAATTCATTTTCACTTTCACTCATTACCACTGTACTACCATGACGAAATGAAATGAGGATTGTGATGGCAAGAATTTATGCCATTTAGCAGGCACTTTTATCCAAAGAAATATGTGCATACATTGTACATATCGGTGGTCCCTGGAATCTAAACCCACTACCCTGGCGTTACAAGCGCCATGCTCTACCTACTGAGCTACAGAGGACCAGATGACAATGTTGATAGTTGGTTGCTAATCTAACACTCAAATAAAATGAAGGGGGTTTGTTACTTGTGGAATAATTTTGTTCTACAGGACCACTAGATAGGACGACAAACTTCAAAACCATTACCTTCCTTATATATGTAAATTACCTGTATTAATGGCACCTGTTTGAACTTGTTATCAGTATAAAAGACACCTGTCCACAACCTCAAACAGTCACACTCCAAACTCCACTATGGCCAAGACCAAAGAGCTGTCAAAGGACACCAGAAACAAAATTGTAGACCTGCACCAGGTTGGGAAGACTGAATCTGCAATAGGTAAGCAGCTTGGTTTGAAGAAATCAACTGTGGGAGCAATTATTAGGAAATGGAAGACATACAAGACCACTGATAATCTTCCTCGATCTGTGGCTCCACGCAAGATCTCACCCCGTGGGGTCAAAATGATCACAAGAACGGTGAGCAAAGATCCCAGAACCACACGGGGGGACCTAGTGAATGACCTGCAGAGAGCTGGGACCAAAGTAACAAAGCCTACCATCAGTAACACACTACGCCGCCAGGGACTCAAATCCTGCAGTGCCAGACGTGTCCCCCTGCTTAAGCCAGTACATGTTCAGGCCCGTCTAAAGTTTGCTAGAGAGCATTTGGATGATCCAGATGAGGATTGGGAGAATGTCAGATGAAACCAAAATAGAACTTTTTGGTAAAAACTCAACTCGTCGTGTTTGGAGGACAAAGAATGCTGAGTTGCATCCAAAGAACACCATACCTACTGTGAAGCATGGGGGTGGAAACATCATGCTTTGGGGCTGTTTTCCTGCAAAGGGACCAGGACGACTGATCCGTGTAAAGGAAAGAATGAATGGGGCCATGTATCGTGAGATTTTGAGTGAAAACCTCCTTCCATCAGCAAGGGCATTGAAGATGAAACGTGGCTGGGTCTTTCAGCATGACAATGATCCAAAACACACTTCCCGGGCAACAAAGGAGTGGCTTCGTAAGAAGCATTTCAAGGTCCTGGAGTGGCCTAGCCAGTCTCCAGATCTCAACCCCATAGAAAATCTTTGGAGGGAGTTGAAAGTCCGTGTTGCCCAGCGACAGCCCCAAAACATCACTGCTCTAGAGGAGATCTGCATGGAGGAATGGGCCAAAATACCAGCAACAGTGTGGGAAAACCTTGTGAAGACTTACAGAAAACGTTTGACCTCTGTCATTGCCAACAAAGGGTATATAACAAAGTATTGAGATAAACTTTTGTTATTGACCAAATACTTATTTTCCACCATAATTTGCAAATAAATAAATTAAAAATCCTACAATGTGATTTTCTGGATTTCTTTTTCTCATTTCGTCTGTCATAGTTGAAGTGTACCTATGATGAAAATTACAGGCCTCTCTCATCTTTTTAAGTTGGAGAACTTGCACAATTGGTGGCTGACTAAATACTTTTTTGCCCCACTGTACATGTTTTTTGCATTGGATATATTTACCATATCATATGTAGACAGAAACATAAACATTTTACCTTATCATAAGTAGACATAATTGCAAATTATTAAATCCTTCCAATAGAAATACATTTAAAAAATGTAGTTACGAATTTAACTTTAATTAAATGAGTTGACTCGTCGATGATTTCACTCAACAACAAAAGAAAGGGAATATTGAATGATCCCCAATGATCCATCACATCTTAAAAAACAAATCAACATACTTCTGTAAAATTATAGTCTAGAAACTAAAGCTTTGGTTGTCTTCTTCTCAGGCTTCCATGTCTTCTCCCTGGACCTCCTCAATGTCCACCTCTTGAACATCAGACTCTGAGGCCTCATCTTCACTGTCACTTTCCAACCTTGTTGAGGTTGGCTCGTTGTCAGGCTCAAAAAGCCTCAAATTTGCCCGAATGGCCACCAACATCTGTTGCGTGCTTTGGTGTATGTGTTCCCAAACAAGGACCAGTTGCGCTCTGAGGCAGCTGATGTTGGTGGGATTTGGAGAATGATGAAGGCAACAGGGGAAAGGGCCTCAGATCCACAAAGTCCCTTCCACCAGGTGGCTGATGAGATATGTTAGCACGACTGCCATATTGCGTCTCCATCCCAAAGCCCTTGCTTGGAAGTGTACTTTGCCAGACTGCCAAGAACCTTGCCCAGGCTAAGGTGGCGAGAGATGGTAGTGATGACACCATAGGCCTTGTTGATTTTCGCACCAGACAGGATGCTCTTGCTAGCATACTTGGGGTCCGACATGTACGCTGCGGCATGTATGGGCTTCAGGCAGAAGTCTTCACACGTTTTGATGTATTTCAGAACGGCAGTTTCCTCTGCTTGGAGCAACAGTGAAGTGGGCAGGGCAGTATGGGTTTCTTCTCTTACATCTGCAAGCAGAGTCTGAACATCAGACAGGATGGCATTGTCTCCCTCAATCCGCGAAATGGCAACTGCTAAAGGTTTCAGGAGTTTCAGGCTGCTTACCACTCTCTCCAAAAATACATCATCCAGGAGGATCCTGTTGATGGGGCTGTCCATTTTGGCAGACTGTGATATGGCCATTTCTTGAAGAGTCCTTCCCCTCCAGGAGACTGTCAAACATGATGACAACACCACCCCAATGGGTGTTGCTGGGCAGCTTCAATGTGGTGCTCTTATTCTTCTCACTTTGCTTGGTGAGGTAAATTGCTGCTATAACTTGATGAACCTTCACATACCTAACCATTTCCTTGGCTATCTTGTAGAGTGTATCCATTGTTTTCAGTGACATGATGTCCTTGAGGAGCAGATTCAATGCATGAGCAGCACAGCCAATGGGTGTGATGTGAGGGTAGGACTCCTCCACTTTAGACCAAGCAGCCTTTATGTTCGCAAGTATTGTCTGTCACCAGTGCAAATACATTCTGTGACCCAAGGTCATTGATGACTGCCTTCAGCTCATCTGCAATGTAGAGACCGGTGTGTCTGTTGTCCCTTGTGTCTGTGCTCTTGTAGAATACTGGTTGAGGGGTGGAGATGATGTAGTTAATTATTCCTTGCCCACGAACATTCGACCACCCATCAGAGAGGATTGCAATTACAGTCTGCTTTCTATATGATTTGCTTGACCTTCACTTGAACTCTGTTGAACTCTGAATCCAGCAAATGAGTACTGTAGATAAAGCATGCCTGGTTGGAGGGGTGTATGCTGGGAGAAGAACATTCAGAAATCTCTTTCAATACACATTGCCTGTGAGCATCAGAGGTGAACCAGTTGCAAACACAGCTCGAGCAAGACATTCATCAGCATTTCTCTGACTACGTTCCTCCATTGAGTAAAAAAAAACGGTTTCCAGGAGGACCATGAGCTGTTGCTATCGATAAGGTGTCTGATTCATCATTTTCGCCTCGAATAGAAGTAGAGGAACTTTTGTCAGAGGTTGCTTGTTGTGAGCGCTGAGGGAACTTTATGCACTTGGCTGTCCGACCAAACTGAGCAACCGGGCAAAAAGGACCTTGGTCAGGGAGATGACCAAGAACCCAATGACAGACCACAGAGTTCCTTGGCTGACAAGGACAACAGTCTCTACAGCACTGCACCAACCTGGACTTTATGGGAGAGTTGCCAGACAGAAGCCACTCCTGAGAAAAAGGCACAAGACTGCACGTCTGGAGTTTGCAACAAGGCACGAGAAAGACTCTGAAATCATAAGGCAAAAGATTCTTATTTAAGAAAAATTAAAGCTGGTGTACAAAACCGAAAGTAAAAGACGCAAAAAACTAAACTTAAAAAACGGGAACCATAGAAATAGCGCACATAGAACCGATCAACCGCTTCTTAGACTTGCTTTCTATGAGCATGACAGCTCTATAACTGACTTTTCTATGTGAATTTTGTTGGGTTGCGGCAAAAAGTTACATATTGCAGCTTTAAGTGTATTTACATGCGTACATATGAGCCACGCTAACGATATATATTGTAGAAGGTTACTTTGATATTTGTATATAATGGTTGCATGCTACAGTAATTGTTTTAGGCCTTTGGCTAGGTGGTAAAATTACCTAGCTAGTATACCATTTCACCCTAGCAGTTGTAGCTAGCAAAGATACTTAAAACTAACCCAATTCCTCTCCTGTGAAGCTTATGTTATTATTAGATGACCATGGGTTCTTGTTACATTAGCTAATGAAGCTTATTCTGTCTTGCATTCCTACAATTAGCAGTATATAGCTAATTAGCTAGACTGAATGAGAACATTACGTTTTTTTTGCCTGCACAATGCATGGGTGTATATTTACTGGTTTTGCAAAACCTCAATAACTCTTCAGATGTTTCTGTCTTACTTTGTTTCCATAGGCTGAATGGAGATAATATGCTGTGCAGGCCTGGAGACATAATTATATAATCATATTAACATTTGACACTGTGCGGGTATCGTCAAAATCAAATAGAATTGTATTGGTCGCTTACACATATATTGCAAATGTTATCGCAGGTGCAGTGAAATGCTTTTGTTTCTAGCTCCAACAGTGCAGAAATACCTAACAATACAAAACAATACACATAAATCCCCCAAAATGTAAGTAATTAAGAAATATCAGAACGAGTAATGTCCAGAATATAAATATACACTGAGTATACCAAACATTTGGAACACCGACCTAACATTTAGTTGCACCCCCCCAGCCTCAATATCTCTACAAGGTGTCTAAAAATGTGTCGAAAGCGTTCCACAGGGATGCTAGCCCATGTTGACTCCAATGCTTCCCACAGTTGTGGCAAGTTGGCTTCTTGATACACACAGGAAATTGTTGAGCATGAAAAACCCAGCAGCATTTCAGTTCTTGACACAAACTAGTGCGCCTGGCACCTACTACCAGAACCCATTCAAAGGCACTTAAATATTTTGTCTTGCCCATTCACCCTCTGAATGGCACACATACACAATCCATGTCTCAAGGTTTAAAAATCCTTATTTAACCTGTCTCCTCCTTGACTAGAACACAGTACATACATACAGTTGCAAGAAAAAGTGTGTGAACCCTTTGGAATTACCTGGATTTCTGCATAAATTGGTCAAAAAAAAATGTGATCTGATCTTCCTCTAAGTCACAACAATAGACAAACACAGTGGCTTAAACAAATAACACACAAATTATTGTAATTTTCTTGCCTATATTGAATACATAATTGAAACATTCACAGTGTAGGTTAGAAATAGTATGTGAACCCCTAGGCTAATGACTTCTCCAAAGATAATTGAAGTCAGGAGTCAGCTAACCTGGAATCCAATCAATGTGACAAGATAGGAGATGTTGGTTAGAGCTGCCCTGCATATAAAAAACACTCACAAAATAGTTTGCTATTCACATGAAGCATTGCCTGATGTGAACCATGCCTCGAACAAAAGAGATCTCAGAAGACCTAAGATTAAGAATTGTTGACGTGCATAAAGCTGGAAAAGGTTACAAAAGTATCTATAAAAGCCTTGATGTGCATCAGTCCACGGTAAGACAAATTGTCTATAAAAGTTCAGCACTGTTGCTACTCTTCCGAGGAGTTGCACTCTTGCAAAGATGACTGCAAGAGCACAGCGCAGAATGATCAATGAGGTTAAGAAGAATCCTAGAGTGTCAGCTAAAGACTTATAGAAATATCTGGAAGATGTTAACATCTCTGTTGACAAGTCTACGATACGTAAAACACTAAACAAGAATAGTGTTCATTAGAGGACACCATGGAAGAAGCCACTGCTGTCCAAAAAAGCATTGCTGCATGTCTGAAGTTCGCAAAAGAGCACCTGGATGTTCCACAGCGCTACTGGCAAACTATTCTGTGGACAGATGAAACTTCAGTTGAGTTGTTTGGAAGGAACACACAACACTATGTGTGGAGGAAAAAAAGGCACAGCACACCAACAACAAAACGTCATCCCAACTGTAAAGTATGGTGGAGGGAGAATCATGGTTTGGGCTGCTTTGCTGAATTCCCATGTTTATCAAGACATTTTTGCAGGAGAATGTAAGGCTATCTGTCCGCCAATTGAAGCTCAACAGAAGTTAGGTGATGCAACAGAACAACGACCCAAAACACTACAGTAAATCAACAACAGAATGGCTTTAACAGAAGAAAATACGCCTTCTGGAGTGGCCCAGTCAGAGTCCTGACCTCAACCTGATTGAGATGCTGACATACCAAGAATATTGCTGAACTGAAACAATTTTGTAAAGAGGAATGGTCCAAAATTCCTCCTGACCATTGTGCAGGTCTAATCCGCAACTACAGAAAATGTTTGGTTGAGGTTATTGCTGCCAAAGGAGGGTCAACCAGTTATCAAATCCAAGGGTTCACATACTTTTCCCACCCTACACTGGTAACGTTTACACGGTGTGTTCAGTAAAGACATGAACACTTATTGTTTGTGTGAAATTATATTAAGCAGACTGTGTTTGTCTATTGTTGTGACTTAGATGAAGATCAGATCAAATGTTATGACCTGTTTAATGCAGAAATCCAGGTAATTCCAAAGAGTTCACATACTTTCTCTTGCCACTGTATGTAGTGGGTAAAACAGTATGTAAACATTATTAAAGTGACCTGTGTTCATTGACTATGCAGCAGTCTCTACGGTGCAGGGTAGAGTACCGGGTGGTTGCCTGCTAGTAACAGTGACTACGTTCAGGACAGAGTACTGGGCGGAGGCCAGTTAGTGGTGAATATTTAACAATCTGATGGCCTGGAGTTAAAAGGTGTTTTTCAGTCTCTCGGTCCCAACTTGGATGCACCTGTACTGTCTCAGTCCTTTAGATGGTAGTGTGGTGAACAGGCCATGGCTCAGGTAGCTGAGGTCCTTGAGGATATTCTTGGCCTTCATGTGACACCGGGTGCTGTAGATGTACTATAGGGCAGGCAGTGTGCCCCCGGTGATGCATTGGGCAGACCGCACCACCCTCTGGATAGCCCTACAGTTGCGGACGATGCAATTGCCATACCAGGCGATGATACAGCCCGACAGGATGCTCTCAATCGTGCATCTGTAGAAGTTTGTGAGAGTTTCAGGGGCCAAGCTGAATTTCTTCAGCCTCCTGAGGTTGAAGAGGTGCTGTTGCGCCTTCTTCACCACACTGTCTGGATGGGCCATTTCAGGATGTCAGTGATGTGCACGCCAAGCAACTTGAAGCTCTTAAAAGTCTAAAGTAATCCGATGGTGGCTAGAGTTGTGCATGCCGCCATGTTTGTTTATTCTGTGTCAACCAAAGATAAAACAAGGTGACAAGATGAGTTGGGAATGTTTAGGGCTGTGAAATTTTGTCAGCTGGTTATTGTCATGCAAAAGACTGCCGGTCTCACGGTAATTTACCCCGTAATTAACATAAACACATTCAGTATAGCATCTTCAGGAAGTCAGGGCCCCTGGTCACGTGCCCTGTGTGCCCAGTAAGTATTCGGCCATGATTCTAAGTTTAGATACAGTGGGGAAAAAAAGTATTTAGTCAGCCACCAATTGTGCAAGTTCTCTCACTTAAAAAGATGAGAGAGGCCTGTAATTTTCATCATAGGTACACTTCAACTATGACAGACAAAATGAGGAAAACAAATCCAGAAAATCACATTGTAGGATTTTTTATGAATTTATTTGCAAATTATGGTGGAAAATAAGTATTTGGTCAATAACAAAAGTTTATCTCAATACTTTGTTATATACCCTTTGTTGGCAATGACAGAGGTCAAACGTTTTCTGTAAGTCTTCACAAGGGTTTCACACACTGTTGCTGGTATTTTGGCCCATTCCTCCATGCAGATCTCCTCTAGAGCAGTGATGTTTTGGGGCTGTCGCTGGGCAACACAGACTTTCAAAGATTTTCTATGGGGTTGAGATCTGGAGACTGGCTAGGCCACTCCAGGACCTTGAAATGCTTCTACGGCCACTCCTTCGTTGCCGGGCGGTGTGTTTGGGATCATTGTCATGCTGAAAGACCCAGCCACGTTTCATCTTCAATGCCCTTGCTGATGGTAGGCTTTGTTACTTTGGTCCCAGCTCTCTGCAGGTCATTCACTAGGTCCCCCCGTGTGGTTCTGGGATCTTTGCTCACCGTTCTTGTGATCATTTTGACCCCACGGGGTGAGATCTTGCGTGGAGCCCCAGATCGAGGAAGATTATCAGTGGTCTTGTATGTCTTCCATTTCCTAATAATTGCTCCCACAGTTGATTTCTTCAAACCAAGCTGCTTACCTATTGCAGATTCAGTCTTCCCAACCTGGTGCAGGTCTACAATTTTGTTTCTGGTGTCCTTTGACAGCTCTTTGGTCTTGGCCATAGTGGAGTTTGGAGTGTGACTGTTTGAGGTTGTGGACAGGTGTCTTTTATACTGATAACAAGTTCAAACAGGTGCCATTAATACAGGTAATGAGTGGAGGACAGAGGAGCCTCTTAAAGAAGAAGTTACAGGTCTGTGAGAGCCAGAAATCTTGCTTGTTTGTATGTGACCAAATACTTATTTTCCACCATAATTTGCAAATAAATTCATTAAAAATCCTACAATGTGATTTTCTGTATTTTTTTTCCTCATTTTGTCTGTCATAGTTGAAGTGTACATATGATGAAAATTACAGGCCTCTCTCATCTTTTTAAGTGAGAGAACTTGCACAATTGGTGGCTGACTAAATACTTTTTTTCCCCACTGTAACTGGCTAGACTAACTTACTAATCTAAAAATTGTTAGCTGACTTTGCTAATTGAGTGACTGTCAGTGAAAAACAAAACAAGATAAAAACTGCTGATGCTCAACCAGAATTCAAACTGACACCTTATGTATTCTACTATTCTAACTCTCAACAGTAAGTTGAGACCACAACTGAGCTCCCCCCTAGCGGCAGGGCCCTAAGAGACCACTTATATCGCTTATGCCTGGAGCCGGCCCTGAATGTTTTCACCCATTAGACTATTCTCAATTTAATCTTGTATTTACTAATATGTAAAATTTGTTTCAATTTAGAATGGCCCATTATAATAGGCAGGAACAGTGGAAAGAGGACATGTCATCCGTATGCTATGCACATGGAGGCCGCTTTCCGCCAGTTTGTGCACTCCATGCATCAACCACTGTTTGAGGAGCATGCAGCCTCTCGTTGCATGACAGGTGAAAATTCACCTAAACTCTGTAATCCATGGGCTCTCCATGGGCATTTTGAATTAATTGCTGTCCATTTCATTGTGTTCGGCTTTGAAAAAACATCCACAACGACCATACTTAGTTTTAACCTGTTGTTCTTCAAATTGATCAATCGCAGTTAGGTGAGTTTTAAAATCATGATACTGTTTTGATGATAAGTGTTTGATGTGATTTTCGATTGCATTTGAATTTATGTCAGAGTGGTTAGAGCAGGGGTCTCCAACAGGTCGATCACAAGCTACCAGTAGCTCGCAGCCCACATATGAGTAGCTCGCCAATCAATTCAGAAAGTACATTACATTTTTTATGTTTTCCACAACAAACTGTCATAAACAAAACTCACAAGTATCAGACACCGCAAGCTCCCAGCTACTATCTAATTAACGCAACATTTACATTATCCCACCCCTGGTTAGCCATTATTGGCTTAAAAAGCCAAACATAACACAATATCTGCCAATACATTTCCAGCAATACTGCCCCTGTCTGTCTGCAGGGTGCGTGCATTTGTCTATCACTGCCAGTTGATAGATGTGATAACCATCTTGTGGGTTGACAGAAATACTTTCTCCAAAACCTTCTCAATGAAACGTTAACTGCAAAGTAGGCTTACCTGGCAGAAGTATATCATAAGTAAGTATATAATTTGTATTTACTATTTGTTATTTGCAAACTTTACCATGAAATGAGCAGCAGCAGTACAGAACCACTGCTAGACCAGTACATTCCTCACTTGCTAGATGCACAATTAAGGGATTTACACCAAAAAAAATCTTCCAGACTCCAAACAATTGTCTTCTGAACTGATTTAAGCATTGACATGGACTCAGAACATCCAATAAAAACATTTCACTATGACCAATTGTAATTTTGAGAGTGAAAAGAAGAAACAAAATGTAACCAGGAAAAAATACGGAGAAACGGAGAAAACATAATTTTCTTATAGGGCCTCCTGGTTTATTAACCATTATTTTCCCAGGTTTATTGACAGATAATATAGTGCACTACTTTCTCTTTTACACTAAGGACCTGGGAAGAGTTGCAGAGGAGAGGAGAGAAGAATGTGCCTGTTTTAAAGCTAGAAAAAAAATTAGTAGCTCGAATTTCTGGCGATGCAAAAAAAAATAATAATCCCCTTCTACAGACGGCTATATCGGTCCGCTAATACAGGACTAGTAAAGACCCACAAATATTGTTTTCGAATAATAATATTTTTCGACCACCCCAACTTCCCGCGACTATGCCGGTGTGGTGGTAATACAGTCACCGTAACCCGTAACAGCCCTAGCTCTGTTTGCAATTTTCATTTTGAACGGGGTGTGTTATCTGGGGAGTTGCATAATAGCCGATTTATGCTTGTTCTGGCAATGTGGTCCAGAGGCTTGCGGAGGACAAATCGATCTCAGTACAGTGATGCCATGCGCCTTCCAAATGTTGTAACAATGCGGAGGGCTCCGTATAGCTCCGTATTTGTAATAGTAAAAACAAAGAAAAACCTTTGAATGAGTAGGTGTGTTCAAACCTTTGACTGGTACTGTATATATAATAAACATTTTAATACTACATGTGTCACACACATTATACATATGCACATATATACTGTATGTATATAAGGCAGAAATATATGCCACATATAGGAAAACAACAAATTATTGTATATTTAAGCATACATGTGACGTACACTGAGTGTACAAAATACTGAGTCGCACCCCCTTTCGACCTCAGAACAGCCTCAATTCGTTGGGCATGGACTCTACAAGGTGTCGAAAGCATTCCACAAGGATGCTGGCCATGTTGACTCCAATGCTTCCCACAGTTGTGTCAAGTTGGCTCGTAGTGGATCTCTACTCCGAATAGCTCGTTCTATCTTATCCAACAGATACTCAATTGGATTGAGATCTGGCGACTGGACAGACTACTGCAGTAAGCTGAATTCACTGTCATGTTCATGGAACCATTCCTGGACAATCCTTGGCATGGGGCATTATACTGCTGAAAAAATATATTTGCCGATGGAAACACTGCTGACGTAAAGGGATGCAACTGATTGGCAATGATATTTGGATATGCTGTGGCATTTAAATGTTGCTCCACTTTTATCAAGGCGCCCAATGTGGGCCATGAAAACACAACAAACACCATCACACCACCACCACCAGCCTGCAATATTGACACGTGGCATGAAGGATGCATGTGGGTTTCTCCATACCCTAGTCCTCCCAACAGCGTGAAACAGCAGGAACCGTGATTCAGACCAGGCAATGTTTTTCCAATTCTCCAGTGTCCAGTGTTTTTGTTCTTCAGCCCACTGCAAGCAGTTTCTTTTTACACAAATGGCCTGTTCATGGCCTGTTCACCACACTACCATCTAAAGGACTGAGACAGTACAGGTGCATCCAAGTTGGGACCGAGAGACTGAAAAACACCTTTTATCTCCAGGCCATCAGATTGTTAAATATTCACCACTAACTGGCCTCCGCCCAGTACTCTGTCCTGAACTTAGTCACTGTTACTAGCAGGCAACCACCCGGTACTCTACCCTGCACCGTAGAGACTGCTACATAGTCAATGAACACAGGTCACTTTAATAATGTTTACATACTGTTTTACCCACTAAATATATATATATATTTTAGAATAAGGCTTTAATGTAACAAAATGTGGAAAAAGTCAAGGGGTCTGAATAATTTCCGATTGGCTGGTGTGGTTACACGTGGTCTGGGGTGGCAGGTACCCCTAGTGGTTAGAGCGTTGGACTTGTAGCAGGAGGGTTGCAAGTTCGAATCCCCGAACTGCCAAGGTAAAAATCTGTCGTTCTGCCCCTGAACAAGGCAGTTAACCCACTGTTCCCTGGGTGTCGAAGACGTGGATGTTGATTAAGGCAGCCCCCCCGCACCTCTCTCTCAGAGGGGTTGGGTTAAATGCAGAAGACACATTTCAGTTGAAGGCATTCGGTTGTACAAGTGACTAATAATGGTGACTTTGACTACTTATATGTACTATGTGTGTGGATACATATAGGCCCATATGAACAATATACATATATTGGCATATATTACTTTCCGTACGGGAGGAGCTCATTTGATGTGCTATGCCATAAATCATATCAGAGCCAATTATGTTGAAGTCACTGCAGGCAGGTGATAAGGTGATTCCCAGATCCCACACCGGTTCCCGCTGCTCCGGGTTTACTTGCCGTTCCGGGGCGGATGAAAGGGAGTGGGCTCGTGGATTAAGCATCCCAGCGGGTGTTGCTATGCAAATGCTCGGTAACAGGCTACCTTTGAAACTTTGCACACACCTCCAATCGTCCACCTCTGTTGAGTACACGCGATACCATATGCATAGCATGTGCTAAAAATAACAGCAACGCCAAGGGTTGCCTGCTAATCTATTGCAGCACCTGCCATGGTGACTCTTCTCACTGGCACAGTGGCTGTCATACTCATCCAATATGTTTATGTACACTGGAACGCCTTCCAAGAGTAGTAACTATGGCATGCTAATCTAAAATGATACCCAGCCAGCTTGCACATACAGTACTTCAATTCAACTTATATCGCAACAGGAGAGAGAGAACCCAAATCTGTAGCTTTACCTGGACCGGAGCAGAAGGAGGCAATTACAGCCAATATACAGGTGAAACTGAGATAGGGCATCCATGAATATTGGTCCTGTAAGAGAGAAAGAGAAAGTAAGAGAGCAGCATTATTTCTCCAGAGTCTGTATACTTCATTTAGAATAAGTATTCCAGTTTTATAAATAGTGCACCCATTTCAAAGATCTAATGTTCAGAGTAAAGGTTTTCTCTGTTGGTTCATTTTGGTATATTCCAATGTTGGGGTTAGTGAGAGTAGCTGCAGTATTGCGTCTCAACCAAGGCGTTTGAACACGTGGCAGGAGTCAAACAAGACAGACACTTAATGTGGATGACATGATTGACTGTTAAATAAACGCAGCTGGTTGATGAATGTAAAAGTTTAATAGATACTTGTTGTGAGTGAAAGTGAAGCTGTGTAGTTATGCACTATTTCGGCACGCCCTTACAAAAAAAGGTTTTCGTACTATTTTGTCCACAAATCAGACACATGGTTTTCAGACATGTGTGAAGTTTCACAAGTACATTTTTCAAATTCTCCTACACGTTTATTTTCACAACTTCCAGCTACATCTGGTCTCCCATCAAGGGACCAACCAGGACTAACCCTGCTTAGCTTCAGATGCAAACCAGCAGTGGAACGCAGGATGCTATAGGGCCGGAATGAATGTGGCAATACTTTCAACTGGAAAAAAGGAAACGAAAGCAATGCCCAGGGTAAGATAACCAAAGATGTAAAATTGCAGGAAAGAGGGAGGCATTTAATTAATTGGGTTATCATAACAAATTATTAATTGAAAAGTTTTATTTTTTTTTGCATAAAAAACTTTTGGGTTTATATTAGGCTTTCAATTGTATTATTCTTGTTTGCAATACAAAACATTTTGTTCTTGACGTTTTTATTGATATTGACACAAAAGTAACTCCCTCACTAGAGGATTGCACCATATAATAACACTTAATCTATTAAAGGTGTTTAAAGTGGTAAAACTTGGGGTGGCAGGTAGCCTAGTGGTTAGAGCGTTGGACTAGTAACCGAAAGGTTGCAAGATCGAATCCCTGAGCTGACAAGGTAAAGAAAATCTGTCGTTCAGCCACCGAACAAGGCAGTTAACCCACTGCTCCTAGGCTGTCATTGAAAATAAGAATATGTTCTTAACTCACTTGCCTAGTTAAATAAAGAAAAAAAAAACTTTATTAAAACATGAACCCCGTGTTCACCCCACCACAATTTTTGTGAAAAACTGAGGGATGGGGCTGGAGAAATGCAACCACTCAAATCCATAGACTATTGTGTTAAACATGTTTTTAGGATATAAAGTGTTTGTTTACACTTCATTTGTTTGCAAAAATTGAAATAAATGTGGTGTTTTCTTACAAGTGAAACTGCAAAATAGATTTTCATATGTGGAATTGTAAGTTCTTCACACCCCCAAGCTTTTTTCACATGTGAAACTGCATATCTGTTTCTCACATGTGAAAGTTTAACATTTGAAACCGCTAGTGAAACCACAAAGTGAAACCACAAATCACATGTGCGGTGAAAACATTTTATTCTCCTCACATGTGAAAATGTGGTGTTATCATGTGAACTCTAAATTTAATACATAAAAACAAGGTTTCACATATGAAATTTTATCTCAATGTGTCAACACTGCTATTTCACATCTGAAACTGCAAATTGGACATTGTTTTTTTGTAAGGGCGGCTGGAACCCAAGTCTTCAGAATATGTGGCCAGAACTAACCCCTTTTTAAACTCCACTGGACAAAAATATATAACGCAACATGTAAAGTGTTGGTCCCATGTTCATGAGCTGAAACAAAAGATCCCAGAATATTTTCATATGCACACAAAGCGTATTTCTTTCACATTTTGCGCACAAATGTTAGTGAGCATTTCTCCTTTGCCAAGATAATCAATCCACCTGACAGGTGTGGCATATCAAGAAGCTGATTAAACAGCATGATCTTTACACAGGTGCACCTTGAAGTGGGGATTATAAAAGGCAACTCTAAAATGTGCAGTTTTGTCATACAACAAAATGCCACAGATGTCTCAAGTTTTGAGGAAGCGTGTAATTGGCATGCTGACTGCTGGAATTGTCCACCAGAGCTGTTGCCAGATAATTTAATGTTAATTTCTCTACCAGAAGGTGCCTCCAACATCGTTTTAGAGAACTTGGCAGTACGTCCAACTGGACTCAGAACCGCTGACCACGTGTAACCACACCAGCCAATCGGAAAGTATTCAGACCCCTTGACTTTTTCCACATTTTGTTACATTAAAGCCTTATTCTAAAATATATATATTTTTTTATATCATATTTACATAAGTATTCAGACCCTTTACTCAGTACTTTGTTGAAGCACCTTTGGCAACGATTACAGCCTCAAGTCTTTTGAGGTATGACGCTACAAGTTTGGCACACCTGTATTTGGGGAGTTTCTCTCCTTCTTTTCTGCAGATCCTCTCAAGCTCTGTCAGGTTGGATGGGGTGGGGAGCGTTGCTGCACAGCTATTTTCAGGTTTCTGCAGAGATGTTTGATCGGGTTGAAGTCAGGGCTCTGGCCGGGCCACTCAAGGACATTCAGAGACTTGTCCCAAAGCCACTCCTGCATTGTCTTGGCTGTGTGCTTAGGGTCATTGTCCTGTTGGAAGGTGAAACTTCGCCCCAGAGCAGGTTTTCATCAAGGATCTCTCTGTACTTTGCTCTGTTCATCTTTGCCTCGATCCTGACAAGTCAGCGTGATGCTTCACCGTAGGGATGGTGCCAGGTTTCCTCCAGACGTGACGCTTGGCATTCAGGCCAAAGAGTTACATTTTGGTTTCATCAGAACAGAGAATGATCTTGTTTCTCATGGTCTGAGAGTCTTTAGGTGCTTTTTGGCAAATTCCAAGTGGGCTGTCATGTGCCCTTTACTGAGGAGTGGCTTCCATCTGGCCACTCTACCATAAAGGCCTGATTGGAGGAGATGATTGTCCTTCTGGAAGGTTCTTCCATCTCCACAGAGGAACTCTAGAGCTCTGTCAGAGTGACAATCGGGTTCTTGGTCACCTCCCTGACCAAGGCCCTTCTCCCCTGATTACTCAGTTTGGCCGGGCGGGCAGCTCTACGAAGAGTCTTAGTGGTTCCAAACTTCTTCCATTTAAGAATGATGTAGGCCACTGTGTTCTAGGGGACCTTAAATGCTGCAGAAATGTTTTGGTACCTTTCCCCAGATCTGTGCCTCAACACAATCCTGTCTCTGAGCTCTACAGACAATTCCTTCGACCACGTCTTGGTTTTTGTTCTGACATGCACTGTCAATTGTGGGACCTTATATAGACAGGGGTGTGCCTTTCCAAATCACGTCCAATCACTTGAATTTACCACAGGTGGACTCCAAGTTGTAGAAACATCTCAAGGATGATCAATCGAAACAGGATGCACCTAAGCTCAATTTCGAGTCACATAGCAAAGGGTCTGAATACTTCTGTAAATAAGGTATTTCCGTTTATTATATATAATACATTTGCAAACATTTTTAAAAACCTGTTGTTGCTTTGTCATTATGGGGTACTGTGTGTAGATTGATGAGGAAAAACATTTATTCAATACATTTTAGAATAAGGCTGTAACGTAACAAAATGTGAAAAAAGTCAAGGGGTCTGAATACTTTCCGAAAGCACTGCATAGTGTTTTGCAAAAAAAATTAATGTCATACACATCACAAATCTTTGAATACAAATCTGAGAGCAGTAATATGTACACAAATGAAGGTTCCCATAAGCAATAATTTTTGATGATAATTATTTTTTGAAAAATTGGTGGATATAGCGTCTTGGAAATAAACTCTTAATATTTACTTGGTTATATCGTTTTTAGAACCTCCATATTGGTTCCAAAAACGCCTATTGCATGATGTCAAGAATTATATTCCAGGGCATTTATGAAACTGTCAGGAATCAAGGCTTGTAGCAGCATTTCTTCGGGCATTTTAACAGCCCAAGGACAACAATGTCACTCTGGATTCATGACTTCATTGAATTCCAGTCTTAATAAAAGACAGCAACCTGTTCACTGATGCGGTTGACATGTAGACATGACTCAGAGGAGAGTGTGTTGCACAGTGGTTAGGCTGCACTGACCTGGAAATTGAGGAACACGGTGAGAAGGCCAAAGAAGAAGGCCATGGCGCTGAAGCCGAAGATGAGGAGGGGTCTTCTGCCGATGCGCTCAATCACAAGGCCCTGGGGAGAGAGAATGGAAGAAAACACTGGAACAGTGAGGAACTACCAGGACTTGTCCAATTGAACGCTCATTCTAATTTTCTATTGCAAAACATATTTTTGTAATTACTGTTATCTGTCCTAATTAAATAAACAAAACCTAGCATTGGCATTATTTCATACATTTTTCCACTGTCATTCCAGTACTGGCATAGTATAAACAGGTTTTTTTCTCCGGTGAATATATTTCTACCAGTTATTGTGTGTGTGTGTGTGTGTTAATATTGTGTTCTGTGGTAATAGTTGTGGTATAGGGGATAATAAACTCTAGTGGTTGAGACCGGAGTTTGCGACCGGAGAACGAAACCCTCTTCCAGAAGCTTATTTCCATTCCAAATATGGGGACAAGCATCTGAGCATGAAAGTATTCATAGCACGACCACCACCTATCCCATGCAGCCGGATTCTGCAATGTCGTTCAAGGGTCACTGGTTACTTTAAAGCCCCACCCCAGGGGTCCTTGGGTGGAAAGAGAGAGAAAGGAGAGAATGTGGTCTTGTTCTGTGGATGAGATAGTATCGTCAGTGCTGAAATAAGGTAAACAATGAAAGCCTGATGTGGGCGGTTCAAGGACAATTGAAATAAATGTATTAGGCCCTAACCTATGGATATCACATGACTGGGAATACAGATATGCATCTGTTGGTCACAGATACCTTAAAAAAAAGTTAGGAGTGTGGATCAGAAAACCAGTCAGTATCTGGTGTGACCACCATTTGCCTAATGCAGCGCAACATATCTTCCTTGCATAGAGTTGATCAGGCTGTTGACTGTGGCTTATGGAATGTTGTCCCACTCCTCTTCAATGGCTGTGCGGAGTTGCTGGATATAGGCGGGAACTGAAACACGCTGTCGTACACGTTGATCCATAGCATCCCAAACATGCTCAATCGGTGACATGTCTGGTGAGTATGCAGTCCATGAAAGAACTTGGACATTTTGAGCTTCAGGAATTGTGTACAGATCCTTGCGACAGGGGGCTGTGTATTATCATGCTGAAACATGAGGTATTAGCGGGGGATGAATGGCACAACAATGGGCCTCAGGATCTCGTCACTGTATCTCTGTGCAATCAAATTGCCATCGATAAAATGCAATTGTGTTCATTGTTCATAGCTTATGCCTGGCAACAGCTCTAGTGGACATTCCTGATGTCAGCATGCCAATTGCATATGTGGCATTGTGTTATGTGGCAAAACTGCACATTTTAGAGTGGCCTCAGGTGCACCTGTGTAATGAGCATGCTGTTTAATCAGCTTCTTGATATGTAACACCTGGTGGATGGATTATCTTGGCAAATGATAGACGCTTACTAACAGGGATGTAAACAAATAAATGTGTGCACAAAATTTGAGAGAAATAAGCTTTTTGTGCATATGGAAAATTTCTGGGATATTTTATTTCAGGTCATGAAACATGGGTCCAACACTTTACATGTTGCGTTTATATTTTTGTTCAGTAGTTTAGTTTATTCATTCAACCATTTAAAAAAAACAAGCACATGTAAAACTTGAAAAAGCCATTTCATGCACATGAGTAAAATCATTGAGAATAACACACAAAGTCTGGGACTTATTTCCATTGTGGTCCTCTTGAGACAAGATGGCTAGGCAAGATCGAACACAGTTAAACACAGTATGACATTGATAAATAGTGGACATTGTTGAAAAGCAGATTGTGTATAAATGCTTGGGGGTGTGTACGTGTTGCGTGTGTCCGTGTGTCAGTGCATGTATGTTTGTTGAGTAGTGAGGTGTGTTCTGTGTCTGTGTGCTAACACGCGTGAGACCGTGTGTATTTGTAGACAAATGTGATCAGTTCTGTGTGTCAACGTGCATACGCCCTGAAATGGGAGTATGTGAGTGTGTGTGTGGTTTGTAGAAAAGCAGGGTTTTGGTCATGCACCAGCAATGGCTTAGTGATCCCAGTCCATCTGGTGCTAGGGCTTGAGAAACTTTACTTCACACTCCTGGTCCCTAAAGACCTGGAGCTTTTCTCACTGATGGTCACATCACTGCACTCAGGCCTCCACACATGGACCATTAGCCATTATCAAGGCCATATTGGTAGGAGTGTGTGTGCCACTATTGGTTACAGCACTCAGCACCCTGGCGCTTGGACATTCAAGGGGACGTGTGTGCTTGTGTGGAAAAAGGTAAAGTGACTGACACCATTTCTAAGGCCCACTGTCTCAAGTTGGTTTTATACACTTCAGGGCAATATTCATTCACACTACACTAATAGAAAACGTTTTTGGGGCTGTCCCCACAGGAGAACCCTTCGAAGAACCCTTTCCATAGAGGGTTCTACATGGAACCCAAAATGGTTCTACCTGGAACCAAAAAGGGTTCTCCTATGGGGATGGCCGAATAACCCTTTTTATAAGAGTGTAGAGGCACATGATGACACAGAATTACTGGCCTCTAATAATTACATCTCTTTAACACGTTGCCGTAACGACATTTCCCAATATCAAAACCTATGGAGGAGATGCGAAGTACATTAACATGCATAACTGCTTCATGGACTTGCAAACACTGAACTGTCTTCTCTTTGTGTCAACTAGCATAACCTCCTAGCCCTAGCAGAATGGTTTTAAAAATAAACCACTCTCTGTTCAAACTGCCCAAGCCCTCATAGAAGGTCACTTATTTTTAACACATATCCCGGCAATGACTCGTGGATGTTTGAGTTTGTTTTCCTTTTCCGGCCCCGGAGGGCACGCAGAGCGACATTAAACCTGATTTGATGTGCCAGCACGCACTCTACATGACATCATCACTCTGACACGCCACCCATAAGGTGTTTCCCCAGCAACGGAGGCAAACAGCAAAAGGGCGATGGCACACTGCATGACAATGGTGAATGCGTGTGTGTGTGTGTGTGTGTGTTTGAAATTAGGTTATTCATGAAGACAAACATATTTATGCTTTAAATAGGCTGAAAGTTCAATATATTTCTGATTTAACTGGGGTTGTTAATCATGCCCTGCAGTGTGCTAATCGAAATGGAAATTTGAATAAGTACCAATTTATCAACCTTTATTCTAAAAGGACAATGGAACTTGATATTTCTTTGCTGAAGTGAGTAACGTTACCACTTTATCCCTGCCCACCTCAACTACCTCGTACCCTCGTGTGTTTTTATGTTTTTATGTTCTGCATCGTTGGGAAAGAGCTTGTAAGTCAGCATTTCACTGTAAGGTCTACTGCATCTGTTGTATTTGGCACATGTGACAAATACAATTTTATTTGATAAACAATCCTATCCCAGAACACATACAGGACTTATAAGGTTAAGACGGTATTCCAGCCTTAGTCAACAGTGGTTGATGACTCACTGTCATTGCCTTCTGGCCTTTGCAGATCTGCTGGGTTAGGACAGCGGCATCAGGATATAAATAAATCCGGAGACACACAAACATACACCCTGCAAGTCCAATTAGAAACAAAAAAAGTCCGCAGCGGTTTTCTCAAGCCCAGTACATCCAAGCAATGATGCAGAAGTGGGTATGGAGCGTGTGCAGACAAATATCATCACTTCAACTTCAATGCTAAGTCCAGTCCAGTCCAGTAAATAATGAGTTGGTTCCTCTATCCTCTCACACAAGCTTATCCCACTCTACTGGAGAACACAGAGATGAACATTTTTGGCAGTATTAATGTATGTGTAGAATTAAATAAAAATTATAAAAAGGAACAATGCTTTGATCTTAGATTAAAAGAGTGCGGCTGACGCTTCACAAAGCCTCGCAGAGGTTGACAGACCAAGATGAAAGCGTTTCCTGTCTTATTTTTGCAAGCGCAAAACAAGTTCAGTCTTGAATCATTTTCTTCTCCTCAAAGCTATGTTGCAGTGGACGTATTGCACGACACACAAACATTATCTACAGTCGTGGCCAAAAGTTTTGAGAATTAAACAAATATTAATTTCCACAAAGTTTGCTGCTTCAGTGTCTTTAGATATTTTTGTCAGATGTTACTATGGAATAGTGAAGTATAATTACAAGCATTTCATAAGTGTTAAAGGCTTTTATTGACAATTACATGAAGTTGATGCAAAGAGTCAATATTTGCAGTGTTGACCCTTCTTTTTCAAGACAACTGCAATCCGCCCTGGCATGCTGTAAATTAACTTCTGGGCCACATCCTGACTGATGGCAGCCCATACTTGCATAATCAATGCTTGGAGTTTGTCCACCCGCCTCTTGAGGATTGACCACAAGTTCTCAATGGGATTAAGGTCTGGGGACTTTGCAATTAATTGCAATTGATCTGATCACTCTTCATGACATTCTGGAGTATATGCAAATTACCATCATACAAACTGAGGCAGCAGACTTTGTGAAAATTTATATTTGTGTCATTCTCAACTTTTGGCCACGACTGTACAGTGCCATCAGAAAGTATTCACACCCCTTGAACTTTTCCACATTTTGTTGTGTTATCCGGTACCGCTTGCCATGCGGTAGCAAAGAGAACAGTCTATGACTAGGGTGGCTGGAGCCTTTGGCTGTAATCACATCTGTAATTGCTGCCTAAGGTGCTTTTACAAATTCTAGTAGTCGCAGACTGTTTGCTAAACTATAATTGTCAGTGTTTCCATATTTTATGATCAACATTACTGCAAAAACAACATAGCGTTGTAAATCAAATTGTATTTGCCACATGCGGCGAATACAACGGGAATAGACTTGCTTACGAGTCCTTCGCCAGCGATGCAGTTAAAAATACAAATAATAAATAGTAACACGAGGAATAAATACACAGGAATGGAGCTCTATACAGGGAGTACCAATACCAGATCAATGTGCAGAGATAGGAGGTATTTGAAATAGATATGTACATGAAGGCAGGGTAAAGTGACTAGGCTTCAGAATATATAATAAAGTAATGTAAAGAACAGAGTAGAAGCTGCATATGGTGAGTGTAAAAGTGTGCGTGTATGTGTTGGTATGTGTGTGTGTGTGTAAGTGAGTTTTTTCATAGTGTGTATACTGTATATAGTCATGTGAGTGTGCTACAGTCAGTGCAAGATAGGGTCAGTGCAGATAGTCCGGGTAACCATTTTAATTAACTATTTAGCAGTCTTATGGCTTGGGGTAGAAGCTGTCTCATACCTGTTGGTCTGAGAGACGATTCTTCGTACCGTTTGCCAGACGGTAGCAGAGTGAACAGTCTATGGCTAGGGTGGCTGGAGTCTTTGGCAATTTTGGGGATTAGCAATAGGATAATCCATACATTTACAGTGCCAATAATAACAATAAGCATTTATTTGGGCTGCAATCTGAGGTGCAGTTAATTGCTGATTTCTGAGGCTAGTAACTCTATTGAAGTTATTTTTTTAATTATTTTTTAATTTATTTTTTATTCCACCTTAATTTAACCAGGCCAGTTGAGAACAAGTTCTCATTTACAACTGCGACCTGGCCAAGATAAAGCAAAGCAAAGAAACAAAAACAAAAACAACAACACAGAGTTATACATGGGATAAACAAACGTACAGTCAATAACACAATAGAAAATCTCTATACAGTGTGTGCAAATGAAGTAAGGAGGTAGGGCAATAAATAGGCCAATAATTACGATTTAGCAATTAACACTGGAGTGATAGATGTGCAGATGAGGATGTGCAAGTAGAAATACTGGTGTGAAAAAGTGCAGAAAAACAAAAACAAATATGGGATGAGGTTGGATGGGCTATTTACAGATGGGCTGTGTACAGCTGCAGCGATCGGTAAGCTGCTCTGACAGCTGACGCTTAAAGTTAATGAGGGAGGTTTAAGTCTCCAACTTCAGTGATTTTTGCAATTCGTTCCAGTCATTGGCAGTAGAGAACTGGAAGGAAAGGCGACCAAAGGAGGTGTTGGCTTTGGGGATGACCAGTGAAATATACCTCCTGGAGCGCGGGCTACGGGTGGGTGTTGCTATGGTGACCAGTGAGCTGAGATAAGGCAGAGCTTTACCTAGCAAAGACTTATAGATGACCTGGAGCCGGTGGGTTTGGCGACAAATATGTAGCGAGGACCAGCCAACGAGAGCATACAGGTCACAGTGGTGGGTAGTATATGGGGCTTTGGTGACCAAACGGATCGCACTGTAATAGACTACATCCAATTTGCTGAGTAGAGTGTTGTAGGCTATTTTGTAAATGACATCGCCAAAGTCAAGGATCAGTAGGATAGTCGGTTTTACGAGGGGTATGTTTGGCAGCATGAGTGAAGGAGGCTTTGTTGTGAAATAGGAAGCTGATTCTAGATTTAATTTTGGATTAGAGATGTTTAATATGAGTCTGGAAGGAGAGTTTACAGTCTCGCCAGACACCTAGATATTTATAGTTGTCCACATATTCTAAGTCAGAACCGTCCAGAGTAGTGATGCTAGTCGGGCGGGCGGGTGCGGGCAGTGATCGGTTGAAGAGCATGCATTTCGTTTTACTAGCATTTAAGAGCAGTTGGAGGCCAAGGAAGGAGTGTTGTATGGCATTGAAGCTCGTTTGGAGGTTTGTTAACACAGTGTCCAAAGAAGGGCCAGATGTATACAGAATGGTGTCGTCTGCGTAGAGGTGGATCAAAGAATCACCCGCAGCAAGAGGACATCATTGATGTATACAGAGAAAAGAGTTAGCCCGAGAATTGAACCCTGTGGCACCCCCATAGAGACTGCCAGAGGTCCAGACAGGCCCTCCGATTTGACACACTGAACTCTATCTGAGAAGTAGTTAGTGAACCAGGCGAGGCAGTCATTAGAGAAACCAAGGCTGTTGAGTCTGCCGATAAGAATACGGTGATTGACAGAGTCGAAAGCCTTGGCCAGGTCGATGAAGACGGCTGCACAGTACTGTCGTTTATCGATGGCGGTTATGATATCGTTTAAGACCTTGAGCGTGGCTGAGGTGCACCCGTGACCAGCTCGGAAACCGGATTGCATTGCGTTGAAGGTACGCTGGGATTCGAAATGGTCAGTGATCTATTTGTTCAGGGCAGGATGGATATAGGTCTGTAACAGTAACATCTGCTAAATATATGTTATCCTCTGCAGTAGAGGTAACCCCTTGGTCTTCCTTTCCTGTGGCAGTCCTCATGAGAGCCAGTTTCATCAGAGCACTTGATGGTTTTTGCGAATGCACTTGAAGAAACTTTAAAAGTTCTTGCCATGTTCCGGATTGACTGAACTGTCTTAAATGATGATGGTTGATGGACTGTTGTTTCTCTTTGATTATTTGAGCTGTTCGTGGCATAATATGGACTTGGTCTTTTACCAAATAGGGCTATCTTCTCTATACCACCCCTACCTTGTCACAACACAACTGATTGGCCCAAACGCAATAAGGAAAGAAATTTCACAAATTAACTTTTAATAAGGCACATACATATATATATATATATATATATATATATATATATATATATATATATATATATATATATATATATATATATATACATACACATACCCATACACACATACACACACACACAGTTGAAGTTAGGTTGAAGTCACTAAAACACGTGTTTCTACTACTCCACAAATTTGTTGTTAACGAACTATAGTTTTGGCAAGTCGGTTAGGACATCTACTTTGTGCATAACACAAGTAATTTTTCAACAATTGTTTACAGACAGACTATTTCACTTAAAATTCACTATCACAATTCCAGTGGGTCAGAAGTTTACATACACTAAGTTGACTGTGCCTTTAAACAGCTTGGAAAATTCCAGAAAATGTCATGGCTTTAGAAGCTTCTGATAGGCTAATTGACATCATTTGAGTCAGTTGGAGGTGTACATGTGGATGTATTTCAAGGCCTACCTTGCTCCAAGACCTCAGAAAAAAAAAGTGTAGACCTCCACAAGTCTGGTTCATCCTTGGGAGCAATTTCCAAATGCCTGAAGGTACCACATCCATCTGTACAAACAATAGTACGCAAGTATAAACACCATGGGACCACGCAGCCATCATACCGCTCAGGAAGGAGACGCGTTCTGTCTCCTAGAGATGAATGTACTTTGGTGCGAAAAGTGCAAATCAATCCCAGAACAACAGCAAAGGACCTTGTGAAGATGCTGGAGGAAACAGGTAAAAAGGTATCTATATCCACAGTAAAAAGAGTCCTATATCGACATAACCTGAAGGCCGCTCAGCAAGGAAGAAGCCACTGCTTTAAAACCACCATAAAAAAGCCAGACTACTGTTTGCAACTGCACATGGGGACAAAGATCATATTTTTTGGAGAAATATCCTCTGGTCTGATGAAACAAAAATATAACTGTTTGGCCATAATGACCATCGTTATGTTTGGAGGAAAAAGAGGGGGAGGCTTGCAAGCCCGAAGAACACCATCCAAACCGCATCATGTTGTGGGGGTGCTTTGCTGTAGGAGGGACTGCTGCACTTCACAAAATAGATGGCATCATGAGGAAGGAAAATTATGTGGATATATTGAAGCAACATCTCAAGACATCAGTCAGGAAGTTAAAGCTTGGTCTCAAATGGGTCTTCCAAATGGACAATGACCCCAAGCAGTTGTTTGCAAAATGGCTTAAGGACAACAAAGTCAAGGTATTGGAGTGGCCATCACAAAGCCCTGACCTCAATCCTATAGAACATTTGTGGGCAGTTAAAGTTAAACAATTTAAAGCCAATGCTACCAAATACTAATTGAGTGTATGTAAACTTCTGACCCACTGGAAATGTGATGAAATAAATTAAATCCTAAATAAATAATTCTCTCTACTATTATTCTGACATTTCACATTCTTAAAATAAAGTGGTGATCCTTCCTGACCTAAGACAGGGAATTTTTACTGGGATTAAATGTCAGGAATTGTGAAAAACTGAGTTTAAATGTATTTGGCTAAGGTGTATGTAAACCTCCGACTACAACTGTATACACACATACATGCATACATACATATACTGTATGCGTACAAATACTCCGGACTTCGACATTGCTCTTCCTTATATTTCTAAATTCCTTTCTTTAACTTTTTAGATTTGTGTGTATTGTTAGATATTACTGCTGGAGCTAGGAACACAAGCATTTTGCTACACCCACAATAACATCTGCAAAATATGTGAATGCAACTAATAAGAATTGATTTGGTTTCTTTTTCAGCATAACACCTCGTGTCATCCTACCCTCCCTGCTCTTCTCTTCCATAATTACAGATCCTATCGTAATTTCCCTCGAGCAGAAAGGAGAGAAGTGAGATGCCGTCCCCAGTTCCCACACACTGCGTGTGCGTGTGTGTGTGCCGGCCTAGGTATACTCTCTTCCCCCAAACTAATTACCAGAAACTGTCACGAAGCAAAGGCGCTCTTCTCCCTGACGTAACGTCAGTATTTGGGCTGCAGAGATGATCCACCCTCTGTGCACACACAGCGCTAACTCACAGGGGTTACAGTTAGCCTATTATGCACTGTAATTCCCACATAGGTGCATGTGCTTCCCCGTGTTATACCACCAATGGCGTCATGATGAGAGATGCAAGCTCTCTTGCATGGATGGTGTGATTTCTCACGGCAGTACTGGAAGGAATAAGATGGAAATAAGAATGGTCTAATACATGTTGAAAAGCACAGTGTGTTATATAGTAATTTCAGTTTAGGATGCATATCTATGATCATAAAATAGATTTCAGGAGGATATTGCTCTTCATGAATCAAATCATTGTTAGAAATGTGCGTTTATATGAGTGTACCAAACGGCTGCGTGCAAAATATGTTTTATCTATCAACCTTTGATGAATGTTTGTTGCTAGCTAGACCTTTATCGTGGCGGGGAAGTTTATTTTGATCTGTTACTCTGTCTTGGAGAATAATCAAGGGTTGATGAAAATGTTTCAATCTTGAGTTTGGAGTGACTGCAGGTGCTACACTCTCGGGTCATTTTTATGAACTTGTCTGCCGCGTGGCTTTCGAACAGAACTTGAGAAGCCTGGGCTTCCGAGGATAGCACTCTGATAATAAACCTTGAGTCTAATACTCAAGTCACAATGTCCCTGGATAATCTTTCTTATCCTCTGCCGTACATTTGGGGCAGTAGTGGGATTTTACCCCATAGGCTTATAAACACCAAGTGGGGCACTCAAGTTTAGAGTAGTAAAATATAGCTCCCAGAGCTGTGAGAATACACGGTGCAGTACTGGGCACTGCACTTAGGAAACCATTTAGAGAAAAACAGCCACCACTTTGCAACACAAATTAACTATTAATCTGCAATCTGGATAAAGGCCATGTGCTAAGACTCATTGGTAGTTTTTAGTGGTTATTTGCAAGTCAATTACTTCTTCTTTAGAAATGTCAAGATAATAAGTAAGTAAGCCCTGATCCCATTTAATTTTTTCCTGTGTTACTAACAGCTAGCACCTGTTTTTGTCTCTATATACATTTCATAACTGAATAGGGCCCTATCATGTTGTGCACTCACAGTTTGCCCTTGTCACACTACTGTTCTGGGGACATGTGGCGAGTTCGATGGTACATGGCACTCTATTCAAAAACACTTTTTCCGGTTCAAGTTTCACACTCATTCCAATTATTTGATTGAGAAACAACCCATTACAACGCATCATGCATCAAAGACCCCCGCATGGTTTGCAGTATTACACTCAGTTTTACAATCTGCTTCTGGCTTCACACATAAAAACCCAAGAAAGAGACTACAGTGACGCATACAAAAGTATTCTGAGGTGATCGTTATCCCAGCAGCACTCACACTTGCCACTGTGTTTCAAGGACTACAGAACCGTTCACTCCCACAGGGGATCCGATGCAGAAGAATGCCTTAGAGTGGCGTAACCTTACAGAGAATATAAACCAACCAAGGCACTATAAAAAAACGAACAGAAAACAAAAAGTAGGTACATTCGATACTCTTACATTGCATCAACACACATCTGGTTGTATTTATCCACCATGACAATAGGCATGGGAACAACATGCCTCTTATAGCACTTCACGCAGATCCATTATTAATCAAATGAACTCAGCAATTTTAAACCGAAAGGATGCTGAGAAAAGACTATGCAACAGGAACATGCCTGAGGAAGGAAACATCAGCCCTGCCAGCAGCAAAAAGCACGCCTGCCTCTACGGTGTCTAGACCTCATATTCGACAACAAGGTATACCACAAAAAAGCCAAGCATACTGTACACATTGAGTTTTTCAAGTTTCCGTAGTCACATCAAAGTCGGTCACTTACAAGATGTCAAATAAGTGGGGACTTGGATTTGGAGGTAGAGGGTAGGTATTTATTATGAAGAACATTATTTCAACAGGTCAGTAAGGATCACCACTTTATTTTAAGAATGTGAAATATCAGAATAATAGTAGAAAGAATGATTTATTTCAGCTTTTATTTCCTTCATCACATTCCAAGTGGGTCATAAGTTTACATAAACTCAATTAATATTTGGTAGCATTGCCTTTACATTTTTTTACTTGGGTCAAACGTTTCGGGTAGCCTTCCACAAGTTTCCCACAATAAGTTGGGTGGATTTTTGCCCATTCCTCCTGACAAAACTGGTGTAACTGAGTCAGGTTTGTAGGCCTCCTTGCTCCCACACGCTTTTTCAGTTCTGCCCACACATTTTCGATAGGATTGAGGTCAGAGTTTGTGATGGCCACTCCAATACCTTGACTTTGTTGTCCTTAAGCCATTTTGCCACAACTTTGGAAGTATGCTTGGGGTCATTGTCCATTTGGAAGACCCATTTGAGACCAAGCTTTAACTTCCTGACTGATGTCTAGAGACGTTGCTTCAATATATCCACATAATTTCCCCACCTCATGATGCCATCTATTTTGTGAAGTGCACCAGTCCCTCCTGCAGCAAAGCACCCCCACAACATGATGCTGCCACCCCCGTGCTTCACGGTTGGGATGGTGTTCTTTGGCTTGCAAGCCTCCCCTTTTTTCCTCCAAACATAACGATGGTCATTATGGCCAAACAGTTATATTTTTGTTTCATCAGACCAGAGGACATTTCTCCAAAAAGTACGATCTTTGTCCCCATGTACAGTTGCAAACCGTAGTCTGGCTTTATTAAGGCGGTTTTGGAACAGTGGCTTCTTCCTTGCTGAGCGGCCTTTCAGGTTATGTCGATATAGGACTCGTTTTACTGTGGATATAGATACCTCTGTATCCGTTTCCTCCAGCATCTTCACAAGGTCCTTGCTGTTATTCTGGGATTGATTTGCACTTTTCGCACCAAAGTACGTTCATCTCTAGGAGACGGAACGTGTCTCCTTCTTCAGCGGAATGATGGCTGCATGGTTCCATGGTGTTTATACTTGCATACTATTGATTGTACAGATGAACGTGTTACCTTCAGGCGTTTGGAAATTGCTTCCAAGGTTGAACCAGACTTGTGGAGGTCTTCAATTGTTTTTCTGAGGCCAACCTCATGATGGCTATAGGGAAAATGTGAGTATCATGTAGTAGCCTAAACTTATTGATGTTAAATTGAGCTGGGTGAATAGAATATGAATTACAATAAGCAGTAATAGAAATAAGGCCATGCTCATAAAAAAAAGTCACCTACCGCCACTGACCTAAACTATAGCCTACTGTAGCCTATCAAAACGAATTGCCCACATAGGCCGTTAATATAAGATACAAAGACAAGATGAAATTGAGAATAGTGAGGTAGCCTAGGGAATGGAGCGCATTGGAGCATGTAATAGAGCGACTGACTTAAAAATAAAAAACACGCAAAAAACGCTGCCCATGTGAAGCGAGTGAAGGCTTAACTCGATGAACAACAGAGACAAAATGCAATATCAAAGTTTGTTAAAATAGTTTCGGGAATGGCCTATTTGATGGACGGTGTCAAAACCGATAAGGTTTGTGTTTTCCTGTCTGAGTTGATATGCTGATTTGATCTGATGGTCCATAAGTTGATTGACAGCTGATTGAACAGCTTGTTGACCAGCTGATTTCACCATCTCCACTCCTGCAATTCACTCCAACCCTGTCTCTTTAATCATGCGACAATCATTATCATTCAATATTGTGATCACATTGATTGGATGAATATAAATTGATACAATGATAAAATCCAAAAGAATTCACAACAATTGTAAAAATGAAAATAATTTCATTGCATGTACAGTTTAGTATTATTTTCAGTTGTATTTGCAATTTCGTTGAGCTGAGACACTTTTCTTTGATGTGTAAATTATCAGCCTATTTGTTTTACTTCTTGAAAACACTTAAGTAAATTCAATTAACTTGTAGGCCTAAGCGCCTTTCCTAACGTGGAGGACGAGCTCCCTGCAAAAAAAACAGCCCAGTCCGACCATGTTTCGCAGAGTTTTTGAGAGATTTTGAGCAATGTAAATAAAAAAACGGACCCGGAAGTGTTTTTGGGTTGTAGAGTAGTGTTTAGTTGTATTAAGGATCCAAACATGTCATTTTCTTAACCATCTAGTGGCTAAATGACAGCATAGGTTTCAAGTATCATGCTAGCTAGGCTTGGGTGTTAGCCTGGTAGAAGTTGCACGTGAGACAGTAACACAATGCCGTCAAGAGGGGGTCACCATTTTTTTTTGCCCGCTTGTTTAGGCGACCCCCAACCAAATCTCACGTAGGGCCCCTAAAAGGCTATAGCCGGCCCTGGTTATTTGTCCAAAGATTTATTCTGCCTATTTCTTGCCTTGAACAATAACAATACAACTTTCCCCCCCTTACAAGTATGTCAATTTGTTACAATCTAGTACCACAGAAGATTTCACAAGATATGTTATGTAGCTGCATGTAGCCCACAGTAGGCTTCTCGAAATGTCTTCCAGTGGACCTGCAGTCTAAGGTACAATGTAGGCAGGCTACGGTACTGTATACAAAAACACCTATTCTAGCTGCCCCCTGGCGGCAATTCTAAATATTTCTTTAGACATTCAAATCCTCCTGCTTCAGGATTATTTTACTCCTCTGACGATATGGGTCAAATTAAGATCCAACATCTGTATAGGGCTAGGATTAGATTGAGGGTAAGTGTTAGGGTTGGTGAAAAACTGGTTGAACAACTTAAACCGTCTGTAAGAAATGGTTAAAAAAAAGTATACCAAATTAACCCCAGATGGTAGAGAAAGGGAAATATTTAATGGTCTGCTTATCTATTCAGATTGGGAACAAAAACAGAGGAAATATAGCTGAAAAAATCCTGGGAAATGAATTCCTATCTCTGGCTATGTGGTTCATGCAGGGAAGAGGTAAAATAGGGCAAGGATCAAATTTGCGAAAATCCCATCTGCTAAATGTCAAATGGAATAAAATAAACTATGGTTCAATGATCACAAATACTGTGGAATTGTAGTCAGTTATCTGTATCTATGAAATATGATCTGTGAATCATTCAAAGCTGTTTAAAGTTGTCTGAAAATGAGGAAAGACAGCATTTATGTTTTTTTTTATAAGAATGATTATACAGTATGACACAACTGCTCTTCCACACCTCATTTTTTGTTTCTGGGCAATTTCTTTGCATGGATAGTTCACCAGGAAAATGCATGAATTTAGATGAGATTAAACAGTTTTCACACAAAAGGTTGTGAAGTGAACAAGTAACTCAGAAATTATGGGTTGCTGCCCAGTGACTTCAGAGAGTTGCACAATATGACTCTGAGGTCAATGCCTGTACACTGAAAGGACTGGTTATTCAAAGGTTCCTGTGTAGCCTATTTACTCACCTGCTATGAAGCTGACTAATGTCAAGACAACTTGGAGCATTTTGCTGAACATGGTGGTGTGTGTATAAAAGTTAGCTTTTAGTTGTTTTTAAGATTGCCTGAGAGGTTCTACTCACTGAGACAATGGCAGCCAGCGTTTCTATACCGCCTGTGCTGAGGACGATGTATGGGATCACGTTCTCTGCAAAGCCCGAGTCCCTCAAGATCCCATTGGTGTAGTACCAGATCTGTCAAGAGATAACAATGATCGACCAATACCACCGTATCAAAAGTGTGGACATTTTAGGCCAAATCAAAGCTTTGGCCTGCATGTGCTCATATCTCTTGTACACCACCCATATCAATAAATAAATATGAATAAATGATACCCCACACCAATTGAAAACGACCCTGATTTCAAATAGCATTTAACCATTGAAATGGATGTATACTGTATAGAGATTAATTCCTTTTTATGAGTTTCAGAATTAAAGCAGTCCAGTGCCGAGTAGTTGGAATAGGCAGAGAACATAGAAAAAGACTGCATAAATATAAATTCACCCACCAAGGTCAGGAGCAGGGGAATTCAACCCTGATTTGTGCCATTGCATTTAAAATCTGCATAATTTATTGAGACTTTCACATGGACCTTGCCCAATTGCAGGTTAGAAATAAACGCCTTTACAATATTGAGTTATTTGTCCTACAAAAACGAAAGGGATAGCAACACCCCCAAACCCAAATCACTTTTTTAGAAGTGTTGCTATGCCGGTTTCTTTTTGGAAGTCAAAGGACATTATTACTGGCACATTTTGAAGATAAACACCACATTCCTACAAAAGCGATTGGTGGCACTGGCATATTCATATTTTAAAGGTCCAGTGAATGAGGAGCTAGTAAGAGCCTTGAACAGTAACTATGCCAGTGAGGATACAGCTACTGAATTAAATAGAACACTTAAAAATGTTCTCTATGGATACATCCCTGTCCTTTAAATTGCAAGCCAAATCTCCTGTCTGTCTTACGGGCCGGAAAGAAATGCCAATTTAATGCCAATTACAGTGCAAAGGTCGATTAGTGATTTAATAAAGTCATAAGTTCCATTTGTTCTTGTTAACTGTGTCCTTGGGTTGATACTAATTGAGCCTTTTCATTGTGAGCCCTCATGCTCATACACTGTCATCAGCATCTCATTCCTTCTGTCTTGTTCCTATCACACAGCAAAGTCACCGGTAATGCATTCGTAATGAAATTTGCTTGTGAATTTCTGTGACTATATGGCAATATATCTGAAAAGAAAATGTTAATTTAAATTCCTGAAAACTGTTTTTTTTTTGGTGGGGGGAGAAGTTTTTCGAGGACTGGTAAATGAATAAGCACATTGAGTATTGATGCAATAGATTGCATACTCCCATAAATCCCAGGAAGTGTCTTGCATAAACTTGCATGAATAATTCAGCAAGTTCAAATAACATCTAGACGTTTGTCTGTGAAAGGGGATTATTATCTATCAGTAGGAGTTTTTTCTTCCCCCCCTGACTGTCACCAACTTAATAACACTTCAATCTTAACTACTGCTGCTGGAGAGCCAAGCCACTTATTAGTCATTCCATTGTTAGATTAAAATGTAAATATATATATATATATATATATATATATATATATATATAAAAAGAAATACCCCCTTTTTCTCCCCAATTTCAATCTTGTCTCATCGCTGCAACTCCCCAACGGGCTCGGGAAGCGAAGGTTGAGTCATGCGTCCTCCAAAACATGACCCGCCAAACCGCGCTTCTTAACACCCGCCCGCTTAACCCGGAAGCCAGCCGCACCAATGTGTCGGAGGAAACACCGTTTAACTGACAACCGAGGTAAACCTGCAGGCGCCCGACCCGCCACTAGGAGTCACAAAAGCGCGATGAGACAAATAACCCCCCCCCAAACCCACGCTAAATGGGGGGTTGGATGTAGTGCATTTCTGATGGCACAAATAACCCCAATATTAATACCTTCAAATGCACTTTTCTCCGAGAACAGTACACTCAATTGTCAGAGATGAGAGAAAGCTGCTACTTACAGCATTCAGGCCACACAGCTGGTAGCAGGCCATGGTGACTACGACGGTGATGACCTGCCAGCGCAAGGCGGGGTTAAGAAGGAGCTCGGTGACAGACGCCATGTGCAGGGTGTTCTGGGCCCGACTCTCAGCGTGAACCTCCTCCAACTCCTTGGACACGTCCTTCTTGCCTAGGAAGGCTCTGAAGGCTGAGACACACACACACACAATGACTCCCAAAGTGCTTATTATATTGAACAAAGACCCAGTTGTGGTTTGAGTTGACCCAGTTGTGGTTTAACTTCTGTACGTGTTACATACTATTTACAGATGTGTTTTCTTTTAACTTTTTGTTCAACCCATCATCACCTTGACATAACCAACTTTGTAGAGTATTTACTGGTAAAAGCAAATACCTGGTGTTGAAAAACACTGCAGTGACCGGAAAAACAGATTAAACTGTAAAGCTTTGTATAACTGAACATGTTTCCCAGCATCACATGCTTTAATATCATGCCAAATTTGCAATAACCCTACTGTATATACTGTATAGTCTTACAAAACTATGTGGGTGACAGCAAACAACTTTGAACAACACTGACTGTTGAAATGTGTTTAACTGAACAGGCCTACCTGTTTAATTACATGCCAAATTTGCATTTGTAAACCGGATCGCGCCGCTGCTTTATTTTTCTGTAGGGAGATTATAAACAGTGACATTGTTCCCTTGGAGGGACTATTTTGTGTTCAGTAGGATAAGTGTGTTGCTATGTAAGACAGTATTGGAACCTGAGCCCTCTCACAGCACGCAGAGTGATACACACAACAAAAGGGCCTTATCGAGACCAGACAGACTCTGTGAAACAACATTAGGCTGTTAGTGGAGAGATCTCACCAGGGTATTATCAGTGCAGAGCCCCATGCCGTGATCTCAGCAAGATCTATGAAAATGTGTAAATGTTTAGAGGCTGGCAAAGAGGGACCAAGAGAAGGGGCGGTAGAGAGGAGATGGAGCTGAAATACAATTCAATGGAGCTTTATTTTGTGCAAATGCTTCTCACATTGCCATTGTCACAGAGCACCTGACAAAAGGAAAGAAAGGTTTGAGAGCAACAACTTGAGGGCGAAAAATATAACGCTTTCATAATGAGTTCATGATAACAATGGCATAGCTCCAATCCAAATGCCTTAGGACAATTTATGGCGATGCCATTTATGGTGATGACAATCTATCACAATGTACAGACAGGTGTTGTTGCATTCTCATTGCAGCATGATGTCAGCCTTAGGCCAGGCAGCATGCTGATAGTTTTCAAACTCTAGTAAATCTCTACACAGGAAGTATATAGTAAAGAGGCTACGTTGAAGACTATAAATGAGGTGAGGAGATGGGAAAACAAAAGGGAATGAGGGAACAGAACACCCTGTGTCTGACTAGCATCGCGCTGGGCTAGGGATTGTGATAATAAGGGTCTGTACCTGCCAACCTACAGTGGTTCCTACTTTAAAAGTTGCGTCATACTGCGGCACAACTTGCGTGCTGCCGCAGAATTCTGTGGCACGTCATTTAATTGTCAGCCATTTTTTCTGTTACTGCACGTTATTGCTAGTTTGACCACCAGAGGGCATCTTTGAGAAGCATTTGATAGTATTCCGTACTTGCATTACCAGAGAAAAAAAACAATTGTAATAACATAATATATGGGATTGATTTGAAGAAATTTGGCTTAATTAATTTGATTAATATTATGGTGTTTTTATTCAGAGAAAAATGAAAAACAAAACCCTCAGGGTTTCCGTTAGGATGGAATGGAAAATATGGTGCTGTACAACGTGACAGTCGGGAGTAGGCTACAGGATTGGAGGATTCTAAATTGTTTGCCTTCATTAGACAACTTTGTTCCAATATTTATGTAAATCAGGGATATTTATTCCCATTGTAATTTGTATGGATCCAAAACTAAATCAGAGTATTTTTTATCATTATTTTATTAACGAAATGTGGTTATTTGTTTATTAGGCTACTGTGCAGTCTACAATACATACTGTAGTAAACATGGGAAAGTGCCTAATTCCTTACATCAGGGAGAGCAGGCCATGTTTGTACTACAAAATGCGGGGCATGCGGGAGACCGGGGTTCAAATCTCTGTTGCGGAGGAAGGAGTAGGCTGTCCTTGTAAATAAGAATATGTTCTTAACTGATTCCAGGGGGCACACAATGTGTAACCATTTGGCTACCTGTTCAGGAGACTTATGGCTTGGGGGTAAAAACTGTTGAGAAGCCTTTTTGTCCTAGACTTGGCACTCCGGTACCGCTTGCCATGCGGTAGTAGAGAGAACAGTCTATGACTGGGGTGGCTGGGGTCTTTGACAATTTTTAGGGCCTTCCTCTGACACCGCCTGGTGTAGAGGTCCTGGATGGCAGGTAGCTTAGCCCCAGTGATGTACTGGGCCATACGCACTACCCTCTGAAGTGCCTCGCGGTCGGAGGCCGAGCAATTGCCGTACCAGGCAGTGATGCAACCGGTCAGGATGCTCTCGATGTTGCAGCTGTAGAACCTTTTGAGGATCTCAGGACCAATGCCAAATCTTTTTAGTTTCCTGAGGGGGAATAGGCTTTGTCGTGCCCTCTTCATGACGGTCTTGGTGTGTTTGGACCATTCTAGTTTGTTGTTGATGTGGACACCAAGGAACTTGAAGGGAACTTGAAGGGTTTCTGGGATAATGGTGTTGATGTGAGCCATTACCAGCCTTTCAAAGCATTTCATGGCTACGGACGTGAGTGCTACGGGTCTGTAGTCATTTAGGCAGGTTGCCTTTGTGTTCTTGGGCACAGGGACTATGGTGGTCTGCTTGAAAGATGTTGGTATTACAGACTCAATCAGGGACATGTTGAAAATGTCAGTGAAAATACCTGCCAGTTGGTCAGCACATGCCCGGAGCACACGTCCTGGTAATCCGTCTGGCCCCGCAGCCTTGTGTATGTTGACCTGTTTAAAGGTCTTACTCTTGCTACAGAGAGTGTGATCACACAGTCGTCCGGAACAGCTTATGCTCTCATGCATGCCTCAGTGTTGCTTGCCTCGAAGCGAACATAGACGTGATTTAGCTCGTCTGGTAGGCTCGTGTCACTGGGCAGCTCGCGGCTGTGCTTCCCTTTGTAGTCTGTAATAGTTTGCAAGCCCTGCCACATCCGACGAGCGTCAGAGCCGGTGTAGTATGATTCAATTATTCAAGCCCTGTATTGACGCTTTGCCTGTTTGATGGTTCATCGCAGGGCATAGCGGGATTTCTTGTAAGCTTCCGGGTTAGAGTCCCGCACCTTGAAAGTGGCAGCTCTACCCTTTAGCTCAGTGCGAATGTGGTCTGTAATCCATGGCTTCTGGTTGGGGTATGTACGTACAGTCACTGTGGGGAAGACGTCCTTGATGCACTTATTGATGAAGCCAGTGACTGATGTGGTGTATTCCTCAATGTCATCAGAAGAATCCCGGAACATGTTCCAGTCTGTGATAGCAAAACAGTCCTGTAGTTTAGCATCTGCTTCATCTGACTACTTTTTTATAGACCGAGTCACTAGTGCTTCCTGCTTTCATTTTTGCTTGTAAGCAGGAATCAGGAGGATAGAGTTGTGGTCGGATTTACCAAATGGAGGGCGAGGAAGAGCTTTGTATGCGTCTCTGTGTGTGGAATACAGGTGATCTATAATTTTTTTTCCCTCTGGTTGCACATTTAACATGTTGATAGAAATTTGGTAGAAATAATTTAAGTTTCCCTGCATTAAAGTCTCCAGCCACTATGAGCACCGCCTCTGGGTGAGTGGTTTCCTGTTTGCTTATTTCCTTATACAGCTGACTGAGTGAGGTCTTAGTGCCAGCATCTGTTTGTGGTGGTAAATAAACAGCCACGAAAAGTATAGCTGAGAACTCTCTAGGCAGGTAGTGTGGTACTTTTCAGCACCAGCCACTGTTCACCTACTATTGATTGTGCTGGCGTTGCCGGCAGTTGTTTTTTAAATTGAACCTTTATTTAACTAGGCAAGTCAAGTAAGATCAAATTTTTATTTACAATGAAGGCCTACCCCGGCAAAACCCGGATGACGCTGGGCCAATTGTGCACAGCCCTATGGCACTCCCAATCACGGTCAGACGTGAAACAGCCTGAATTCGAACCAGGGACTGTAGTAAAGCCTTGCACTGAGATGCAGTGCCTTAGACCGCTGCGCCACTCCAGAGCCATGACCAATATTATATACAGTTGGAGGTTTACATACACTTAGGTTGGAGTCATTAAAACTCTTTTTCAACCACTCCACAGATTTCTTGTTAACAAACTATAGGTTTGGCAAGTCGGTTAAGACATCTACTGTGTGCATGACACAAATAATTTTTCAACAATTGTTTACAGACAGATTATTTCACTTATAATTCACTGTATCACAATTCCAGTGGGTCAGAAGTTTACATACACTAAGTTGGCTGTGCCTTTAAAGAGCGTGGAAAATTCCAGAAAATGTGGTCATGGCTTTAGAAGTTTCTCATAGCCTAATTGACATAATTTGAGTCAATTGGAGGTGCACCTGTGGATGTATTTCAAGGCCTACATTCAAACTCAGTGCCTCTTTGCTTGACATCATGGGAAAATCAAAAGAAATCAGCCAAGACTTCAGAAAAAAAATGTAGACCTCCACAAGTCTCATTCATCCTTGGGAGCAATTTCCAAATGCCTGAAGGTACCAGGTTCATCTGTACAAACAATAGTACGCAAGTATAAACACCATGGGACCACGCAGCCGTCATACCGCTCAGGAAGGAGACGCGTTCTGTCTCCTAGAGTTGAACGTACTTTGGTGCAAAAAGTGCAAATCAATCTCAGAACAACAGCAAAGGACCTTGTGAAGATGCTGGAGGAAACAGGTACAAAAGTATCTATATCCACAGTAAAACGAGTCCTTTATCGACATAACCTGAAAGGCCACTCAGCAAGGAAGAAGCCACTGCTCCAAAATCGCCTTAAAAAAGCCAGATTACGGTTTGCAACTGCACATGGGGACAAAGATCGTACTTTTTGGAGAAATGTCCTCTGGTCTGATGAAACAATAATAGAACTGTTTGGCCATTATGACCATCAGTACGTTTGGAGGAAAAAGGGGGAGGCTTGAAAGCCGAAGAATACCATCCCAACCGTGAAGCACGGGGGTGGCAGCATCATGTTGTGGGGGTGCTTCGCTGCAGGAGGGACTGGTGCACTTCACAAAATAGATGGCATCATGAGGAAGGGAAATTATGTGGATATATTGAAGCAACATCTCAAGACATCAGTCAGGAAGTTAAAGCTTGGTCGCAAATTAGTCTTCCAAATGGACAATGACCCCAAGCATACTTCCAAAGTTGTGGCAAAATGGCTTAAGGACAACAAAGTCAAGGTATTGGAGTGGCCATCACAAAGCCCTGACCTCAATCCCATAGAATATTTGTGGGCAGAATTGAAAAAGCATGTGCGAGCAAACAATTTAAAGACAATGCTACCAAATACTAATTGAGTGTATGTAAACCTCTGACTCACTGGGAATGTGATGAAAGAAATAAAAGCTGAAATAAATAATTCTCTCTACTATTATTCTGACATTTCACATTCTTAAAATAAAGTGGTGATCCTAAATGAATTGAAATGTATTTGGCTAAGGTGTATGTAAACTTCCGACTTCAACTGTAATATATATACAGTGGGGCAAAAAAGTATTTAGTCAGCCACCAATTGTGCAAGTTCTCCAACTTAAAAAGATGAGAGAGGCCTGTAATTTTCATCATAGGTACACTTCAACTATGACAGACGAAATTAGAAAAATAAATCCAGAAAATCACATTGTAGGATTTTTAATGAATTTATTTGCAAATTATGGTGGAAAATAAGTATTTGGTCAATAACAAAAGTTTATCTCAATACTTTGTTATATACCCTTTGTTGGCAATGACAGAGGTGAAACGTTTTCTGTAAGTCTTCACAAGGTTTTCACACACTGTTGCTGGTATTCTGGCCCATTCCTCCATGCAGATCTCCTCTAGAGCAGTGATGTTTTGGGGCTGTCGCTGGGCAACACGGACTTTCAACTCCCTCCAAAGATTTTCTATGGGGTTGAGATCTGGAGACTGGCTAGGCCACTCCAGGACCTTGAAATGCTTCTTACGAAGCCACTCCTTCGTTGCCCGGGCGGTGTGTTTGGGATCATTGTCATGCTGAAAGACCCAGCCACATTTCATCTTCAATGCCCTTGCTGATGGAAGGAGGTTTTCACTCAAAATCTCACGATACATGGCCCCATTCATTCTTTCCTTTACACGGATCAGTCGTCCTGGTCCCTTTGCAGAAAAACAGCCCCAAAGCATGATGTTTCCACCCCCATGCTTCACAGTAGGTATGGTGTTCTTTGGATGCAACTCAGCATTCTTTGTCCTCCAAACACGACGAGTTGAGTTTTACCAAAAAGTTCTTTTTTGGTTTCATCTAAATAGCGATTTTTGTAAATTACCTTTATGACAAAAAAAATATGCACAATCATTTGTCTCTACATTAACTAACATATTCCTCTCAATTGTAATTTTTTTGCTTGACTCATTATGATGTTATAACTACTTACATTTGCTTCCCCCGTAATGTTTTGTCAGCCATCTTTGCTGAAGAAAGTCACCAGGGACTGGTGGCTCGCGTCAAATTCGTCATTGGAACCACTCGATATGATTGGTTATGTAAAAACCTTGGGAGCTGTTGACCATAACAGTCAGTAAGCTAATAGAGTATATAAAAATGTTCAAACCTTCCCGGTCAACCATATTCAGGTTATTTTGCTTGAACTTAACATCCAAACCAGTCATCAATAACACCAGTGATAAAGTATTGAGTTTGAAACTGTGTATGAAAGATGACATGAAAGACTTATGCAGGGCCGGCTCAAACCATTTGGCGGCCCTTAGCGAGGCCTCCCCGCCAAGCGGACATTTCTTTTGTGGCCCTCTCTTGACAGCAGAGAGAAAAAGGTTTGAAAGTTAATTTCCTACAATTCTACACATTTTGACATGGGGCGGAGAGAAAATGTTGTAATTCTATAACAAATTTCCAGACCTTCTTTTAATTTTGCCATGGGGTAGAAATGTTTGCAGTTTTAAAGCAAATTTCCTGCAATTCTAAACATTTTGCCATGACGTATGCCATGTTAATGATATCTGAGTGAGAGTGACTAACAAAATCAATAGAGGCCCCCTGGAGGTCATGCGTGCCTGGTCGGTATTTGACCATGATTACTACAAGTTTAGATAACTGGCTAGATTCATTTACCAATCTAAAACTTGTTAGCTGACATGGCTAATTGATCCACTGTAAGTGACCGACAAAAGAAAATAACTGCTAATGCACAAACAAACTTAACCAAACTTACATCTTGTGTATTCTACTAGTCTAACTTTCAACAGTAAGTTTATACCATGAAATGAGTTAAATAAAATAAAAACCATATTATATGGAGGGGTCGAGGACCCCCTAGTGGCCGGGTGCCCAAAGCAACCGCTTATGTAGCTTATGCCTAGAGCTGGCCCTGGGCTTAATCACCTTTGGTCATCCAAAGGACATCTCTGCTCCCCAGCCATTTCGTTTAAAAGCACATTAATATGCAGTGAATACTGCCAATTACGCTTATTCTAACTCACAACAGACCTCTGTTGTATGCTATTATTATGTTGCATACATTTAAAACCTTTTCTCCATTCACAGATGTCCTTTTCTGAACAGCTACACAACCACAGAGGTTAAGGGCACAGAAAATTGTATTTTATTACCTCTCGACTAAATGGCATTTGACAAGTTTAAGATAGTCCCCCCAAAAAATCGAAAGGAAGTTTGTTCTGCAGTGTCTGTCCTATACTGGAGAGATAGAAGTAAGATCAGGAAAAAAAAACATTGACATGGAGGCCACTGTGTTCTTGGGGACCTTCAATACTGCAGAAATGTTTTAGTACCCTTCCCCAGATCTGTGCCTCGACACAATCCTGTCTCGGAGCTCTACGGACAATAACTTCGACCTCATGACTTGGTTTATGCTCTGACATGCACTGTCAACTGTAGAACCTTATACAGACAGGTGTGTGCCTTTTCTAAATCCTTTCAAATCAATTGGATTTACCACAGGTGGACTCAAATCAAGTTGCAGAATCATTTCAAAGATGATCAATGGAAACAGGATGCACCTGAGCTCAATTTCAAGTGTCACAGCAAAAGGTCTGAATACTTATGTAAATAATGTATGTTTTTTTATTTTTAATACATTTGAAAACCATGCTAAAAAACAGTTTTTTGCTTTTTCATTATGGGGTATTGTGTGTAGATTGATGACGGAAAAATATATATTTTATCCATTTTAGAATAAGGCTGTAAAGTAACAAAATGTGGAAACTGGTACCCAGGGACCTTAAAATGAGTCTTATGTGGCCTGTGGGAGTCCTAGAATAAAACAACTGACACTATACGTGTTTGTGAGAGTCTTCCCTTTCCACAGAGGGGTATTATTAGTGTGCAGATCATCTGTACCGACTACAGACGACTCCCAACACGCTTGTGTGTGGAGGAAAGGATCATGTTGCATCGATGACTATCACTATACAAAGAGGGTTGCACGCTGCGTTAAGGCTTACTCCTAAATCAGTGAAGAATAACAATATGGACACAGACGATTACAGTAGCCAGGGATGTAAAATGAGATGGTTGGCCACTAGGGGTACTAATCAATAAATATTTGCTTGTCTTTTGGCAGAAACCTGGACTCTTATGTCTAGGACACGACTGAACTTGATACTTTTGAGGCATGGGCAGAATGAAAAATGGAGTGCAAATGCGATAGCATTGGATGATCTGGAAAAAAAAAAATATTCCTTTAGACTTCAAGTTAACATAAGGTTCTTAGCCCCATTCTGTCAAGAGTAGAACTTCCTCAAAAAAGCACATCCTTCCAAGTTTTAAATCTCAACCATCCTAACCTTTCCCAGGAAACATGACTGTGGGATATTCCTGTGTACAAAGGCAGAAGGCAGTCTATTCAAAGGTCTCCATGGGTAATTTATAACATGACTTCAAAGACCAGGGAGAATCATGTCCCCATAGACTTCACCGATCACACAATCCTTTAGGGATATCAGACATTAGGCTATACAGTATAAAAGTGAACTTTCAAATGTAGCATGTTGTTTGTCCTGTGCCTTGCTACCCCATGCCGTTGTTATGGCAAAAGGTTTTAAGGGAAAGTCTATGACTGATTTTGTAAAGTATGTGGACAGTTCGGCAAAAGCGGTTGCGTCAACACTAGAAGCATCAACATACTCTTTCATGCAGGTGTGACCGGTGAACACTAAGAGTAGCTTTCTTCTGTCTCGCCAGTCAGGTGCAGCTCGTTGGCAATCAACAACGAGGCTTTGCCTTTATAAACTGTGTTTGCATTCATTCACAGATCCCCTTGCTTTGTCGGTTGGCATGGTGATTTTTATTAAAGTTTAATCAATTGTGAAAGTAGTTTTATGGCAATGATCTTAGTCCACCTAGAACCATTGTCCTCCCTGGGCGCACCTTCCAGTAAGTGTTGCAACAGTCTTGATTGAAATAAATGTTTATTGTATAACAATGAATGTGTCTGTAGCACAACATTTGAGCTCTTGAAACCCTGATTGTGCATTTGAACTACGAGAAGCAGAAAATAAATTGTTGCACCTTATCTTTGTTTTTTATTCCCATGTTCCAGCCCTTAGGTACAAGAACCTGTTTTATCTTAGTATTGTTTAGTTGTATTTGGTTATAGGGCTGCATGCGTCTCACCCATGGATAGGACAGGGATACCTGAAACATGCACTAGACACACAGCTCCACAAACATACAACCAAAACAAGGCAGTACAATATTGCTTAAAAGCACCAATCACAATTCTACATAAGGATCGCCAAATTTAATCACTTTCCATGCTCCAGCCCAGAGCCCTGCCGACTTGCGTCAAAATGTGATTGGTTTAAGTTCGTAGCTGCTACACACATTTTTAGAGGTGAGGTCTTCTGATAATTACCAACATTACCAACAATATAAAAAGGGTGGGGCATGGGGACGAAGGCAACTGATTCAAAGAGAAACCTTTTTTTTATGATTCATACTTTCCTAACCCTAAAATGTCCACTACAAGATCTACAAGATCAGTGTTTTTAAATCTACCAGTTGGTGCTGAAACGGAGACGAATATAAATACAGTTGAAGTTGGAAGTTTACATACACCTTAGCCAAATACATTTAAACTCAGTTTTTCACAATTCCTGACATTTAATCGTAAAAATAAAAAAAAATCCCTGTCTTAGGTCAATAAGGATCACCAATTTATTTTAAGAATGTGAAATCTCAGAATAATAGTAGAGTGATTTATTTCAGCTTTTATTTCTTTCATCACATTCCCAGTGGGTCAGAAGTTTACATACACTCAATTAGTATTTGGTAGCATTGCCTTTAAATTGATGAACTTGGGTCAAACATTTTGCTTCCCACAATAAGTTGGGTGAATTTTGGCCCATTCCTCCTGACAGCGCTGGTGTAACTGAGTCAGGTTTGTAAGGCCTCCTTGCACGCACATGCTTTTTCAGTTCTGCCCACAAATTTTCCATAGGATTGAGGACAGGGCTTTGTGATGGCCACTCCAATACCTTGACTTTGTTGTCCTTAAGACATTTTGCCACAACTTTGGAAGTATGCTTGGGGTTATTGTCCATTTGGAAGACCCATTTGCGACCAAGCTTTAACTTCCTGACTGATGTCTTGAGATGTTGCTTCAATATATCCACATAATTTTCCTTTCTCATGATGCCATCTATTTTGTGAAGTGCACCAGTCCCTCCTGCAGCAAAGCACCCCTACAACATGATGCTGCCACCCCCGTGCTTCACGGTTTGGATGGTCATTATGGCCAAACAATTATATTTTTAATTCATCAGACCAGAGGACATTTCTCCAAAAAGTATGATCTTTGTTCCCATATGCAGTTGTAAACGTTGTCTGGCTTTTTTATGGCGATTTTGGAGCAGTGGCTTCTTCCTTGCTGAGTGGCCTTTCAGGTTATGTCGATATAAGACTCGTTTTACTGTGGATATAGATACTTTTGTACCCGTTTCCTCCAGCATCTTCACAAGGTCCTTTGCTGTTGTTCTGGGATTGATTTGCAATTTTCGCACCAAAGTACGTTCATCTCTAGGAGACAGAACGCATCTCCTTCCTGAGCGGTATGACGGCTGCGTGGTCCGATGGTGTTTATACTTGCGTACTATTGTTTGTACAGATGAACGTGGTACCTTCAGGCGTTTGGAAATTGCTCCCAAGGATGAACCAGACTTGTGGAGGTCTTCCATTTTGTCGGATTTCTTTTGATTTTCCCATGATGTCAAGCAAAGAGGCACTGAGTTTGAAAGGCCTTGAAATACATCCACATGTACACCTCCAATTGACTAAAATGTTGTAATTTAGCCTATCAGAAGCTTCTAAAGCCATGACATCATTTTCTGGTTGTTTAAAGGCACAGTCAACTTAGTGTATGTAAACTTCTGACCCACTGGAATTGTGATACAGTCAATTATAAGTGAAATAAGCTGTCTGTAAACAATTGTTGGAAAATCTACTTGTGTCATGCACAACGTAGATGTCCAAAACTATAGTTTATTAACAAGATAATTGTGGGGTGGTTGAAAAACAAGTTTTAATGACTCCAACCTAAGTGTATGTAAACTTCCGACTGTATATATAATATTGGTCATGGCTCCGGAGTGGTGCAGCGGTCTAAGGCACTGCATCTCAGTGCAAGGCTTTACTACAGTCCCTGGTTCGAATTCAGGCTGTTTCACGTCTGACCATGATTGGGAGTGCCATAGGGCTGCGCACAATTGGCCTTGTGAATGTAAACTTCCGACTTAAACTGTAGATGGCTTTCTTTAATTGATCCCTATATTCTGAACCTGTTCTCTCAATGTATTCTATTGAGTCTGTCAACAAAATTTGAATAAAAAGGTGTAACATATTTAAAGGGATGGCTTAAGATAATTGTACTGAAAACCCCATTGAATGAAAACTTCACAAGAAAATATGTTGGCCAGCAAGTGGGAGGGTTCTCAGCAGTTGAATGAATAAGGCACGTCTGAATACTAAATACTGCAAAGTGAGTAGGAAAGGCATAAATTCCTAAATTGGGATCGTCCCCCAAGCGAATTGGAATGGATCTAGGGTGTCTGGGATGGTGGTGTTGATGTGTGTCATGACCAGCCTTTCAAAGCACTTCGTAATTACAGATGTGAGTGCTACAGGGCGATAGTCATTAAGGCAGGTTACCTTGGAGCTCTTGGAAACAGAGATAATGGTGGTCAGCTTGAAATATGTTGAGATTACAGACTGGGACAAGGATAGATTGAAAATGTCTGAAGACAGTTGCCAGCTGGTCTGCCCATGCTTTGAGAATGCGCCCTGGTATTCGGTCTGATTGTTATCCTGTTTAAACGTTTTGCTCACATCGGCCACAGAGAGCGAGATCACACAGTAATCCGGAAAAACAGGGGCTTTTCATGCAAGAACAGTGTTATATTCCTTGGCGCAAGCATAAAGGCATTTAGCTCATTTGGGAGTTATCCATTGCTAGGCAACTGATGGCTGGGTTTCTCTTTGTAATCCGTTATTGTCTGCAAGCCCTGACACATACGACAAGCAGCAGAGCCGGTGTAATAAGACTAAAGATTGTTTTGATGACACGGACTGGGACATGTTCCGGGTAGCCTCAGAGAATAATATATAGATTTACACGCTGATTCGTAATCACAGTGAGTTTATAAGGAAGTGCATAGGAGATGTTGTTCCCACGGTGACTATTAATACCTACCCTAACCAGAAACAGTAGATAGATGAAGGCATATGCGCAAAACTGAAAGCGCGAACCATCGCATTTAACCATAGAAAGACGACCGGGATTATGACCGAATACAAACAGTGTAGTTATTCCCTCCGCAAGGCATTCAAACAAGCGAAACGTCAATGTAGACATATGTGGCAGGATCTACAGGCAACCACGGACTACAAAAAGAAAACCAGCCACGTCACAGACACCGATGTCTTGCTTCCAGACAAACTAAACACCTTCTTTGCCCGCTTTGAGGATAATACAGTGCCACTGACACGGCCCACTACAAAGGATTGCGCCCCCCCTCTCCTTCTCCGTGGCCGACGTGAGTAAGACATTTAAATGTGTTAACCCTCGCAAGGCAGCCAGCCAAGACGGCAACCCTAGCCGTGTCTTCAGAGCATGTGCAGACCAGCTGGCTGGTGTGTTTATAGACATATTCAATATCTCCCTATCCCAGTCTGCTGTTCCCTGCATGCTTCAAGATGGCCACCATTGTTCCTGTACCCAAGAAATCAAAGATAACTGAACTGAATGACTATCGCCCCATAGCACTCACTTCCGTAATCATGAAGTGCTTTCAGAGACTAGTCAAGGATCATATCACCTCCACCCTACCTGTCACACTAGACCCACTGTAATTTGCATACCGCCCCAATAGGTCCACAGACGATTTAATCACCATCACACTGCACACTGCCCTATCCCATCTGGACAAGAGGAATACCTATGTAAGAATGCTGTTCATTGACTACAGCTCAGCATTCAACACCATAGTACCCTCCAAGCTCATCATTAAGCTTAAGCTCCCCCACAAGAGTGCGTGCTCAGCCCCCTTCCTGTACTCCCTGTTCACCCATGACTGTGTGGCCATGCACGCCTCCAACTCAATCATCAAATTTGCAGACGACACAACAGTAGAAGGCTTGATCACCAACAACAACGAGACAGCCTATAGGGAGGAGGTGAGGGCACTCGGAGTGTGGTACCTCTCACTTAACGTCAACAAAACAAAGTAGATGATCGTGGACTTCAGGAAACAGCAGAGGGAGCACACCCCTATCCACATCGACGGGACAGCAGTGGAGAAGGTAGAACATTTCAAGTTCCTTGGCATACACATCACGGACAAACTGAAATGGTCCACCCACACAGACAGTGCGGTGAAGAAGGTGCAACAGCGCCTCTTAAACCTCAAGACGTTAAAGAAATTTGGCTTGTCACCTAAAACCCTCACAAAAGTCTACAGATGCACAATTGAGAGCATCCTGTCGGGCTGTATCACCGGCTGGTACGGCAACTGCATTGCCCACAACCGCAGGGCTCTCCAGAGGGTGGTGCAGTCTGCACAACGCATCACCGGGGGCAAACTACCTGCCTCTAGGACACCTACAGCACCCAATGTCACAGGAAAGCCAAAAAGATCATGATCAATCACTCAAGCCACTGCCTGTTCACCCCGCTACCGAGGTCAGTACATGTGCATCAAGGTCAGTACAGGTGCATCAAAGCTGGGACCGAGAGACTGAAAAACAGCTTCCATCTCAAGGCCATCAGACTGTTAAACAGCCATCACTAACACAGAGAGGCTGCTGCCTACATACATACTTGAAATCACTGACCACTCTAACAAAGTCACTTTATTAATGCCACTTTAATAATGATATTTACATATCTTGCATTACTCATCCCAAATGTATATACTGTATTTTATACCATCTATTGCATCTTGTCTATGCCGGTCAGCCATGGCCCATCCATAGATTTATATGTACATATTCTTATTCCACCCCTTAGATTTATGTGCATTAGGTAGTTGTTGTGGAATTGTTAGATTACTTGTTAGATATGGCTGCACTGGTGGAACTAGAAGCACAAACACTTCTCTACACTCGCAATAACATCTGCTAACCATGTGTATGTGACCAATAAAGTTTGATTTGATTTCAATATTCCACCAACCTCCTATATTGTCCTTTTGCATGTTTGATGTCTCGTCTGAGGTCGTAGCGGGCTTTCTTGTATGTGTCCATGTCCGTGTCCCATTTCTTGTAAGCGGTAGCTCTAGCCTTTAGCCCAGCGTGGACATTGCCTGTAATCCATGGTTTTTGATTTGGATACGTTCTTATAGTCACTGTGGGGATGACATCGTCTATGCACTTATTGATGAAGCTTGTGACTGTTGTGGTAATCTAGTCAATACTGTCGGAGGAATCCCGGAATATATCCCAGTCTGTACAAGAAAAACAGTCTTGTAGCCTCGCGTCTGCTACAGCCGACCACTTCCGTATTGAGCGCATCACTGGTACTTCCTGTTTGAGCTTTTGTTTGTAAACAGGAAGCAGGAGAATGGAGTCATGGTCAAATTTCCAGAATGCAGGACGGGGGAGGGCCTTGTATGTGTTTCTGTGGGTAGAATAGAGTTTTAGCTCCCCTAGTGGTGCAGGAGACGTGTTGGTAGAAGTGAGGTAGGATGGTTTTAAGTATCCGCACGTTAGTCTCCACCCACCAGAAACACTGCCTTTGGGTGAGCAGTTTCTTGTTTGTTTATGGCCCCATACAGTTCATTGACTGCCAGAGTGGTGTTGGCATGTGGAGGGATGTAGACAACTACAGATGAGAACTGTCTTGGTAGATAAAAGGGTCTGCCACTAACCATGAGGTATTCTAAATCAGGTGAGCAAAAGCTTGACATTTCCTTCACACTGGAAGCAGCATACTAGTTGTTATTTGTTAAAAAAAACAGTCCTCCTCCTTTCAACTTCTCTGAAGCCGCTATACAATCCTGCCGCTGCATGGACAATCCATTGAGTACTACTACAGTGAGGGAAAAAAGTATTTGATCCCCTGCAGATTATGTACGTTTGCCCACTGACAAAAAAATTAGTCTATAATTTTAATGGTAGGTTTATTTGAACAGTGAGAGACAGAATAACAAAAGAAAATCCAGAAAAACGAATGTGAAAAATGTTATAAACTGATTTGCATTTTAATGAGGGAAATAAGTATCTGACCCCCTCTCAATCAGAAAGATTTCCTGCTCCCAGGTGTCTTTTATACAGGTAACGAGCTGAGATTAGGAGCACTCCCTTTAAGAGTGTGCTCCTAATCTCAGTTTGTTACCTGTATAAAAGACACCTGTCCACAGAAGCAATCAATCAATCAGATTCCAAACTCTCCACCATGGCCAAGACCAAAGAGCTCTCCAAGGATGTCAGGGACAAGATTGTAGACCTACACAAGGCTGGAATGGGCTACAAGACCATTGCCAAGCAGCTTGGTGAGAAGGTGACAACAGTTGGTGTGATTATTCGCAAATGGAAGAAACACAAAATAACTGTCAATCTCCCTCGGCCTGGGGCTCCATGCAAGATCTCACCTCGTGGAGTTCCAATGATCATGAGAATGGTGAGGAATCAGCCTAGAACTACACGGGAGGATCTTGTCAATGATCTCAAGGCAGCTGGGACCATAGTCACCAAGAAAACAATTGGTAACACACTACGCCGTGAATGACTGAAATCCTGCAGCGCCCGCAAGGTCCCCCTGCTCAAGAAAGCACATATACATGCCCGTCTGAAGTTTGCCAATGAACATCTGAATGATTCAGAGGACAGCTGGGTGAAAGTGTTGTGGTCAGATGAGACCAAAATGGAGCTATTAGGTATGAACTCAACTCGCCATGTTTGGAGGAGGAGGAATGCTGCCTATGACCCCAAGAACACCATCCCCACGTCAAACATGGAGGTGGAAACATTATGCTTTGGAGGTGTTTTTCTGCTAAGAGGACAGGACAACTTCACTGCATCAAAGGGACGATGAACGGGGCCATGTAACGTAAAATCTTGGGTGAGAACCTCCTTCCCTGCCAGGGCATTGAAAATGGGTCGTGGATGGGTATTCCAGCATGACAATGACCCAAAACACACAGCCAAGGCAACAAAGGAGTGGCTCAAGAAGAAGCACATTAAGGTCCTGGAGTGGCCTAGCTAGTCTCCAGACCTTAATCCCATAGAAAATCTGTGGAGGGAGCTGAAGGTTCGAGTTGCCAAACGTCAGCCTCGAAACCTTAATGACTTGGAGAAGATCTGCAAAGAGGAGTGGGACAAAATCCCTCCTGAGATGTGTGCCAACCTGGTGGCCAACTACAAGAAACGTCTGACCTTTGATTGCCAACAAGGGTTTTGCCACCAAGTACTAAGTCATATTTTGCAGAGGGGTCAAATACATATTTCTCTCATTAAAATGGAAATCAATTTATAACATTTTTCACATGTGTTTTTCTGGATTTATTTGTTGTTATTCTGTTTCTCACTGTTGAAATAAACCTACCATTAAAATTATAGACTGATCATTTCTTTGTCAGTGGGAAAACGTACAAAATCAGCAGGGGATAAAATACTTTTTTCCCCCTCACTGTACGTGCATAGTGTCATCATCCAGCAACATTTCAGTAAAACATATTATTGTAGCTTTTCAAGTCTCGCTGATAGGAGATTCTTGAATGCAGGTCCTCCATCTTATTCTCGAGTGACTGGAGATTTAACAATAGAACGGAGGGGAGCGCCGTTTGGTTTTCTCTTTGCCTCAAATTCCCCAATAGGCTTGGGAGAGGCGAAGGTCGAGTCATGCGTGACCCGCCAAGCCACGCTTGTCAACTGACGAATGAAGTCAGCCTACAGGCATCCATCAGGAGTCGCTAGAGCACAATGAGCCAAGTAAAGCTCCTCCGGCCAAACCCTCCCCAACAACGCTGGGCCAATTCTGCGCCGCTCTATGGGACTCCCGGTCACGGGCGGTAATGACACAGCCTGGGATCGAACCCCAGGCTGTAGTGATGCCGCAACAATGAGATGCAGTGCGTTAAACCACTACGTCACCAAGACTACACCTCTTTTGCCACATCTATGCCTGCAGTGTTTTGGTAGCCCGTGGAACAAAGGAATAGGGTCTAGTACGAACAGTGGAACAGCTGAGTCGGATTTGAAGTCGTATTTGAAGTCGAAATCGAGGTTAGTAACTGCCAATCTAATGTCCAGAGATGCTTGGCGGTCATATGGGATAATATAATTTCTGTACAAAAAAAGTACAGATAAACACAATAAAAGTTTATATATCGCAAAGTTGGGTTGGAACTCGTAAGATGTCGCCCTTCTACATCAGCGCCATCTTGTTGGTCACATGTGTATGAGCACCTCAGCAATTCAGCACTCTGCAGGAGTTTTTGGCATCGTTTATGCAATTTGGCTAGCTCATGAGCATGATACAACGTTGATTGAAGAGCTAAAAATGTACATGTTCCCCTTACATGTGTAATGAACACAAGGGGAGACAGAGAGCTGGTTTCAAGCACAGGGCGCAGCAGGTGTTTATTGAAAAGGACCACAGGAGGAGGCAGGTAGCTGGGTCCAGGGGCAAGCAGAAGGTCATACACAGGGGGTCAAAAAGGGAAACAGTACAGGCAGGGAAAAGGCTAGTAACGTAGTCCGGGAGATCAGGCAATAAGTTGATAACAGGAAAGCCGATAGGCTAAAGTACAGGCAGTGAATAGGCAAAAGGCGTCATTAGTGAGGCAGACAAAAACTATCATACACAGGAGGAGTAAATCACGGGAAAACCAGAGTTCCTGAAATACGAGTGTCACAAAACAAACAATACCTCACAGAAATGGAGTGCAAAGAACTGAACTAAATAGTGTCTGATAATGACATACAGGTGTGTGAACAGGTGATTAGAATTCAGGTAATTGGGAACTGGAGAGTGAGCTGCGTTCAGGGGATCTACGTGTTTGAGAGTGCGAGCTGGAAAGTGGGCTGGAAAGTGAGCTGTGTTCAGGGGATCTACGTGTTTGAGGGTGAGAGTTGGAAGCAGACGTTGCAACATGTAATCCATTTCAATGCAATGTGTGACGAGTAAATTCATAAGTACACAACACAGTATCTGCAGCATCTTTTTGGTGAGTCATTATCACAGCAGGCCATATATGCAAAGGCAATGTAAACACGTGTGTGCGTGTGTTTATTTAAGAGGGTTTACCTTTCTCTGCACCGGCCTCATCCCTCCTCTCCATCAGAAGGAAGCGTGGGCTTTCGGGTAGGAAGGGCAGCACACAGAGCTGCAGCAAGGCAGGCAAGGCCAGGAAGGCAAAGAGGAAGTTCCATCTGGACTCCTGCAGGAACCCCAAGAAATAATAACATTAGACGGAAAGAAGGACAACCACCAGAGAATTACAATGGATAACCACCCTACACAGTGGGGCAAAATTTTCATCATAGGTACACTTCAACTATGACAGACAAAATGAGGGAAAAAAATCCAGAAAATCACATTGTAGGATTTTTAATGAATTTATTTGCAAATTATGGTGGAAAATAAGTATTTGGTCACATACAAACAAGCAAGATTTCTGGCTCTCACAGACCTGTAACTTCTTCTTTAAGAGGCTCCTCTGTCCTCCACTCGTTACCTGTATTAATGGCACCTGTTTGAACTTGTTATCAGTATAAAAGACACCTGTCCACAACCTCAAACAGTCACACTCCAAACTCCACTATGGCCAAGACCAAAGAGCTGTCAAAGGACACCAGAAACAAAATTGTAGACCTGCACCAGGTTGGGAAGACTGAATCTGCAATAGGTAAGCAGCTTGGTTTGAAGAAATCAACTGTGGGAGCAATTATTAGGAAATGGAAGACATACAAGACCACTGATAATCTTCCTCGATCTGGGGCTCCACGCAAGATCTCACCCGTGGGGTCAAAATGATCACAAGAACGGTGAGCAAAAATCCCAAAACCACACGGGGGACCTAGTGAATGACCTGCAGAGAGCTGGGACCAAAGTAACAAAGCCTACCATCAGTAACACACTACGCCGCCAGGGACTCAAATCCTGCAGTGCCAGACGTGTCCCCCTGCTTAAGCCAGTACATGTTCAGGCCCGTCTGAAGTTTGCTAGAGAGCATTTGGATGATCCAGATGAGGATTGGGAGAATGTCATATGGTCAGATGAAACCAAAATATAACTTTTTGGTAAAAACTCAACTCGTCGTGTTTGGAGGACAAAGAATTCTGAGTTGCATCCAAAGAACACCATACCTACTGTGAAGCATGGGGGTGGAAACATCATGCTTTGGGGCTGTTTTTTTGCAAAGGGACCAGGACGACTGATCCGTGTAAAGGAAAGAACGAATGGGGCCATGTATCGTGAGATTTTGAGTGAAAACCTCCTTCCATCAGCAAGGGCATTGAAGATGAAATGTGGCTGGGTCTTTCAGCATGACAATGATCCCAAACACACCGCCCGGGCAACGAAGGAGTGGCTTCGTAAGAAGCATTTCAAGGTCCTAGAGTGGCCTAGCCAGTCTCCAGATCTCAACCCCATAGAAAATCTTTGGAGGGAGTTGAAAGTCCGTGTTGCCCAGCGACAGCCCCAAAACATCACTGCTCTAGAGGAGATCTGCATGGAGGAATGGGCCAGAATACCAGCAACAGTGTGTGAAAACCTTGTGAAGACTTACAGAAAACGTTTGACCTCTGTCATTGCCAACAAAGGGTATATAACAAAGTATTGAGATAAACTTTTGTTATTGACCAAATACTTATTTTCCACCATAATTTGCAAATAAATTCATTAAAAATCCTACAATGTGATTTTCTGGATTTCTTTTCCTCATTTTGTCTGTCATAGTTGAAGTGTACCTATGATGAAAATTACAGGCCTCTCTCATCTTTTTAAGTGAGAGAACTTGCACAATTGGTGGCTGACTAAATACTTTTTTGCCCCACTGTATACTGAACAAAAATATGAAACGCAACATGTAAAGTGTTGGTCCCATGTTTCATGAGCTGAAATAAAAGATCCCAGAAAGGTTCCATATGCACAAAAAGCTTATTTCTCTAAAATGCTGTGCACAAATTTGTTTACATCCATGTCAGTGAGCATTTCTGCCAAGATTATCCACCCAGCTGACAGGTGTGACATATCAAGAAGCTGATTAAACAGCATGATCATTAAATAGGTGCACCTTGTTCTGGGGACAATAGAAGGCCACTCTAAAATATGCAGTTTTGTCACACAACACAATGCCATAGTTGTCTCAAGCTTTGAGGGAGTGTGCAATTGGCATGCTAAATGCAGGAATGTCCACCAGAGCTGTTGCCAGATAATGTCATGTTCATTTCTCTACCATGACGTTTTAGAGAATTTGGCAGTACGCCCAACTGGACTCACAACCTCAGACCACATGTAACCACGCCAGCCCAGGACCTCCACATACAGCTTTTTCACCTGCGGGATCGTCTGAGACCAGTCACCCAGACAGATGATGAAACTGTGGAGTATTTCTGTCTGTAATAAAGCTCTTTTGTAGGGAGAAACTCATTATTTTTGTCTGGGCCTGGCTCCCCTGTGGGTGGGCCTATGCCCTCCCAGACCCACCCATAGCTGCGCCCTGCCCAGTCATGTGATATTCATAATTTAGGACCTAATGAATTGACTGATTTCCTGATATGAACTGTAACTCAGTAAAATCATAGAAATTGTTGCATGTTGCGTTTATATTTTTGTTCAGTACAAATACAATGGATAAAACAGACATTCAAATGAATTGCTATAGTATGTGGCCCTTCAGCTACATTGGTGGATTGGATTAATTTATGTTTACTGCACCACATGATTTTTCATAATTTGGTACATTACAATATTCTGTTGCACCTGCGCGTCAATGTGAAGTCAGTCACTGAGTGACTATGACCTGACAGAACTATGCAGAGCTATGCCTTCTTTTAGAGCAGTTTAATCCAAAGGCTTTGAGCCCTGAGGTGAGTTACAGTAAGCATCTCCTTTCTTAGTGGTTCCTATTATCTCTGCCTAGAGATGAAGGCAGTCCAGATGAATAAACTGTTTCTGTTTCATGTAAAGCCTATAATAACGCCTTGGTAAAGCTGTGCAGTAACTACAACAACTAATGAAATGACTCATGTGAAGTAGAAGAATAACAGGTCTTTTGAGACAAACACTGAAGCCAGGATTCAATTAAACGCCTCTCACTGTCAGGTAGTTTGTGCACATATTGTATAGGCAATCTGTCCCAAAGCCTAGCCAGTCAATTTATAAACTTAGTCTACCCTGGAAAAAAATAATTTTTTCCCTAAGCTAGCATTTTGTTTGCAACAGTTGGGGTTTGTCTAAAGCTTACTGTCTGCCTCCAACCTGTGGAACAATGTTGCAAAAAAAATATTTAAAAAACGATCTCCACCAACAAGGCGAATTCCTTTATCAAGATCATTATAATGGATATATCCACATACATGGCAAAAGAAACAAAGGTAAAACAACCAAATGAAAGTTCATATAGTTTGCTGTCATTCCAGATGCTTGATTTGATTGTGTGTTGGCTTTAGTTGGCTAGCTAGCAAAGGAAAAGTAGCTAGCCTGCATAGCTACAGTGCATTCAGAAAGTATTCATACCCCTTGACTTATTCCACATTTTGTTGTGTTACAGCCTGAATTCAAAATGTAGAACAGAAATTAAACTGAAAAAGCATGTGCGAGCAAGGAGGCCTACAAACCTGACTCAGTTACACCAGCTCTGTCAGGAGGAATGGGCCAATATTTACCCAACTTATTGTGGGAATCTTGTGGAAGGCTAACCAAAACATTTGACCCAAGTTAAACAATTTAAAGGCAATGCTACCAAATACTAATTTAGTCTATGTAAACTTCTGACCCACTGGGAATGTGATGAAAGAAATAAAAGCTGAAATAAATCATTCTCTCTACTATTATTCTGACATTTCACATTCTTAAAATAAAGTGGTGATCCTAACGGACCTAAGACAGGGAATTTTTACTCTGATTAAATGTCAGGAATTGTGAAAACCGAGTTTAAATGTATTTGGCTAAGGTGTATGTAAACTTCCGACTTCAACTGTATGTTTGAGCTGATAACTCAGGTTCATAGGCGCATGATTACGGCATACAATAACTGTAGGATTGACATAGGCATTCAGGGGAGTCAACACCCCTGGGAACATGTACATTTGCAGCTGCAGTACAACAACTCAGCAACACAATGGTAGGGATTATCTGAGCAGGGCTTGGGTCACTGATAAGTCATTGTCTCAACGCAGTCTTGAAATGCATGGACATAATTGTATATGTCGGGTACAGAGATGAGGTAGTCAAAAGAAAGTCATGTTAAACACTATTATTGCACACAGAGTGAGTCCATGCAAATTATTATGTGACTTGTTAAGCAACTTTTTACTCCTGAATTTAGGCTTGTCATGACAAAGGGGTTTAATAACTTATTGACTCAAGACATTTAAACTTTTCATTTTTAATTGATTTGTAAAAATGTCTAAAATCATAATTCCATATTGACATTATGGGATATTGTGTGTTGGTCAGTGACCAAAGAAATCTACATTTAATCAATTTTAAATGCAGGCTGTAACACAACATGCGGGAAAAGTAAAGGGGTGTGAATGTTTTCATGCTCCCAAGCTTGCAGTGATGGACAATAGCAGGGACTTGTTCAGGAAAGTACAATATTTAAAAGGTATAAATATGATATATAGATCTGAAAATGTTATCTGTTGAAAATATAAACATATTTGAAAGATATGAAAGTCTATAGAGGATTCTACACACAAGACATTTCTATCAGTTCCTATAAGCTCCAGACTATACAATAACGACACAGGAGATATTGCTCAGAAATTGGCCTTTGCCCAGTCCATGTCCAAATCAAATGTTGTCACATGCTTCGTAAACAACAGGTGTAGACTAACAGTGAAGTCCAGGGCAGAAGTTAAATAATGCTCCCAAAATGAAAGAAGTAATCACAGAGAAAATTATACAAAACGGGGAATGATTGGACAGGTAAAGGAAATAAAAGACATAGGTAAGAAAAATCAGTCGCACTTTGCTTTCAAGCTCAGAATAATAGAGCTATTATAGAGCATGTTACTATTGTAACATGGTATTCAAAAAGATGGATAACTTCCCTTGCAGGCCTATTGTCTTTCTATAAGTTCCTCTTCAGTCCAAGCTGTTGAGATAGAAGGAAAGCAGATACAGCATGTCGGGTTGAACATGGAACCACAAATCCAGTTTAATCTCCTACGTAGTAAATATAGTATTACAGAACACTGTTGCCCCCATGCAGGGCAGTTAACACATTACCTTTGCATATAGGCACATGAGCTAATACCACATCTCCCTTTCTTTAGTGAATGCAGAACAGACACAATAACCTTTTTTGAATTACAGTAGTAACCAATGAACAACAGTATGCAACTTCCTTTTTTAATCTTTTTTTTCTCCAAAAGGAACTGAAGGCTGATAACTAGCCTACCAAGGACAGGGTAGACTACCTGTGCCTTGCACTGAAGGTGTCGGGATTATTCTGCCCCATAATACATCTCAGTGTTAGATTTGGCCATGTCAAAGTCTTGTAGGTAAAGGGGGTGGGTTTTCTGACTAACTGGGTACCGCCTTTGGGCTGATGGCAGTGAAGCCTCCCTTGGGAAAACAGGGACAGGCTGAGGCTCAGGCATTGTCTCATCGTGTTGAGTGAGTGTCTTCGGTTTCTCCTAACTATGCGCCCCTGTAAGTGCACAAGGTAAGAGCGTGGCGTGTGTGCCATTTGTTGCACAATTCCTTTTTGTTGAGTCTCTCACCCAGACACAGTCACCAGGGTATAGTATGGGCAAGGTCTTTGCTCTGTGGCGAGAGTCGTAGTGTGACTTAGTGGGTGTGTTTTTGTCGTAGTGTTTTTGTCGTAGTGTTTTTGTTTGATTGGTTGTCTACAAAGAATGGAAGGTCAGGCTGCCTTGGCGTCAGGAATGAGGTATGCGTTGGCACAGTAGTGCAAAGCTTTCTGGCTGGAACCAGGGCTGTCCACCCCAGAGAGAGGACTGAAGCGATAAGCCAGGAGTGCAAGGTATGAATCAGACAATTTCTTAAGAAGCTGTTTTGCAGTCTGAACAGCCCGCTCAGCTGCTCCATTACTTTGAGGAAGGTGTCGGAGCAGAATTGGGGTCTATTGTCCGAGCAAACCTGGAGGGGCACCCTGCTGCGTGCAAACCAGGACTTCCTGTGCTCCACTACTGCTTTTGAGGTTGTGGAGAGCAGCTTGGCAACCTCGATGAACCTAGATAAGTAGTCGAGTATCACTAGATAAGTAGAGTTGTCTCGATGAAAGAGATCTGCCCCCACTTTCTGCCATGGGCACAGCCATTGGTGGGCCTGGGAGGGTATAAGCCCAACCGCTGGGGAGCCAGACCCAGCCAAATCAGAATTACATTGCTAGCTAGCTAACGATAGCTTAGCTAGAGTAGTCTGTTAGCGTTGTTGTATTTCGTCTTTACTCAACCAACCGGGAAGCGAACTGTGTACTAGATTGTACTTCATAAAAATATGAAGTCTTTAGCTACTCGCAAGGAGCCTGGGAGGACCTCAGCTCCCTCATAACAAGAAGAGAAATGGTCCCTATAGAAATATTTAGATTTCATGTTGTAGCTACATAAATGTAAATGCAGAATGTAAAATAAAGAATATTTTGGTAATGCCATCCCATAAAATTGGTGTGGCACATGGAGAGATGTGTGCCACACGTGTGTTTTTTCCTACAGCTTGGTGAGTGTTAGCCAAACAGATACAGTAAGTACGTAGTACAACTAGTATCAACTTGGATTGGGAGCGGCGTTTTTCTCTGAAGATTGGCCCTTGTTGAGGATTACTAAAGCAGCAAAGTAAAGTAGTTAAAAAACTAAAGCACTACTGAGCTGTCTACTTTTGTTCTTGTCACAGTGGCGGATGGCTGGGAAAAGAATGAAAAGGCAAAGCTCAACTATGTTCAACAGGATTGCTGTAGTACGTCGGAAATATAGTCACCTACAGTATGCTCATTAGGCCTAGTTAGTAATTTGATGGCCTATGCAGTTAGATTACTCATCTCTGCTGTGCAGCCTGGTAATTCACAGCACTAATTAAAAATACTCCCACATGGTTCCTTTTTTATAGATGAGGAGAGGTTCACTCAGCTATCTTTAAAGCTACAATTTGGGATGTGTTTTTCAGCAAACTGTTAAAGACTGTTAAACTAAGCTCATGAACTCAGTTGAACTCAAGAATCAATTGGTGTATGTCTACATCAAGAATTTAAAATGACCATTGAAACGACTTCCAAATCCCAGATTGCTACATCAATGTTTTTACTTTTAAATGAATGATATATATTGACTGATTCTTGAAGAATATAACTTGTAAATGCCTCATGAGGTTATTTCAACTGTCATACACCATCAGAACCCAAAATATAAGAATGTTTTACTCCTTTGCTTGTAACACAATTGTTAAGCCTCAAATACAGCTTCAAACACAGTATAGCCTCAAAACATGGATAAAGCTATAATTTAGATATCATGGATGGTCAGTCCTCTGGCCCCATCCATCAGCTGTTTACCAAAACAGTGTTAAAGAGCAGAGGTTTCCGCTTTGTTATTGTTTGAACTGCAAATAGCCCCTTTAAGGCATTTATTGAATGAATCGCTCTTTTTCTCAATTCAAAAATCACACTTATATTGCAACTTAATGAGTGGAGGAGGTTCAGCTTCATTTTATTGATTTAAAGCGGCAATCAGCAGTTGAAACCATAAGAACGCGTACTCCAAGCCCGTTTCAGTAAAAATCTGAGGGATGGCATTGGAGAAATATAACCACTCTCAAATTCATAGACGGCGCTATGGATGCAAGGAATGACCATCCATGATAAAAAAATTATAGTTTTAACCATGTTTTGAGGCTATATAGTGTTTGTTTACATTTACTTTGTTTACAAACACTGGAGTAAAACAAGCTTATAATGTGGGTTCTGATGGGGTAAGACAGTTGAACTAATAAACTCATGAGGTATTTCTAAGTTATATTCTTAATGAATCAAAGGGTACATATAATTCATTTATAAATCCCAAAATGGATGTAGCAACTGCCCCTTTAACCTAGATAGTCCACTCAATGAATCATAAGGAGAGCTAGCCGACACCAACATATTATATCATCAAACAATATTCTGTCAAGCTGACTAACAAGTGGGTCACAATCTAGAGACCATATTAACCTCGCAGATTAGGAAAATAAATAACAGGGCAGGGATATGCATAAATTAAGACTGTTGATTGACCCCATTACATGGATAGATGCATTATATAATATAGCCACTCATCTATGCACCTAGAACAGTGCTAAGCTGGTTGTTTAGTGTAAAACCCTCATTGTAACCTCATATGCCTCTCTAAAACATTACATGCTAGGTCTACATATTTTCCACGACCAAAATGTATGTAGCTATGTTACTAAAAATACACGAGACCAGCATTTCAGTCTGTAGCAAGGTTAGGGAATGGTTGGATTGGGTCAGATGTGGTCCTACATTATCTCAATGTCATACACAGTGAGTTGGGTTCTCTAATGGAGACAGGCATGCTTGCTCACCTGAAGAAGATAAGGTTCTGTTATTGACTGCAAGAGAGCTTACCGATCTGTGTTAGGTCCCTTATGAGCCATTAAAAGCTAACAGATCTAAATTTGAGCCAGTTTGTTACTGCAGGAAAATAATCCTGCAGCAACAGGAAATGTGAATTATTGTATGGATTACAATTCATGGACATGTGTAGGGGTTGATACATTTTTCATAAGGGAAAATCAAGTCTGAAATTTTTAAAGTGGAAATTACAAACTTCAGAAGTCTTTTTAAACCTCAAGTACACTACACGTTTTCCATTTTCCTGCAACAAGGTGATCAAATTAAGATCCTAGATCTGTAGGTAATAGCATGGAAAATAGATTCAATCTTGTATTTCTCTTTTATCAACTTCCTTTATACAGTATGTTTATGTCCCTAGAATATGGCCTTTTAGAAAAGCACTTTATGTTCAAGGCAGCAGAAACCTGTTCTTTTATTCTCTGTGTGCTGGCCTCTTTTATGTAATAAACCAGGAATGGATGTGGAGAATGGGCGGTCAGTCTCCTTCACATTGATGTAGTGCAGTCCATATGTAACATTCAGGGACACTGGGATTTCGCTGGCTGCTCCTCTAAACCAGAATGCTAAAACCTTCAAGCATACACACTATCCACATGTCAACACAAACTTACACGGACCAGGCAACACACGCCAAGATATAGTAATTTCACTTAAAAATAGCCTGTGAGCCATGTTCAGTGTGTGGGCTAATAGGGATATATCTTTAACTGGAGCAAATCAACTGAGCCACCGGCTGTGGCTCCCTCCTGGGGCCTGATCCTATCTCCACATGGGAGCCCCTGATAATACACACTTCAGTTTGGAAATTAGGCCACTGACCTGGATCGTTACTCATTTAAACAAAACAAAGCTATAGTACCAGGCCCAAAGGGGATTCATTTGCCTGAGGCTGGGGAGAAAAAAACTACAAACTCAGTATACATGATAGATGAGTGCAATGGAAAATCTATATTCGAAGTGGCTTTTTCTTGCCCGCAACTCTTTATCTCTAGTGAGAATGTGGATGCCGTCTCATTACAGAGGAGGAGGATACAGATCTCTGGTGCCTGAGGGTTGGATGAACAGATCAGAAGTTTTGTGCAGCCTTCTGCCAGTTTGGCAGGATAGAACCCAAAACAGGAAATAGGTAGAAGAGTTTGTCAATAAATGTCTGTTTGAGGCATGGACCACATCAGTGATGCTCCAATCAAAACAATATAAACAAAATACGCTGTTGTGTGTTGGGGTTGTGTCGCAGAGCGTCATGGGAGTTGTTGAATTGATTTGAAGACGTGGTTATGAAACGCACGAGACATAACAAAAGATTGAGTAGTCTGCACCTGCAGGAACTATTCTACCCGGAAGAAGTTTGGTTTTACAAGTATAAAACTGTTATTTTCTGAGGTACAGTCTCGGTTAAGTTTAACACAGTGAATTGCTAGCAGAGGCAAGTGCATAGTCAAGCTAGCTAGCTAAGAAATGGACGTCAGAAAATGACTCGAGACAGAGGTTGGAGGAAAAACATTATTAAAAATAGTAATATACAGTGAGTAAAGGAAAGGACATAATATTCAAATGTGAAAATGAACTTTGGAATAAAAAACTGCTGAATGGGCGAACTTGAGGATGAGTGAGTGAGTCAGTGAGTGAAGTGAATGAAAATCACGTGACCGAGGAAAATATTGCCGTGGCAGAACAGAATGTTGCTGTGGTTTGATGAAAGTATAGAGCAGTGGAGCTCATTTACTAAACAGTTTGACTCTTTTGTTTTTGCAGGTGACATTGATGAGGACAAAAGTGTGGCTACATTTTTGGTGTTATGGGGTCAGGGACATTTGGTTTGCTGCGCAATCTGCTACAGCCATACAGCCCAGGTAATAAGACATGGGGATATTGTGGAAATACTAAAAGGACACTTTTCCCCAAAAAACACTAGATATTGCTGAAAGGTTTAGGTTCCACAGATGAAATCAGGAAGAAGGAGAATCAGTGAAAATGTTTGCTGCTGCTCCGCCATTTCCTGGTTGCTAAAATACTAATAGTTTGCCTAATTTCAGTTTATGTGACAAAACAAGCTAGTGTAGAGAATCAATGTACCATCTAAACCGCAGTGAAATATCTTTTCCATAACCAAAAATATTGTATTTTCAGCTTTACTTTTGGTGTACAAAACCGAAAGTAAAAGACGCAAAAACTAAACTTAAAAATTGGAATCATAGTAATAGCGCGCATAGAACAGAACTACCGCTTCTTAGATTTGCTTTCAACGAGAATGACAGAAAAGTTAGTGTATTACATCTTTTAAGAAACTATTAGAGCACTGTGAGTTTAAATGTCCTAAATGACACCATTAGAGACAGAATAGTATGTGGGCTACGAAGTGAAACTACACCAGAGACTATTGACTTAAAGTAGTCAAATCTAAAAATAAAAAAAATTGACCTGCTTCGTAAACAGGTGTAAACCAACAGTGAAATGCTTATTTATGGACCTCTCCCAACAATGCAGATAATTTTTTTGTTATTGAAATAACTGAACATTTAAAAAATAATAACACAAGGAATATATACACAACGAGTAACGATAACTTAGCTATATACACAGGTTACCAGTACCAAGTCTTATGGCTTAGGGGTAGAAGCTGTTCAGGCTCCTGTTGGTTCCAGACATGATGCATCTGTACATCTTGCCTTGCGGTAGCAGAGAGAACTGTCTATGACTTGGGTGGCTGGTCTTTGACAATTTTTAGGGCCTTCCTCTGACATCGCCAAGTATGAATGGCAGGGAGCTCGGCTCCAGTGATGTACTGGGCCATACGCACTACCCTCTGTGGCGCCTTGCGGTCAGATGCCAACCAGTTACCATACCAAGCGGTGAAGCAGCCCGTCCAGATGCTCTCTATTGTGCAGCTGTAGAACTATTTGAAAATCTGATTGCCAATGCCAAGTCTTTTCAGCCTCTTGAGGAGGATGAGACGTTGTTGTGCCCTCTTCACGACTGTATTCGTGTGTGTGAACCATGTCAATTCCTTCGTGATGTGGACACCGAGAAACTCTCAACCAGCTCCACCACAGCCCCGTTGATGTGGATGGGGGCATGCTCGGCCCTCCGTTTCCTGTAGTCCGCAAACAGCTCCTTTGTCTTGCTGACGTTGAGGGAGAGGTTGTTGTCCTGACACCACACTGCCAGGTCTCTGACCTCCCTGTAGGTTGCCTCATAGTCGTCGTTGATCAGGCCTACCCCTGTTGTGTCGTCTACAAACTTAATGATGGTGTTGGAGTTGTGCATGGTCGCGCATTTGTGGGTGAACAGGGAGAACAGGAGGGGACTAAGCATGCACCCCTGAGGGGCCAATCAGGAAGTCCAGCATCCAGTTGCAGAGGAAGGTGTTTAATCCCAGGGTCCTAAGCTTAGTGATGAGCTTGGAGGGCACTATGGTGTTGAACGCTGAGCTGTAGTCAATGAACAGCATTCTCACATAGGTGTTCCTTTTGTCCAGATGGGAAAGGGCAGTGTGGCGTGCAATAGAGATTGTGTCATCTGTGGATCTGTTGAGGCAGTATACGAATTAAAGTGGGCCAAGGGTGTCTGGGATGATGGTGTTGATGTAAGCCATGACCAGCCTTTCAAAGCATTTCATGGCTACAGATTTGTGCTACAGGGCGATAGTCCTTCAGACAGGTTACTTTTGCGTTCTTGGGCACAGCGACTATGGTGGTCTGCTTGAAACATGTAGGTATTACAGACTGGGTCAGGGAGAAGGTTGAAAATGTCAGTGAAGACAATATGCTGTCAGACCTAAAGTTGAGGCTAGTTGAGCCTTACAGCGTACCAGTCCTTTAGAAGGATTGTGGAATCAGGATATGTGGAGACTTTAAAGTCACAGTTAAAGTCTGTATTGTCCGCTGAGCAGTATCCACTACCACACATTCGACAACCTTTTCACGGGCCTACCTGAGAGTCAAACAGGTACTGAAGGATTGAAGGACTACGGACTGAGTGTTTGTTAGGACAAATGTGCATTCCTCCAGTCATCAGTTGGATGAACTGGACACATCATAGATGCCACAGGCAGTCATGTCCCATATCATGCCTTCTGGTGAAGGGAAGCCGATCGCTTTCGCATCGAGGGGATTGAACAAAGCATAAAATAACTACGCAGATAGAAAGGAAAGCCCTAGGCACAGTTTTTGGAGTGCGTAGGTTTAACCGGTGTCTGTAGAGGAAGTTCACCCTTCTTACATAAGGGGCTCCCGAGTGGTTTGAATCCAGGCTGTATCAAAATCCGGCCGTGATTGGGAGTCCCATAGGGCGGCGCACAATTGACACAGCATTGTCCGGGTTTGGCGGGGTAGGTGTTATCTAAAGTGAGGTAAAGCCACAGGAGATGCTCGGGAACCTTTCCAGGAGAACTGAGCTGACAGAGCTTTCAAACCTGGAGAAATTGTCTTAACTAGGAACTACCTCAATGGACCAAAGTGGGTTCCTGCTACAGTCATTGCTCAGACTGGTCCTGTGTTCTATACTGTCTAGACTGCAGAGGACCTCATCTGGAAAAGGCACACATATCAGTTACTGTTGAGTAAAGAAGCCCTGACAGAACCACCAGTCGTAAGGGGTCCATAAATGTTACTGCGTGTCACCCTGACACAGCAGTCGTCACCTAGGGGCTCACAGACACGTTCTCAGGACACTGACTCAGCCGCAACCACACAAATGTGTGACGAGTCTGTGACACAAGCTACTCACATGCCTACACCTGTGTCAACACCACAGTCTAAAGACATTGTTATTGAGAGTCAGATTGACCGCCGTTACCCTACGAGAGATAGGCGGACACCAAGACACTTGCACAGTTACTGTTGATCATAATGGGGACAATTTAAATAGGTGGGTAGGAGAAGTTGTTTATTGGGTTTTGCCGCAGTGTTGAGTTCAGCACATTCAGATACAGTAAATGGTTGAATTGATTCTGGTCTTCCATCTCATCATTATTGAATTGTTAAAGACGTGGTTATGAAACCCTCGAGACATAACATATTCCCTCACAATACTTTTAAACCACAAGGTAATTAAATGGGATACATACACTCAGCCATATCAAATTGGCCAACTGAGTGACCAATCAAGTCTCTCATACATCACAAGAGGTGGGATTTAATTAGTAGTTATTTGGAGTCCTTTTCAAAATGTAGATAATTCAGATAGCGATTAAATTATGGCTTCTGTATCCATTACTTCCATTCTACCGAGAATTTTATATCAATATGTTCAATAATCTTACTCCAAGTAGGACTATTTTTAATTGAGGGCACATGACCTGTTAGCATCCACAGTTTTCACAAAGTTGTGGTCGTGGCTTTACATGTCAACAATACAGGGCCTACTGCTGGTAAGAGTAGCAGTGAAAAGCCCATTCATTCTGCCAGGAAGTCTACTCCAAAAATTATCAAAATGTTATGACAAAAACTCATCAGCTACAATATCTGTTCATATGTATAGTACAACATCTTGAGGGCATTATAGGTCATTGGAGAATATTTATGGAGCTTGTGCTGAGCTTTTGGTCTGGGGTAAGCTTTTGGTCCAGGGAAGCTTAAGCTAGCTAGAGGCTGCTCAAACTATCACAATAACAAATGTTTTGAGGTAATCTCTGAAGACCCAGGGACAGTGCATCTATTTAAACCTTGTTCCTTCCCTTGAGTTTCTATGGCAAATAAATAGTGCCTCCCAAACTAAATCAATTTCTGTGAGATAAAACTCACCCAGAGGAGTGCCGTTTGTAGCTCCAAGAAACCCCCTGACCCCCTTCCTCAAACCCCCATCAGAGGAGAAACGGATTACTTTTTTACCAATGTGTCCACGATCTCACAGTTTGTAATGCTACAGGGGGAGATTCCCTGGGGTAGAGAGAAAACCCATCATCGCATCATCCTCTTGCTGTAACAAATGTCAAACATTTTTGTCAATCTCTTTCTTGCCCTGCTCCTTTAGGAGAAGAAATTCACAGTTGACTCAAAATAGCAAAGTCATATTTGTTCCCTATTGAGGTGAATCCTGCAGTTTTATTAACCTTGTGCAACCATAAGGGATGTAGAGCCCTGGGAGAGAGATTCATGTCATTTAGTGATTCTTCCTCTATTCCTGGGACCCCCCCTCCCTATGTACAAATCCTTATTCCAGCCCAGTACTAAGACACCCGTCATTTATTACAGGAACCATGAGAGCATACATTGAATCTCTTCTGAAGTCGCCCTTGTCCCATTTCGCTAGGAGAGAAAATGACTGTCTGCCCGGTCATCTCCACTCCCGTCAAAACAATGCGTAGTCATAACTCTCGTCTGCCATAATATCACCCCAGCAAATGTACAACAACTGAATAATTAAACAAGCAATTAAAACTGCTAATGGCGTTAAATTCAACTAGCAAGTACTGTATACCCATCCCTCATGTGTGTGTGTGTCAAGTGGAAACGAACCTCAATTAAGGCTCGTTATTTCTATTGCAATTAGGCCTACTTGTATCTTCTGTGGCCTGAGCAAAAGCTACAGTCTTGCAATCATTTGCACTAGCTAGAGACCGTCGATATCCCTCTCCCCTCTCTTTACACTGTGTCCCATCTCTCTCTATTTTTCTCTCTCTGCAATCAACCTGTGTTCATCTCAGAACAACGGTATGTTTGAGCTCTCTCTGCTCCGGCTGTTCGTGGCAGGATGTGCCTTGTGGGATCAGCTCCCATCACTCAACATTATCTTTATTATGTTATTAATAATAATATAATTATATTATATTTATTGGTCTCTACGGAGTTAGGTAAATCAGCTTTTAGTTTTCTAGCACCTTATGTGGAACAATTCTCAGCAATTCAGAAAGCCGATTGAGGACCTTATTATTGATTAATGTGTTTGCTTTTTATGACCATGTTTTTCTTTGTACTTGCATTTTGGACTTATATTGATGTGTGTATTTTCTGTAACTTATGTAATTCAGGGTAAAAGAGACCTTGATTTCAGTATGACTCCCTGATAAAAATAACGGTTAAATAAATAAATCTGCATCCACCCGTTGTTCAGTTTGAGGGAGCAAGGGAACAGCGGTTCGGAATCTAAGGTATTCATTTGGTATTCATTTGCAAGCACACACACACTCTAAATGTACACACATTCACACACTATCCAGATGTAGGCATACTGTGATTTCGCTGGCTGCTCAAATGCCTTCTAAACCCTGAACACCTTAAAGGGCCAGTGCAGGCAAAAAATGTATATATATTTCCACACTTTGAGGTTGGAATAATACTGTGAAATCGTGAAAGAATGATGATAATGCTGTGTAAGAGCTGTTTGAAAATACCTGAAATTTCAGCCTGTTTTGGTGGGATGGAGTTTTGGCCAGCCTAGTAACATCACCAGACTACTCCCGGACTGTCCTAGCAAAATTATTGCTTGAGAAATTGCTATTACTCTACTCAGCAAATTGGATGCAGTCTATCACAGTGCCATCCGCTTTGTCACCAAAGCCCCATATACTACCCACCATTGCAACCTGTATGCTCTCGTTGGCTGGTCCTCACTACATATTCGTCGCCAAACCCACTAGCTTCAGGTCATCTATACGTTTTTGCTAGGTAAAGCTCCACCTTATCTCAGCTTACTGGTAACTATAGCAACACCCACTCATAGCATGCGCTCCAGCAGGTATATTTCACTGGTCATCCCCAAAGCCAACACCTCTTTAGCCGCCTTTCCTTCCAGTTCTCTGCTGCCAATGACTGGAACGAATTGCAAAAATCACTGAAGTTGGAGACTTATATCTCCCTCACTAACTTCAAGCATAGGCTGTCAGAGCAGCTTACCGATCGCTGCAGCTGTACACAGTCCATCTGTAAATAGCCCATCCAACCAACTACCTACCTCATCCCCATTTTTGTTTTTTTCTGCTCTTTTGCACAAAAATATTTCTACTTGCACATCCTCATCTGCACATATATCACTCCAGTGTTAATTGCTAAATTGTAATAACTTTCCCACTATGGCCTATTTATTGCCCTACCTCCTTACTTCATTTTGCACACACTGTATAGAGATTTTCTATTGTGTTATTGACTGTACGTTTGTTTATCCCATGTGTAACACTGTGATGTTGTTTTTGGTGCACTGCTTTGCTTTATCTTGGCCAGGTCGCAGTTGTAAATGAGAACTTGTTCTCAACTGGCCTACCTGGTTAAATAAAGGCGAAAAAATAAATAAAAGAATTGCTAAAAAGCATTTTTTCAAGATTTTTGATTATTTTCACTCAAAACTGAATTGTTACCCAGAAATGATTTGATATTGAGATAAAAATGTCTGCATTGGACCTTTGAAGCACCCACACACACACGCACACAGTAACCACATTGAGCACATACATTTAACACATGCATACGGGCATTCACTTTATTATTCGTGCAGACACACATGCACTGAGATACATTTCCCTTGAGAGGCTATTCTTTGCAGCTATGGCATCCCTATGTTTCAGGATCGCAACATCCATAGCAGAGCACCCTAGTGATATACACAGTGTTAAAAACATGAACTGCTCTTTTCATGACAGACTGACCAGGTGAGTCCAAGTGAAAGCTATGATCCCTTATTGATGTCACTTGATAAATCCACTTAAATCAGTGGAGATGAAGGGGAGGAGACAGGTTTGAGATAATTGAGACATGGAAGGTGTGCCATTCAGAGGGTGAATGGGCAAGACAAAAGATATAAGTGTGTTTGAACGAGGTATGGTAGTAGTTGCCAGGCGCACAAGTTTGAGTGAGTCAAGAACTGCAACGCTGCTGGGTTTTTCACGCTCAACAGTTTCACGTGTGTATCATAAATGGTCCACCACCCAAAGGACATCCAGCCAACTTGTCACAACTGTGGGAACCATTGGAGTCAACATGGGCCAGCATTCCTGTGATGATTTGATTTACTGATTTACCTGTCTCTCTGAAGGGTATTCAATAAAATGCGTGTTTACAGTTGCTATGCTGAAATAAACACGTTTCCATGCTGGGAGAAGGTCAGTGAACAGACGTAAAGGTTACCGTGTAATTTGTCAAAGCGTATAAGGGCACACAGATAGAAATTGACTTTAGAGGCCACCTCCCTTCAAAGGGGTCTCAAGGGACCATAAACCTGGTATTTGAATATCTCATGAAAGCCATGTAGAAATGCTAACAAACAGGGTTGGAGTCAAAAATGACAAGAGAAGCAACGTTATTGGCAAAGGATAAAATAATCCTGTAGGACATTGGCTGTGTTTTACATATGCATGTAACTTGATATTTATAAAGGTTGTCACAACGGTGAAATGATGGATGAGACCAGCCAGTCCTAAATAAAAAAATTATATCAGGCTTGCCAAGCGCTTTGCTTCACAACGCCTTTGACATATTAATGCCATAGCAGACTGAAAATGACCCAAGAAGAATCTTTTTTTATATATATAAATTAAAAAAAGATTGTTCTTGCATCATTTTCAGTCTATATACATATAGACACACACACACACACAACTGTTCAACAGTTTGTGGTCATTTAGAAATGTCCTTGTTACTGAAAGAAAAGCACATTTTTTGTCCATTAAAATAACATGAAATTGATCAGAAATACAGTGTAGACATTGTTAATGTTGTACATGACTATTGTAGCTGGAAACAGCAGATTCTTTATTGAATATCTACATAGGCATACAGAGGCCCATTGTCAGCAACCATTACTCCTGTGTTCCAATGGCACGTTGTGTTAGCTAGTCCAAGTGTATCATTTGAAAAGGCTAATTGATCATTAGAAAACCCTTTTAAAATTATGTTAGCACGGCTGAAAACTGTTGTTCTGATTAAAGAAGCAAAAAAACTGGAATTCTTTAGACTAGTTGAGTATCTACAGCATCAGCATTTGTGGGTTCGATTACAGGCTCAAAATGGCCAGAAACAAAGAACTTTCTTCTGAAACTCGTCAGTCTATTCTTGTTCTGAGAAATGAAGGCTATTCCATGCAAGAAATTGCCAAGAAACTGAAGATCTGGTACAACGCTGTGTACTACTCCCTTCACAGAACAGCGCAAACTGGCTCTAACCAGAATAGAAAGAGGAGTGGGAGGCCCCGGTGCACAACTGAGCAAGAGGACAAGTACATTAGTGTCTAGTTTGAGAAACAGACGCCTCACAAGTCCTCAACTGGCAACTTCATTAAATTGTACCCGCAAAACACCAGTCTCAATGTCAACAGTGAAGAGGTGACTCCGGGATGCTGGCCTTAAAATTATAAACTTGGATTAGCTAACACAACGAGGGCTCCGTTCAGTCAAGTTCAAAGTAAAATAAATCAAAGAATGGCTTATGATTGGATCTTTTGTTCACCTTTTGTAAAATAGCTCTTATGGAATATCTACTCCTATGTAGATATTCCATAAACAAATCAGCCATTTCCAGCTACAATAGTCATCAACAGTATATATATATATTTTTTTTTTAATGTAGGGGGTAGATCTGCTTTAATATTGCGGATAGATTGTAGCTCCCATCAATCTAATTGTCTGCATCATTCCAATCACCCATATATTTTTTGGAAACTATATATAAACATATAACAGTACCATTAAAATGTTTGGACACACCTACTCATTCAAGGGTTTTTCTTTGATTTTACTATTTTCCACATTGTAGAATAATAGTGAAGACATCAAACCTAGGAAATAACACAGATGGAATCATGGAGTAACCAAAAAGGTGTTTAACAAATCAAAATATATTTTATATTTGAGATTCTTCAAAGTAGCCACCCTTTGCCTTGATGAAAGCTTTACACACTCTTGGCCTTCTCTCAAACAGCTTCATGAGGTAGTCACCTGGAATGTTTTTCAATTAACATGTGTGCCTTGTTAAAAGTTAATTTGTGGAATTTCTGTCCTTCTTAATGCGTTTCAGCCAATCAGTTGTGACAAGGTAGGGGTGGTATACAGAAGATAGCCCTATTTGGTAAAAGACCAAGTCCATATTATGGCAAGAACAGCTCTAATAAGCAAAGAGAAACGACAGTCCATCATTACTTTTAGACATGAAGGTCAGACAATCCAGGCTGTATCACATCCGGCAATGATTAGGAGTCCCATAGGGTGGCACACAATTGGTCCAGCATCATCCGGGTTTGGCCGGGGTAGGCCGTCATTGTAAATAAGAATTTGTTCTTAACTGACTTGCCTAGTTAAATAAAGGTTAAATATTTATTTTTTTAAATACAGCAAATCTTAAGAACTTTTGAAGTTTCTTCAAGTGCAGTAGCAAAAACCATCAAGTGCTATGATGAAACTGGCTCTCATGAGGACCACCACAGGAAAGGAAGACCCAGAGTTACCTCTGCTGGAGAGGATAAGTTAATTAGAGTTAACTGCACTTCAGATTGCAGCCCAAATAAATGCTTTATGGAGTCCAAGTAACAGGCACATCTCAACATCGACTGTTTAGAGGAGACTGCGTGAATCAGGCCTTCACGGCCGAATTGCTGCAAAGAAATCACTACTAAATGTCACCAATAAGAAGAAGAGACTTCATTGGGCCAAGAAACACGAGCAATGGACATTAGACCGATGGTAATCTGTCCGTTGGTCAGATGAGTCAAATTTTTTTATTTTTGGTACCAACCGCCGTGTCTTTGTGAGACGCAGAGTAGGTGAACGGTTGATCTCCGCATGTGTGGTTCCCACCGTGAAGCATGAAGTAAAATGTGTGAGGGTGTGCTTTGCTGGTGACACTGTCTGTGATTTATTTAGAATTCAAGGTACACTTAACCAGCATGGCTACCACAGCATTCTGCAGCGATATGCCATCACATCTGGTTTGCGTTTAGTGGGACTATCATTTGCTTTTCAACAGGACAATGACCCAACATGTCTCCAGGCTGTGTAAGGGCTAATTGACCAAGAAGGAGAGTGATTGAGTGCTAAATCAGATGACGTGCCCTCCACAATCACCCGACCTAAACCCAATTTAGATGATTTGGGATGAGTTGGACCGCAGAGTGAAGAAAAACGCAGCCAATAAGTGCTCAGCATATGTGGGAACTCCTTCAAGACTGTTGGAAAAGCATTCCTCATGAAGCTGGTTAAAACAATTCCAACAGTGTGCAAAGCTGTCATCAAGCAAAGGGTAGCTACTTTGCAGAATCTCAAATATAAAATATATTTTGATTTGTTTAACACTTTTTGGGTTATTACATGATTCCATGTGTGGTATTCTATTTTGTTTGTTTTTCCTCCTGTCCTTCCTCTACCCTCAACCTCTCCCATCTATTTCTGATGTCATCCAGTTTGATTACTATTTGCCATTTCTTTCAAACTGTGCTCTTTCACAAAAGTTCTTAACGCATATACGTTTTACAGACACAGTATATTTTACATAAGTTATCTTGTTGTTATTAGTCTCAACTTTCAGCTCCATTCAAACCCTCACATCTATCTCAACACCATCCATATTGGATTTCTATTTGACATTTATTTTTCAACTGTGCTGTGATGTTTCACAAAAGTTCTGAACCTTTCCATTCTCATTGTTTCTACAGATTGAACATTTAAGACAAACATTTTTGCTAAAAGTATTGAAATATTATTGAACGATTGACTAGGACCTTTCAGTTCACCCAGTAGTGCTGCAGGGTTAGCTCCAGGTAAATATTGCAATTCTTCAGCCATTCCTGGACATGTAACCAAAAGCAAGCTAAATCTGTATGGACAGTACCAAAACAAATGATTCGGTCTCTTCACAACAAGAACAATATTGTTGGTATATTCTGGTCCAATCTACTGAAAGATACTTTAAGAAGCATGCGTTTTAACTCACCGATGTAACAACACAGTATGGTCAAAGACTTAGTAACTTAGTCATAGTCAAGATCTTTTATTAGCTAAGAATATAGTACTGTTTTGGGGTTATTACATTTTTATTTCCGGATAACTTCTGAACTAACCACAATGAACTATTTCTCAACTTCATATGGAGGATCTACTTTGTGCTACTGAGTACGTATGCTAACTCGATACCTAGCTCAAGCTCGCTAACATTAGCCACACCTCATGCTATTCAAGGACTTTACGGCTGTGTTGTCTAGTGGGAACAGCAGGCTCTGGTGCTTTATTTCCGGGGGCTTAAAACGAAAGACAAAATCATACCTGTAGTTACTCGTCTGTTCTTTTTGTTTTATCAACTTTTCAGTAGGTGCTCTGTGAAGTAGGCTACGGGAGTTTTGTAATTTTTTCCACCTTGGCTTAGTGCTAGCGTGCTAGCTGACTGATATCTGGATTCTATTTATTTTGGATTTCGGCCCGGTGAATTGCCTGACCACACCTCGCTTTGGTAGCCAACTCAGCCTGCACTCTTTTAAACGTTTTACCATCGGATTGGTCCCAACCATCAATCTGTAAATCTCTGCTCTCTCTTTGCTTTTAATCTGTGGTTATATTTGTGTTGTTAGTTGGGTTCTAGCTAGTCCCCAGTAGTTGGGCCCTAGCTTGCCAACCATAACCGTAGTGGTTGGTTAGGCTGGCTAGGCTAATAGCTAGTTGGCTAAATAGCTAGCGTTAGCTGGCTGGCTAGCTTGCTGGTTAAGATAACTGCATATACAGTAGCTAACATTTTTTTATAACTGGTTAGATGGCATTATGTATTTCCAAAACGTTGGTTTACTTTAATGTAGCTGTAAGCTAGGTGTTGATCGCAACTGGCTGAATCATTCAGTGCTAACGTAATGTTAGCAGGCTAATTGGCTAGCAACCTTGTAAGTTGATTTGTAACCGTAAATTCATAAAGTATTTGCTTGTAAGTTGACTGAAAATGTAATTGAAACCAGTAGTCATGAGTGCAAACGATTTGGTTTAATTTGAACTTATACATTTGAAGTTGTTTCTGTTGGAGTTTACAGTATAGGCAATATACCATATTACATCACACCCCGGAACTTCGGCATTCCGACTTCGGCATTCTGATCAGGTTTATGTAATAACTCCAAAAAGTGAAGTGTAACTTTGCATTGGGACTTTTCATCCGTATACTAATGCAAATCCATATGTTACATGTGGCTACGTTGCCGACAATAGACAATGTGCATGATCGGACAGCTCAGAGCTTCTGCTCTTTTCTGTCCATAAAAACAAATTAGTTGGTGGAAGAGGCAGGGCAGGCCAGGAGCAGGGCTACGTTGATGCTACCTGCCCTTTAAGAGGAACAAGGACAGAGGGGAAGAAGTTGATAAGAATTTCCTAAGTGGGAAAAATTGCACAATGAAAATGTAGACCTACATTTTGGAGTGTTCACTTCAAATCGATTGAGACAGAAAACACTTCAGAGTTTCCTTCCTCAGTCAAAGAGTTAATATAACAAGAGTACAAGAGCTGTGTTTTTACAAGAGGGGTATAAAAGATCCAATCATAAGCCAATCGTGGATTTATTTTACTATGAACTTGACTGAATGGAGCCCTCTCTCTAGTCTCTAGTCTAGTCAAATTCAAAGACAAGAGGCACACTCATTTACATAGATAGACCCTCAAATAACAGTCCCAATAACTAGCTGTGGCATCCTCAGTTGTCAACTGTGGAGACCATTACAAGGAATGTCTTTGCGGGAAATAGGGAGTTTGCCTTGGACATTTTTTTGCAGAGTAGTTCAGATAAAGTGGGGTGTTTCACCTGCAGCATACTCTTTGATACTGGAAGAGAGTGAAGGCAATAAAAGGATCCAGACAATTACTGTATTTATACCACACTTACCATGGCCATTATCAGTACACTATTTTGGGTTGTAAGACACTCGCACCCTGAGGAGGTGTCTGTTGTTCAATTCTACAGATAACCTACAGATAATTTGGCAGATTAATATTCCCTCTGGGCAAAGCTAACCATATTCATTTTAAATGCAGCAAAGGAGAGAATCACATTAGTGAATCAGGGTTGACTGAGAATTGTTGAGAGGGAGATGAACATTTTATACCTATCTTCAGCACGTCGATTAGAAATATGATGAAGTGCATGATTGGACAGCCAACCAGGGTATAACACATGATGTCAAACACTCACAAATAATGAGATGTCCTTTATTAAGCTTGACTGAGATGCAGGCTGGACATTTGTGTCTATTCCATTGATTTCATTGTACCGGGCAAGCCAAATCAAGTGCATCTCTCAAGTATTTGAAAGTAGAACTATTTTACATACGTATTTCACCCAGGTCTGCTGGGCTGGAGTGTCACTAGCCAGGGTAGGGTAAATGTGTTCGGGGAGGCTTAGTAATTTGACTAGTCACATCCTGACTTGAAATAGTAACGCATACATGATGTAGAGATAAAGCATGAGATTTCCCATGACAGTTCAAGTTTTGCTCTCATATCTCAAGTTTGGATTTGACATTCACTAAACTCTTCAGTACGGTATCCACATTAGGACAGAATCACAATTACCGCCCTAATATGAGCACTGTATCATGGAATCCGTCACCAACAGTACTAACCTGGCCCAGAAATTCAGGAAGTCCCAGGACTTGTCCAGTGAACACCCCTAGGCAGATGAGGATGGAGTTGAATTGGCCAATGGAGCCTCTCATGTGTCTGGGGGGATATCTCGCCCAGATACATGGGCAGGGCACTGAGAGCAATACCTGTAAACACAAGCCAACAAGTACAACATCAATGGATATTAAGTTCAATATGGACTGCATAGGATTTACTCTTTAAAAGTGATCAATTGTTGTGGGTTGAAAACCTCACCGTGTAAACACGCCCGAATAGTAAAAATACAAAACTGTCCTAGTCATATAGCTATGCTGTATATACAAAACCTCTTTCACATGAATTTGAATGGAATCTCAAAGTAAAAATGATTTTAAAATCAAGTGTAGATTAAAGATTATGTGTGGTTTCACAACGCCCATGAGAGGAATACAGTGTTTTCAGAAAAGATGTTGTGTTACAGCCTGAATTCAAACTGAATTAAAAAAAAATAACAATCTCACCCATATACACACACAATTCCCCATAATGACAAAGTGAAAACATGTTTGTAGATATTTTTGCAAATGTATTGAAAATGAAATACAGAAATATCTCATACTTAGGAATACTTATGTTAATTATATATTTCTGTATTTAATTTTCAATACATTTGCAAAAATGTCTAAAAACATGTTTTCACTTTGTCAATATGGGGTAATGTGAGAACACACCCTAATGAAACAATTGTATTGGGCTATTGGCACGGATTTAATCTCTCAGCTTGTTCTATATACTTACTATAATTGTATAATAGTATGTCGTTGGTGAGTCATCTAAGAGTCTTGACAATCTCCTGGTTGAGACTATTTTTAGATAGTTGGGGGATAATGGTCAGATTTCTCCAGCCAAGCAGAAAGAGCACTCACCAGAGTCCACCCCCATGACGAAACGACCGATGATGAGCATCTCGAAAGATCTAGCCTTCTCCCCCAGGGCTAACAAAAGAGCAGCTATCACTGCAAAGACGTTATTCAAGAGCAAGGTGCCCTTCCTACACAGAGAGAGAGACAGAAGGGGAAAGATAGAGATCAGGAAGAAGGGAGGAGTTCAGAATAGCCACAGGTAGAATTTTCTATGGAGCACTTAGCAATATTGAAACAGTATTTCTTATGATAGGGGATAAAACGATTAGGTGAACTAATGAATCTTCTTTCCATAAGTCAATCAGTGAGACTGTACACTAGCTTCAAACCTTACAGCTCACTGAGTTTGATGTCCTTGGACATTGATTGAAAACTGCTTAGAAACTAATCCAGATTGTAGCTTTAATGAATTGACTACTTTATCATATTTAAGCACGTAACTTGGGGGGTGCATCATGACCCCCCAAGCTATTGGCTTTATGTGGTTTTGCACCACAGTGATCCCCCAATCACAAATACACCGTTGGTTGCTCCCGGTCCCCAGAGGCAGCTGCCCGTTCCTGGTAAAGGGAAAAGGAGTTGAGCACGGCTTGTAAGGAGAATGGAGCAATGCGCAATTTCTCCTCTCTTTCCATTTTTATCGGTCTGCGATGTATTTCTTTAGTTCAGCAGCTTGCACTATGCACTTTCTCTTTCTCTTTGTAGTGTTTGCTGAGGAGAGGTAGCTAGGTAGCCTAGTGGTTAGAGCGTTGGGCCAGTAACCGGAAGGTTGCTGGATTGAATCCCCAAGCTGACAAGGTTATCTGTCGTTCTGCCCCTGCTCCCGGGTGCCGTGGATGTCGATTATGGCAGCCCCCTGCACCTTTTGATTCAGACGGCTTGGGTTAAATGCGGAATACTCATTTCAGTTGAACACATTCAGTTGGACAACTGACTAGGTATCCCCCTTTCCCTTATACTTCAATGTACACTGAGTATACCAAACATTAGGAACACCTTCCTAATATTGAGTTGACCCCCCCTTTTTGCCCTCAGAACAGACTCAATTCATCAGGGCATGCTCTACGAGGTGTCAAAAGTGTTCCACAGGGATACTGGCCCATGTTGACTCCAACGCTTCCCACTGTTTTTTCAAGATGTCTCAATGTCCTTTGGGTGGTGGACCATTCTTGATACCAACGGGAAACTGTTGACGGGAAACTGCATGAAAAACACAGCAGCGTTGCAGTTCATGACACACTCAAACCGGTGCGCCTGGCACCTACTACCATACCCCGTTCAAAGGCACTTAATTATTTTGTCTTGCCCATTCACTCTCTGAATGGCACACACACACACACACACACAATCCATGTCTCAAATGCAACCATCACCATGCTTGAAAATATCGACACTGGTACTCAGTAATGTGTTGTATTGGATTTGCACAAAAATATTACACTTTGTATTGAGGACAAAAAGAGAATTGCTTTGCCACATTTTTTGCAGTATTACTTTAGTGCCTTGTTGCAAACAGGATGCATGTTTTGGGAATATTTTTATTCTGTACAGGCTTCCTTCTTTTCACTCTATCAATTAGGTTAGTATTGTGGAGTAACTACAATGTTGTTGATTCATCCTCAGTTGTATCCTGTCACAGCCATTAAACTCTGTAACTGTTTTAAAGTCACCATTGGCCTCATGGTGAAATCCATGAGCAGTTTCCTTCCTCTCCGGTAACCGAATTAAGAAGGACGTCTGTATCTTTGTAGTGACTGGGTGTATTGTTACACCATCCAAAGTGTAATTAATAACTTCACCATGCTCAAAGGGATATTCAATGTCTGCTTTTTTTAAATTTTTACCCATCTACCAATAGGTGCCCTTCTTTGCGAGGCATTGGAAAACCTCTCTGGTCTTTGCGGTTAAATCTGTGTTTGAAATTCACTGCTCGACTGAGGGATCTTACAGATAATTGTATGTGTGGGGTACAGAGATTAGGTAGTCATTCAAAAATCATGTTAACAGTATTATTGCACACAGAGTCCATATAACGTATTATGTGACTCATTAAGCACATTTTTACTCCTGAATTTATTTAGGCTTGCTATAGACCAAGACATTTCAAGTTTTATTTTTTTTATGAATTTGTAAACATTTCGAAAAACATAATTCCACTTTTAACATTATGAGGTATTGTCTGTAGGCTAGTGACAAAACAAATCTCAATAACCATTCTTTTTTTAATTGAGGCTGTAACGCAACAAAATGTTGAAAAAGTCAAGGAGTGTGAATACTTTCTGAAGGCACTGTATTGCCAGTCAGTAAATACATAATTTAGCTAATAAAAGCAGAATAAATGTGATGTTAATAAGCTAAGCCCATCATTGTTAAAGCCAGCCATTTATGTCATATGATAATGGGTCTAAGACAGTCAGTGGAGAGAGCAAGACAGAGAGAGAGAGAGCACCGTTCATGTTGACGCAGGGAGAGGAAAAATAGATAATCAGGTGAGAATATGAGTTAAAAGGCACCATCAGTTCAACTCCTCATCTTTGCTGACCGTAGCCCAACTGTTGTAACAAAACAGTTGTTGCCTGCATTTTGATTTGGTTGTCATGGCAGGGGTCAGGGACAGACAGTAGAGAGAGAAGGAGCACCGCCCATGTTGAGGCAGGGAGAGGACGAACAGGTCATCCGGTGAGAATTTGGAATTCGAGTTATAAGGCAGTCTGGTAAAGCAGTTTGCACAGCAATTTACATTGCGCACAAATTAGAACTATCAGTTCAAATCATCATCTTAGCTGACTGTAGTCAGTGGAGAGAGCGAGAGAGAGCAACCGCCCATGTTGCTGCAGGGAGAAGACAAACAGGTCATCAGGTGAGAATATGTAATGTAGTGGTGATGAAACAATGGTGAACACACACATTGGAGTATTTAAGTGTAGTCCTAAGACATGTCTTGTAGCTGTACTATTGTATAAGTTCCATAATACTTTGGCAAAAGAAAGGCCCTTCTATTTTGTCAATAGAAATTAAGACAATGTTTGTTGTCATGTTTTTTGTAGGGGACTGAACCACAAGTCAGGGGCCAGTTAAGCACAGATGACAGGGACAGAGCCACAGGACAGGTAGAAGATATCAACATCAGCACCAACACAAAGCCAAATCAACCACATCCCAAGTTTATTGTTATCCAGAAACGAGCTGACAGAGTTTTGCCATTTCAAGGTTTCCCCTGGCTGCGTTACATTGCCTCTTTGAAGTGGGTTTTATGCTTCCATTGCACCAAATTCTTTCTTAATAAGAGGTCACACATTGGCACAAAATTCAGACCCTGCATTTGTCAACACTGGCTTTAGAAATTGGAAGAAGTCTACTGAAAAGTTTTCATCTCATGCTAAAAGTCATTCCGGCGCCGACAGAGATGGCAGCCTCGCTTCACGTTCTCAGGAAACCATGCAGTATTTTGTTTTTTTATGTATTACTTCTTACATTATTACCCCGGGAAATATTAAGTTTTATTACATACAACCGGGAGGAACTATTGGATATAAGAGCAACGTCAACTTACCAACATTACGACCAGGAATACGACTTTCCCAAAGAGGATTATCGGTTTGCTAACCCAAACACAACAATAGACTGGATAGCACCCGGCGACTCAAAGCAACGGCGGCGCCGGAGAAGAGGGAAACGCGCCGGTCTTTTGGTCAAGCTACGTCGACGGGCGCATCGTGCACCTCTCCCGAGTATTTTAATCGCCAATGTACAGTCTCTTGACAACAAAGTAGACGAAATCCGATCGAGGTTGCCTTTCAGAGAGACATCCGAGACTGCAACGTTCTTTGCTTCACGGAAACATGGCTCACTCAGGACACGTTATCGAGTCGGTACAGCCACCTGGTTTCTCCACGCATCGCGCCGACAGAAACAAACTTCTATCTGGTAAGAAGAAGGGCGGGTGTGTGTCTTATGATTAACGAGGCGTGGTGTGATCATAACAACATACAGGAACTCAAGTCATTTTGTTCACCTGACATAGAATTCATTACAATCAAATGCAGACCGCATTATCTACCAAGAGAATTCTCCTCGATTATAATCACAGCCGTGTACATCCCCCTCAAGCTGATACATCAGCGGCACTGAAAGAAATTCATCGGACTCTATGTAAACTGGAAACCACATATCCTGAGGCTGCATTTATTGTGCCTGGGGATTTTAATAAGGCTAATTTAAGAACAAGGCTCCCGAAATTTTACCAGCATATCGAATGTGCCACCGGGCTGGTAAAATCCTGGACCACTGTTATTCCAACTTCCGTGATGCATACAAGGCTATTCTCCGCCCTCCTTTCGGCAAGTCTGACCATGACTCCATTTTGTTGCTCCCAGCCTACAAACAGAAACTAAAACAGGAAACGCCCGTTCTCAGGTCTGTTCAACGCTGGTCCGACCAATCTGATTCCATGCTGCAAGATTGCTTGAGCACGTGGACTGGGATATGTTCGGATAGCATCTGACAACAACATTGATGTATATGCTGATTCGGTGAGCGAGTTTATTAGCAAGTGCATTGGTGATGTTGTACCCATAGCAAATATTAAAACCTTCCCCAACCAGAAACCGTGGATTGATGGCAGCATTCGCGCAAAACTGAAAGCGCAAACCACTGCTTTTAACCAGGGTAAGGCTACCGGAAACATGACTGAATACAAACAGTGTAGCTATTTCCTCCGCAAGGCAATCAAACAAGCTAAGCGTCAATATAGAGACAAAGTAGAGTCACAATTCAACGGCTCAGACACAAGAGGAATGTGGCAGGGTCTACAGTCAATCACGGACTACAAAAAGAAAACCAGCCCCGTCGCGGACCATGACTAAACAACTTCTTTGCTCGCTTTGAGGACAATGCAGTGCCACCGACACGGCCCGCTACCAAAACCTGCGGGCTCACCTTCACCGCAGCCAATGTGAGAAAAACATTTAAATGTGTTAACCCTCGCAAGGCTGCCGGCCCAGATGGCATCCCTGGCCGTGTCCTCAAAGCATCAGAACCAGCTGGCTGGTGTGTTCACGGACATATTCAATCAGTCCCTATCCCAGTCTGCTGTTCCCACATGCTTCAAGAGGGCCACCATTGTTCCTGTTCCCAAGAAAGCTAAGGTGACTGAGCTAAATGACTATCGCACCGTAGCACTCACTTCTGTCATCATGAAGTGCTTTGAGAGATTAGTCAAGGATCATATCACCTCCATCCTGCCAGACACCCTGGACCCACTCCAATTTGCTTACCGTCCCAATAGGTCCACAGGCAGCCTTGTCGCAATCACACTGCATACTGCCCTAACCCATCTGGACAAGAGGAATACTTATGTAAGAATGCTGTTCATCGACTACAGCTCAGCATTTAACACCATAGTTCCCTCCAAGCTCGTCATTAAGCTCGAGACCCTGGGTCTCGACCCAGCCCTGTGCAACTGGGTCCTGGACTTCCTGACGGGCCGGTCCCAGGTGGTGAGGGTAGGAAACAACATCTCCACTCCGCTGATCCTCAACACTGGGGCCCCACAAGGGTGCGTTCTCAGCCCTCTCCTGTACTCCCTGTTTACCCATGACTGCGTGGCCAAGCACGCATCCAACTCAATCATCAAGTTTGCTGACGACACTACAGTGGTAGGCTTGATTACCAACAACGACGAGACGGCCTACAGAGAGGAGGTGAGGGCCTTCGGAGTGTGGTGTCAGGAAAATAACCTCTCACTCAATGTCAGCAAAACAAAGGAGATGATTGTGGACTTCAGGAAACAGGAGAGGGAGCACCCCCCTATCCACATCGAGGGGACAGTAGTGGAGAGGGTGGAAAGTTTTAAGTTCCTCGGTGTACACATCACGGACAAACTGAATTGGTCCACCCACACAGACAGCGTGGTGAAGAAGGCGCAACAGCGCCTCTTCAACCTCAGGAGGCTGAAGAAATTCGGCTTGTCACCAAAATCACTCACAAACTTTTACAGATGCACTATCGAGAGCATCCTGTCGGGCTCTATCACCGCCTGGTACGGCAACTGCTCCGCCCACAACCGTAAGGCTCTCCAGAGGGTAGTGAGGACTGCACAGCGCATCACCGGGGGAAACCTACCTGCCCTCCAGGACACCTACACCACCCGATGTCACAGGAAGGCCAAAAGATCATCAAGGACAACAACCACCCGAGCCACTGCCTGTTCACCGCTATCATCCAGAAGGCGAGGTCAGTACAGGTGCATCAAAGCTGGGACCGAGAGACTGAAAAACAGCTTCTACCTCAAGGCCATCAGACTGTTAAACAGCCATCACTAACATTGAGTGGCTGCTGCCAACATACTGACTTAAATCTCTAGCCACTTTAAACATAGGAATTGGATGTAACAAATGTATCACTAGCCACTTTAAACAATTTTGTATATAATGTTTAAGTATCAGACATACTCATATCAAATGTATACACTGTACTCTAAACCATCTACTGTATCTTGCCTATGCCGTTCGGCCATCGACCCAAATCTCTAGCCACTTTAATAATTATAACTGGATGAAATAATGTATCACTAGCCACTTTAAACAATGCCATTTATATAATGTTTACATATCCTACATTACTCATCTCATATATATATGTGTATATACTGTACTCCATACCATCTACTGCATCTTGCCTATGCCGGTCAGCCATCGCTCATCCATATATTTATATGTACATACTCGTATTCATTCCTTTACTCTTGTGTGTATAAGGTAGTTGTTGTGAATTTGTTAGATTACTTGTTAGATACTACTGCATGGTCGGAACTAGAAGCACAAGCATTTCGCTACACTCGCATTAACATCTGCTAACCATGTGTATGTGACAAATAAAATTTGATTTGATTTGATTCCTATTGCCACTCAGATACAGTGAATCAAACCCTGTGGACTCAGTTATCTACTTATTTAGCCAGACAACAAGAGGAAGCAATACATTGTCTACTGAAGATTGTCAGTTCAGTCAAGTACCTAGTAAGACAGGATGAGGCCTTAAGAGGTCATGAGGAAGAAAGCAGAAATCTGTACAGACTTTTAAAAAGGCAGATGACACAGTCCTTCACAGCTGCTTAAGAACATGCAGCCATGATTACACTAGCCCTGAGATACAGAATGTGACGCTTAACTTAATGAGCAATGACATAATTTGAATAATAGGCAATATCATCCAATCTCTTCCGATTATTCCATTTTCCTTAGTAATTGAAGGAACGCAAGACATCTCAGGGAAAGAGCAAGAGTCTATATGCCTAAGATGTCGACTATGACTTGCTGCCACATGAGGAATTCATAGGTCTGCAGTGCTTGAAACGACAGGACTTTGCAAAGATGGCAATGGATGTTATAATAAGATTAAATCTAGCCCGGTCAGAATTGCAAGGCCAGACATACTGTATGACGGAGCAGCCAATATGTCAGGTAAGCACTCTGGTGCACAGGGACTGATAACAAAAAAACAGCCTCTGGCTGTGTATGTGCACTGTGGAGCACATTGTGTGAACCTGATCACGCAAAAAGCCTGCTCAGCTTCCGTCCTAACCCGAGAATCCCTTGATTGGGTCCATCAAATGGGCATCTTGTGTGGACTGTCCAGTAAATTCATCGACATTTTAAATCGGATTGCAACATCAGATTGTGTCACTCCTGCTGCCCTCAAACCTCTGCCAGACCAAATGGACTGTCAGACATAAAGCCATCAAAGCAGTCCTCCTTCAGTATGACTGTCCTCTCTAGTTTAGAAGAGATGCCAGAAGGTAACTCTCCGACAGAAACCACTGCTAATGGCCTGCATCAACAATTCAAGAAAGGCAAAACTGTTCTGGGTCTTGTGCTGGCAGAAGCTGTTATTGGAGAGCTGGAGTGCCTTAACACATCTCTCCAAAGAAGAACAGACTGTCTTGGGCATGTAGGCTGCTGTTGGTTGTGTTCAGTCCACTCTAAGGAAAAATAAATGAAGACACTTTCCAAAACCTGTTTGAGAAGGCAACAACCATTGTGGAGAACCCCACATGAAAAAATACAATTCTATAGTAAACTGTTGTATACTGTAGAAAACTATACACTCGATCCCTCAGCCATGTGTAGTACTTACTATAGAGTGTTGTAGTATACTGTAAAATACTACACTCTTAGAACAAAGAGTTCCAAATGGGTTCTTCGGCTGTCCCCTTAAGAGAACCCTTTTTAGTTCCAGGTTGAACCCTTTTTGGGTTCCGACTAGAAGTCTTTTGGGTTCCATGTAGAACCCTTTACACAGAGGACACAAAAGGGTTCTACATGGAACCTTTGGCTGTCCTATGAGAACAGCCGAAGAACCCTTTTAGGTTCTAGATAGCACCATTTTTTATAAGAGTGTATAGTAATCACTGCAGTATTATCCACACAAAAGAACACCGCAGTAAATACTACAGTAATGTCTGCAAAAACACTACAATAGTAAACACTTCAGTATCTTATTTGCATATACCCTGCTCATTCAACTCCCCCATATCACAATGTGTGCCACCCATAAGTGATAAAACTACATGCCAAGTACAGACCATATATTATGTTCCCTACAGGTTATAGAAAAGAGCAGAAGCTTTGAACTGTCCGTTCAGACCCAGTCCTACCTACCTACAGGTTATGAAAAACTAGCTATTTTAGTATTTCTCCAGTAGGTTCTACTTCTATGTCAAATATAATAAAACAAAAGCCCTATAGTAAACACCACAGTAATGTCTGCAAAAACACTACAGTTAATCCTACAGCATACTATAGTCCTCAAAACCATTTCAGACAATCTGAAAAAATACTACATTAAATATAAACTCAGCAAAAAAAGAAATGTCCCTTTTTCAGGACCCTGTCTTTCAAAGATAATTCGTAAAAATCCAAATAACTTCACAGATCTTCATTGTAAAGGGTATAAACACTGTTTCCCATGCTTGTTCAATGAACCATAAACAATTAATGAACATGCACCTGTGGAACGGTCGTTAAAACACTAACAGCTTACAGACGGTAGGCAATTAAGGTTACAGTTATGAAAAAGTAGTACACTAAAGAGGCCTTTCTACTGACTCTGAAAAACACCAAAAGAAAGATGCCCAGGGTCCATGCTCATCTGCGTGAACGTGCAATAAATTGCAATGTCTGTACTGTGAGACGCCTAAGACAGCGCTACAGGGAGACAGGATGGACAGCTGATAGTCCTAGGAAGGCTAGGGCCATTCCCCCCAGAAATGTCCAGGAACTTGAAGGTGCCTTGGTGGAAGAGTGGGGTAACATCTCACAGCAAGAACTGGCAAATCTGGTGCAGTCCATGAGGAGGAGATGGCCACACCAGATACTGACTGTTACTTTTGATTTTGACCCCCTTTGTTCAGGGACACATTCCATTTATGTTAGTCACGTGTCTGTGGAACTTGTTCAGTTTATGTCTCAGTTGTTGAATCTTGTTATGTTCATGCACATATTTACACATGTTAAGTTTGCTGAAAATAAACACAGTTTATTTGAGGACATTTATTTTTTTGCTGAGTTTAGTGTATATACACTACTTTTCTTTTACTACAGTATTTATACCACAGTTAACTGCAAATACTACACTATAATACAGTATACTACAGGACATACTACAGTGAATACTACAGTATTTTTTTATGTGGGACACTGAACAGATTGGGTGTATATACAATAGAGTCAGAGGTTAATGCCCACGCTCTTGCAGTGCAACTGCCCATGTTTTTACTCAACTGCTCACTCAGTTCTAGTGCACATGCAGCACAAATTCTAAGAGGACTGCCAGTAGAAGTCTGTGGTTAATTCACAGATATTGAAGCTCTGGTCAGGTTGCTCCTAATCATACCTGTCCTCTGAAGCAGAAAGGAGCTTTAGTGCCCTCAGGAGGTTGAAGACATGACTGCACAAACAATGACACAAAGAAAATCAAACAATGTTGCTGCCTGTCTGATTTATCCACCAGGAGAAGCTGGATACCATAGGTAGGAAAACAATATGCAAGAACTTTATTGCTGGCAGTGACAAGCGTAAGCAGGTATGTGGACACCCCTTCAAATTAGTGGATTTGGATATTTCAGCCACAACCTTTGCTCTGGAGCAGTGAGTGATGAATCACGCTTCACCATCTGTCAGTCCGACAGACAAAATCTGGGTTTGGCGGAGGCAGGAGAACGCTTCCTGCCCAAATGCATAGTGACAACTGTAAAGTTTGGTGGAGGAGGACTGCGAGCCAGGCCTAATCGCCCAACATCAGTGTCCGACCTCACTAATTCTCTTGTGGCTGAATGGAAGCAAGTCCCCTCAGCAATGTTCCAATGTCTAGTGGAAAGACTTCACAGAAGAGTGGAGGCTGTTATAGCAGCAAACTCCATATTAATGCCCATGATTTTGGAATGAGATTTTCGATGAGCAGATGTACACATACTTTTGGTTATATAGTGTATATATGTATTTATTTATTTAACTTGGCAAGTCAGTTAATAAGAACAAATTCAAATTTACAATGACAGCCTAGGAACAGTGGGTTAACTACCTTGTTCAGGGGCAGAACGAGATTTTTACCTTGTCAGCTCGCCTGGCCCAACGCTCTAACCACTAGGATACCTACAGTACCAGTCAAAAGCTTGGACACACCTACTCATTACAGGTTTTTTCTTTATTTTTACTATTTTCTAAATTGTAGAATAATAGTGAAGACATCAAAACTATGACATTCATTTAAATGTTTTATTTAACTAGGCAAGTGAGTTAAGAACAAAAGTGTTAAAACTTTAAGACATGAAGGTCAACCAATACAGAAATATCTTAAAGTGCAGTCGCTAAAACAATCAAGTCTTATGAAATAACACATATGGAATCATGTCGTAAACAGAATAGAAAGAGGAGTGGGAGGCCCCGGCGCACAACTGAGCAAGAGGACAAGTACATTCTAGTGTCTAGTTTGAGAAAGAGACGCCTCACAAGTCCTCAACTGGCAGCTTCATTAAATAGTACCCGCAAAACACCAATCTAAACGTCAACAGTGAAGGGGCGACTCCGGGATGCTGGCCTTCTGGGCAGAGTTACAAAGAAAAAGTCATATCTAAGACTGGCCAATAAAAAGAAAAGATTAAGATAGGCAAAAGAACACAGCCACTGGACAGAGGAACTGTTTCTCAAACTAGACACTCTAATGTACTTGTCCTCTTGCTCAATTGTGCACCGGGGCCTCCCACTCCTTGTTCTAATCTGGTTAGAGACAGTCTGCGCTGTTCTGTGAAGGGAGTAGTACACCACGTTGTACGAGATCTTCAGTTTCTTGGCAATTTCTTGCATGGAATAGCCTTCATTTCTCAGAAGAAGAATAGACTGACGAGTTTCAGAAGAAAGTTCTTTGTTTCTGGCCATTTTGAGCCTGTAATCGAACCCACAAATGCTGATGCTGCAGATACTCAACTAGTCTAAAGAAGGCCAGTTTTATTGCTTCTTTAATGAGCACAACAGTTTTAAAATTATAAACTTGGATTAGCTAACACAGCGTGCCATTGGAACACAGGAGTGATGGTTGCCGATAATGGGCCTCTGTACGCCTATGTAGATATTCCATTATAAATCAGCAGTTTCCAGCTACAATAGTCATTTATTTATTTTATTTTATTTTATTTCACCTTTATTTAACCAGGTAGGCAAGTTGAGAACAAGTTCTCATTTACAACTGCGACCTGGCCAAGATAAAGCAAAGCAGTTCGACACACAACAACACAGAGTTACACATGGAATAAAACAGACATACAGTCAATAATACAGTAGGAAAAAAAGAAATCTATATACAAAGAGTGCAAATGAGGTAGGATAAGGAAGGTAAGACAATAAATAGGCCATGGTGGCAGAGTAATTACAATATAGCAATTTAACACTGGAATGGTAAAAGAAAACTGTGCAGTAGATGAATGTGCAATGTAGAAAAACTGGGGTGCAAAGGAACAAGATAAATAAATAAATACGGTAGGGGATGAGGTAGTTGGTTGGGCTATTTACAGATGGGCTATAAACAGGTACAGTGGTCTGTACACTGCTCTGACAGCTGGTGCTTAAAGCTGTTGAGGGAGATAAGTGTCTCCAGTTTCAGAGATTTTTGAAGTTCGTTCCAGTCATTGGCAGCAGAGAACTGGAAGGAGAGTCGGCCAAAGGAGGAATTGGCTTTGGGGGTGACCAGTGAGATATACCTGCTGGAGCGTGTGCTACGGGTTGGTGCTGCTAAGGTGACCAGCGAGCTGAGATAAGGTGGGACTTTACCTAGCAGGGACTTGTAAATGACCAGGAGCCAGTGGATATGGCGGCGAGTGTAAAGTGAAGGCCAGCCTACGAGTGTACAGGTCGCAGTGGTGGGTGGTATATGGGGCTTTGGTAACAAAACGGATGGCACTGTGATAGACTGCATCCAGTTTGTTGAGTAGAGTATTGGAGGCTATTTTGTAAATTACATCACCGAAGTCGAGGATCGGTAGGATGGTCAGTTTACGAGGGTAAGTTTGGCAGCATGAGTGAAGGAAGCTTTGTTGAAATAGGAAGCCAATTCTAGATTTAATTTTAGATTGGAGATGTTTGATGTGAGTCTGGAAGGAGAGTTTACAGTCTAACCAGACACCTAGGTATTTGTAGTTTTCCACGTAATCTAAGACAGAACCGTCCAGAGTAGTGATGCTGGGCGGGGGGACAGGTGCGGTAGCGATCGGTTGAAGAGCATGCATTTAGTTTTACTTGCGTTTAAGAGCAGTTGTAGGCCACGGAAGGAGAGTTGTATGGCATTGAAGCTCGTCTGGAGGGTAGTTAACACAGTGTCCAAAGAGGGGCCAGAAGTATACAGAATGGTGTCGTCTGCATAGAGGTGAATCAGAGACTCACCTGCAGCAAGAGCGACATCATTGATGTATACAGAGAAAAGAGTCGGCCCAAGAATTGAACCCTGTGGCACCCCCATGGAGACTGCCAGAGGCCCGGACAATTTATAACATTAACAATGTCTACACTGTATTTCTGATCAATTTGATGTTATTTTAATGGACCAAAACATGGACATTTCTAAGTGACCCCAAACGTTTGAAAGGTAGTGTGTATATATTGTGGCATCATGAGAGGGCGTGTTCTAGAGGGTAGATACATTGCCCTCAGATGGCTGGAGCAAGATGGCCGTCTGTGAAGGACTACAAAACCCAGGCTGCCTGAGAGTACAGCTGCAGGCTCTAATAATGGGTGTGAGAAACTGTTGTTTGGTGTGGCTGGGGGAAAGGACATGTACCTCTGTGAAACAAAGAAGATGAAGTTACTTTTGAGCTGAAGAGATTTATGTTGTAAACCTTTTTGTTAATAATTAAACTCACCTACATACTGAAGAGACTGGTGAAGTGGTGTTTACGTGGAACTTGCACAAACTAAAGATCTGGAACCTCTCATGCTGTCACAATATACACACACACACAGAAAATACAAAATAAATTGTTAAATATTTACGGTCACGACTTGTATTACAGGAAAGGATTTTCCACAAGGCTCTCATCCACCCTTTGGTACAAGGCATGCTACATCTCATCTGGATAGGTTTCCACATCTCAACCTTTCTTTCATTTCCTCTCAGAAGGATGTCATTGCAGTTGGACATTCTCAAAAAAGTGTAATCTCACGGTTCTATCTAATAAGAATCTCAGTCTCTCTGGCCAAACAGTTCTTTAAACACAAATACTTCGTCAAAGATGGTTTGCGTCGATGCATGCAATTCAACATCGATGAACCTCAAGTCAAGGACAGTTAAGTAAATGGATTCTTTGAAATTAGGTAAAAGAGGGTAGCAGGGGCATTGACACTGCAGTCAAGGCACTGACTAAATGACACTGAGCACAACAATCCCCAACCTTGCGAACTCATACTTTCACCAAAATTAGATTTCGAGGAGTGGAATTGGTCCACAGACCTCTGAGAAAGAAAATTACTTTTCAGCACAAAAAACATTATGTTCCAATCTGCCCTTGAGTAAGAGCTTGTGTAGATTAATCTGCATTTTGCTTAATAGAAGAACTACAAATCCTGGTATAGTATGTTTGGGTTAATTGAAAGGATTTTTGGAGGGTAGATGATGCCCTACTTATTTTCTAACTTCAACTCATATCTTACTGGTATACTCCTGCAGCCAACCTTGCTTCGCTGCATGTGTGTAGCAAGCACTTCAGCGATGATGCATATGAACGAGATATGCAATCTGAAATCGATGGGGACAGACAAGCGAAAGATACAGCTGTTGCTGCTGTATTTCCATGGACTGGATCTGGCGCAGTGCCAAAATACAAAGTCACATTTGAGAAGAGAAAGCGACAAAGCAAGCGGGTATGTAGCCTAGCCTGATTCTTGAAGTTCAGGGTGTTCCTATTGTGTTATTACCATTGCACCATATCATGTAGACCTATAGGCCTAGGAGCTCAAAAGGTTAGCATATGTGCTCCATGTATTTATGACAGTTGAGCAACAATAGACATTGAGTCACTTTACATTGCAGAATATTATCCCCAAAACGTGATAAATAAACATACTGTAGGCTATATAGTGTTATGGGCTAATGTGAAAACATGAACCCACTAATGGGTTTGTTGCAAAAGTCATTACGTTCCTCTATTTCTGTAAGACTTGTAGTCACATATTCAAATTCTCTGCAGCACAAACATTCCTCAATCGCGGCATTGGAGCGCAATTGCCACAACTGCACCACCAGTCTGTGTTGATCCAGGGGTTGGCTGGGACTGTGATCCAGGGGTTGGCTGGGACTGTGATCCAGGGGTTGGCTGGGGCTGTGATCCAGGGGTTGGCTGGGGCTGTGGTCCAGCTACTGCTGCGGATACTGGTGGCTAGAGGGCAGCGGCCATCTGAAGGTCAATTTGCCTCAATTCTTTGTCCAAATACTCAGGCTTAAATAAATATGGTTCAACAACACCATCGGCGCGCCTCCGTTCGTTTTTTTCATCCCTTCGCGATTATTTAATCGTCAGACATATTAGTAGGTTCTTGTTTACTTTGTATAATTAATGTGTAACGCTGTCTTCACTTCTCCGCCAACAAAACGTGCATCTGTGAATAAGGGCATAACTTGCGGTTTCAAAGTAGCAGGGATTCCCTGAGAGTGCACATGCGCAGTTGTTACCCATCTCCGCTGCTGTGGCAGTTGGCTACATAAAATAATGATATAAAATAATCGCAAAATGTTTTCGGTGGGAAAGTACACCGATCAAAACCGATCGAACTTGACAGAAATAGCTAATTCGGCCATACGCTTTCAATAAAACACATTTGTCTAAATCATGAATTCACTGGCAACGGAGCAGAGAGGCCTGCATCCAGCAACGTTACGAGTCACGTGACCCATTTCTTCAGCTGTTTCAGTACAGCACTTCAGGGAGAGAGAGAGCAAACTGCACTGAACTAGTTTCAATGTATGGAATCACTTGGGAGCTTCTGGATTTTGCACCAGTTGTTTTTAACAAAGAGACACACACCCCTGCCCTTGAGTTTACGAGACGCTGCCGTTCTGTCATTCCGATGGATAGGAAAAAAACTGCTTGATTTATATTTCACCATGTCCTTATTCAGCCAAGACTCCGTGAAGCATTGGATATTACAGTTCTTCGGGTGCCATTGATAGGATAGTCTTGACCGGAGCTCATCTAGTTTGTTCTCCAGTGATTCCCCAACTGAAAAGAGGGTAGAGGTGGTTTATTCACTCGTCGCCATAGTTTCATCAAGGTGCCCCCCACGTTGGCCTCTATAGCAGCATCTTTTCCTCTTCCGAGTGTCGGGATTAGTAGCATTCTTCATCCAAATCGAGGTTAGTGATTGCTGTTTTGATGCCCAGAAGCTCTTTTCGTTCAAAGGAAACGGCGGTGGAAACATTATGTAAAAAAACAAGACCAACGCAAAAAAACTAAACTAATGCAAATTGGTCAGGAGCCCGTAAAACTGCCGCTCTACATGCCAGAAAACCAGTGCACAACCAGAAAATGTCAGGTGCCAAATTTTGACGCTAGGTCGTGTCACATTGGTCGTCACACTTGATTTTCTCGTTTACAATTCCATCTTAAGCAACCGTTTTGTATTCCTGATCAAATATTATGTCGCTGTCTCATTCATCGACTCATTTCAAGCCATGCAGAAAGTAATCAAGTCAGGTTGTATTAGTCATTTAATAAATTCATGTATTTATGAATCTCATCCTTAGGCTATTAAGGATGATGTATGGTAAGGTTAAGACTATTGCTTACATCATAAACAGTCACATCTTTTACGGTCATCCCCTAAGGGTCTCTAAGTAATATTTCAGTGAGGAGTAAGAGGTATAAAGAAGCCACAAAGGGACTAGAACACTTCAGCTTCTATTATCTACAGCTTCTATTACCACATGCAGTAGGCTTAACCGCTCAATCACTCAGGCCACAAATCAGTGAGGGCAAAAAAGGAACGATATCTTGGCGATGTCAACGCGCCTCTAGAGTCGATGTTATCACTCTCCACCAATGTCAAGAGCTGCAACAGGGGGCATCAAACTCTCCGAATCATTATGGCCCGCAGTGTGCTAATATGTCCGCACCGGGAAAAGTAGTTGTAGCTAAGCAGCTGCAATGCTACAATGGGAGTGAGCCGAATGGACCGAGTTAATAAAGTTCAGTGAAAACTTGTCTGTGAACAAGAAGGGTTGAAACCTATAGTATCCTATGTAGGTCCATTATGTCATTTGGAGTAGGCTATAGGTAATTGACTGACGCAAATAGCATTTCTGTTATTGACTTGGAGTTTTATTGACTGGAGCACAGAAATAAATAGGCTACAGGTCATTCCGATTCAGAAATCCTAATTCACTCTGCTAAAATTAAGCAATTCTGAAATGTTTCACAAATTGAGAATGAAATAAATGAGACATCAGATGATACGTTTCCACCCACAGTTTCTATGATGTCATAAAGAAATTCTGTGACAAATTCCCTAACCCAGGTTATTGCAACAATGAATATCTAGATAAATCCCCACAATTATTTTTGATACATGTAAGCACTAAACAATACTTGAATACACTTCTGCTTAATTATTCCAAGGAGTTTCAAGTGCTGGAGCTGAAAGGTGGGTCACACATTTGCCCCTGCGTCATGTGTCTGCAGGCCTTTAAGTCATCTTTAGCCTCACACCCACCAGTATCTCCGATGAGAAGAGAGAGGGAAAAGGGGAACTGAGGCATGAAACTGTACTCAGTTAATGGAGGCTTCATGTTAAATTTACTTTACACATTTCTCTCCCTGGAGGAGTGAATATGGACTCAAATGGTGTTTATTTTTGTGTGGCTTCTCAAGGGCTGAAATCAACATTTAATTCCTTTGATATGATTCAAAATCTGATTACTATATAGCGACCATAAAGCGCTGATTTGGGATGCTCATAGGGAAATTACACCAACTGAAGGATCCCTGGTGACATCAAAGGACAGAAACATCTATTGGAATCCGCTTGGCTGGCAAGTATCCTTGTGAGGGATGTAGAGGTGCCTGGAGTGGATTTAGTGGTGCCTGGCTCCATGGGGGGCCTGTGGAGCATCCATTAGAGGGAATCACCCATGCACAGGCCTGCTGGAATCCTTAGGCTGTCAGCACTCAGCTCTTCCTGCCATGTTACATCTACCGTGATACCGTGATGTCTGTCTGTCTGTCTGTCTACATGCGTCCTGACCACTAAAGGTTCGCTCACTGAAATGCTAAGAGAGAAAAACGATAGGGAGGGAAGAAAACTGAAGAACAGATGGGGGAAGGGTTGATCTAGGTAGCCGCTTTCAAAAGTTGATGAGGAGAAGGAGATGGGGGAATAATCCCAAAAGAGGGGTGGACGGTTTGAACATATATGCCAACTCATCTCCTCGCTTCAATTGCCAATAGTGTGGTGAGTGTTGTCGCAAAAAACAATAAGATAAAGATATGTTGAGGCCTTTCACTCACACCGGGAAACTCTAATGGACATTCAGAAGTTCACTTGTCAATATACCGTCATATACTCCCATCTCAAAGATCCTTCATCAGACAATGCCAGAGGCACTTACAGTTGAAGTCGGAAGTTTACATACACCTTAGCAAAATACATTTAAACTCAGTTTTTCACAAAACCTGATACTTAATCCTGGTAAACATTCCCTGTCTTAGGTCAGTTAGGATCACCACTTTATTTTAAGAATGTGAAATGTCAGAATAATAGTAGAGGGAATGGTTTATTTCAGCTTTTACTTCTTTCATCACATTCCCAGTAGGTCAGAAGTTTACATACATTTAATTGGTATTTGGTAGCATTGCCTTTATATTGTTAAACTTGGGTCAAACGTTTCGAGTAGCCTTCCACAAGCTTCCCACAATAAGTTGGGTGAATTTTGGCCCTTCCTCCTGACAGAGCTAGTGTAACAGAGTCAGGTTTGTAGGCCTCCTTGCTCGCACACGCTTTTTCAGTTCTGCCCACACATTTTCTATAGGATTGAGGTCAGGGCTTTGTGATGGCCACTCCAATACCTTGACTTTGTTGTCCTTAAGCCATTTTGCCACAACTTTGGAAGTATGCTTGGGGTCATTGTCCATTTGGAAGACCCATTTGCAACCAAGATTTAACTTCCTGACTGATGTCTTGAGATGTTGCTTCAATATATCCACATAATTTTCCTTCCTCATGATTCCATCTATTTTGTGTAGTGCGCCAGTCCCTCCTGCAGCAAAGCACCCCCACAACATGATGCTGCCTCCCCTGTGCTTCACGGTTGGGATGGTTTTCTTCGGCTTGCAAGCCTCCCCCTTTTCCTCCAAACATAACGATGGTCATTATGGCCAAACAGTTATATTTTTGTTTTATCAGACCAGAGGGCATTTCTCCAAAAAGTACGATCTTTGTCCCCATGTACAGTTGCAAACCATAGTCTGGCTTTATTATGGCGGTTATGGAGCAGTGGCTGCTTCTTTGCTGAGCGGCCTTTCGGGTTATGTTGATATAGGACTTTTTTACTGTGGATATAGATACTTTTGTACCCGTTTCCTCCAGCATCTTCACAAGGTCCTTTGCTGTTGTTCTGGGATTGATTTGCACTTTTCGCACCAAAGTGCGACTGAAGGATGCGTGGTCCCATGGTGTTTACACTTGTGTACTATTGTTTGTACAGATGAACCTGGTACCTTCAGGCGTTTTGAAATTGCTCCCAAGTATGTACCAGACTTGTGGAGGTCTCCAATTTTTTCTGAGGTATTGGCTGATTTTATTTTTTTCACATGATGTCAAGTTTGAAGGTAGGCCTTGAAATACATCCACAGGTACACCTCCAACTGACTCAAATGATGTCAATTAGCCTATCAGAAGCTTCTAATGCCATGACATTTTCTGGAATTTTCCAAGCTGTTTAAAGGCACAGTCAACTTAGTGTATGTAAACTTCTGACCCACTGGAATTGTGATACAGTGAATTATAAGTGAAATCAATTGTTGGAAAAATTACTTGTGTCATGCACAAAGTAGATGTCCTAACCGACTTGCCAAAACTATAGTTTGTTAAAAATACATTTGTGGAGTGGCTTAAAAGCAAGTTAATGACTCCAACCTAAGTGTATGTAAACTCCCGACTTCAACTGTATCATCAAAACTGGACCTAATTCACTGCAAGCCTCTGCGCTACCTTACCAGCGCAATGGTTCATATTCTTAATAACGGAGTCGTGCAGGAAATATGTGTGCTTAAATGTTTATTTATATGTATGCATTGATATTTATGTCAGCAAACCTCTTATTTTAATGCTTATCATAGGTGTGTTCCAACTTACCTTCCAATGAGTTTCGTGAGCAACGTGACGCAGAGTGCTCCAAGTAGGCCCCCAATGGCAAATATGGAGACTGTGATGGACCATAGCATGGTGACCATGTCTGCTCCTATGGGTTCTCCGTAGCGCTCCATCCATGTCTTGTTGTAAAATGTCTTTATATACTGTATAGGGAGGAAGAGGAAGTCAGTCAGCATCTCGGCAAAAATATTTTTCGCATTATTCACACAGGGTAAATTATTAAAATGCTTTCTTTTCCATCTGATTTCAAGGTAATGTTTGCGTAACCTTTTAAGGTCCATGCTGTTAGTTTTTACTCTGTTTATTTAGAACCTAACTGACAACTAGGAAAAGCTCAAACCAAGTTTATTCACCCAATTGGTCAGACAGCTGAAAAGACAAAGACACACCAGCACAAATATTTACACCGCACTTTAGGCAGAGTCTCCTCCTTTTCTCTAAACATTACATCTTTGTTGCTAGGCAGGAAGTTAAGTGATGTGTGTAATAAACTATTCTTTCTGCCTTCATGTGACCTGACCTGACCTCGGCCCCCATTCCTCACTTGTCACGTGTGCTCCCTCTCCGGCCTCTAGGTCACCAAGCTGCTCGTTATGGCGCACACGTGTCACCATCGTTACGCGCATAATGACACTCACCTGGACGCCATCACCTCCTTGATTACCTGCCCTAGATGTCACTCCCTTTGGTTCCTTCCCCAGGCTTCATTGTTTCTGTTTCATGTCTGTGCGTTGTTCGTGTTTCTTGTTTTGTATTATGTTTAGTTTATTGATTAAATCACTCACTCCCTGAACTTGCTTCCTGACTCTCAGCGCACTCGTTACATCACTAATCCACAGCTATCCACCCTTATCAGTGACCGCAACCATGTGATTGCCTTATTCCCTCACTTAGTAACTCTCCAAGCCCATGGCTCATATACACCCTTAATTGACCCCACCATATACATTCCTCCTACATATAACCATTAACTTCTGGTGTAGCAAGTATTTCAAATCACAACCCAACGCTGTAAATTTAGAAAAATGTGTACCAGGACACCTAGACAGCAATTATGGGTGAATTCACATTTGTGCACACTCGCCCAATTTAGACTTAAATAAAAGAAAAAACACTTGCACATTTGAGTTCTCTCATTTCAGGTGCGTTGAGAATAATGCTATAACTTCAAAGAAAAGAGAAACCCGGTTGTATCACTTATTTTATTAAAGCTTACGTGTCAGCCTCTTGGCCTTCGTCAGAGCAATTTAGACTTGAAATGTGAACATAAAATGTATTTAAGTCAAAACCTATTCACCTCTCCTATCTCTCAGGCATTTCACTATTTTCAAAGCTAAACTCCAAGTCTCCAGTCTGTCTCTGGCTCTCTCTCACTCTTTCTTATCCTACAAACTTCCATCCCAAAAGGAAGACTTCCTTGGCCATTGAACCAGATGACCAGCTTGGCTTCAGGAGTCCTGCAGGTTCATCGTCAGTGGATCCTAACTTCAAACTCTCACACAGTCCACACACAGTCCACACCTGAAGGGAACATGAGAGGGAAACGCATGCAAAGCTGGTTTATGGGGAAGTCTAACCAGCCCAAGTGATTTCTATTGACTGTGTGTGTGTGCCTGTGTGCGTGCATGCTTGAGTGTCTGGACTATAATTAGCTTAGCTATATTCACTGATTTGTGAGTATATCAAAAATGTATGTTATGAATGTGTTAGAGGGACACAGACGGCTAACTGGATTTAAATACAGGGTGGGAGACCAAGACTGCATGTGTCTGGGGACTATCAGACTGCTCAGGATCCAATTAGCCAACTAAATTGTGATGCGGAAGGACAAATGCCATAGCAGTCATTTTGAGCTCAGACTGGAGTAATGAACTAACTAATATATATTTTTAATATTGATGTAACAAATGTATCATTTGTACAGTTCTTTATAAAAAATGTAGTTGTGTTACATTTGACTATTTGTCTCTCTGAAATAAAACCATCAAGTGAAACAAAATTTTAAACAAATACATCTGTCATTAAACAACCCCATGCCACGATTAGATAGTGAATAAACACACCAATCTCATAATTTCTTTAAAAAATAAAAGATAATTTACCAAGATTTCTGAAAATGGATATATCGCGTTTTGGAATTAAACTCTTCACATAAACATCATGTTTATGTTGACTGATCAAGGGGGCGTCATTCTTGTTTAAGACATTCTTGGTTGAGAGAAGGCATTTAACAAAGCCACAGAATAACGCTGCCTGAAAAGCATTGAAGGAGAAAATTAAGTCAGGAATTTTACATTGGAAATCAGAAACTTCAGAAGCCTTTTTTTCATTTTTACATGTGAGTTCCAAATATCTCTAACGGGAGCCCCAGCGTGATGTCAGAATGCACTCACTGTTCCAAAATGTGAGTATTACGCAACAGGACAGTTAACATGCGCTGGCTGGTTTCAACTTGTCAATTTCTAAATATTTTCTAACAAGTTGTATTTTCTAACAGTTTAAATTGGGTGTGTTCTGCCTCCTCATTAATTCACATTCAGCTTTGCGAACAATTTATGTTAGAGGCTTTACTGAGCCGGACAAACTTCTCTCTTCGAGGAGAGCCCACCGCACTTCACTCATGTTTGCACAGATCAAGTAAGCATATATTTGTGCAGTCTTGCAAGAATTTGAACATTTTCTTGCTGGCGCTCGCATTGCCTTCCTTGTTGTTTTCCTTACAAATAATAACTTTGGACATGTGTGCTTTCCTATCAAAGTAAGTTCCTTATTTTCTGTATACAGTGTTGTCATTTCTACTGTAGGCGCATACTGTATGCATGTATGTATGTACGTGCGTATGTATGTACAGTTGAAGTCGAAGGTTTACATACACCTTAGCCAAATACATTTAAACTCAGTTTTTCACAATTCCTGACATTTAATCCTAGCATAAATTCCCTGTCTTAGGTCAATTAGGATCACCACCTCAATCCCATAGAAAATGTGTGGGCAGAACTGAAAAAGCGTGTGCGAGCAAGGAGGCCTACAAACCTGACTCAGTTACACCAGCTCTGTCAGGAGGAATGGGCCAAAATTCACCCAACTTATTGTGGGAAGCTTGTGGAGGGCTACCCAAAACGTTTGACCCAAATTAAACAATTTAAAGGCAATGCTACCAAATACTAATTGAGTGTATGTACACTTCTGACCCACTGGGAATGTGATTAAAGAAATAAAAGCTGAAATAAATCATTCTCTCTACTATTATTCTGACATTTCACATTCTTACAATAAAGTGGTGATCCTAACTGACAGGGACAGGGAATTTTTACTCTGATTAAATGTCCGGAATTGTGAAAAACAGTTTAAATGTATTTTGCTAAGGTGTATGTAAACCTCCGACTTCAACTGTAGTATGCATGATTGTAATAACTGTTGTTCCATAAGCCTCACCTTTTTTTTGTTGTATTTTACTTGTATTATTTAGGTATGTCATTTACAACAAAATACTTATCAATCATGATCTGTCTCTAAGACACAGGTTGCTATGGAATTGATGTCCTCCAGAAAAATATTGACTACTGCAGAGGACGTTCCCCTCATTCTAAAACAAATCAAGTTACCCATGGGATGCAGAAAAACAAACACAAAGCCAGAACTGAGTGAACAATGACAAACAAACTAAACAACAAAAGCTGTGTTTCCATCTCAAAAGGGATGATGGCTCTCGTCTTCTTGAGTCATGTACAATTTCAAGGGCTATACACATTTCACACTTGTTCCCATCAAAATGGAGAATTAGAGGCCCTGAAAACTCTGGGCCCGTGCCAGTACCATACAACGGTAAATCAACACTATTTTTCTGCCAGTTGGTATAGCTCCCTTGTGATGTCTTGCTTATGTGCCAAATAGAAACATTAGGAAGTCCTAAGGCTAGCAGACTGAAATTCTCTAAGACTGAAATACCAGTCACCTACAGTACCTAAAAGGAAAAGGTGATGGCATCTCCCAAGAAGACTGCAACAACAAATGTTTTTTTCTAATGCATAGGTTAATTGAATTACGAGCTGGTGCGTTTGGACCTCAATCGGTCTTTGCCAAAGCTTTTTCCACTCACCTCCCTCTGCTAGATTCTAGTCTCTGACTGAAAATCTCACTTCTGGAGTTTTGTGGTCGAATACATCAGAACAATTTCTCAAAATCCCCAAACGGCTCCAGACGGAGAGGGAGATTATTTTCTGAACTTTCCATCTGTAATTTAGATTTGATTAGAAGAAAGTCAAGATACTTGGAAGAAACTTTCCAGAGGAGAATTTGTACATCGGGTACATTAATATCCCACATGACAGGACATTAAAGTGCAACACAGGTGGTTGGCGGCACCTTAATTGGGGAGAACGGGCTCGTGGTAATGACTGGAGTGGAATCATTGGAATGGTATCAAATACATCAAACACATGGTTTCCAGGTGTGTGATGCCATTCCATTTGCGCAGTTCCCATCAGCAACCTCCTGTGAAAGTGCATTTATTAAAGCATTCATGAAAGGGAGCGAAAGGAGCTCAGAAGGGTGGGTGGTGCCTAATTGGACAGGGTGAACAAAGTGGCAACCCTCCTCAGCTGTTCCTGTACACTCTTAGGATTTTCACATGTAGTCCTCTTAAAAAATATATATATATATCTCAGTCCTCTTTAAAGTGAACTCTGGAGTAAAAAAAAAAGAAGCAAAATAAGCTCTCTATGTATTCCAACCTGGTCTCAGAGCATGTTGTATTATTCTGTACGTCAATCCTTTTAGTATGATATGTTACATTTCGTATGGTAAGGTATGTATTCATTTGTGGATGTCCATAACCCATTTCATATGATATGTTAGGAATTACAATTCGTATTATATGTTATATGTTATATGTTATATTATATGCTAATGTCCAAAGTTACGAATTTGCTAAACGTACAATATGTTACGAATTCTAGCTAGGTGACTAGGTGGCTAACGTTAGCTAGCGACTCTCACGAACATGTACAGTTGGTAGTTTTGCTCTGGGACGCCTACAGGCCTTAGAAGAATCATCTGAAGGTCAATTGAATGGAAGTGCTGTATATACAGTATGGAGACTGTTTAAAAATATGGGGTTAAATACATGTCAGAAAAACAAACTAATGTTTTCTGATCTCTCAGATATAGGAGAGACCCTTGATATTTTTTGAGACTGTTATTCAATGCGTTTTTTTTATCAATTTTTTTTAAATATATTTTGGGATACTTTTTAAAAATTCTAAATTATTTAGCAAAATGGTCCTTGGTATGACCTTAAAACAATTCAATATAGTGTAGCTTAGTAGAACCCCCACCCCACCCCCGGCTTAGACAGGGTTTGGGCTACTTAACCCATCAAAGTCTATCATATGAATGTGGGTACAAAGCTGGATAGGTATGATAAGTGCTGCAAATTATTAGCCGGGTAGGTATGATATGATAAGATGATGTCCTTGCCATTTTTGTGAGTAAAGAAACAAAAATGGTGAGTGTGCGTGTATTTGGAGGGTTGTGGCAGACCCAATAAACAAAAAGAACTGTGATGATTACTGAGTGGTGTCCATTTACTTTTGTCGAGCATGGGCAATCTAATCTGGGCCTTGTTTCCCTGCTGTGATGGAACTTAAGCATTACAATGATTGTACAAGATACATCATTATTTACGAGCCAACTTTTTAAATAGTGTTTCCCAAACAAGCACAGAGTGAACCTGTAAGTGCCATAGCTAAAAGCATTGTTGGGGCCGTGTTCGTTTTTTCACATTTTTGGGGGGAGCTGTCCAGCTCACTAGTGCTGAAATCGATGCAGCTTGCATCATATGAAAACACAACTAATAGCCCACATGAAACGTAGGATAGACCTATACATTTCACAGAGTTGTTTTTATGAATTAAAATAAATAACACCATAATCTACATTGTCGTCATGTAATGTTCAATGATTTCAAGATTTGAACCCTGGGCGTCTTCTTGCCTCCACAGTGCTTTTAGCACACTGCACCTCAAGTGCAAGTATCTCCTCTCGTGGGAGCCTGAACTTTTTAAGGATAGCCCCATCATTGTGAGTCTGCAATGGGCTCAGGTTGGTGTGAATATGCGCATTATATACACCAACCGACTGCGCGGATGGATCATTTGAAATACAGTGCATTCGGAAAGTATTCAGACCCCTTGACTTGTTTCACATTTTGTTACGTTACAGCCTTATTCACAAATGTATTAAATAGTTTTTTCCCCTGATCAATCTACACATAACACCCCATAATGACAAAGCAAAAACTGTTTTTTTGAATTTCTTGACCTTATATAGACAGGTGTGTGCCTGTATTTTTTTTATTTGTACACATTGGCTACTAAAATTACACTGTACATCATAACATGCTTCTAACGATGATCTTGGTGCTACAACAGGGGCGGCAGGTAGCCTAGTGGTTAGAGCGTTGGACTAGTAACCGAAAGGTTGCAAGTTCAATACCCCGAGCTGACAAGGTACAAATATGTCGTTCTGCCTCTGAACAGGCAGTTAACCCACTGTTCCTAGGCCGTCATTGAAAATAAGAATTTGTTCTTAAGTGACTTGCCTAGTTAAATAAAGGAAAAAAAAAAAAAATACAAAGGCTCTGGGAAACGAGGCCCTGGTCTGTTTCCCAAAGGTTTTTAAGAGCCACTTTACTAACGAAGGCTGAGAAACACATCAGCTACTAAAGATACACTGTACATCATAATATGGTTCTAACGATGATCGTAACGCTACGAAGGCTCTGAGAAACACATTGGCTACTAAAGATACATAGTACATCATAATATGGTTCTAACGATGATCTTAACGCTACGAAGGCTCTGAGAAACGAGGCCCTGGTCTGTTTCTCAAATGATGGGAATCCCATAGGATCGCTGTTTAGAATATGAACCTTTTACAACTGTATCTAAAGTAACCAGTTAAAAGTTGAGCCATTTAAGTACAGCTGGTCTATTAGACTTCATGGTTTGCATTTTCTTGAAGAGTGATAACAAGGTGTCACAAGGGAAAATCAATGTATAGCTACAAGAGTACGTCCAAGGTGACACAAGAAATCGACTCACCAGTGCAGGAGCGTTGACGACAGACAGGTTGTAGCCATAGAGATAAGATGACCCAAGGGCACCAAAGAACGCTGCATTCACCAGACAGGCAGTGATGCGCTGTGGCTAAAAAAAAAAAACACATACCACATTAAAGCCAGCCTCACTACTAACTGGACCCTTATGATCACTCGGCTAAGCGTGCCTCTCCTCAATGTCAATATGCCTTGTCCATTGCTGTTCTGGTTAGTGTTTATTGTCTTATTTCACAGTAGAGCCTCTAGCCCTGCTCAATATACCTTATCCAACCCTTCAGTTCCACCACCCACACATGCGATGACATCACCTGGTTTAAATGTTTCTAGAGACAATATCTCTTTCATCATCACTCAATGCCTAGGTTTACCTCCACTGTATTTACATCCTACAATACCTTTGTCTGTACATTATGGCTTTAATCTATTTTATCACCCCCTGAAACCTGTTATTTTTATTATAGCCTTTAGCCGTACCCTTATCCTACTCCTCCTCTGTTCCTCTGGTGATATAGAGGTTAATCCAGGCCCTGCAGTTCCTAGCTCCACTCCTATTTTCCCGTCAGTAGAGGGTGCCTGGTTATTCTTTAAAAGTGCCTTCCTCACCATCTTAAATAAGCATGCCCCATTCAAGAAATTTAGAACCAGGAACAGATATAGCCCTTGGTTCTCTCCAGACCTGACTGCCCTTGACCAGCACAAAAACATCCTGTGGCATTCTGCATTAGCATCGAGCAGCCCCCGTGATATGCAACTTTTCAGGGAAGTCAAGAAGCAATATACACTGGCAGTTAGGAAAGCCAAGGCAAGCTTTTTCAAGCAGAAATTTGCTTCCTGTAACAGAAACTCAAAAAAGTTCTGGGACACTGTAAAGTCCATGGAGAATAAGAGCACCTCCTCCCAGCTGCCCACTGCACTGAGGATAGGAAACGCTGTCACCACCGATAAACCCACAATAATTGAAAATTTTAATAAGCATTTTTCTACGGCTGGCCATGCTTTCCACCTGGCTACCCCTACCCCGGTCAACAGCCCTGCACCCCCCTCAGTAACTCGCCCAAGCCTCCCCCATTTCTCCTTCTCCCAAATCCAGTTATCTGATGTTCTGAAAGAGCTGCAAAATCTGGACCCCTACAAATCAGCCGGGCTAGACAATCTGGACCCTTTCTTTCTAAAATTATCTGCCGAAATTGTTGCAACCCCTATTACTAGCCTGTTCAACCTCTCTTTCGTGTCGTCTGAGATTCCCAAAGACTGGAAAGCAGCTGCGGTCATCCCCCTCTTCAAAGGGGGAGACACTGCTACAGACCTATATTCTATCCTACCCTGCCTTTCTAAGGTCTAACAAACAGATTACCGACCATTTTGAATCCCACCGTACCTTCTCCGCTATGCAATCTGGTTTCAGAGCTGGTCATGGGTGCACCTCAGCCACGCTCAAGGTCCTAAACGACATCGTAACCGCCATCGATAAGAGGCATTACTGTGCAGCCGTATTCATTGATCTGGCCAAGGCTTTCGACTCTGTCAATCACCACATCATTATCGGCAGACTCGACAGCCTTGGTTTCTCAAATTATTGCGTCGCATGGTTCACCAACTACTTCTCCGATAGAGTTCATTGTGTCAAATCAGAGGGCCTGTTGACTGGGCCTCTGGCAGTCTCTATGGGGGTGCCACAGGGTTCAATTCTTGGGCCGACTCTCTTCTCTGTATACATCAATGATGTCGCTCTTGCTGCTGGTGAGTCTCTGATCCACCTCTATGCAGACGACACCATTCTGTATACTTCTGGCCCTTCTTCTACATTGCACATTCATCTACTGCACATCTACCATTCCAGTGTTTAAATGCTATATTGTAATTACTTTGCCACCATGGCCTATTTATTGCCTTACCTTCCTTATCCTACCTCATTTGCACTCTTTGTATATAGATTTGTTTTTTCTACTGTATTATTGACTGTATGTTTGTTTTACTCCATGTGTAACTCTGTGTTGTTGTATGTGTCGAACTGCTTTGCTTTATCTTGGCCAGGTCGCAGTTGTAAATGAGAACTTATTCTCAACTTGCCTACCTGGTTAAATAAAAGTGAAATAAATAAAATAAAATAACATTTCAGAGGTCATGTCATTGTACAGTTGCATTTCATATACAATCCAATCAAGGTCAGAGTGAGAGGACAATCCATTGATGTATCTGGGCCTCCTCGTATGTCCTAGAGAATGTTACTGCTTCAAAAACAACCATCAGGTCAATTCAATGCCATGTGCAACGTGACAAGGGTTAGGGCACGTTGAGTAGACATATCAGCTGTATGTGTATGAGAATAGAATATTGCAATATTGTATTACTGTCACTGTGACAGGATACAGTGTATCCCCCCATAGGGATGATTAAACCTTGCAGCTTTTATCCAGTTATAGCTAAATATAGCACATTTAGCCTAAAGCTCTTCATTATATTGTTATCTCAATTTAATCAGTGGATCATTAGGCTACATCACAACCTTTTAGCTGCTTAATCATTCTGGGTAACCCACTCCTTACAGCCATGTTAGGGGTGGCAGGAAGCCTAGTGGTTAGAGTGTTAGGCCAGTAACTGAAAGGTTGCTCAATCGAATCCCTGAGCCGACAAGATAAAGATCTGTTGTTCTGCCCCTGAACAAGGCAGTTAACCCACTGTTCCCCTGTAGGCCGTCATTGAAAATAAGAATTTGTTCTTAACTGACTTGCCTAGTTAAATTTAATAAATAAAGTTTGCAATCCCTATAGAGATTAAACAACTGCAAACTAATCCTAACAATGCATGTAGATGAGTCACTCTTTTGATTATTGCACAGGTACAATAGATTGGTGGTTATATATTTGTCTTCGAAAAATACAAATGAAAAGGTTCCTCACAGTCATCCGATCAGCAAGTGAAACCCCAGAGAAATGTTTGCATCAAATCGTTGCTCCTCACTGTTTTTGACTGAACTCAAATGAATTTCCCACGCCTTCTTCTAAAAACAATACACATCTACTGTATGAGCAGAAATATGTCTGAATCTCATGAGGATGAATGGATTTAGATCCAGGGTTAAAATGCATTGTATCATTCACCAAGGCAACCAGCCTCTACCGTGGGTGACTCAACAAGACCAAGGCACAGTGTAGTACAAAGAGCCATTGTGAGGAAGGAGGAGGAGGAGAGTGCTAACAAGTGCAATTGGGCTAATATTTCAATTGGATCTGACAGAGAATTTCTAGGTGTGTATGGAATTCAATTACATTCCAATAGAAGGTTTAGAATCTGTTAATGTTTTTCTCATTACAGTCAACTAATTTCTTGTCAAAATGTTGCTTGTGGTTGTAATATAATTAAGCAAAGAGTAATTGCTTCACAGCAACATGGGAATAGATGTTTATAATGTGCCTGTTGCATCAATAAATAAACCATGCTTGCTGAGGGGGGGAGAAGTTTAAATAAGTTCATTACTGCACACTTAGCCAATTACATTCTCCATTGACTATGAGTTACATTTTGAAATTAAAACACAATTTGCAGCACTTCAAATTTTGGGGTTGCCCATCATTGCAGAACATTATAGAAACTGTTATTAAATTAATTTGTGCCTAGTATTATATTATGATTATAACGTGATCTTGATTTTTTCCCCCCTGTAAAGACAGTTGTAGGCCTACGCATTGGAGGAAACATTGACTGTCAATTATAACATCCTGGTAATTAGTACAATAATAACCTGTGATAAAGAGGCAGGACATGTATAATTGAAGCATGTGTAACAGGTTATATTCTGTGTTATAGCTAGTAGATAAGGATGACACCAACACAGCTGTCTGGGTGGAGCTGAGTAATGTTAGCTAGCTATATTATTTTCTGTCTGCACGTAACTATTGAAAAGGAAAACAACATCCTTCAGTTCAATTTATCAACTGCATCCATGCATGCCTGTTGGATAACAGCAATAACCCTCAGTGCATGACCAGTGAAAACACAATGAATACTCGTTCTACAAAAGGAAAAAAAAACAGCATACCGGTAGCTAAAATGCTAGGTATCTAAGCTAAGCTGCAGTGCTATCAAATTACTAAAAACAACACAGAGAGCTAGTTGCTATAGCAGCTTGTGCTTAAGATTACAGGGAACATTCCATTAAGCTTGTGTACAAAATAACATTCAAAAACAGAATTCCAACATAAATAAAGTTGACGATATTGTATCTATATTTAGTGGAAATAGAGTGATATTTACAAAATGTTATCACAGAATAAGCAGAGCAGATAAAGACATAAGCCTGCCTATCTCCAACATGTGCAGAAGGAAAGAGAATGTGAAATGGGTGATGCAAGAGGTTCAAGGTGGGAAATGGATCAAACCATTCTACAGTTTTTGAACAACAATGTTTCTTATACCAGCTCTGCTAAATTCAGCTGACAGATAAATATTTGCATGGATTTTATAAATAATTGATCAACATAGTCACGGTAAAATAACAAGGCAATACCAAATATACCTAAACAAAATAACACCTAAAGGGACCTGATTGACCAGTCCACTGATCATCTGCTAAATCAAATTAGTGGCATACCTCTGGTGTCAAAGGGAAGGCATACCTCTGGTGTGATTTTGTAGACTGCAGGGGACCACTAGGGAAGGGTGGATGGTATGGTAGGTTGAAGGGGTTGTTTGTTATAATGACCCCAAGAAATATGAATGAACAGAATGGAATAGCTTTTCAGTGACCAGTCTGAAATGCTGTAAATTTGAAAAAATAATATGCTTATGGTACAATTAACTGTTCTGTTTTAAATGGCACCTTGAACATGTATTTATTTCACAGTGGGTTACAGAAATAGAGTCCATTGTGTACATTACCATAAAAGACAGTGGCGTTGTATTAGCCTGACACAGCGTTACACTCATTGATACTAAAGTGTTGGATTAATAAAAAGTCACTTAAAGAAGTGTAGAGAAAACCTTAGTTCACAAAGCAAAAGTTGCATGCATTCTGAAGAAGGCCAGAATTGGTGAAACTTCAATGATTTCCATTCTTTTTTAATGGGATTGAGTATCACACAAGAAAATAGACATATGCTAAAATGTAAATGAACAAATTGTTACCGGGTGATTAATCTCTATTAACCCAGAAGTAAATTTTTTGTAATTTGGTCAGCTGCATGATTAACTTGCCCACGGAAGACTATCACGTGATATAATTCTTTCTCCTCCGATATTCTATTAATTATTAGGGTATATTAACTTTATATCCTCTGAATGGTACTGCATTGACAATCACAACTGTCAAATATGGTGATCAGCAGGGCACAGACTCATGCTAAGTGCTTGAAATGCTCTAAGGCTTCTAAGAAACATGATTCCTCTGGTGGAATCAGCACTTCCAAATCAAATACAATTTTATTTGTCACATGCGCCGAATTCGACAGGTGTAGACTTTACCGTGAAATGCTTACATACAAGGCCTTTCCCAATAATGGAAAACAGTAACAATAAAATAGCAATAACGAGGCTATATACAGTGGCTTGCGAAAGTATTCACCCATTTGGCATTTTTCCTATTCTGTTGCCTTACAACCTGGAATTAAAATGGATTTTGTGGGTGGGTTGTATCATTTGATTTAAACAACATGCCTACCACTTTGAAGATGCAAAACATGTTTTAATTGTGAAACAAACAAGTATATAAGTAAAAAAAACAGAAAACTTGAGCGTGCATAACTTTCCCTCAAGAATTTCCCTGTATTTAGCACCATCCATCATTCCTTCAATTCTGACCAGTTTCCCGGTCCCTGCCAATGAAAAACCTACCCACAGCATGATGCTGCCACCACCATGCTTTACTGTGGGGATGGTGTTCTCAGGGTGATGGAAGGTGTTGGGTTTGCGCCAGACATAGCGTTTTCCTTGATTGCCAAAAAGCTCAATTTTAGTCTCATCAAACCAGAGTACTTTCTTCCATTTGTTTGGGGAGTCTCCCACATGCTTTTTGGCGAACACCAAACGTGTTTGCTTATTTTCTTCTTTAAAACTTCTTTGGGATCGGTGTCCCTTCCACGGGACGGTTGAGCTAACGTAGGCTAATGCGATTAGCATGAGGTTGTAAGTAACAAGAAAATATCCCAGGACATATCTGATATTGGCAGAAAGCTTAAATTCGTGTTAATCTAACTGCACTGTCCAATTTTCAGTAGCTATTACAGTGAAATAATACCATGCTATTGTTTGAGGAGAGTGCACAATTTTGAACATGAAAAGTTATTATTAATAAACACATTAGGCACATTTGGGAAGTCTTGATACAACATTTTGAACAGAAATGCAATGGTTAAGCAATGGCTTTTTTCTGGCCACTCTTCCGTAAAGCCCAGCTCTGTGGAGTGTACGGCTTAAAGTGGTCCTATGGACAGATACTCCAATCTCAGCTGAGGAGCTTTGCAGCTCCTTCAGGGTCTCTTTGTTACCTCTCTGATTAATGCCCTCCTTGCCTGGTCTGTGAGTTTTGGTGGGCGGCCCTCTCTTGGCAGGTTTGTTGTGGTGCCATATTCTTTAAATTTTTTAATAATGGATTTTATAGTGCTCCGGGGGATGTTCAAAGTTACGGATATTTTTTTATAACCCAACCCTGATCTGTACTTCTCCACAACTTTGTCCCTGACCTGTTTGGAGAGCTCCTTGGTCTTCATGGTGCCGCTTGCTTGGTGGTGCCCCTTGCTTAGTGGTGTTGCAGACTCTGGGGTCTTTCAGAACAGGTGTATATATACTGAGATCATGTGACAGATCATGTGACACTTAAATAAAGTCCACCTGTGTGCAATCTAACTAATTATGTGACTTCTGAAGGTAATTGGTTTCACCAGATCTTATTTAGTGGCTTCTTAGCAAAGGGGGTGAATACATATGCACGCACCACTTTTCAGAGTTTTTTTTGTAGATCTTTTTTTAAACAAGTAATTTTTTTAATTTCACCAAATTGGACTATTTTGTGTATGTCCATTACATGAAATCCAAATAAAAATCTATTTAAATTACAGGTTGTAATGCAACAAAATAGGAAAAATGCCAAGGGGGTGAATACTTTTGCAAGGCACTGTAACGTCAAAATGGAATTCTGTTTTCGAAATTTTTACAGATTAATTACAAATGAAAAGATGAAATGTCTTGAGTCAATAAGTATTCAACCCCTTTCTTATGGCAAGCCTAAATACGTTCAGGAGTAAAAATGTACTTAAATGAAATAATAAGTTGCATGGACTCACTCTGTGTGCAATAATAGGGAATATCCCTTTGAGCATGGTGAAGTTATTAATTACAATTTGGATGGTGTATCAATATACCCAGTCACTACAGGCGTCCTTCCTAACTCAGTTGCCAGAGAGGAAGGAAACTGCTCAGGGATTTCACCATGAGGCCAATTGAGACTTTAAAGAAGTTTAATGGCTGTGATAAGAGAAAACTGAAGATGGATTACTCCACAATACTAACCTAATTGACAGAGTGAAAAGAAGGAAGCCTGTACAGAATAAAAATATTACAAAACATTCTGTTTGCAACAAGGCACTAAAGTAATGCTGCAAAAAATTTGGCAAAGCAATTCACTTTTTGAATACAAAGAGAATACAAAGTGTTGTATTGGATTTTCCCCAAACATATTACTGAGTACCACTCTCCATCTTTTCAAGCATAGTGGTGGCTGCATCATGTTATGGGTATGCTTGTAATATGCAAGTACTGGGGAGTTTTTCAGGATAAAAAAGAAAGCATAGACAAAATCCTAGAGGAAAACCTGGTTCAGTCTACTTTCCACCAGACACTGGGAAATTAATTAACCTTTCAGCAGGACAATAACCTAAAACACAAGGCCAAATCTACACTGGAGTTGCTTACTATGAAGATAGTGAATGTTTCTGAGTGGTCGAGTGACAATTTTGACTTAAATCTACTTGAAAAACTATGGCAAGACCTAAAGATGGTTGTCTAGCAATGATCAACAACCAATTTGACAGAGCTTGAACAATTCTGAGAAGAATGTTGCAAAATTAATGTGTTGAAAGCTCTTACAGACTTACCCAGAAAGACTCGCAGCTGTAATCGCTGCTAAAGGTGCTTCTACAAAGTATTGACTCAGGGGCGTTAATACTTATGTCAATTTGATATTTCTGTATTTCATTTTCAATACATTTGGTAACATTTCTAAATATATGTTTTGACTTTGTCATTATGGGGTATTGTGTGTAGATGGGTGAGAAAAACAATCAATTTAATCAATTTTGAATTCAGGCTGTAACAACAAAATGTGTATTAAGTCAAAGGGTATGAATACTTTCTGAAGGCACTGTAGGTAGGGGTATAAGTGACTAGGCAATCGTGTGTGTTGGAGTGTCAGTGTAGTATGTGTGAGTGTGTGGGTACAGTCCAGTGAGTGTGCATAGAGCACGTTGTACATTAAGGAATATCTGTCTGGGTTCATCCGGATCACACATGGTAATATAGCTTCTTAGAACAGGTGGTTATGTAACCAGCTATTAGAAACACTCTGAACTGTGGATAACCCACACTACATCACATCCAATATCTGATTAGCCCATGTAAGTGGGTCATGGTGGAGAAGAATCAGAATGAACCTTGTTATCCAAAGTGTACTGTAACAAGACATAGGTCATTGAGATTATGTGTAAACATACAGTGCCTTCAGAAAGTAGTCACACCCCTTGACTTTTTACACATTTTGTTGTGTTACAGCCTGAATTTAAAATGGATTCAATTTAGATTTTTTGTCACTGGCCTACACACAATAAATACCCCATAATGTCAAAGTGGAATTCAGTTTTTTGACATTTTTACAAATGAATAGAAAATGAAAAACTTAAATTTCTTGAGTCAATAGGTATTCAACCCCTTTGTTATTGCAAACCTAAAAAGTCACATAATAAGTTGCATGGACTCACTTGTTGTGCAATAATAGTGTTCAACATGATTTTTAATGTCTACCTCGTCTCTGTACCCCACACATAAAATTCAGACTAACACAAAAAAATGTGGAAAAAGTCAAGGGCTGTTAATACTTTCTGAAGACACTGTACAACCATGACCCACATTGGTGTGAGGAACACCCATAACCTCACACATGAATAATTGAAAAACAATGATTGCCCCACATGGTGATAAGCGACCATGTGCTAAGCCATAAATGAAGATACAGTATGACTCCTTTGAAAAGATTCAGAAATTACCAACTAACCTTTTCTGTTGACGTCTTGTGGTCTGGTTCAGTATTTTCGATGTTGTTCGGTTCAGGATCTTCGGTTTGCTCTCGCATTTCCATGTTTTACTTCTAAGACACTGAAATGACAATGAAGTCAAATGTGGCATTATTCATACTGTTCAAAGGAGGACATACTGCTTGTCTCCATACATACAGTATGGAGACAAGCAGTGTGGTAAGGAAAGTGATTTTAGGGAAGTCGCTTGTGACTCAGTGTGTAAAGAGGAAAACTATTGTGCTGACATTAAATTAATTAAACATCAGCTTCTACAACCCTAAACACAATAACTCTGTATAAAATGCAGATCATGCGGTAGATATGTGCAAGAAGTTTCTATTTGATCAAACCAAGAAGTTTCCAGGTGAAGATAAAACACTTTTCTTGATATGTGAGCATGCCCAATTGAATCAATTTCCTTCAAAAAGAAGATGGATAGTATGTGCAACAGGAACAAAAAGAAACTCAACTGGATACTAGCTCAGACATAATTGCTCACATCATGGGCAGGAGAAAGAATATTGTGCTTCCCTTAGCCTGGAAATGTCAAGAAGCCATTTTTGATAACTCTTTCCCTATGAGATCCGGGGCCTTCTGTTTTTGTTGTGCTAGGTCTAAATCAGTCCCTGGTTAGAGGGTAACAATGGAAAAAAAGCAATGGAACTGGCTTCGAGGTCCAGAGATGAGTTTGAGTGACCTAGACTGTATAACACGGTTCTAAAAATAACCAACTGAACCACACAATCCTTGGTTACTCTGTGGTTGACAAGTTGTGGATGACGAAAGAGAGGTAAAGTCAGTCTGCCATCTGGTGGTTGACATTATATTGCACTTCTCATAGTTCCTTCCTGCCAGACTAGTAGTGGAATTCATTCATGAATTCTACATGGGAGGTGTAAGCCTCCAATTCTGCTTCCCATCACTTCCTGTAATTGTTTTTTGATGCGCACCATCACCTGTCTTTACACCCATGCTGCTAGACAGCCTGGAATGTTTACGACAACTCTAAATCCAACTCGCTTTATACTGATACTCAAAGAATAAGCATTAATTGGATATAGCATCCCGTTCTCAACAACCTTGCCCTGACAAGACTTTTGTATTTACAGGTAGATTCCACGAAATGACATTGCCACAAGCAGCGCAGCAGATATTGAGATGAGCGAGATCTAAGACTTCGCTCTCAAACAGTAACACAGTACCTGCTAGGGTTTACTTCACTCTCCTACAGCGTGGGAGCCACAGGACCAAAACAGTAGTTGAGGAAATTGACCCAATATGCTGTTTACTTTCTGCATCTTCGCCAGATTGCTGAGCGTACCTTTAATATAAGCCACATTGTTTAAATAACTGTTTAAATAACTGATAAGAATAGGAAAATAACTATTCAGTTACTCTGTAGTGACTCCGACCTACATTGAACATAGAGGGAATGATAGCCAATAGTAGGTAGGCATGTAACTGGCTCAGGAGTTCTGAGTTAGATGCATGGTGTATCTAATTAGGAATCAGCCCGTCAATTGCATAAAAAAAAACAGGCTTTTATTGGACATTTATTTGCATATACATTCTTTTTTTAGTAGTCAAATACAATCTAATGTAACTTTTGGTATGTGTACTGTTAAAATACTATTTAGTCTCCTCCTCACATCCATAAAATTTTAAGAATGACATGTATTTAGGCTACTTAATGGCCCAGTATTAGCAGCCCATATCTTGCCTCAATAAGCCCACACTTTGCATAGGCTTCCCCCATTGGGCCCATTTTTGTCCAAATATGAGCTCATGGCACTGGTCCAATGTGTATTGCCTCCCTACACCAATTAAAAATATTATTTTATGTATTATATAGGGTACTAGGGAGTAACTAGTAACTAATTGCAGTTGTAAATGCTTCCACTAGTGACTGATAGCTTTACAGTTAATGTTACTTTATAGTCTTTTAGCTATGTTACATAGCATTTTATGTCATATGCAGTGCATTCAGAAAGTATTCAGACCCCTTGACTTTTTCCACATTTTGTTTACGTTACAGCCTTTATTTTAAATGGATTAAATAAAAACATTTCTTCAACATTTTTGCTAATATATAAAAAAGTTTGGAACTGTCATGCCTAAGTTGGCACTAGAAGAGTGGAGACACTGGTTGGAGGGCGCCAAGGAACCATTTCTCATCCTCACCAACCATCGGAACCTGGAGTACATACGGACAGCGAGGCGGCTAAACTCACACCAAGCAAGGTGGGCCCTTTTCTTCACTAGATTCAACTTCATCCTGTCAGACCACCCAGGTTCAAAGAACATCAAAGCCATGTCCCATCTCCACGATTCGGGAGAGGTTCCTGTCCTGAGTGCGCCCATCATTCTGCCCTCGCGAATCGTTGCCCCGTGCTTTGGGACGTAGACGTGGAGGTCCACCAGGCTCTGGAGAGGGAACCCACGCCTGCTACCTGCCTTTCGGAGTGCAGCTACATTCCCACGGAGGTAAGGGATCGGCTGTTGACCTGGGCGCGTACATCCATTGCTGCTGGACACCCAGGTATCACCCGCACCATTCAATACATCTCTGCTAAGTACTGGTGGCCCACCTTGGCGAAGGACGTTCCCCACTACGTCTACTCCTGCTCCGTATGTGCTCAAACCAAATATCCCGGCACACTCCAGCAGGGAAACTCTTCCCCTTCTCATGCCTCAGTGGTCTTGGTCCTATCTGTCCATAGATTTTGTTACTAATCTTCCCCGTCTGATGGATTCATCACTGTTATGGTTGTTGTGGACACATTCTCAAAATCCTGCTGTTTTATCCCACTCTCTGGTCTCCCCATCACTCTCCAGGTCGCTGAGGCACTCTTTCAGCAGGTCTTCCAGCACTATGGCCTTCCCAAGTACATCGTCTCCGAGAGTGGCCCACCATTCTCATCGCGGGAATGGCGAGAAGCTGAGGTCCACGGCCAGCCTCACATCCAGGTACTGGCCTCAGTCCAACGGGCAGGTGGAGAGGACCAACCAGGAGCTGGGGAGGTTCCTTAGGTGTCACTGTCAGGACCGGGAGCAGGAGTGGACTCATGAGTTGTGCTACAATTTTATTGGGGATAGCTTTATTTGTGACCTACAGTTGAAGTCAGAAATGTACATACACCTTAGCCAAATACATTTAAACTCAGTTTTTCACAATTCCTGAAATGTCAGAATAATTGTAGAGAGAATGATTTATTTCAGCTTTTATTTCTTTCATCACATTCCCAGTGGGTCAGAAGTTTACATAAACTCAATTTGTATTTGGTAGCATTGCCTTTAAATTGTTTCACTTGGGTCAAACATTTCGGGCAGCCTTCCACAAGCTTCCCACAATAAGTTGGGTGAATTTTGGCCCATTCCTCCTGACAGAGCTGGTGTAACAGAGTCAGGTTTGTAGGCCTCCTTGCTTGCACACGCTTTTTCAGTTCTGCCCACAAATTTTCTAATGGATTGAGGTCAGAGCTTTGTGATGGCCACTCCAATACCTTGACTTTGTTGTCCTTAAGCCATTTTGCCACAACTTTGGAAGTATGCTTGGGGTCATTGTCCATTTGGAAGACTCATTTGCGACCAAGCTTTAACTTCCTGACTGATGTCTTGAGATGTTGCTTCAATATATCCACATAATTGTCCTACCTCATGATGCCATCTATTTTGTGAAGTGCACCAGTCCTTCCAGCAGCAAAGCACACACACAACAGGATGTTGCCACCCCCGTGCTTCACAGTTGGGATGGTGTTCTTTGGCTTGCAAGTCTCCTCCTTTTTCCTCCAAGCATAACGATGGTCATTATGGCCAAACAGTTCTAATTTTGTTTCATCAGACCAGAGGACATTTCTCCAAAATGTACGATCTTTGTCCCCATGTGCAGTTGCAAACCGTAGTCTGGCTTTTTTATGGCGGTTTTCCTTGCTGAGTGGCCTTTCAGGTTATGTTGATATAGGATTCGTTTTACTGTGGATATAGATACTTTGTACCTGTTTCCTCCGGCATCTTCACAAGGTCCTTTGCTGTTGTTCTGGGATTGATTTGCACTTTTCGCACCAAAGTACGCTCATCTCTAGGAGACAGAACGCGTCTCCTTCCTGAGCGGTATGACGGCTGCGTGCTCCCATGGTGTTTATACTTGCGTACTATTGTTTGTACAGATGAACATGGTACCTCCAGGCGTTTGGAAATTGCTCCCAAGGATGAACCAGATTTGTGGAGGTCTACAATTTTTTTTTCTGAGGTCTTGGCTAATTTCTTTTCATTTTCCCATGATGTCAAGCAAAGAGGCACTGAGTTTGAAGGTAGGCCTTGAAATACATCCACAGGTACACCTCCAATTGACTCAAATGATGTCAATTAGCCTATCAGAAGCTTATAAAGCCATTACATCATTTTCTGGAATTTTCCAAGCTGTTTAAAGGCACAGTCAACTTAGTGTATGTAAACTTCTGGCCCACTGGAATTGTGATACAGTGAATTATAAGTGAAATAATCTGTCTGTAAACAATTGTTGGAAAAATTACTTGTGTCATGCACAAAGTAGATGTCCTAACCGACTTGCCAAAACTATAGTTTGTTAACAATGCATTTGTGGAGTGGTTGAAAAACGAGTTTTAATGACTCCAACCTAAGCGTATGTAAACTTCCGACTTCAACTGTATGTACAAATTAGAATCATGCAATAGCAGAGCATAAGAGAGAATTTTACACTGAATTAATTAGTTAAGTTAGTTGTTAAATGTTCAATTCCAATGTTATTAGTTATATTCCATTCAAGTATTATATTCCAATGATTTTTTGATTTTTTTTTTAATTAAAAACAACTATTGAAAACCTTTTACTCCTGAATGTCTATTTAAAGACTGCTGGGATATAAAATCTTGCATTTTTCAAATCGTATTTAGTGCAATTGTACATAATGGATTGTATGGAAAAGGAACAACGAAAATGAATGTGCAGGTGCGTTTAAAAGAGGGACTTTACATCAAATCTCCTCAGTGGCGGATCTGGCTTGTATGGCTCCCTGGGCGAACCCCCCCTTTAACGCCCCCCCCCCAACATTCAGACATTTGGAACAACACAAATAAATAATCATAACATTTAAAACTATATAAATAAAAATATATACAAAAATAAGACTCATAAAAATTTAAAAAGTGACAAAGACAAATAGAAACAAATTGCAGTATATAAATACAAATAAAATGAGAATAGAATTATTACGAATTATTACACAAATAAAACTAAATTGCACAAATCCTATATTTTATTTATTTAATCTTCATTTAACTAGGCAAGTCAGTTAAGAACAAAGTCTCATTTACAATTACGGCCTACCTGGGAACAGTCTGCCTTGTTCATGGGCAGAACGACAGATTTTTACATTGTCAGCCCGGGGATTCAATCCAGCAACCTTTTGGTTACTGGCGCAACGCTCTAACCACTAGGCTACCTGCCGCCCCAACATACACACAAATACACAAGGAGAATAACACACTTATAAAGAAGATAACCTGATTATTACACTATTGCACGTCAAACAAGAAATACACAAACTAAATTGCACAACAAATTGCATTACTAATTGCATTAGTACTGTACAAAGTTAGAGGTGCGCTATTTGATAGATTCCCCCACTCCCCCTACCTCGGGCTTCCAGTGGGGAGACCTGAGGTCAACCTACCCCCGCCCCCCTCCCCATCTCGTACTTCTGAGTGGGAGACCTTCCCAGTCAGTAGCCTTCCTAGCTCACAAACTAGAATCAGGGCGTCCACTCCGACAAGGTTAATTGACCCACAGTCTCACACGTTGACATGATATCATTGACGTGACGTGCAAATAAGCAATAGAAAAACAATTGCGCAAATGTCACCATTCCGAATTTTTTTTGTGCAGGCGCTCCGTGCCGCCGCCGGCAAGATGCCGCCCTGAGCGGCTGCCCATGTTGCCTATACTTAAATCCGCCACTGAATCTCCTCATAGTACAGATATTCATGGTGACATGTGCAACACCATTTCCCCCCATTTTTATTTAAATAACTAAAATAAGACAAATAGACAACTAACTGGCACCTCCGGGGGCAGTTACCCCTGTACTTTTAAGAAACTCCCCTTTTCTGAAAACAACATTTCATGAAATACAAAAACAGTGTAAACTGTAGCCATAAAATTCCCTATAGTTTTTTCGCCTAAGCATGACCTTCATCCACACACAATTTTTTTTCTAAGCGTTGCTTTTTTGTGTCAGCAACTAGACATTTTTCTTAGGGGGGGTGGCTAGTTACCCCCTAGTACCCTATTATTCCTCAAGTTAAATAAATATCACAGTAATGCATAAATTGTAATAATTTAATTCTAGCAATTAGCAAATGTGTTACTTTGAATCAGAAAGTAGTATTTTCTCTAGTAAGTTAGTTTTACATGCACTTATGTAAGCATTTATTATGGCTTCAGAATTGGCAGTGTACACCATAGAAATACAATGAATAGAACAGGCTTGGAACCTCTTACCCTGGCAATTTCACTGGTGAACTCATGTGTACACTCACAATGGCTGCCTGGTATTGTGATGCAATAATTTCCATGGTAATATAGAATGTTTATTCAAATTATGCTAACTGATGTGGCTCATGCAGTGTTGCCAATTTAGCGACTTTGTCACTATATTTAGCAAGTTTTCAGACCCCTCCAGCTACTTTTATTGGTAAAAGAGGCTAGCGACAAATTCAGTTACTTTTCAGGCTGTCTTTGGGAAGTATTTCTATAATTTTGATAGCATTTAGTGACTATTCAATTCTGCCGCAAAAGAGAGTGGGGGAAGCTGTCTGTGCAACAGAAGTCACAGAGTAAAAAGAGCATCTTCATTCAAGTCAATGATGGCATAATGGGTGGACTGGCAGCCATTTTGAGTGTACCCGTGCCTAGGTTCAAAATATACAGGTTAAGACAAAAGGATTCTAATATCCCATAACTATTTGCAATTCATGGGACCAGCTTTGCTACTTAGCAATGACGGTAGTAGTAATCAATGGAGCTTGTCCCATGAATTTGTTTATTTTCTAACGCTTCCTCATTAAATGCTTTCCTTGTCTTAACCTTCCTATCTTCATCCTAGACCCAAGCAGGAAGTGTACCCTTCAATCTGTGCAGTGATTTGTTAAGTCAATTTAACGAAAAATACATTACCATGGCAATACAGCATCATGATAGAACATTCCAAAATACCATGGAAATGATTGCATTACAATACTAGGCAGCCATTGCGAGTGTACCCATGAGCTTACTGATCAAATTTCCAGGGTGAGAGCTTCCAGGCCCTTTTTATTAATTGTATTTCTATGAGCGGCGCAGATGGTGTGTGTGGCAGGAGATGGGACAAAAACGCTACATCGGGGACTACAGTTGTGCCGCAGCAAGGCAAATTGGTGCTGTGACATCCTCGTCATGGCAAAACGTGATGTAGCGACTTCTAGGTCAAAAATATACAGGTTAGGACTAGATGATTCTAATATCCCATAAATCTAAATTAAAACAAATGTGACTAGCAATGCGAGAGGAAATGACTGGAAGTGAATGTTAGCGGTACAGAACTTTTCAAACTTGGAAAATAAACAATCATTGTGAATTTCATCTAACTACTCAGCAAACACATAGCATAACCGTTTTACTGTCATTTTTTTTATATATATATTTTTTTTATGATCTACAGCCATTTTATTACTTGATTTCCTGACCGCTGGTCACATTTTCAATGCTAATCGATATACACACACAGATAAACTCCCAATTAGTGGCTAATATGTGTACCTTAAAATAAGGTGTTAACAAAAAGTTATTTGGCACAGAGTCTGTACCCCACCAGGCCACAAAATGCAACATAAAACAAGAGGATAATTTATAGGCAATCTATTTTGTTGGTAACCAAGGCACTTTTCCAATATTGCAGAGCTCAAGGCAAGGGATTTATCCCATTCCTCGATGGTAGCTTGGTGACTCCCTGTTGGAGGTCTGGAAGTTCAGCAGTGGAAATGTAATTTACACCCAGAAAGGCAGGTTAAATGTATGTCCAAGCACCTCAGGGATTCAATATGACACTTGCAATAACACAACATACTCACAAATCCACAAACATAACTTCCTGTCCAATACAATTCATGGCTTACTTTCGGTCCCTGGGAAGGTGACCACCACATGATACTAGCTTAGCCATCCGCTACATCTATATAGATCCTTTTGTGATTCTGTCACTGAAACAATAACCATGATCCTGGAGTTTATCTACAGTGTGTTACATGAGATATGTGATAACTATGTTTCCATACTCAACGTTACAGTTTAGCTTATACAAAATGCTGCCATAGATTTTTCAACTAACCTGCTCTTGGCGATACTTTCTTTGTTCTCGATTCGGGGAAAAGCTGAAATAAATGTCTGTGTCTAGTTGCAGGTGTTTCTACAAAAACCTGAGAAAACTCCGAAAGATATTAAACTGGACCTGTTTTGTAACATGAAACACTGCCAGACAGATGCATACTCCGGTAATAGATAGTGAGAAAGTTGTAAAAATAAATCGGCACCGAAGCACACAAGTCGCCAGTGACTTGATAAACTGATTAGCTAACGTGGCCTGCCTGCTAAATGTGCCTGCTAGCCACAAGCTAGCTTCATTGATGAACACAGAGATGGAATTTATTTTGGGCACTGATAAACAGCGTGTAGCTTGTTCTTTATTTATGATAGTTTGACAGCTTGCTAATGAAGTTGTAGACATGTTCTCATAAATCAGTCCTGAGCGCCGCAGCAGCTGACTCGATACTGTCTGCAGTGCACTGACTTTTCATGCACATATTTCAACTTGAGAAATACTGCACCAAACACCTTAGCTAGATGTAAAATTGTGCAACTAAGACCTCCTCTACAGAAAAGTCAATATTAATGACAGATTTCTTAAATTTATCTTAGCTTAATTCTGACTATTTTGAGGGAGAAATGTTGCTACCGTGACTCAAGAGGGACAAACGACAATAACTGTCAGGGTACAAGATAGCAAACATAACACACCCACATCGAACCACACCCCGATAACGCAAATCTCATTTCTCTTCATGAGCAGCAGAAAAACCCAGGAGGAATCGGTGAGTATAGCCCCCCTTTAAACCAAAAGATATTGCTGGTAAATGTTCCTGTTCACATGTAATATCACACCTAATGTAATATCAAATGTCAAATACCTTTGCTTAATTTAGCCTAGCTCGACCATTGTGTGGGATTATTCCATTGGTTTGAATGTACCGGGAATGCTAAATCACACTCATCTCAAGTACTTGAAAGTGTTTAACAAACATTATGAATTTGATCAAGAACTGTATAGTACAGATTGTAAACAACCTCTGCTGTAGTCAAATATCATGAAACCAAATGAACACTTGATATTTCTCCTGATAAATTCACTCGCTTTACAGACAAAGATACTTCTCGAAAACAAGATTATTCAGAGGTCAAAACAATCTGAACTACATACATGGAGATAATTAGACCCTCTACTAAACTTGTGCCAGTGTTACCAGCCAAACACAATCAAAGCCATGGTCAAAGGTTAGCCAATAGGAAATCAAACTAAAAACAAATACAGCCTCTAAAATGCCCATGCAATTTTGAAGGCTCGGATTATTAATGCATTCTCTATATTGACACAGAGAAGGAATGTGACATGACATCACTGACATAACTTACCCACGCAAAGACTATTTCCCAGCAGCTTATACAGAGGAAGAGGGAACCTAACACTGACCCTTAAACTCTCCTGCTGACAACGAGACAGTACCTGAAAGACATACAATATTTTAATACTCCCCCTAACAAATGATTAACAGGCACTGACTGAGGAAATCACTGTAAGCATACCCACGCATGCAGACAGGCATAGTATGGAAGTTGAAACATTTAAAGTTACAATACATGAAAAACATTTTATTAATCTGACATATTGCCTACACACTCTGACACTGACATATGTTTACTGATGGTGCTTTCAAGACAACTGAGAGAGTCGGAACCTCCGAGTTACAATTTGAGTACGTTTTTTGCTTAGAACTTCCTATTGGTTGATTCTGATACTTTCCAAGCGGGAAACTCTGAGCTCATTTTCTACAATGGGTTTCCAAGTTTCGAGCATTAGATTAATAAAGCAAATGACCCGGTCTCAAATGCAACCAATAGCATGGAATAATGGAAGTGTGGAGACAGATTGTACAATATGAGGAGGAAATCATAGTCCTTAAACGTTCCAGTGGCACTGACTCATCCAAACAGTTTTTTCCACAATTGTATTTAGAAATATTGCGAAAGGCCTTTTAGCTGCTGCTTGCTGTTCATTGACAGCCACATTGACAGCCACAATTCAACAATCAGCTGTTTGATATTTGCCATGCATGCTGCCCAATTGTGGGCTTCCCGAAAGTAGGCCTATGCTTTCGTGATGTGATAAAACACAATCCACAAAATGTAAAAAAGCTCTCTGGTGTATTAGTTTAAATTATTTAATTTAGGAGAAATTATAGAAATCTATTTAAATGTATCTGCAGCACCTCCAGCACTCCTTCTCGAAGCTATGTTTTCTTCCGTGCACTGTGCTCTCCCCCAAAGCAAAATAATCAACACTTCCTAATATTAATTAAATGGATTGTGGTCAGTAACCCCATACGAGGTTATTGTGCAGGTAGCAGTGGGGCCTCATTTAAAATACTGCAGCAAAGCTTGCGGAATGCTGCGGAATGTTATGGCATGTTGGAGTGCACAACTTCATAGTATTTTACTCAGCCTTTGTTGCCATTAATGCCAGTTCGACCAGCAGAGGGCATATTTGATGGTGTCTTTATGAAGCTTGTTAGTGACTGCTTCCAAATAATCCTACTGAGGTCCGTGCAGGCCAGACGTTTTGATTGCTATACCCTATCCGAAAAAGCACATTCCAGTTTTTAATTAACCTAGTTTTGCCAAACTACACAAAATGTTTTACAGTCTCTTTTTCAAAATATAAATGTTTTCCTAGAATAACCCCGCTCAATACCTACTGATGACAAAATCAGCAAATACCGATTTGGGGAAAATATCCTTTCTATTGTACTCTGTTATATTTCTGGGAGGAATGGCCATAGCCCTCCCCCTCCGATCCAACAGGTCCCAGACATGCTCAATGGGATTGAGATCCCGGGCTCTTCGCTGGTCATGGCAGAACACTGACATTCCTTCCTTGCAGGAAATCACGCACAGAACGAGCAGTATCGCTGGTGGCATTGTCATGCTGGAGGGTCATGTCAGGATGAGCCTGCAGGAAGGGTACCACATGAAGGAGGAGGATGTCTCCCCTGCAACGCACAGAGTTGAGATTGCCTGCAATGACAACAAGCACAGTCCGATGATGCTGTGACACACCGCCCCAGACCATGACGGACCCTCCACCTCCAAATCGATCCCGCTCCAGAGAACAGGCCTCGGTGTAACGCTCATTCCTTTGACGATAAACGTGATTCCGACCATCACCCCTGGTGAGACAAAACCGCGACTCGTCAGTGAAGAGCATTTTTTGCCAGTCCTGTCTGGTCTAGCGATGGTTGGTTTTTACCCATAGGCGACGTTGTTGCCGGTGATGTCTGGGGAGGACCTGCCTTACAACAGGCCTACAAGCCTTCCATCCAGCCTCTCTCAGCCTATTGCGGACAGTCTGAGCACTGATGGAGGGATTGTGCGTTCCTGGTGTAACTCGGGCAGTTGTTGCCATCCTGTACCTGTCCCGCAGGTGTGATGTTCAGATGTAACGATCCTGTGCAGGTGTTGTTACACGTGGTCTGCCACTGCGAGGACGATCAGCTGTCCGTCCTGTCTCCCTGTAGCGCTGTCTTTAGCATCTCACAGTACGGACATTGGAATTTATTGCCCTGGCCACATCTGCAGTCCTCATGCCTCCTTGCAGCATGCCTAAGGCACGTTCACGCAGATGAGCAGGACCCTGGGCATCTTTCTTTTGGTGTTTTTCCAGAGTCAGTAGAAAGGCCTCTTTAGTGTCATAAGTTTTCATAACTGTGACCTTAATTGCCTACTCTCTGTAAGCTGTTAGTGTCTTAAAGACCGTTCCACAGGTGCATGTTCATTAATTGTTTATGGTTCATTGAACAAGCATGAGAAACAGTGTTTAAACCCTTTACAATGAAGATCTGTGAAGTTATTTGGATTTTTACCAATTATGTTTAAAAGACAGGGTCCTGAAAAAGGGACGTTTCTTTTTTTGCTGAGTTTACATCTTAAGACATGCTATTCTGTTTTTTTTAAATAAATGGTCTTAGTACAATGTTTTTATGACCTTGCTAAACAAAATATTAACGGATTTCTTTGTGATTGTGTATATAAAATTGATTTATTAGACTGGCGGCTATTGGTAGGCTACTCATCGAGTCTCCGGCTATTCTACTGTTGATATGCATATGGTGCAGCCAACTTTCTTGGCGCTTTGAGGATGAAATGCTCAGAAAGTTTTTGTCTTTTATGATATTTAATTCAATGTAGGCCTACTGCTAGAGTGTAAAATACACATATTTAGGAAAAGTCAGGAACAGGTGGGTTCAAGGTTTTTATTGAAATTATGTTATTGAAATGACATGGAGCTGTAGACCTAAGAGTCCTATTTACTGTAGCTGTTTTAACTTACTTATTGGCATAAAGGCCTACTTCAATATACAGTATATCAATCAATCATTCATTCATTTGTGCATGTCATCACACTGCATACAAGTCATCCATGTCTTTAAATAGAGTCAAGCATTTTAGTTATAAAACGAAGTAACAAAGGGAGCCTTGGATAATTAAACAATGAATAAACCGCAACATGTTGGCTAAAGTGATGAAATTCACAAATGCATTTGACTGTTTTTAATATTGGCTGTACTAGAGACTTTAAAACCTTTTTTTGTTAGAACAGAATTTATGGGATTCATTATAATTTGTTTGTAAATTATTGTGCTGTTTATACTGCTAGAAATGTAGTTTAATTAAATTGATTAATATTATGGTGTTTCTATTCCAAGAAAAACAAAAATGCATTTTACAGTAGCTTATGTAGGCCTCAGTGTTTCCGTTATGGTCACATATGGCGCTGTACAATGTGACCAGTCGGGAGTAAGCCTAGGCTACTAAGCGACTGCGAGTGAAGAGCAAACTAATCCTAACATTTCCACAGCCTAATTGTAGGCTAACTAATATCCAAACATAGATTCAGTGAAAATAAAAATCTGATTGATTTATCAAGACCAGTCCCCATGCTTGACTCAAAGTAGAGCGAAACGGTGCTGAAATAGTTGACCACATGGGGGTAGATTATTGCTTCAAATCCTTTTATAACAATTGGATGACTTTGCGTGTGTCAGTAAGCGTATTTATTCCCATTGTTTCGTTATGGATCCATCCAGATGTGGTTTGAAATGTGGTGGGCTATGCAAAGAAATGGGTTAAGTGACATGCCTCGCAAACATCCATTAGTACATGTAAAGTCTCTAAACTTGACAAGAATCTATTGTCCTGCTGATAGACCATCAAGGATGGATGGCTTCTTTTGTATTCCAATTTATTGGAAAGGCTGCTAAACCATTTCCACCTTGCCCACAGAGTTGATGCGTACTTACAGTACAGTGCACTTTCACTCCATTCCCTGCCTGACTCTCTACCAATGCCACCAGATGCTTCTTTCTATTGTTGTTATCTATTCGGTAACATTCCACAAGTAAATGTTCCTTTCAATCTACAACACATACTAGTCAAATTTAGTCAGAGACTCAAAAGATTTGTTGACATTGAATTCCCCTCTATACTCGACCTTCTCTTCCCTTTCATCTTGCCTGTATGTTTCAATGGTCATGTATACCCAGCAAACATGACCCCATAGGCCCCATGTCGGTATTTAGTGGGAAATGTTTGCACGGGCTAGCCCACACCAAGCCCAGCTACTTCATAATATAGAGGCAGGGGCTCATTAGAATATTTGGGCAGCCTACATGGGGCCAATGACTTAACCAGCGTTGTGGGCATCAAGGCTGGCAATCTATATGGAATTGTTTTAAGAACGTCATACCAAGCATCATTTAGCTATTTGATTTTGAATTTTAAGAAAAAAAAATTGGCCTTACTGCTATTAACCCATACAAACACATTGAATAACAGATTCACTACATGGAACAACAGATAGTGCCCAAAAAATATTGTTATTTAGTGTCTGTCCTACATCTGAGGTATAAGATAAATCCTAAATCCTTATTAGTCCTTGATCAGTGTCCATATATACTTCCATTCATTTTTTCAACTGGTACTGGGGGACCTTCAGGGGAATCTTGTGAGTCCTGTGGGCATCCTAGAGCAAAACTGACACGTACTTTGTATGTGAGAGTCTCACCTTTCCACAGAGGGCTCATAATATGGTGTAGCCCAAACTGTTCGGACGCTACGAATAGAAGTTGGCAGATTGGCTGTACCGACTTCAGACGAGTCCCAAGACACTTGCAGGAGCCGTAGAGCAAAATGTAGAACACCATCTGTTCGTGAGAGTGTCATCTTTCCATAGAGGGGTCATAATAGTTCAGACGCTACAGACGATTTTGTGAGAAGACCGATTTTCAGGACGTCTCATGGTCTGACAAACACCGCTCTACAGTAGCTCTGTCACCTTTCACCGCAGATGCGGAATTGTAACATAGGTGGATGGTGTGGATTGAGACGCATCCAATGCAAAAAAAACTGTTTAAATCTCTAGCTGAAACTGACACATTTCTATGGGAATTTTTGTATGACGCTAATTAGATTTAGGGGGTGCAAACATGAACCTTAGCAAGTTTTCTGCAGTTCAATAGATTTTGCATGGGGCAGAGAGACATTTTTGCAGTTTTGCCATGACTTATGCCATGTTAAGTGAGAGTGACTAACAAAATCAATAGAGGCCCCCTGGAGGTCAGGACCCATGGACGTCAGGCCCCCTTGGCACGTGTCCTGTGTGTCCAGTCGGTCATCGGCCATGATTACTACACTGAACAAAAATATAAATGTAAAGTGTTGGTCTCATGGTTCATGAGGTGAAATTAAAGGTCCCAGAAATGTTCAATACGCACAAAAAGCTTATTTCTCTTAAAATATTGTGCACACATTTGTTTACATCCCTGTTGGTGAGCATTTCTCCTTTACCAAGATAAGAAGACAAATAAAACATATATATTTTTTAATGACTGCATTTTTGTCTTTTGAGCTTCTAGTCATGAAATCTATACAACCTACTCAATCACTTTTTATAGCTACTGTTTACAGGCCCCATGGGTCCACAGACCCACTCCAAAAGGCTTTCGGAGCCATCACCGTCTCAGTGGGTTTTTATCCAACATGTCTTCAGACCTACTTATTGCCACAGTCATACCCTGGATCTAGTTTTGTCCCATGGAATAAACATTGTGGATCTAAATGTTTTTCCTCATAATCCTGGACTATCGGACCACCATTTTATTACGTTTGCAATTGCAACAAATAATCTGCTCAGACCCCAACCTAGGATCATCAAAAGCAGTGCTATAAATTCTGACAAGCCAAAGATTCCTAGATGGCCTTCCAGACTCCCTCCACCTACCCAAGGTTGTCGGAGTACAAAAATCGGTTAACCACCTAACTGAGGATCTAAATTTAACCTTGTGTAATAACCTTTAAGTCTTTAATGAAGACCCATATCTTCATTAGGTCCTATGATTGAGTGTGGTCTGGCCCAGGGGTGCAAAGGTGAATGGCAAGGCACCGTAGCGACAAACTGCCCTTGCTGTCTCTGCCAGGCCGGCTCCCCTCTCTCCACTGGGATTCTCTGACCCTATTACGGGGGCTGAGTGACTGGCATACTAGTGCTCTTCCATGCCGTCCCTAGGAGGGGTGTGTCACTTGAGTGGGTTGAGCCACAGACGTGATCTTCCTGTCCGGTTTTGCGCCCCCTCAGGCTCGTGCGGTGGAGGAGATCTTCGTAGGCTATACTCAGCCTCGTCTCAAGGTAGTAAGTTGGTGGTCTATTGATATCCCTCTAGTGGTGTGGGGGCTGTGTTTTGGCAAAGTGGGTGGGGTTATATCCTGCCTGGTTGGCCCTATCGACCCACCCCTGTCTCAGTCTCCAGTATCTATGCTTCTATAGTCTATGTGCCAGAGGACTAGGGTCAGTATGTTATATCTGGTGTAATTCTCCTGTCTTATCTGGTGTCCTGTGTGAATTTAAGTATGCTCCCTTTAATTCTCTCTCTCCCTCCCGGAGGACCTGAGCCCTAGGATCATGTCTCAGGACTACCTGGTCTGATGACTCCGTTTCAACTGTTCTGCTTGTGGCTAGGGAACCCTGACCTGTTCACCGGACGTGCTACCTTGTCCCGGACCTGCTGTTTTTGACACTCTCTCTCTCTCTGCTGTCCCAACCTCTGAATGCTTGGCGATGAAAAGCCAACAGACATTTACTCCTGAGGTACTGACCTGTTGCACCCTCTACAACCACTGTGATTATTATTTGATCCCTGCTGGTCATCTATGAACGTTTGAACATCTTGAAGAACAATCTGGCCTTAAATGGCCATGTACTCTTATAATCTCCACCCGGCACAGCCAGAAGAGGAGTGGCCACCCCTCAGAGCCTGGTTCCTCTCTAGGTTTCTTCCTAGGTACCTGGCTTTCTAGGTAGTTTTTCCTAGCCACTGTGCTTCTACATCTGCATATCTTGCTGTTTGGAGTTTTAGGTATAGTTTCTGTTCAGCACTTTGTGACATGTGCTGATGTAGAAAGTGCTTTATAAATACATTTGATTGAAATGTTATCAATTCTCACTCAGGTGCAGTACATTTTAACGTCACAGGATATAATGCACAAGTGAAGTGAAAATCCTATTCAAACAGGAATGCATGTTTGGATGCATGTGCTCAGAAAAACAAAGTTAAAGGGTGGCTGAACTTCCTGATTTGGCCTAGTTTTTCAGCTTGGTCATTAAGATTTGCGGCGGCCATAACTGAAGCCAAACAGCAGTTGTCTTGGAAGAGGTGGTTTAATGTGTGTGTGTGTCTTCACACTTGGTAAGTGTTTGTACATTCACAGTCACTCACCCTTCTAGATGATCTGATAGACTGTTTCAAGTTGTGTCTTGAAGTCGAGTTGGCCAGCTAGTGCTAGCCAACTTCTTTCACCAATTAGCTTCAGCCAGCTGGTGTGTGACCATGGCAAAGTTGGCTTGACATTGGATAGCCTATCTCTGGGGCTAGTTGGGGACCGTCAATAAATGACACAATGTGAATGGGACAATATTTTCATGTTGCACATCTTTTAGTTGTCTTATTAAATGCTTTGAATTTTTGTATATCCATTTGTACAATTTAAAGTTGGCTTGAGGTTTAAGTCATTGAGATTTGGAGCTATTGACATTTTTAAATATTGTCCCATGTACATTGTTTAATTTACTAATGGTCCCTAACTAGCCCTATAGGGAAATCGAATGTCAAACCAAATTGACCATGGACTTACCAATCAAATGATCAGGCTGTACAGCTGTGCTCCGAAATGATGATTACTTGGGTGCTGCCAGCTGTGGGCAGGATTGGAATAAACTTAACCCAAGGAAAACTGTTACAGTACCCTTCATTCCGTGACATACCATTTTTTCCTGTCATCTCACCAATCTCTGTTTTGGGCTGACTTTAGTGATAAAAATGATCCTCTTTGTAGTCCATTTTGAGACTAGAATAAAGGTTTCTGACCCGTATCATTGCCACATAGGCCGTTTTCAAAACGAGAAGTCGTTTTTTAGGGGCAGTTGCTCTTTAACATTGTGAAACGTAAGGAAATCCCTCAACTGCGTAATAACACAAACATGCTCTCTCCCTACACGGAGAGAATTTTGTTTTTACTGGAATCATGTGACCTGTTTTGATTTAATATTGACATAATACTGAGCGAAGGGTGTGATTAGAGGTTAAAACAGTAAACCTAGCCCTGTGAGAATTGCCATTACAGACTACAAACCTTTGGTTAACACACAGTGGGCCTTAAACAATCATGAAATGTGAAGTTAACTGTAGCAGTTTATAAACATCCTCTTTAAAAAAAGAAAAATAATACTTACATAGTGTGTCCCAAACGGTATAGTTTCCAGCAAAACCATGTTATTATAATAGTAGTTTCTGAACTGCTGATTACATTGATGTAGCTACTGATTGAGGGACAAACATACACAAACCACACACTTCCACTTTTCTCCATCTGAATACTGCTGAGGAATGTCTCTCAGACAAAAAACAAATCCACCTTATTTAAATACCTGAATTCCTGATGGAATTCCTCAGCCCCTGGTATGCGACTCCCACCTCATGACAACAGTAACTCTGAGAAGGACCCAAACTAATCCAATATGTGAAAGAAAAAAAAACATTCCCACATATCAATGTAGCATCTCATTAGAACTATTAATTTATGGCTGTTTCCTCCTACCAATAGTCTTTAATCTGATCACTAAACCAACAGTAGACTTTTGCTATTGCATGTCATATTGTTCATGTTTCAACTGCCGGGAACTAGAACCAATAGTGAATAAGAAAGACATTGCTGTTCATATTGATGAAGGTGACTGGATCAGCTACTCTGACAGTAAACAAACCACTTTACTACTACATATCAATTATAGCCATTAATTGCTTTTTGTTTGTGGAAACATTACTTAATGCACCATCAAATTTATGCAATTGTAAGCTCCAAAACAAAACAAAAAACAAATAGAGTCAGGATAACTCACCAGTCTCTTAGCGGACTTCCTTGTCTTAAGGACTCTCACTCAATCCATTAGCATTATCACGAGGAATGACTGGGTAACTTAATTTAAACATACTGGGACGCCTGAAAGGCCTTCCCAAACCACGTCACTATCTTTATTCACCCACTAAAAGACAGCCAAAAGGTCTTGTTGAACTGTGGTAATATCAAGGTTGATACCAGTTTTCAGCAATTGATTTGGCAAGTGAATACAATCAGGTGGCGAAGCGGATCACCATAAAACTGCTTCCGGCACCCCTTTTGGTTTGTTTGAGTTTAACAGTAGGCCCTATTGGCTCTGCAATGTCTTTTTTGAGGTGTCCCCCTTCAGAACTACAGAGACCGCTGCTATTGGTCCCCTGCTCAGACTTGCTGACACATGCCAGATCTTGCACCCCCTGGATAGGTATTTTACGTATCAGCTAATCACATCATATGTTTAAGCAATCTGGTGCCCGACGGCACAGTTGAAGACGTGGTACGCAACCGTTGGTTGATGCATGCAGTGTCTGAGCATGGGAATACGACCAATGAGTGCAGTTGGTCAGAGTGGTCACCAGGACATCTGCTGCCAGTGCTGCATGCGAAAAAACTATTAGGCTGCGCAAGTGGGAACACAAATTTACACATACATGTTATTCAATCATTGCACCCACACTGATCGCATGGGACAGCGAACGTCTGCGTGGCCAGGCACTAAAATAGAACTTGGTTCTATTTGTGACGCTCAACAAGTCCTGCCTCTCAAATCTCCTCATTGTTTTTTAGGAGCAAATACCCACTAGGGTGATTGAAAGATGAACTGATGTCCACACTCCAGTCGGTTGTATCCACATCATTACATACAACATATTATTTACCTATAATTTGGGCATTTGTACGATTTTTTAAAGTAAAAAGCGTTGCAGGTATACTTGTGAAATGGATGCTTTCAACAGGTGTACTTGCAATGATGTCACATTTGAGCTTGTGCTCTCACGGTTTTTAATTAACAGCACTGGCCAAACTTAGCCCGGTCTCAAATCTGCTTGTACTCCTACCAACAACAGCATTAAGCGACTGAGAAGAACGACTCCTGAGAATTTCCTGATATGAATGGTGAGGTACGATGTGTAGGTGAGGAAAGTGGCTGATTTGAAGACTTTCCTGTCCCTGTCCCTCACACTGGCGGTTCTAGGGGGGGGCCAGGGGGGGCCAGTGCCCCTGTGACAACAATTTTGGACCCCCTTGTGGCCCCCCTAAATGTGGAGTATGAAATAATTTTTGCACAACACATTTTTGCTATCGTTCTTTTTTTACATCCGTTATTAGACAGTGGCAACGCGGAACACTAATTAAACCCACACATTTACTAGAGGGACATGGTCTTTTGCCTACTAATGCCTGCAATGAAGTGAAGAAAACAATATGACAACAATAACGTCTAATGTAACTGGCCCCTCTAACAGTACAACTGGCCCCAGCTTGGCCCCCCCAGTTGAAAGGGTCTAGAACCTCCACTGGTCCCTCACACTGGTGTGTAGCCACCCAAATAAGCATCTCCTCTCCTACAGTTTCCGAACAAGACTGCCATCAATCCACAGTTTTTGATTTGAGTAAGTTTTGAAAGACATCATCTGTATCACATCATCTATGCATTTTATTATGAATCCGGTGCGTATTCATTGATGTCATTCCCACAGGCGCCCTGGAACATATTCCAGTCGACGTGATTAAAACAGCCTTGGAGCATGGATTCTTATTTGTCAGATCAGCGTTGTGCAGACCTGACCACTGGGACTTCCTATTAATTACTCGGAAAGAAAGTTCCAAACAATAAGCACTTCCCTTGTGAGGATCGGACCATCTGGGGCAGAGATATTGGAACTAAGGGGTCAAGTGTAGATGCAGTCAAACCTTTCATTTTTGAGGTAATGATTTTGGCCATTTTCACTGAATACAAAAAATAAAATGTATATACCATATATATATTCCAAATCCATGATGACAGATTATTGATGATTACTGTAACTAATGATACACACAAATACACATTTCTAAAGCATTTGATGACGTGCTCTGTGTTCCCATTCTATGGTAATTTAGCCACCCTCTAAAGTTTGTCAGGATAAGAACACTTCATCCAAGACAAAATGTGTTATGCAGGGCCATCATTAGTGTTTTAATGTAACGAGTAGCATGTAGATATAGTAAACAAACATTTGGATATGGTGATCAATTTGGATCATTTTCACTGAATATATTACGTTTTTTTTATATCCCAGGTTAAGGTTTATATTTTGTTGTGTGCCTAGTAGTAATGCTACCCCATTAAAAATAACAATGAGAAAAGTAGCCACCATGCTACCCCATTAAAAATAACGAGAAAAGTATTGAGTTGGTAGCAAATTTCCAAATTAATTGGATAAGATAGCTAGATTGATACTGTAACTAAGGGATACAGTATATACAATAGTTGGTACTGTTGCTCACACACTCATGTCACAATATGATTGCAATGGAAGATATTTTCCATGACTTTGGTCATTTTCATGATCATACCTTGATGAACGTTGGAGAGAATATTCCACATACTCACACAACCTCTGTCAACTTGCTATTCAGATCCTAGCACAGGAACTTGATTTTGTAAGTATTACAATGCATCCAATTCTGTTAAATGTATATTTGTTGATATTCAGAGAATTTTTTAAATTCCTGACTAAATTGTTAAAATATCAGTCTAATTTGACTGTAGCCATATAATGTATAGTATATCACATTGTTGATAAGTAAAGTCTTATGTTCAATAGAACCCTCCAGAATCTGAGGTGGTTTAAAACAACCAGCTTATTTTGTAGTTTTACTGTATTCATGGACTCATTGAATATGACATTAAAACATATCTTATTCAGTACCAGTCAGAAGTTTGGACACCTACTCATTGAAGGGTTTTTCTTGTATTATTTTCTACATTGTAGAATAAGTGAAGACATCAACACATATGGAATCATGTAGTAACCAAAAAAAGTGTTAAATATCTTATATTTGAGATAATTCAAAGTAGCCACCATTTGCCTTGATGACAGCTTTGCACACGATTGGCATTCTCTCAACCAGCTTCATGAGGTAGTCACCTGGAATCCATTTCAATTAACATGTGTGCCTTGTTAAAAGTTAATTTATGGAATTTCTTTCCTTCTTAATGCATTTGACACAATCAGTTGTGTTGTGACAAGGTAAGGGTGGTATACAGAAGATAGCCCTATTATGGCAAGAACAGCTCAAATAAGCAAAGAGAAACAACAGTCCATCATTACCTTAAGACATGAAGGTCAGTCAATCTGGAACATTTCTTTAACTTTGAACGATTCTTCACGAGCAGTCGCAAAAACCATCAAGCGCTATGATGAAACTGGCCATCATGAGGACTGCCACAGGAAAGGAAGACAGAGTTACCTCTGCTGCAGAGGATAAGTTCATTAGAGTTACCAGCCTCAGAAATTGCAGCCCAAATAAATGCTTCACAGAGTTCAAGTAAGACATCTCAAAATCAACTGTTCAGAGGACACTGCATGAATCAGCCCTTCATGGTCATATTGCTGCAAAGAAACCACTACAAAAGGACACTAATAAGAAGACTTGCTTGGGCTGAGAAACACAAGCAATGGACATTAGACCGGTGGAAATCTGTCCTTTGGTCTGATGAGTCCAAATTTGAGAGATTTGTTTCCAACTGCTGTGTCTTTGTGAGACGCAGAGTAGGTTAACTGATGATCTCCACATGTGTGGTTCCCACCGTGAAGCATACAGGAGGTGTGATGGTGCTTTGCTGGTGACAATGTCAGTGATTTATTTAGAATTCAGGGCACACTTAACCAGCATGGCTTCCACAGCATTCTGTAGCAATACACCATCCCATTTGGTTTTGGCTTACTGGGACTATCATTTGTTTTTTAACAGGACAATGACCCAACATACCTGCAGGCTGTGTAAGGGCTATTTGACCAAGGAGAGTGATGGAGCGCTGCATCAGATGACCTGGCCTCCACAATCACCCGACCTCAACCCAATTGAGATGGTTTGGTCTGCAGAGTGAAGGAGAAGCCGCCAACAAGTGCTCAGCATATGTGGGAACTCCAAGACTGTTTGAAAATCATTCCAGGTGAAGCTGGTTGAGAGAAAGCTTTGCACACTCTTGGCAGTCAAGGCAAAGGATGGCTACTTTGAAGAATCTAAAATATTAAGTATTTTTGGATTTGTTTAACACTTTTGGTTACTACATGATTCCATATGGGTTGTCATAGTTTGTCTTCACTATTATTCTACAATGTAGAAAATAGTAAAAATAAAAACCCTTAAATGGTTAGGTGTGTACAAACAGTTGACTTGTACTGTATGTGCCAAATTTGGTGCTTTTATCAAAACATTTATCATTAAGCTTTGCCGCCCCACCAGAAGACACATTCAGCACTTAGCTCTGACAATAACAGCATGGATGCATCAAGAGAGTAAACAAGTAATGAATGGGCAACAATTTCATACATTTACCCTGTGATCCGGCCAACAGGTAGCCTAGCGGTTAAGAGCGTTGGCCCAGTAACCGAAAGGTCACCATTCAAATCCCGAGCCGGCAAGGTGGAGAAATCTGCTGTTCTGCCCTTGAGCAAGGCAGTTAACCCCAAACAACTGCTCCCCAGATGCCGATTTTAAGGCAGCCCCTCGCACCGCTCTGATTCAGTTAAATGCGAAACACACATTTCGGTTGAATGCATTGTTGTGGAGTTCCCAAAACGTCACATTGATACTTAAATATTCCATTCTTCACGTGGTTACAGACAACACATCAGATAGGGAGTTAATTGGGTTATAGCAGCAAGTGTGTCACTGTAGTTCAAGGTTTCAATTAGTAAAAAAAAAAAAAAAAAAGAAATTGCACAATCTGGTGCCTAAACAAAGTCTGAAATATTTATAGTAGAGATGGCCCAAAAAACATTAAAAAGGTCCCGTGCAATCAGAATAATACTTGCGTTATATCTTAAGGAACAACTAACAAATGGTATCATCAGAAGTCGAACTTCTATCACTTGAGACCTGGAATTCCACTATTCCTGAAAGGTTATACTGACCCCTAGGAGAGTTTGATTTTGGAAGTCCTGAAGACCTACGTCATGTATTCTCCAATCATCATAAAGCAAATGTCCAGCTTTGGACCAATGACAGCTCTCTGTACATTGCAGAGCTGTCATTAAGCCTCAGCAGTTACATTTAATTTGATCAAAGATACACCCACTCAATCTTTCAGCACTTTTGTTACATTTCCAAGATTAGATTTTTTCCTTTTTTATATTGTGGCATTTAATTTACATTTATACTAAGTAATTGCACAGGATCTTTTATTTAGAGGTGCATTCCATGAGATTTACACAAATAACTCTGCATTATGAGATGTCTGTAGTGGTCAAAAAAATACATATATTCCAAGATAGAAAAAGATCCTTAGAAGCCATTGTTTTTGTCACCATATAATTTAACAAACAGTGGAACACTAGATCCAAGAAATCTCATGTATTGCACCCTATCACCCCTTGATTAGCCCAGTAACTGGTACCCATTACCCTCCTGGTAATGGAGATGAAAACGAGCAGTTAGCATTAAGCATGGGGGTAGCACGAAATGGACATGAGTTGCTAGAAATGCATAGAAATTTATTTTTGTCATTAATATTATGAATCATATCCACCCTTAGAGAAAAAAGTGGAAGCATCAAAAGAATTATCAAAAGTGAGACACGGGAGCATCGTGAGGCAAAAACAAACACACAGCAACAGTACAGGAGCGTCTTTAAATACATGATTCATTTCTTTTTTGTTTAAAGTTCCTATTATTGCTCTACCAACCACATTTGTTCCAACTAGAAATTGTGAATTACAACAAATTATGAAATAAAACAAATGAGAACTATATCCCCCATACAAATGGTAACATAAACTAACAGGCAAGCACAGTCAGAGGGCCATTCATTCTCAACACCATTCAGGATTGTAACCAAAATATACCTCCATTATTTTCAATAAGGACTTACTTCAATTCATAAATTGAATTTCATTTAATTCCCTGAGTTGAGATTAAATGACCCTCCAACCACACAGACAGGCATTTCAGTTTGAACTGAGATAAGGCTGTTGCCTCTGGAATGTTGAGCTTAAATTGGTTCTCTTGATCAGAAAAGCTCAAGAGATCAAGTGCTGCTATTTGGGTCCTTTTCTTTGTTCGTGCATTAGTGAATCACTTAAAAGCTTCAAAAGAATAAAACAGTGTTGGGACTTTGTTTTAAATATGAGCTTTTCCCCTACAAATGACAGACTGACTATTTCAGGGGTTGCTGACAAGAGACCATCAATAAGATACAGAAAGTAAAAGGGAGAGAGGTCTACAGTAGTCCTTGTCCCTAAAGATCCGGTCTTGTGCCGATCAGAATTTAAGAGTCCACTGCTTGACGCTGGCGTCATGGGAGGTGGTCACTAGAGTGTGCTCATCTATCCAGGCCAGGCCACTGACATGGTGCAACCTGTGGGCATCTGGAAAGGGATGGGAGAACAGTCATTTCACAGTGACACAGCCCCAAAAACAAAACAGGGCAAAAGACTTTTTAGAATTGGGAGTTGCATATACAGTACGTGTTACTGCTAAAAAGTAGAGTGTTTGGTTTTCCACTGAAAAGTGTCAGCATTTTGAATGTCTTCCTGCAGAAGACAGGAAGGAATAATGCTGACTGCCATCCAGTGGTCGTGAATAGAATTCATTTTTGGGGACATTTGAGAAATTCTGCAAGATTCAGCAGCAATGGTAATACAAATATAAGATGCTTTGTCATTTGTCACAGAGGCACTGAAAAATTAGTATTTTTGTAATGTTAGCTTTTGTTGTCCAGACAAAAATCTAAGTACCTGCACAAAAAGGTAGATTTAGCTACCAGCTCTAATTGTTTGCTACAGAAAGGAGATGTGGTGATCCAGTATCCATTCAAAACCTTCAGTTTCCATAGTGCTGGTTTGAAATATCTGGATAAGGTTACACAGGGGCTTTAAATAGCCCAACGGGGGAAGGGGCTCCAGATACTTTGTGTGTATGCCTCTGCTCACTGAATACTATTTTGGCCCTCACCTGGGATCTTCAGTCTCTTGTCTGCGTCATTCACTGTCCAAACATAGACCATCATGTCCATCCCACCACTGGCAAAGTGCTCATTGTCCGGCGACCAGGCCAAGGTGACCACTTTTGCGTGGTGTCCATAAAAATCATTTTTGACCTGTTGGAGGGGGATAAACATAAATGGATGCAGAATCCACTATGGAAAATAAAGTCTACTCCACACGACTGATTGATATTCATAAACCCAAATGGCATTTGCTGTTCATTGGGCTTTAGGAATACATTTCTTGTAAACATGTTTATAATTCCAGTATTCAGGACAGCGAATATGGAAGAACACGTTAAATCAGGCTTGTTCTTGCAAATTTTGCTTCAGAGGGATATGCGAGAGGCTGCGTACCGAGTAATTGTCTGCCACTGTGAAGACCGTGACGACCTTCTTCTCGTCAGTGACGGCCAGGTAGGCGCCATCTTTGGAGTAGGCCATGTCTGTGACTGGCCCCTTGGCCTCCACGCTCTTCCCCTCGTACTTCAGAGTGTTGCCTTGGACAGAATACAAGCGGACCTTTCCATCCTGCCATGAAAGAGAGAGGTGGCAAAGAGAAACACCAATGACAAGTGGAGAAATATATAGTAGTTCGAGCTGAACCACACCTAAATAACTTTAGCGTGCAGTTTTATGTACATTCTGAAGAGTTTCATAGCAATGATTAATTGCGCCCCTGATGCAAGTGTGTAAACATAAGACTGCTTGACAAAATATGGCACAGGACATTGTCCAATAGATCTTGAAATTCTATTTTTTCCTGATCCAACACTACAATATAATAGTTCCAGTTCAACTGAAGTTGCTATAGGGAGACTTACTGCCCCGCCCACTGCCGCAGTGCTGCCCCCTGGGTGGATTGCTCCTGCTTCCGGCTCGTAGTCCAGACTGTCCAGCGTGAACACCTTCTTCTTGTCCTTCAAAAAGACCACCTGAGGACCATCACACACACAGTCAATATTAACATTATCTAGCACAGACAAGCCACAGCCCCATTCTGAGTCAATTAAAAATTCCTTTTGACCCCCAACCTTGACTACAATACACTCCAAATATGACGCCTGAATGACATGAGCGGGCACAGGTCAGGAGTTGACTTGGTTACCTGTCCGATGCACACAGCCAAAGCGAGCCCCCCTGCTGCTACTGACACATGTTTAGGTTGGACGTCCATCTTTACCAGGTTGGAAGCACTGCCAAAACAAAGTACCATTGAATCATTTTTCCGTTAACATGGACGTTTAAGTCCTCTGGGTGAAAAATCTATGTCTGATGTCAATAGATCCCTATTAACGTGTACTTTCCCCCTTTTAATAAAATGGAACGGTGTATCAAAGGATGTGTCAAATATAGATGTCGCTCCAGGTTTATGAATGAACATAATGTATGACATCAAAACTGCTGGAGCTTGCCCAATGAGAATAAGTGGAAATCATCTTGAAAGCAGGCAGTATTATTACAAAGCTACCCTAACTACAGACGAGCACTCAACATAGAAATATTCCATAGGAAGCTGTTCAAGAGTTCAGTGAAATGTATTTCTCATATCAGGATAAGTCCCCAAAAAAATCACACTATGCCAAGTGCACTTCTGGTCTTCTACCTTAAAGTCGATCACGTCTGGACCCACCTGTATTCTTTCTTGGTCACGCTGGTGAAGCGAACCGTGTCGTCCATGCTGCAGGTAACCAGCTGGTCAGCGTCGTCTACAGCCATCTTGGTGACCAGGTTGCTGTGGCCCTTCCCTGAGAAGTCGTTGTTCTCCCCGGTCTCCGCGTCCCAGTAATGTGGAGGCCACGGTTAAGGATCATCTGACACCGGGAGAGGGCAGTGGAACAGGTCTCATGGGCTTAACTTAACACAAAGGGACCATAAAACCATAACAGCGCTGTGGGCCTCTTGCTAATCTACCAGAGACGATGACATCAGCAGCAGCTATGGGAACTTAACATATATAATGGGACATAAGCAGAAATGGCTGTTAGATTTTATGCGAGTCTTCATAAGTGCCAATCATGCTGTTGGACTCTGCATACACAAGGCCTTGACTATTAGCACTTTGGAGGGTATTTATTAGCCTCGTGTTCCAAATGCCAACCAGACCACATTATATAACTCCCATTCACTCAGGGGAAATGGACTCTGCGGAAAGCACCGCTCATCGTTAATAGGCCTCAGTGTTGACACAGCATGCCCTCTTCCCAGTGAAAGGATATTGATGTGCCCGTCATGGCTGCCCGAGTAGATGTAAGAACGCCCCCCATTTTTGTGAACCGTCAAGGACTGAATGGATTTGCTGTGACCCTGTAAGGCACATGATAAGAGAGACGTATTGTTTAGCACCAAGGCATGAAATGGTTAGTGGAGAAGAACATTCATTCAGTTTGACTCAAAACCATCAGTTGTGACACTTTCAGTTTGGGCACGATTTTCAGCATTTCAAATCAATCAGCAATTTTAGCATTCTCCAGAAAACTGTCAAATTAACTATTGAATATTGGTGACTGCGGAGAACCACTTGTATGCCGTTTCCTGTCCTGTCACTGAGCTACGTGCATGTGTTGAGAATCATTTTCGAAGGACAATTTTGTGATCAGGATACAGAGGATGTTCATAGAGTGCTTATCATGTAAATAAATCTGCTAGGGACCGTTTCTGGGCGGTCCATCAATATCAGGAGATAAAGCCTGCCAGTTGTGTCTGTAAAGAGTTAAAAAAAGAATACCCTAATCTTAACAACCCCTCCAGCCCTGACTCTGGATCCCCAACTCCTTTAAGCTGCTTTCCCACTATGAACATATATAACATTCTGAAAATGGTGAAGTGTTAAAGAAGCTTTGGGCTGACCTTGATGGTGCGGAGTGGCCGGTCGGGGTTGCTCTTGTCCAGGTAGTTGATGTAGCCAGACAGGGAGACGCTGAGCAGGTGGTCCTTCTGCCACAAGCAGCCCAGCTGCTGGTCCATGACGTCGGCGCCCATGTTGAAGGTGGTGAGGGCCGTGCTGGTGCCCACGTCCCACAGCTTCACCGTCTTGTCGCCCGAGGCAGAGATGAGCTGGGAGCTGTCAGGGCTCCAGCTCACCTGGAGGAGAACAGAGGGAAGGAGTGGACACAGGGTCACAGATTGGAGGCGTCGAATCACTGTCGGTTATCACAGTGCTTTCAGCAGAAACCTGTTCAGCTACGGTTTGTCTTGTGGTATAAGCTGGGAAAGCATGACAATTTTCCTTTCTCAAATACAAAAGAAGGCATCGAGTAGAAGTAAATGAATCCACAAATATGTATAGAATTTCATGTGTGTTAAGTGACTGCTTATCCCTGGCACGATCAGTAATTATGTTTATTTATCTACCAATTTATTTACCAAGAGATGATGCTTGGGTCAAGGCCAGGAACACAGGCTTAGGCTCAGACTGACAAGCTTTTAAGCAACTGAGGAATCATTGTGTAAGACAAATCAGAAAGGCTAAACCTGATTTATGTAACCGCTCTTTCGGATTGTAATGGGAACCCTGCAAAAAAAAAAAAAAAGTCAAATCCCTAAAGGGTTCTACTTCCTCCACCACAACAAATTAATTCAGAAGCTGGCCTCATTACAGAAAGAAATGCCATCATTGATGCATTAAAAACCACCATTTTATTTCATCGGGCTCTCTTTGAAAGAACTTAAGCCTATCATTGTGAATATTGGTCTGGACGCTGATAGGGGACTATTTAAAGTAAGCTTTGACTATTTACAGCAAAAAAATAAGTCCTGGATGCTTTGCTAGCAATAGACGAGAAACCCACAGGGGCCGATAAATTGGATCCTGGTCTGTTATGTGCAGTGCCCATCATTTTTGGCTCAATAACCCACATTTTTTTTATTTAACATTGGGATCAGGAAATACTCCGAAAGTATGGAAATTAGCTCGTGGCACTCCATAAGGGCGGGGATAGTAGTGATCTTAATCGTTGCCCCATTTCAAGGCTTCCTTGTCTAGCTAAGATTCTTGAATCCTTGGTAAATGTACAACTTTGCTATTTAAATCTTCTGAGAAATGTATTTTGAATATAAACCAAATCAGGGTTTAGGCCTGGACGTAGCACCATTACAGCAACCACTGTAGTTGTTAATGAGCTTGTCAATGCTTTAGACACTAAAACTAAATACACTGCTTTGTTTGTGGACCTGTCAAAAGCTTGATACTGTTGATCATGCTATTTTATTGAATGAGTTGTCCTCGATAACCATGAAAAGGCAGGCGTCAGAACTCAGGCCTATCTTAGTGACAGAACTCAGGCCATCGTGATTGATGTAGTTAAATCTTAATTTATTTAAATACATAAAGGTGTACCACAGGGGTTGATCTTACCTATTTATATAAAAGCCATTGGTCAATCTGTTAAAAATGGTCAACTTCATCTATATGCGGATGATACCATTATGTATGCTATTGACCTTACCGTAGATCTGGCTCTTAAAACGAATCCGATTTTATAGCTATGAAGGAATCCCTTGCTGATATAGAAGTTGTGCTTAATACAGGCTAAATGAAATGCATGTTTTTACATGTTCACTCAGATGGTTCTCCAAATGAACGTGTTCCCGCATATACATAAAGAATTTGGATTAATATGGATAAGACGTTAAAAAAAATTAAAAAAATAAATCAATTCTCTGGTTATTTAAAGTTGGAAGAAGATTATTCAGTCAACCTTATCTGTTCTTGATTATGTGATATTTATCAAAGCACAGCTGCTCACACCATAGTGCCCTTCGTTTTGTTACAGGTGACAGTTTTGATACTTATCATGTCATCCTGCAACAAAAGGTTGGCTGGACTTCGCTAAAGACCCGTAGATCTCTACATCAGGCCCATTTTGTTTACAAGGCCCTACTTCATGAACCTTGTCTTATCCAACACCGCTGTTGAAGTATAGACACACCCGAGTTGCATAACCCATTCACAGGATTGGTTAACTCTTGAGGTTCCTACGGTCTCCACTGAGCTAGGAAAAGCTGCTTTTAGTTGTGATGCACTGTATTGCTGGAACAAAATTCTAAATACATTTCATCTTGATATATACACACAAACACACTTTTTAATGGGGGGTGGGGGGCAGAATGTCAATATTTCTGTTGTATATACAGGGCAAATTTGTAAGAGAGACCTAGGTCTCAATGTCTACCCTGTTAAAATAAAAAGGTTAAATTATATATATTTTTTTAAATAAAGCATTGTTGGGGTATACAAGATGAAATAAAAATGTTTTGTGGAAATTTAAGTAAGTCTGTCCTTTCACAGGAATACATTGCACTTGTAATTCAAAAAGGAAAGCATCCATTTAGCTTGTTTACATTCAAGCCCCTCTGGAAGACTACATGGGCACTTTAATCTGGACTGGGCGTTCACCACCCTCATCATTGGTGCCTGACAAGATATGCTGAAGTGAAAAAAAATACAAGTTTCCATTCTCAGCAGGCTAAAGTAAAAACCCAATGACTAAATGTTTCAAACCACAAGTCAGAGTTGAACGTTGACGTGGAAAATAAAAACGATACAGAAGCCTTTGAGATACTTACGGCATAGACTCCTCCCTCGTGGGCCTTGGCTCCGCCCAGAGCGCAAATCTTCTCACCAGTCTTTCCATCGTACAGGAAGATCTAGGAAAACAGAGTGACGAGTAAGAACCAGCAACGTACGGTAAAATTGCTTCCATTCCCCATCAGGGGAAAACTGCTACTGCCCTACAGTCAGCAATTCTTGTGGCTTCACTTAAATGTATCTGACAAAATGTGCTAATTCACAGCTGTTTTCTACCGTGCTCTTATTCCCCTCCAAACCTTAACTACACTCAACATATGTTTTTGGACATTGTTTTACTCCACCATTTTGGATTTGAGCAAATGTTTCATATGTACAGAATGTCACCTTATATTTGATATTTCCATACATTTGTTTTAGCATTTAGAAATGAGAGCATGTTATGTATCTAGTCACCCCCATTTGAAGAAGTCATAAGTATTTTAAAAATTCAGTGTATAAAGTAATCAAAAGTTCAGTATTTGGCCCCATATTCCATGCATGCAATGACAGCGTCAAGCTTTTGACTCTACAAACTGCATTTGAGGTTTGTTTTGCCCAATAGTAACTGAATGGTGAATGGAGTAATTTGATTTCTAAGTGAGTAGATAAGATGTTTCTGAACATGGCCAAATCATTATCCTGATAATGCCATGATTAAGAAAAATAATGAGTAAGAAAGTTAGAGGCTACAAGATCTTTGTGGTTCTAACTTTCCCACTCATCTTAGTAGCATCCACATGAATGTAGAAGTGTTCAGAAAAGAAAATCTATTCTTATTTACAAAATACTCCAATGACAATACATTATTCAGTTCCTATATTAGGCATAACAAAAACTGTTTAACAATTAAGACAGGCTGTCAATGATCTAGCGTCAGTCGTGGGTTTTGAGACAACCTTAGTGATGCTGGGTACCTGACCCTGGAGCAGCTCACGTACTCACCTGACCATCAGCGCCAGCCGTACAAAAGCGGTTCCCGTCTGGAGAGAAACGCACGCAGTTGACAAACCGGCTGTGGTCCTAGGATGAGGTAGAGTGGGAGAAGGAGAGATTGTTATAAACTTCTTCAGGTCATTCCAAAACAGGATTATAAAGTAAGCCAGCTAACATTTATAAAACAGACAAATATAACTCTGGATTTTCTGGTTGATTTAAGAGGGCTACATTTGTATATTGGTTGTTGTTGTCACCAAGTCAAATTATACCTTGTCAAGTTTAAAGTATTTCTTGAAAATATTAAGTTATTTCAAGCAGCTTACTCATTGGGCCAGCTTTCAGGAAGCCCCCCTCCTTAAATGAAAATAGGCACACACAGAAGGGACAATTTACTCCTGGAGACCCTAAGGGGAAATTCAAAGGAATCTCTGTTTCATTTCATAAGGCTCCCTTTTCAACCTGCAATGACACCCATCTGCTAGATCACATAAGTCTCATTTATCTTGTCATGGAACTACACAGAGCTCAGACTGGCATGAACATTTCCAACTACAAATGTTTTCAGCAATCGTGAATATCAAAAGCTAAGCCTGCGCACTGCCAAAGCACTTGATCTAAATGCAATGCTCTTAAGATGCCTCCATCTAGGAGTGTACGCTGGTTAGATGAATCAGGTTTTAGAAATATTTCACAGACAGACGCAACATTCTGACAAAACGATAACACATCATCTTGTCTGGTTTGACTATTGAAACCACATCTAAGGCCTATTTTTATATCCCTGAAAGGGGTATCCTAACTAATCTCGAAGGCAGAAGTGATTTGCGGACATTGCTTAAAGAATAATTACAGTGTGGGGTAAAAGGACATCTGAACAGTGTTTGTTTAATGTTCAGCTCATTGCACGGCTTTCCATGATTTGTGAATACACACTCCAAGCCAAAGCCTGCCATTTAGCTCTGCCCAAAATAAACAAAAGCATTTATTTTATTAGGGTCATATTTATTTTATTAGGGTCTCACCATATGTTGCCAAGCTACCCTACAGCACTCAAATTGGGATGTGTAAGCACTGAATGTATATGGATGTGGTCCAAGACCACAAACAGTGATTGGTGGTAGTCTGTTGCAAAGCCAAGTCCAAACAGACAGCTTTCTTGCTAAAGGGCAGTTGGGGGAAAATCCCCCAAAACGGCTAAAAGCTGACTGCTCCAAGACCGGTAGTGTTTGGTAGGCATAATGCACCAAAATGTTTACTGAATAAGTTGGTAGTAGACTGTACTTCCCTTTTTGAAAATGTAGAAATTCTGTTCACAAATATACACCGATTTTAAAGGGGGTTGTGGACTATGTAACATGTGAATGTACACAACAAAAAATAACATACTGTGAAAGCAAAGAGTGGAACAAACTGAGAACCACTCAAAAAAGTAGCCAAGAATATAAATGCATAGGCCCAAGAACTGAGTACTTCCCCTTGACCACATCTCTATATGTACACTACAAAGGGAGAAGGCTTTTGGTTTCTGTTCTGGAACCCTTTAGACATCAGAAATAAGAACATTTGACCAGACTAATTCCACCAGCAGCACAGCACAACGAACGAAGTATATCTCCTCTCTTCTACAAGAAACCAAAGTAGACTTGACGCCGACCGTGGTCAACAAATGTATCCAATTATTCACGACAGGGGTAACCCGGCCATAGGACAAACACCAAGGGGCCAATTCAGACTTAAGAAATGTACATCCACAGGTGCACCTTGTACTGGGGACAATAGAAGACCACTAAAATGTGCAGTTGTCACACGTCTCAAATTGACATGCTGACTGCAGGAATGTCCAACAGAGCTGTTGCTAGAGAACTGAATGTTTATTTCACTACCGTAAGCCACCTCAAACATCATTTATAGATAATTTGGCAGTATGTCCAACTGGGCTCACAACCGCAAACCACGTGTAACCACACCAGCCCAGGACCTCCACATCTGGCTTCTTCACCGGCACAAACGGTTAGAAACCATCTCGGGGAAGCTCATCGTCCTCACCAGGGTCTTGACTGCAGTTCGACGTCGTAACCAACTTCAGCGGGCAAATGCTTACCTGGCACATTGGAGAAGTGTGCTCTTCGCAGATGAATCCTGGTTTCAACTGTACCGGTCAGATGGCAGACAGTGTATGGTGTTGTGTGGGGGAGCGGTTTGCTGATGTCAATGTTTTGAACAGAGTGCCCCATAGAGGTGGTGGGATTATGTATGGGCAGGCATAAGCTACAGACAACGAACAATTGCATTATATCAATTTTAATGCACAGTGATACTATGACGAGATCCTGAGGACCATTTCCGTGCCATTCATCCGCCACCATCACCTCCTGTTTCAGCATAATGCACAGCCCCATGTCACAAGGATCTGTACACAATTCCTGGAAGCTGAAAATGTCCCAGTTCTTCTATGGGCTGCAGTGGGACAACATTCCACCATCAACAGCCTGATCAACTCTATGTGACGGAAATGATGGCCACACCATTTTAATTAAGGTATCTGTGAACAACAAATGCATATGTATTCCCAGTCATGTGAAATCCATAGATTAGGACATAGCGAATTTCCTTATATGAACTGTGTAACTCAGTAAAATCTTTGAAATTGTTACATTTTATATATTTGTGCAGTGTAAAACAAGTCATTTATATTTACAATTCCCTTATCCAAACAGATTAATCATTTACCTAGCTCTTATCAAGTTGTAAATTACAGTGCATGGAGAGTGGTGGTATTTCTATCGGGCAATAGTCAGGACAACAGTTAAGAGACCTATAGACAAGTCCCTCCCAACCACACACTCTGATGGACATGGAGAACTAGTTCCAATATTTTCTCAGGAACCTCACACACACACACACACTCACTGTGATTGAGAACTTGAACTTGAAAGGTGGTCCCTCAAAGAAGGCTCCACAATTGTCATCGCTGCCGGAGATCAGACGGTAGGGGCGAGTCTGCTTGATATCCACGCTGTTGATGACTTTGGAGTGGCCTGAAATCTCTCCCACAGAGGAGCCAGTGTCCCACAGGAACACAGCCCCGAACCTGGAAGGAAGAACACAAACGTTTAAAAAAAAAAAAGTGGGACAGGACAAAACATTCACTAAGACAGCCAGAACCAAATCTAAACTAGTCATTCACAAGCGCATGGGTGATTACAAAGTTCCCATTATCCAACAAGAAAAATGCATTATAGGAAAAAAAAAAAAAAAAAGTAATGCTAAAATCTCATTAAAAAAAAGTCATGATATGTCACATAATGGACTATTGAATTTGTCAGATACTGGGATGTTCACTTTAAGAACAGGAGTGGCCACTACTGTTTCAAGAGAGGGAAGCTTTTGTTCCAGCCAAGAATCAACATGCCGGGTCGAGTTCAGAGAACATAGTTTCTAAAAATAAAAAATAATAATCCTATCGCCTTAAGCATTGTTATTGGGTTTCTGTTTCTAAACAATGTCTTATGCCTACTGAACACAACCCTGACTCAGGTTTTTCTCAAATTAAAATCAGGTGTGTTAATGCTGATATGGAACAAAAGCCTACACGCCCTGTAACTCTCCAGGTGATGTGTTGATGATCGCTGACCTAAAGCTTATACACTCGTGAATGACATACAACCATTGTTCACCAATGTGTACATACTGCACTGTTAGCAAAACCTGTGAGCTTATTGGGAAGACAAGTGTGCAGGCGCCATGTCCCTGTCCTGCACTAGGCCCTATAGAGACTCACTTCTCACGTCCCTCTCCCACACAAGCAATCCTTTTGCTGTCCTCAGTCCATGCGATGTCCTTGATTTTCCCCCCGAAAGGCTGGTACTCATACTTCAACAGGTGTTCCTTCTGGGTAGTGTCCCAGATACGGATCTTACCAGACACATCTGTAGGAAACATTACATTTGAACGTTGCAGATTTGGTATCACTCCCATGAAAATGATCTGACCATTTGGCTCTATGCAAATTACATCATCTCCACAGAATATACATGCATGAGATGACTCTAGGTACATGCAAACGTCTATAGCTGGTCTTTTCACCATTCACAATGAAGACGCCAAATCCATTGAAAGGAAAGATGCGAGTGAATTGGAAAAGATTTCCCGTTTCTTGGCATCTGAAGCATGATAAGACATGATGACCCATAGCTACCTCCAGAAGCAATGTAGAAGCCACTGGGGGCGTACTTGGCGACAGTAACCTGATGAGGGTGCTCAGTGTAGATATCGGCTATGGCAGGGTTCTGTCAGAGATTAAGCAGAACTCTAACATTAGTACAGGTTGTCTCACACCCACAGCAGCCATCCCAAGAATACTTTTTTAAATGCACACAGCTGCAACATAGACTGGGGAAGAGGTTATATCCTATAATAAATCTGACCAGGCAGCCCAGATCACATATTTCACACTACATGAACACACTCAGATATAGGTCTATGAGTTTAAGGTTATCAGCTGTCAACAATGTGTCAGGTGATATGTTGATTTGATTGAAATCGTTACATTAATGTTCCTGATGATGACACTCTTCCCGTTGGTATAGAGGAAGGTGTTGCCTTTGGGATCCCCACCAAGGACTTTGGCGACTCCTCGTTCCATCTGCGGGAGGCTGGCAAATACATGCTCTGTGTGAATGACATGGGAAAGTGTTATTATTATTGCCATCTGATTATAGGCATGGAATAGGTTAGTCTAGGCATTGACCTATTTGGTTGGTAAAGAACCCACACAACAGTGGTTGTAAAAACTAACAAAGCAAAACTGTACTTCAAAGTCAACAAATACAAACTGAATTGCACTATAGCTTGTATTATGGAAATATGCCAGGTCATTAAAATGCATATTTATTCTTTTTTTTTTTTTTACTTTATTTAACTAGGCAAGTAATATATTGTAAATAGCAGTCGGACACAAAGACAATAACCAAATAGGCCGACATCTACCTCTGCTTTTAGCTGGTGAATGTAAAAATGTCAACTATGCGCGCAACTGTAATGTACTTGCTAATAGCACGCACAACGACCCACATTCTGTGAGATGTCATATTGCGTTGCATATTTCGTATGGCAATTTCAAAACCGAGTAGGTTCACTTTCAAGCTCCATCCAATAAGAGGAAAATCACCTCAATTACGAATGCGTAGTTATTTATACACAGGAATCTCGGCAGCGGTGTGATCGCTTTCAAGACAAGAAACGTGATTGAAAATGCAAATTGGGCGAGGTTTGTGCAATATACACGTAGCTAGCTAGCTAGCTGCTTCTCCAGTGAAGCACTTAATTTGTTCTGAGGAAGCGATTAAAGGCCCATCTTTATTGTATATTGTTTCAAAAAGCAAAACAAATTAAACGACTTACTCAATTCATATGACATGTTCGCTGATTTTGTATTAATTCCTCCGAATGAATGAAACACCAAACCTCTCTGATCCACCGGCTAGTCTAGACTGCTAATCGCACAAACACGGAAGCAAACGCCACTCTCGGTATGCCTGGCGTTGCCCATATATAGTAAACTCCGACGCGGGCAGCTGCTGACTTGCGATCACTTGCCTATTGAGGAAATGACGTTTGCTTGAATAGTGTACTTTAAGAAGATACCCAACAAGGTAAATATAAGACACTTTGACACTTTGCCCCAGAGGTTATGGATGATGTGATGACAAATAGGTAAAAATAACGATTTTAAAATGTTAAGCAGCTATCAGCATTGGGTGTGGGGATGGGGGATTCCCAGGTATATTAGTGGCCAGTGATTTTAATGAAGGAAAACTGAAATCCATTTGAACACATTTCTACCAACATGTCACTTGTGCAACTAGAGGCGAAACAACTCTAGATCACCTTTACTCCACACACAGAAATGCATACAAAGCTCGCCCTCCATTTGGCAAATCTGACCATATCTCTATCCTCCTGATTCCAACTTACAAGCAGACTCAAACAGGAAGTACCAATACAGAAGTGGTCCGATGAAGTGGATGCTAAGCTACAGGACTGTTTTGCTAGCACAGACTGGGATATGTCCCGGGATTCATCTGATGACATTGAGGAGTTTACCACATTAGTCACCGGCTTCATTAATAAGTGCATGACGATGTCCTCCCCACAGTACATACATATCCCAACCAGAAGCCATGGATTACAGCCAACATCTGCACTGAGCTAAAGGCTAGAGCTGCCGCTTTCAAGGAAAGAGACACTAATCCGGACACTTATAAAAAATCCCGCTACGACCTCCGATGAGCCATCAAACAGGCAAAGCGCCAATACAGGACAAAAATCGAATTCTACTACGCCGGCTCTGACTCTCATCGAGTGTGTAAGGGCTTGCAAACTATCACGGATTACAAAGGGAAAACCACCCGCAAGCTGCCCAACAACACAAGCCTACCAGACAATTTAATGCCTTCTATGCTCACTTCGAGGCATGCAACACTGAACCATGCATGAGAGCGACAGCTGTTCTGGACGACTGTGTGATCACGCTCTCCGTAGGTTAACATTCACAAGGCCGCAGGGCCAAACAGATTACCAGGATGCATGCTCAGAGTATGCACTGACCAGCTGGCAAGTGTCTTCACTGACATTTTCTATCCTCTCCCTGACCCAGTATGTAATACCTACATGTTTCAAGCAGACCAACATAGTCCCTGTGCCCAAGAACGCCAAGGTAACCTGTCTAAAGGACTATCGCCCCATAGCACTCAATCTGTAGCCATTCAATTCTTTGAAAGGCTAGTCATGGCTGACATCAACACCATCATCCCAGACAGCCTGGACCCACTCTGATTCCCATACCGCCCCAACAGATCCACAGATGACGCAATCTCCATTGCACTCTCCCACCTGGACAAGAGGAACACCTATGTGAGAATGCTGTTCATTGACTACAGCTCAGTGTTCAACACTATAGTGCTCTCCATGCTCATCACTAAGCTAAGGAGCCTGGGACTGAACACCTCCCTCTGCAACTGGATCCTGGACTTCCTGACGGGCCGCCCCAAGGGGTTGAGAGTAGGCAACAACACTTCTGCCACACTGACAACACGGGGAACCCTCAGGAGTGCAAGTTTAGTCCCCTCTGTACTCCCTGTTCACCCTCAACTGCGTGGCCATGCACGACTCCAACACTATGATTAAGTTTGCCAACGACACAACGGTGGTGGGCCTGATCACCAACAACAATGAGACCGCCTGTAGGGCGGAGGTCAGAGACCTGGCAGTGTGGTGCCAGGACAACAACCTCTCCCTCAACGTCAGCAAGACAAAGGAGCTGATCTTGGACTACAGGAAACGTGGCTGTCGACGGGGCTGTAGTGGAGCAGGTTGAGAGCTTTAAGTTCCTCAGTGTCCACATCACTAAGGATCTATCATGGTCCGCACACACCACCAATACAGACTTGAAGAGGGCACGACAACGCCTCTTCCCTGCCAGGAGGCTTAAAAGATTTGTCATGGGCCCTCAGATCCTCAAAGAGTTCTACAGCTGCACCATTGAGAGCATCTTGACTGCCTGCATCACCGCTTGGTAAGGCAACTGCAAGGTGCTACTGAGGGTAGTGTGTACAGCCCAGTACATCATTGGGGCAAGCTCCCTGCCATCCAGGATCTCTATACCAGGCAATGTCAGAGGAAGGCCCAGAAAAGACTCAAGCCACCCAAGTCATAGACTGTTCTCTCTGTTACCGCATGGCAAATGTTACCGATGCACCAAGTCTGGAATCAACAGGACCCTCAACAGCTTCTATCCCCAAGCCACAAGACTGCTAAATAGTTAGTCCAGGCAGCTATAGGTTAACTATTTAACTATCTGCATTGACCCTTTTTGCACCAACTTTTTTTGACTCATAAACTGCTGTTACTGTTTATTATCTTTCCTGTTGCCTAGTCACTTTATTCCTAGTTATATGTACGTACAGTGAGGGAAAAAAGTATTTGATCCCCTGCTGATTTTGTAAGTTTGCCCACTGACAAAGAATTGATCAGTCTATAATATTAATGGTAGGTTTATTTGAACAGTGAGAGACAGAATAACAACAAAAAAAATCCAGAAAAATGCATGTGAAAAAATGTTATAAATGGAATTGCATAATGGATGAAATAATGGATTAAAGGAGTCTAACATTACTCCTTAGAAATCTTGATTTCTGAACTCTAAGTTAAAACATTAGTGTTGTGTTGTTTAAAAATGAATATGAACTTATTTTCTTTGCATTATTCAAGGTCTGACAACACTGCATATTTTTTGTTATTTTGACCAGTTGTCATTTTCTGCAAATAAATGCTCTAAATGACAATATTTTTATTTGGAATTTGGGAGAAATGTTGTCAGTAGTTTATAGAATAAAACAAATGTTCATTTTACCCAAACACATACCTATAAATAGTAAAACCAGAGTAACTGATCATTTTGCAGTGGTCTCCTCATTTTTTCCAGAGCTGTGTATATATATATATATATTTTTTTTTTTTCGTATATTTTAATTCAGATTTTTCAGGGGGTGCTGCAGCACCCTCAGCACCCGTACTTTCCGTGGCTATGGTTTAAATGGTTGTTGACATGCTGAACAATCCTAATGGAACAATCCTAACGGTGGAGTGTTTCAGCACGATATAGATCAAGTTTAATTGGGTAGGGTGGTTGGGGAGGGTTTTGGGGGAGGGTGTTGTAGAAGTTAGTAGGGATTTATTTGGTTTTTAATTTTCATGGTAGTACAGAATTGGGCAGATCGTGATTGATCGTACATTCTAGCACAGTAGATGGTGGCATGCACTTTACACGTTTGTCTGCAGACCACCATGATATCATAAAAGAAGAAGAATTTCAAGATCAAGATCGAGTGCAGAAATGTCCTGTGCAAGCGAGGCAGGTTCCAGGGTTAGAGTAGTGCAGAAGTTGTTTTATGCTGAGGCAGCGAAGAAAGTAGAGGAAGCTGGGTCAAGGGGGAAGGGTCGTGAGAGGAGTAGTGTGAGTAGTAGATCTGTACCAGTACAGAGGGATAGGCCAACAAGTGATATATGTTTCAGTAAGATTGGATTTTTAGCATTTATTGCAATGGTTATCAACTGTACTGCAGGGATGGAAAGTAAGTCACAGAACATGGAGGTTGTGGTGGCAGCTGCAGAGAGGTGTTTGGGTGTGTGAGACTTGACATCAGAAGAGTTACAGGGTGTGGTAAGTGGTGGTGTCCCATCCTTTCAGGTGGTTGCCCTGAGGTAGGACTAAATATATTTAATTAGTGGAGTAAGTTTTTTTTGTGAGTGTAGTGTTAGATGGTAGGGTATTTGTTTATTTAGGGCGGCAGGTAGCCTAGCATTGGACTTATATTGGACTTGTAACCGGGAAAAAATCTGTTGTTCTGCCCCTGAACAAGGCAGTTAACCCACCGTTCCTAGGCCGTCATTGAAAATAAGAATTTGTTCTTGCCTAGTTAAATAAAGGTAAAATAAAATAAAAATAAATATTTATTTTTTTCAAGCAAAGTATAAGGAAGTTGTACTCCAGTGTAGTAGATGGCAGTAATACAACATTTATTGGATGCCAACTGCGCTTAAACCTCATCGAAGAAGACATTAATTTCCTCCACATTCTTTCTGGTTTGTGGATCATGATGGCTGCCGCCTTGAGAGGAAGCGTTGTAACATTGGCCAAGGTGAGTCGCTAGATGATGTTTACAGCCATCAAATTGTAGACAGTGTTTCGTGTAACGTAAAACGTTTCGTAGGTGTTATTGATGACTACCATTGTTTTGTTAGGGGGATTTATATTCAGCAGTTTAGAACGTTAGTCACCAATGGTAATGCGACAGGGTAATGTCAAGAGCTGGCTAGCTCCTAGTACTGGCACAGCCAGAAAGCTAATGTTAGTTATCATAGCGACGATACGGCCAGTCGGTTACCTACCTAGCTAACTAAGATACGCAGCCAGGTTGAAATTGAATGGATGTCGCATTCACATGCCATGGAATGTTGTCGCTAACGTTAACCAGCAATCTAACAACGTATCAATGAACAACCTGCTAACGGATTGATGTCTTATGGTTATCAGCTTCAGACCACAGCTTCAGTTATGCAAATCAAATTTGAAATCAAATCAAATTTTATTTGTCACATACACCTGGTTAGCAGATGTTAATGCGAGTGTAGCGAAATGCTTGTGCTTCTAGTTCCGACCATGCAGTAGTATCTAACAAGTAATCTAACAATTTCACAACTACTTTATACACACAAGAGTAAAGGAATGAATACGAGTATGTACATATAAATATATGGATGAGCGATGGCTGACCGGCATAGGCAAGATGCAGTAGATGGTATAGAGTACAGTATATACATATGAGATGAGTAATGTAGGATATGTAAACATTATATACAACATTGTTTAAAGTGGCTAGTGATATATTTATTACATCCACCTTTTAATTATTAAAGTGGTTAGAGATTTGAGGCAATAGCCGAACGGCATAGGCAAGATTCAGTAGATGGTATAGAGTACAGTGTATACATTTGATATGAGTAATGTCGGATATGTAAACATTATATACAACATTGTTTAAAGTGGCTAGTGATACATTTGTTACATCCAATTTTCAATTATTTAAAGTGGCTAGAGATTTGAGTCAGTATGTTGGCAGCAGCCACTCAATGTTAGTGATGGCTGTTTAACAGGCTGATGGCCTTGAGATAGAAGCCCCCAGTGATGCGTTGTGCAGTCCTCACTACCCTCTGGAGAGCCTTACGGTTGTGGGCGGAGCAGTTGCCGTACCAGGCGGTGATACAGCCCGACAGGATGCTCTCGATTGTGCATCTGTAGAAGTTTGTGAGTGATTTTGGTGACAAGCCAAATTTTTTCAGCCTCCTGAGGTTGAAGAGGCGCTGTTGCGCCTTCTTCACCACGCTGTCTATGTGGGTGGACAATTTCCATTTGTCTGTGATGTGTACGCCGAGGAACTTAAAACTTTCCACCTTCTCCACTACTGTCCCGTCCTCTTCGCTATCATTGTTCTGGTCTCAAATGCTGAGTGCTCATTGGCTATTGGCAGTGGTCCTTGCCCAATCGCTTCGTAGCACTGCTCATACTACAAGATACATGACCAACACTTCTGACATGTCAGAAATGATCTGGACATCCAACAGGGGTCTGGAAAATGGAACAGCCATCATCGGTGCGTCCTTGACCCAGTCAAACTAAGCGAGTCCCGACATACTGATCCTAGCCCAAATTCATAGGATTTCACCTCGATCATGAAAATTAGGCTGGGACAGCATAAATGTGGCAAAATCGTGTAGTGTATGTCTGGCATATTAGGTTAGTAGGTTAAACCCAGGGGTGAAAGTAAGTCAGTACAGTTATGGTCCAGTACTGAGTAGCCTACTGGCAAAATAAGTATTGGGGTAATGCAGTACCGGTAAAACATGAGCCTATCACAATTAAAACTGATTCCAAGAACTGTAGTCTATTACGCTATTTATCATTACTGCATGTCAGTCGCATGAAAAATTAGCAAATGGACTTAAACATGTGGAATAGATGTGGCTAAACGGGACCACACCCTGAGTAGGTGTACAGCAGTAGGGTACTCCTGTTACTTCCATGTAATTAGCCTAACTTTGGCGGCATCCTAAGCAAACTGACACCTTTTCTTTTTGTCTTTTTTTTTTTTGTCATCTTCTCAGCAGCCTCACATGTTATTAACATATATTTTACTGTCACAACAACAAATTATTTGCATAATACTTATTCTGCCACTAATTTCTTACCCGACCTTCTAACACAGACGGTAAGCTATCGCATTATACTTGCGTAAGCTGATGTTAGCTGGCTGGCTAGCGAGAGAAGTTAATCTAATTTGCTACTCTTAGATATGTCGCGTAACTATATTTCAACGCTTTTACTGAGTTTCAGTTCATATAAGGAAATCAGTCAATTTAAACAAATTCATTCAACGCTAATCTATGGATTTCACATGACTGGGAATACAGATATGCATCTGTTGGTCACAGACAGCTTAAAACCTCTTAAGGATCTGGCCCTTTTTTTCCTTCATTTTTCGCATAAAATGACATACCAAAATCGAACTGCCTGTAGCTCAGGGCCTGAAGCGAGGATATGCATATTCTTTATACCATTTGAAAGGAAACACTTTGAAGTTTGTGGAAATGTGAAATTAATGTAAGAGAATATAACACATTAGATCTGGTAAAAGATCATACAAAACAAAAAACATGGGTTCTCTTTTCTTTCTTTTTTTTTCATCATCTTTGAAATGTAAGAGAAAGGCCATAATATAATATTGCAGTTTAGGCACAATTTAGATTTTGGCCACTAGATGGCAGCAGTGTTGATCCAGTGAAGCATTGCAATACTGCACACTATTTTGTATCAAGTCTGCCCAAATGTGCCGAATTGGTCAATTGATACATTTTTCAAGTACATAACTATAGAGAACATACATTTTGTATTACCATATAATTTGTTGTAAGTTTATGTAATATCATGTAATACATGATGGAACATTAGCTTATACGCTAACTTTCACACATCTAGATGGCCGGGGTGGAGCCAGAGACAGCAGGGGTTCAAACTGTAGAACCCAGTTCCTATATTTGAATATAGAAATGGATTTTATCAAACAAAACTGTGCTACATTTTATCTCTGGGACCCTCAGGATGACAAATCATAAAAAGATTACTGAATGTAAATACATTATTTACCTTCAGAGGTGTATGCTGTGATAAAAGTTTTGTTGTTGTGCGCACTCCTCAAACAATAGCATGGTATTTTTTCACTGTAATAGCTACCGTATATTGGACAGTGCAGTTAGGTTAACAATAATTTAAGCTTTCTGCCCATATAAGACATGTCTATGTCCTGGAAAGTTTGCTGTTACTTACAAGGTCACATTAGCGCACGTTAGCATCAACCGTCCCGGTATAGGGACACCGATCCCGTAGAGGTTAAAAATAAAGGCAGGGTCGTGGATCAGAGAACCAGTCAGTATCTGGTGTGACCACCATTTGCCTCAGGCAGCGTGAAACACATCTCCTTCGCATAGTTGTTCAGGCTGTTGATTATGGCCTGTGGAATGTTGTCTGACTCTTCGTCAATGGCTGCCCGAAGTTGCTGGATATTGGTGAGAACTGGAACACGCTGTCATGCACGTTAATCCAGAGCATCCCAAACATGCTCAATGGCTGACATGTCTGAGTATGCAGGCCATGGAAGAACGGGGACATTTTCAGCTTCCAGAAATTGTGTACAGATCCTTGCGACTTGTGGCTGTGCATTATCATGCTGAAACATGAGGTCATGACCGCAGATGAATGGCACAACAATTGGCCTCAGGATCTCGTTACGGTATCTCTGTTTATTCAAATTGCCATCGATTTTCAAATGAAATTGTGTTCGTTGTCCGTATCTTATGCCTGCCCGTACCATAACCCCACCGCCACCATGGGGCACCCTGTTCACAATGTTGACATCAGCAAGCCTCTCGTCCACACGACCCCATACACGTGGCCTGCGGTTGTGAGGTTGGTTGGACGTGCTGCCAAATTCTCTAAAACGACGTTTAAGGCGTCTTATGGTAGAGGAACGAACATTACATTCTCTGGCAACAGCTCCGGTGGACATTGCTGCAGTCAGCATGCCAATTGCACGCGTCCTTAACTTGAGGCATTGTTTTTTTTTTTTTTTTAACTTTTATTTATACAGGTTTTTCTCATTGAGATAACATCTCTTTTCCAATAGAGACCTGGTCCAATAGCAGCAGGGGGAACAACGTTTCAGACAAAACAACTTACATACACTAATACTACGTTAAACACAACTATAAACACACATACAGTACAACAAAAACATTTTACGTCTTGACTAAAAACAGCTGGCCTAAAAACAATTACACTTCTCTATGATATATATATATATATATATATATATATATATATATATATATATATATATACATCGGTCAAGTGTTTCAACTCCACCAACGAAACTAGATCATCAAAATGTTCAGGAGAGAATTCCAGGACCACGGAGCTAAGTAACAAACTATTTCTACCATAACCTGTTCTCATTTTTGGTACTGTCAGAAGCAAATGAGAATGGGACCGTAATTGATGTTTATTTACTGACCTGATTAAAAAACAACAGAGATAAAATGGCATTTTACCCATTATGGCCTTATAAATCAGTGTATACCAGTGTTTAAGCCTACGCAAGGTCAATGACGACCAGCCAACAGCACTGTAGAGTTCACAATGATGTGTTAGAAGTTTTTGATTTGAATTGAACCTGAGGGCTGCATGATACACTGAATCAAGTGCTCTCAGGGTAGTGGCTGAGGCCTGCATATATATAACATCACTAAAATCTAAAACCGCCAGTAATGTACATCGTACCTGCTCCTTCCTGGCCTCCAAAGAAAAACAAGCCGTATGGCGGTAATAAAAACCTATTTTCAGCTTGAGCTTCCTTATCAAGTTCTCTACATGCACAGTGAAGCTCAGCTTACCATCAACCCACACACCCAAATATTTATACACTTTAACTTGCTCTATAGTATGTCCAGCCAATGTAGCAATGACATGATTAGTAACATGCCTGGCATTTGAAAATACCATGCATTTTGTTTTACCCAAATTTAGAACCAGCTTTAAATCATACAGATTCTGTTGTATGATGTTGAATGCTCTTCGTGCATTTTCTAAAGATAAACAACTACCACTTGAATAAAGAACAGTATCATCTGCATAAAAATGAACATCCGCTGTTTCAATAAGATCCCCAATGTTGTTGATATACAAAATGAACTACAGTGGGCCCAAAATAGAACCTTACGGAACACCTGAGCACACCTCTATGGACTCAGATTTACAACCATCCGCCATTACACATTGTGTACGATTTGATAGGTAATTTATAAACTAATCTAGAGCATGACCAGTAATTCCACAACATTTTAACCTTTGCACTAACACAGCATGGTCCACAGTGTCAAAAGCCTTCGACAAATCAATAAAGACAGACACACAATGTAACTTCTTATCAAGAGCACAGTGAATGTCATTTAAAACCTTCAATGTTGCTGAAACACTGCTGTGGCCAGACCTAAAACCTGATTGCATTCCATTTAAGATGTTGTTTTCTTGGAAGTAGGCCTTTAACTGCCTATTAACTAAGGACTCCTGTACCTTTGACAGTACAGACAATTTTGATATGGGTTGATAGTTATCAAGTAGCGAAGGATCTCCACCTTTCAGGAGAGGCAGTACAAAAGCAGATTTCCATAACTTGGGGATTTCCTTAACATCAAGCGTGTCATGACAACTGCACATTTTAGTGCCTTTTTTATTGTCCCCAGCACAAGATGATGGTGTTTAATCAGCTTCTTGATGTGCCACACCTGTCAAGGGGATGGACTATCTTGACAAAGGAGAAATTATCACTAATGGGGATGTAACCAAATTTGTGCACACAATTTGAGAGAAATACGATTTTTGTGCGTCTGGAACATTTTCAGGGATCTTTTAGGTCAGCTCAAGAAACCACTGCTTTACATGTTGTGTTTTATATTTTTGTTTGGTCTAAGTATTTAGGTAAGTTGCTTCTTGTTGGCTTGCCTATACAGTGCATTCGGAAAGTATTCAGACCATATCACTTTTTCCACATTTTGTTACGTTACAGCCTTATTCTAAAATGGATAAAAAAATTAACTACCTTATTTACGTAAGTATTCAGACCCTTTGCTATGAGACTTGAAATTGAGCTCAGATGCATCCTGTTTCCATTGATCATCCTTGAGATGTTTCTACAACTTGATTGGAGTCCACCTGTGGTAAATTAAATTGATTGGAAATGATTTGGAAAAGCACACACCTGTCTATATAAAGGTCCCACATTTGACAGTGCATGTCAGAGCAAAAACCAAGCCATGAGGTCGAAGGAATTGTCCGTAGAGCTTCGAGACAGGATTGTGTCGGCACAGATCTGGGGAAGGGTACCAAAACATTTCTGCAGCACTGAACACAATGGCCTCCATCATTCTTAAATGGAAGAAGTTTGAAACCACCAAGAACCCGATGGTCACTCTGACAGAGCTACAGATTTCCTCTGTGGAGATGGGAGAACCTCCCAGAAGGACAACCATCTTTGCAGCACTCCACCAATCAGGCCTTTATGGTAGAGTGGCCAGATGGAAGCCACTGCTCAGTATAAGGCACATGACAGCCAAAAGGCATCTAAAGGACTCTGACCATGACAAACAAGATTGAACTATTTGGCCTGAATGTCAAGTGTCACATCTGGAGGAAATCTGGCACCATCCCTACGGTGAAGCATAGTGGTGGCAGCATCATGCTGTGGGGGTGTTTTTCCTTGACGAAAACCTGCTCCAGAGCGCTCGGGTCCTCAGACTGGAGGCGTTGGTTCACCTTCCAACAGGACAAAGACCCTAACTACAAAGTCCATACAATGCAGGCGTGGCTTCGGGACAAGTCTCTGAATGTCCTTGAGTGGCCCAGCCAGAACCTGGACTTGAAACCTATCGAAAAACTCTGGAGAGACCTGAAAATGGCTGTGCAGCGACGCTCCCCATCCAACCTGACAGAGCTTGATAGGATGTGCAGAGAAGAATGGGAGAAACTCCCCAAATACAGGTGTGCCAAGCTTGTAGCGTCATACCCAAGAAGACTCGGGGCTGTAATCGCTACCAAAGGTGCTTCAACAAAGTACTGAGTAAAGGGTCTGAAAGGTTTTGTAAATGTGATGTTTCCTTTTAATTTTTTTATACATTTGCAAAAAAATCAACCCTGTTTTTCTTTTGTCATTATGGAGTATTGTGTGTATATTGAGGAAACAACAATTTCATCCATTTACTAATAATATTGTAACGTAACAAAATATGGAAAAAGTCAAGGGGTCTGAATACTTTCCAAATGCACTGTATGTCTTTTCAACTTGCCGGAGACCAGCTGGGGAGACAACCCTGCCAAATGTCCCAAAGTAGCCTATTGCGATATCTACACCTACTTGGTGGAATCTCCAGTTTTGCATACATTTCCAAATGCAGGAGAATATTATAGCTGTTATTTCGACTGATACATATCACTAGTCCTTGTTGCAAGGTAACTAGCAGGCGTTCCGCAATACACATACTGTAGCTAGTTGGATACAAACAAGTGTGAACAACTTACCGGTGATGCAGTGCTTCGATCACACAAATGTATCAAGTAACCGGAGCCCACAGCTTTACTTCATCACACCATAATAGCCTGAAATCAAGAGGTTCGTCTAACCTGGTCCTTGGGCAGTTGATTAAACTTAATTTGGTGGTCTTTTTCTCCTATTGTTCAAACAAAATGGTACGCAACAGCTTTTCGCCATTTGTAAAAGCAGGATTTGCTAGCTAGTTAAAGTCTGTTTGTAATTGTCTGATAATCGTGACGTACGTTCCACGTGACAGTCTCTGTTCATGCCAACATTTTTACATTTAGAATGAAAGTGTGTTTAGGTGTAGTTTGTTGATTTAAGATGACACGAAAGTATGTTGAAAATGACCAACCAAGCATATCCAAAATGTTTATAGAATGATATATTAGCTATAACGACAACCAGACCATCTGATTGTTTACTTTCTACAGTGGACCTAATTAACTATTGTGTCCTGGTCTAGGGCCTTACTGGCACTGGTCCGCGGTGGCAGCAGCTGGCTGCCCGGTCTCTCAATATGACCGCCAGTCTGGGTGGGCCTGAGGCACCCCCGGCCCGCGCCGACGCCACATTCAAAGTCACCATGGTGCCCGGCGACGGAGTAGGACCTGAACTGATGACTGCCGTCAAGGAGGTGTTCAAGGTATGTACATTATGGTGGCTCCACTTTCTCAAGGCTGACCTGGAGTGACAATGTGACTGAGAGTGCAGGTTGGTACAGGTGGGGGTACATGTTATTTGAGGTAATTTGTATATGTAGGTAGGGGTAAAGTGACTATGCACAGATAATAAACAGCAAGTAGCATCAGTGTAAAAACAAAGGGGGCCGGGGTCAATGTAAATAGTCCGGGTAGCCATTTGATTCATTGTTGGCCTTAGCAGTCTTATGGCTTGGGAGTAGAAGCTGTTAAGGAGCCTTTTGGACTTAGACTTGGCTCTCCGGTACCACTTGCCATGCGGTAGCAGAGAGAACAGTCCATGACTTGGAGTCTGGAGTCTTTGACAATTTTTTGGGGCCTCCTTTCATTCGTTCACTTTTTATTTATTCATCCATCCTCGATATGTCCATCCTGTTTCTCGTCCCCTTGTCTTATGTCCTTGGTTCTACACTTAACCCTGCCTTTCTCTTTCCTTCCATCCCTCTCCAGGCAGGTGACGTCCCAGTGGAGTTTGAGGAGTTCCACATAAGTGAGGTGCAGCACATGGACAGCGACGAGAAACTGGAGCAGGTGTTGGCCTCCATGAAGACCAACAGGGTGGCCATGAAAGGTAACTAACTTGTCTCCTCTGTGGGGGATTTGCTTCCTCTTGTCTGCTTTTACCATATCAATGTGTTCTGACTGAGTTTTTTTTCTTTTCTCCGTGTGTGCAGGAAAGATTAACACCCCCATGGAGTTCAAAGGGGAGCTGGCTGGCTTTGAGATGAAAATTAGGTAAGGCCATATTCGATCATATTAGCGCTAGCATGAATCCAACACAATCAATTCATATTGTTATGAGAACTCTTAGTGTGTGGCTGGCTGTCCTCATTAGTGAGCCTCTCCCTCTTGTGCTCTGCTCAGGCGTAGGCTGGACCTGTTTGCAAATGTGGTACACGTGAACAGCCTGCCTGGCTATAGCACCCGCCACAACAACCTGGACCTGGTCATCATCCGAGAGCAGACTGAGGGAGAGTACAGCTCTCTGGAGCACGAGGTACATCACCACACACTGCCACAACTAATGGGTGTGTTGGTTTCAGCTTGCCTAGGGTGTTAGGTGGGTGAAGTTTAAGAAAAATGTATGGAATTCAACGTGAATTTACAATCCCGCTGTGCTGCTGCCGGCAACCGTTTGGGTCTCACGGTGCGTCCCTTTCAGATGGTTAAGCATTGCAGCTGTACTACCATTACTGTACCTCAACTCCACCTCACAAAGGTTGCATTTACTTCTCATTTAACTTCTAAAAGTACCATTTAATAGATCGCATCTTTCCCGGCGAGCTAGCAAGGGCGGAGAGAGGGGAGGGACACAGTATAGGAAGATCGGCCACCAGGCAGCCAGTCAGAACCGTGCACTAGACCTATCTATCGGCAATCCAAAGCTGTCTCTCGCAATGATATGCTGTACCTCGCCGTTTTTGGGCTCACAACTTCAGTAAAGGATGGCCTATCATCAATGAATAGACTAGGATATTGAGATGAGCGAGATGCAACACTTCGCTCTCACACAGTAACACACAGTATCTGTGCACTGGTTTCCTTCACGCTGTTCAGTGTGGTAGCCATGACAACAAAACAGCGGAGAAGTTGAGCCTCGCACTCCGACACTCTTAGTTGTTGCGGAAATTGAAATCGGTTATCTTAACGTTAAGGATCCCAATTTCATTTCAACATTCACACCGCTAAAAGCCAATTTATGCTTGATCCGAAAATGTGAGCGGAGGCTTCGTATTGGAGGGTTTGATGCAATTGCAGAGCCTCCGGAGGCATGCAGAGGCCAAATCAATATCCGGTCTGCATCGCCGTGTGCCTGTGTACACTGGGCAGAAAATGACCACAGTTAAGCACTCCAACACCATGGTCAAACCATGGTCAGATGGAAGTGTGTCCTGGTCTGAACTCTGTGCTCTCTGTCTCTCAGAGCGTGCCTGGAGTGATTGAATGTCTGAAGATCATCACTAGGGAGAAGTCTCGGCGCATCGCCAAGTTTGCCTTCGACTACGCCACCAAGAAGGGTCGCAGCAAGGTCACGGCGGTCCACAAGGCCAACATCATGTGAGTCTCACTGCCAAAAAAGCGACCTCTTTTTAAAGGCTTCTACACATCTATCCAACTACAGCCAGCCCAACTGTTTATGTAGAGCTCGACATTAACACTTGCCCTCTTGTCCGGGACAAGTAAAAAAAATATAATTGTGGGGCAAGCAGAATATAGATTTTCGAATGGACAAGTAAAAAATATCAAACAATTACTCTGATCAAAGTTTCCTCTGGATACGAAGTTGCACACTGTTTTCCCTATCTCTGCAAAGCGCATGAATATAATTATTGAATTGCATTGAGGCACAAGGGTTTTTTAATCACCTGCTGTCGCGAAATGCACTTTTGAGATCAAACCCAGAGCCGGGTTGTTGATATTCCTTGCTAGTTAGTGAGTTATTTGCCCAGTTGCAGCTACTTTTTGGTCAGCAAACAGGGTTTGTACAGTCATGTACCGTTGCTCGAGGAGAGAGACGACAGACTAATTAGATAGCCAATTAAAACCCATATAGCTTAGTCTTGCTAGTTGTCTCGGTAGTGAACTACGGCGACAGGTAGCCTAGTGGTTAGAGCTGAAAGGTTGCTGGTTCAAATACCCGAGCCAACATCTATTTTAGCTATTAGCATGTATAAATGCTGTTAAAGAGAAGGGAGTCTCGGCTAGTCTCTGAGCATACCATTTTTTCACGACACTCAATATTGAGGAAATAGTATGTAATTGAGATAATGCGCAGGCGGAACGGAGCGGAGAATACATCAAATAGCCTATTATCCCTACCAATGGGGAAGAAAATACAATAAAAATTGTTGGACATTGAATTTACTCTTAGATCAATTACATGGCTATCTAGCAACAATATATTTACGGTTAGAAATCTAGCTAATGTGTTTTGAATTCCCACTTCCTCATGTGGTGAATTATGTAGCATATAGCCTAGGCCAATATGCAAAAGAAATGAATAAAGATGCAGAAATCTGCTCATTCTGGATCCTATGAAAATATTCAACATGCATTCCCTGAAAATGTTCGATGAAATGGCTAACTTCTTTCATGTCTTACACGGCGCTGGAAAAAGTCAAACTAGAGCCCTGCCGCTAATGGAAAGAACCTGCATAAAAAATGTATGATATTTATCGTTATTGACCAAAATGGGTCAATGATAATAAATGTTATTATGTAAAGTGGTTCCTTGCATCATACAACACCATGTTGGACCTTTTTTTTGTGAAGCGACTGCAGCTTTCAGACAAATAACAAAATCGGTGTAAAAAATATATTTTTTAAATGTAACTTAAATGAATGTCAAGCCCTGCTAACGATGGTGGACATAGGTGGTCCCGAATCAACACGTGGAATCAGAAACTCAAACACACACACAGTGTTTGTGTAGCTGTTAATAATTTTTTTTGTTGAAAATTCAAATGGCTTTAGGTACGTTACAGCACAAGGAACTTGGGCACCATTTCACTGACATGTACATTCTACATCTAATTTTGTCTCCTGCCTTTCTACAGGAAGCTTGCAGATGGCCTTTTCTTACAGTGCTGTGCCGAGGTGGCAGAGCTGTATCCCAAGATCAAATATGAGAACATCATCATAGACAACTGTTGCATGCAGGTATGCTTCGCTCTCTGTTTCGCTCTCTCTCTCTCTGTCACTCACTCACTCACACAAATATGCACCCTCTCTCTGTAGCTGGTCCAGAACCCATACCAGTTTGACGTGCTGGTGATGCCCAACCTTTATGGCAACATCATTGACAACCTGGCCGCTGGGCTGGTCGGCGGGGCAGGAGTGGTGCCAGGAGAGAGCTACAGCGCCGAGTACGCCGTGTTTGAGACTGTGAGTGTCCATCTTAACCAGTCAGCTGCAATCATTAGACCTTCAACCATCAGTATAGTGCTACAATAAGCATGTGAAAAATAGCCTGAAAGTAAACATTTCCTCTCCTTCTTAGGGAGCTCGGCACCCGTTTGCCCAGGCTGTAGGCAGGAACATCGCCAACCCCACGGCCATGCTGCTCAGTGCTGCCAACATGCTCCATCACCTCAAGTGAGTGGGCACTGCTTCCAATGGGACGTGTGTGTGTGGTGTGTGTGTGTGTGTGTGTGTGTGTGTGTGGTGTGTGTGTGTGTGTGTGCGTGCACTAATCTCAACTGACTGTGTTTTGTGTTACAGCCTGGAATACCACTCCAACATGGTGTCAGATGCTGTCAGGAAGGTCATCAAACAGGGGAAGGTAAGAGTGTGTGTGTGACTATTGTATCAACATCCTGCTCAATCTTATTGGTTTGTGTTCATGCACATATGTGTGTGTTGGGGAGTGAGTGTATGACCTAATTCTAAAGTTGAATGGTTAAGAACCGTGTTCTTGCAACATAACATATTTGTCCATGCATTTTGTGGGTCAATTCAAAAAATAATTTTATGGGTAGAAAGTGTGAAAACAAATACTCTGATCCAAACGTCAATTCATGACTCTCAAATTGCATTTAGCCATGAAATTACACCTAACAATCGATAACCCATATCCGTGTGTGTGTGGGAGAGCCTTTTGATTATGCATGTCAACGTGGGTGGCAATATATACACCCCTCTGTGTGTCCGTGTCCTGCTAAACATTGTCCTTGTTCTCAGCCGGCACAGTGAGGTGACGGAATACAGCTCTGTAACCATAGAAACTGACTGGTAACAAAGACCTACTAACTGTATTGTGCGTCCCAGCCCTTATTTGCACTAATAGCAGCAGAACTAACCCTAACTAATACCATGGCTCTTAGGCAGGCACATGGGTCAACACACCGTTGCGCTAAGGTATGGCTCTGTCATGTCAGCCATGGCACAGAATGTGTCCTTTTGCAGAAGGAGTGTGGGGGAATGATTTGTGTTCGACAGAATGGTCGTTGTGTTCTGAATGTGGGCAAAGTGTGCTATTTCAATTTGAGTGTTGAAGGACGTGTTATCTGAATGTGTGAAGTATGGTGTTTGTCAGTCCACTAGTGTCTGAAGTACCCTCCCCTTTTCCATCTCCTTTGCTCCTCCTCCCCTGCACCCTGTTCCTGTGTGTCTGCGCGCGCGTGTGCGTGTGTGTGTGTGCGTGTGTGTGCGCGCACGTGTGTCCCAGGTGCGGACGCGAGACCTGGGCGGTTACAGCACGACCGGGGACTTTGTGCAAGCCGTTGTGGGGAATCTCCGCCACCGACCCATGTACTAAAGGAGTCCCGATTCCCCTGAACGCCCTGCCCTTTACTGTAAACTGGACGGCCAACCAAATATAATCTGGATATCTTGAACCCAATATCGCCATATTCCCTCATAACTTTACCCCGCTAATTTTTTTACTCACTTTCCCACTAAACTAACACTCCTTACGTCACTCTTGGCAGCTCTCTCCTCTCCTCCGCTTTCTTTTCATATTCCTCTTTACGCGCTCGGTGTATCCTTTATTACGTTTCTCTCTCTGTTGCTCAAATTCAAAATGATTGGCCAAAGCAAATAAAGCAGATAATTATCGTCATTGTTTTGGGGTTTTACCAAATCGTCCATTTTATGCTGGGGCCTTCTATTTTCTCCCAGGCTTTTCCTTGCTGAACCCTTTCTCCAACTGACCACCCCCTGCTTGGTGCTGGTTCCTGCTTCTCTCTTTTCCTCCATGTCAGCCTGTTCTTTTGTACTACCTCTGCTGTTGGCTGCACTCTTCTATAAGCTGTTCTAGAATCTTCTCTGTTTTGTCTGCTCTCTATTTGTCGGCTAGCTCTCTCTTTCCCTCCACTCTAACTCTTCCTCCTCTCTCTCTCTCTAAGCTGTTTAATTGTCTCTGCTGTGGACACGCAAATGATTTTATATTACATTGATCTCCACTAGTCCGGCCTCGCAGTCCATACTGGTTGGACCGTGTGTTATTCAGCAGTATTGGTTCGGCAGGTTTCGAGCCATGAGGACAATTCACCAACGCCAAAGCGAGTGAGAAATCTCTACCACAGCACTGTATCAATGGATATCTGGCCTGCCATTTCACAGTCCTGAGACGTGCCAGGCATATACAGTACGTCGTTCATAACCCTTTGACTCTCTGTGCAGACTTTCCTTGGCTTGGACAAAGGCTACCATGGTAGCATATGCGTAGACTACCGTAGCTGTAGACTTCCGGTCATTGCGCTAACGCTAGTTAGCATTGGCTCTTGAAACTACTTCTAACTACCTTCATTCTGTACGCAGAGACAAAAATGGTATCCACGAGTTCATCTGACTCTGGGTAAGTAGAAAAACAGCTTAATTGCCAGTATCTTGCAGTATCCTTTTAACTGGCCTTTTCGACCACAACCTTAATTACGTGCACAGTCACGTCAAGCCTGTTTTAAGTTGCTGTAAAAACAATATACAAGAAAACTGCACTGGTTTCCACTGAGTCATCATAAACATGGAAGTTTCTCACGAACGCATATCAGCACCACTGTCTTAAAGGAGGTGGGATGTAGAGGTAATTCCTGAGAAGGGTGAACATTTTCAGAATTTACAATCAATGTTTTGATATTGTTGCGTTAGCAGGGATGCTAGCAAACGGTGAAATTGGCTATTTTTAGCTAGCTTCATATAACCTTTTATTGATCTATAGTCACTCAGCTGCATACTCTAGTCATCACTAGTTACTAAAAGAAAAATGTCTTCATATTCTGTCCACTGTGTATGCTGTAAAACGCACATAATGTGTATCGTAGAGGTCACTGTCTTGGTAGCTTTTTGCTGGAGTTGTGACCTTGGAGATCCATCGTGTTTGGCTGTTCAGTCAGGCTAAGCTCTTTCATCATTTAAATTTGCAAACGAACAAGCCACTGTAACTTGAGCCTATGACCAGCCTTGCCTGAGTTCACTCTGGCTTTGTGCCAAAAGTCCATTTAAATTATATATTGGTTATGTTGATGATCTCAGTGGTAGCATTTCTTCTAGAGACTTAGACTGGCATGTGTCAGTCAGTCATTGGGACTTCAAATGTATTGGCTTATGTCATTGAGTGGTAAGGTATTATAAATGCTTCAAAGTTCTGTTCTGGGTACATAAATGTTTTTATGTATGTTTTTATTTATAATGGTTATGGCTATAGGACTGTGGTTATAATATTGGATCTTTGAAATAACACTCCTTCCCAGTTCCCTAACTGTTACAATGGCTGATGGACCTTTTTGTTGTATTAAAATATATTACCATGGTCAAATACTGAAGAATAAAAGATGGGAAAATGTGTGTGTTGGCCTGTTTTCTCAACAACAAAAATGTAAACAGGTGTGATTTAAACTCGCATTGTTTTGTTTTCCAGGGGTAGGATGAGTGGTGCAGCATCTGTTGAAAGACCAACATAGACTACGCTAGCCATAAATGTAGATTACTGAGTCATCAATTCTTATTTAGTATGTTTGGTCATTAACTATTTTATGCCTAAATACATACGACCATGGACTTGAGTTGCTTCAACATAAGCTAATATTCCTCTACCCTATTAATATATGTCTGAGTTTGGTGGTGGAAAAGGCTCTCTTACACACTAGTCGCGTTTTGTATATATTTGTGAGGACCGTTGTCTTTCCTGAATGGACCAGGGCCCAGTGTGACAAAGGATGAGCAGGCCTTAAGCTGCTTTTTGGGAAACCGGGCCCGTGTGTGTGTGTGTGTGTGTGTGTGTGTGTGTGTGTGTGTGACACACTGCTCTTTTATTTGTGGCAGGTGCGCACAGGAGACCTGGGGGGCTATGCCACAAGCGACGAGTTCACCAGAGCTGTCATCGCCAACCTAGCCATCTGAGCTAGCCTCTCGAACACAGACACTTTCTTTATTTTACTCCCTTAAAACTAGTCTCTCTACATTGACCACTCAAACAGCTGCGCAACAGATGAAATCCTCCGACCCATGCTCAGCAACATCTAACACCCATAGACTCATGCATACAAACCCAGAGGAGTATACATAAAATATGTAACATACGCACAATGAAATTGAGGACCTGTTACATAAATGATAAGCCAATATGGGGACGACGCCTTCAGTCTTATGAACGGTACCAAAATAAATGTTTTCCCATTCATCAATAGTTCTATAGAACTTGTAAGTCACATTCCATATTCTCTACCACAGTGGTGTTCTCCAATGACTGGACCTTGTTTAGATATTCATACAAGATACATGTACTATATCAGTATATTATTTTATTTATTCACTACAAGTGTTATATGCATTATTGACTTGTTCATTCATAATTAGTAATAAACATATTACTATATCTGAGACTTGTGTGGAAAATCAATGTTAACAAAATGTGTTGTAATTGAATAGATTGACTGATATTAGTGCAGACAGAAATGTAATTGTTTTTTGTTCATTTAGGTGTTGTGTAAATATTGAATTGGAACAGTGTGATGCTGGGTTTGAAACCTCCAGTAAAATGTATGTAAATCTGGAAAACATTTAAGTAATCTGGAAGTTCCAGAAATGGATACCATTTACAGAAAAAAGCTGATTGGGACAGTGCTGTTTTCCATCTTAGAACTTTGAAGTTTTGCCAGAGAAACATTTACATCCTAGTACAGGGGTACTCAACTCTTACCCTGAGTCTTCTGTTCTACAAGATAATTAATTGCAAACACCTGGTGTCAGGGCTAAATCAGTCCCTGACTAGAGGGGAACAATTATTTTTGTAAATGCGGTGGAACTGGCTTCGAGGTCCAGAGTTAAGTTTGAGAGTTTTAGTAAAGCCTCTTGCAGTGGTTCACCCACCAACCATGGTCCTATTAGAGTGTGCAGGCTTTTGTTCTAGCACTACACCCGATTCATCTTATCAATTGAGCATCAAGTCTCAAGACCTTGATTAGTTCATTCTGGTGTGGTAGTGCTGGGCTCAAGGCTCCACCCACTAACAGAACCGGGGTCAATGACCACCACTGGCCTATGTTGACAGAAAGCTGCTGTTGTAAACTAAATGGGATTGTGTGCCCAGGCAGTATATGAGCAATTAATAAGCCTGTCCAATATTAGTTGTTTAAACAGACAGCCTAATTCTGATATTATTTTTCAGATCTGATTAGTCAAAATACCATTAGTGAGAAGAAAAAAATCTGAATTGGGCTGCCTGTGTAAACGCAGGCTATGTGATAGACATGACCAGATGGTGGACTCCTGCTCTTCTGGATAGGGCTGCTGTTGTTGACGCGTTCTCCGTGACGATGTCACAGATTCACCGCCAGATGTCGCATCGGCGCTATGGAGGGAGGGAGAGGAGGGGCCAGGACTGGGAATTCTCTGCTTCCCATCCCTCCTAATGCAGACAACATGGCGGACTAAAAGATACGGCTGACCCGCCCGGATACAGCGAATAAACAGTGGGATTCACGCCCCCTATGCCCAAGGAAGACGGAGAGACACCGATTTGTTAGGAACACCCTCGGGAACATTGAGGAATTTTTGGGACCGTTCTAGTCATTCGTTAACATAAACATACTTGTGATCTGTTGCCTCCGAATTGGCGGTCTGTCCCAGATCCTTCATATCACCCAGGCCCCCCACCCCACATACACACACTTGGTTCCTGGGGTGTGAAGACAGGGGCCGGGGTTAAGAACGTGGAAAAAGGACGAAAGGAATTGCACAACTGTAAATATTCAGGATTGTGCTAAACCAAACGGAAGTCGTGGTGAGTTTTGTTTTTGTTCTAATGTAAATTGTCACTGGTTACAGTGTAGCGTGCTTCATTTAGTTGTAATAAGATCCGACTACCTGGTCACAAACAAGCACTTTTGGTTTGTCCCACACATTTATCATAGCAAAGTATTCCACGGCGAACATCGTTGTGGTGATGAGCGCGATAAGGCCGTGAGGGAAGCGAGGTGTTTTTTTTTTTTTTATAACGTTCAATGGCTATCATAATGGGAGCTCAAACAATAATGTTTGTAGCGACAGAGAACATTCACACAACTAGCTTGGAGGCAGGGAGGGACATTTTTCGAGGGGGGGGCTGGCGAGAAAGGGGAGAGGAAGAGTGTGTCTACATAGTTTTTTATTGGAAGTCCGTATGATAGTGTGTTCTGTGAACGCATACGTTGTAACAATGCGAAATATACCCAATAGGCGGTCCAGTGAGTTCTACCTCACTGAAAAGTACATATCGATCAATGCTTTGTTGCCGGGGTGGGGTGGATAGGGGGCTGAGTGCGACCACAGCGCAGGAATTAGATCGCTTTGGACAGCCAGGCCCATTCATATCACAGCAGATATTCTTTATTTAGTCTCGACAAGCATCGCACTGCTTGACCCTGCCTCGCACTCCACATTTCATCTTCTCATACTAATTATTCTGGCTTGACTGGATCCTGAGTCTACTTAGTCAAGCCTAAATATAGTTATGCAGGTAGGTTGGTTTCAAAAAGTTCGTTTCAGGGCAGGGCCTTAGTATTTACTTACCACATACTGTAGGTAGGTAGTGTTGTAGTGACATACAGTAGCTTCCTCAATTATCTAATCAATAAAGGTTAATAAACATAGAAAATACATTTGGCAAAGCAGGAGTCATTCAGGAAAATTTGCCACATTCTGTCACTTTACCTTTTGAAACCAGGGATTTTATGAAGCTGGAGACAACTGTCATTTGATGCCATTTGTATTTCATCATTAGCCTATATTTGCAGCAAAGCTTGAGAATGTAGTGCACCTTGAGTCTTTATTTCATTCTCATGAGACCTGACTCAGTCATGGTGGAAGTGGAGATATGTTTTATGTATAGAATAAGGCCTGCATAGAATATGGCCTAAATCACATGAGCTTTATTTATAAAAGCTACATGTATGCTCACTGTCGGTCACAGCCAGCAACATGGATAACATTCTCAACAGCTTACAAAAGGGAACAGACTATGGTTTTCAGTATTTGGGTCAAAGAGGATAACATCAGTATGATAACATGGTCAAATGTCAACATTATGTCAAGAAAGGAAGGAATGGATTAAGAAAGGATAGAATGACAACGGCAATACTCCAAGTAGGAAGTAGGCCTATGGCAGAGCTTGGCGTGTCATCATATCATAAACGAGTTGTGTGCAGCTGTTTCCAAAGGGAGCTGACTAGTCATGTCTGGACTGCTTCAGTGTGAGCGGTTGCATCGGTCTCGCCCCACTATGCGCTAGCCCAGAATGCAGTTTCCTCTCCACCGAGCTCGGCTTGTCATGTCTTGACTATACAAGTGCAAAGCAGAAGCTGCTTGCCTCGATCTGACATTGACTCGTCAGACCTGGACTGCCCTAGTATGCCGACAGGGCTGCCCCGGCATGTCATGTCTGGGCTCGTCACTGCTCCTCCCAAAGAGGAGTCTAGTAGTGATGGGGGGGTGGGATTGATACAGGGTCATTCCACCAAAATAACAAAAACACATTCTGAATCAAATTTTATTTGTCAAATGCGCCGAATACAACAGGTGTAGACCTTACAGTGAAATGCTTACTTACGAACCCTTAACCAACAATGCAGTTTTAAGAAAAATATTTACTAAATCAAATGAAGTAAAAAAATAACAAATAATTAAATAGCAGCAGTAAAATAACAGTAGCGAGGCTATATACAGGGGGTACCGGTACAGAGTCAATGTGCGGGGGCACAGGTTAGTCAAGGTAATTGAGGTAATATGTACATGTAGGTAGATTTAAAGTGACTACATAGATAATAAACAGAGTAGCAGCAGTGTAAAAGTGGGGGGTTACCTTAGTGTTCTTGGGCACAGGGACTTTGATGGTCTGCTTGTTACTTGCCTCGAAGCGAGCATAGAAGTAATTTAGCTTGTCTGGTAGGCTCGTGTCACTGGGCAGCTTGCGGCTGTGCTTCCCTTTGGAGTCTGTAATAGTTTGCAAGCCCTGCCACATCCGACGTGTGTCAGAGCTGGTGTAGTGCGATTCAATCTTAGTCCTGTATTGACGCTTTGCCTGTTTTTTAATGGTTCGTCGACGGGCATAGCGGGATTTCTTATAAGCTTCCGGGTTAGAGTCCCACTCTTTGAAAGTGGCAGCTCTACCCTTTGGCTCAGTGTAGATGTTGCCTGTAATTCATGGCTTCTGGTTGGGGTATGTACTAGAGGTCAACCGATTTAAAAGTTTTCATAACAATCGGTAATCTGCATTTTTGGATGCCGATTATGGCCGATTACATTGCATTCCACGAGGAAACTGCGTGGAAGGCTGACCACCTGTTACGCGAGTGCAGCAAGGAGCCAAGGGTAGTTGCTAGCTAGCATTAAACTTATCTTATAAAAAACAATCAATCTTCACATAATCACTTGTTAACTACACATAGTTTGGTGATATTACTAGGTTAACTAGCTTGTCCTGCGTTGCATATAATCAATGCGGTGCCTGTTAATTTATCATCGAATCACTGCCTACTTCAACTTCGCCAAACGGGTGATGATTAACAAAAGTGCATTTGCGAAAAAAGCACAATTGTTGCACGAATGTACCTAACCATAAACATCTTTTGCCTTTCTTAAAATCGATACACAGAAGTATATTTTTTTTAAACTTGCATATTTAGTTAAAAGAAATTCATGTTAGCAGGCAATATTAACTAGGGAAATTGTGTCACTTCTCTTGCGTTCATTGCACGCAGAGTCAGGGTATATGCAACTGTTTGGGCCGCCTGGCTCGTTGCGAACTAATTTGCCAGAATTTTCCATAATTATGACATAACATTGAAAGTTGTGCAATGAAACAGCAATATTTAGACTTGGTTGCCACCCGTTCGATAAAATACAGAACGGTTCCGTATTTCACTGAAAGAATAAATGTTTTGTTTTTGAAATTATAGTTTCCGGATTTTACCATATTAATGACAAAAGGCTCATATTTCTGTGTTTATTATATTATAATTAAGTCTATGATTTGATATTTGATAGAGCAGTCTGACTGAGCGGTCGTAGGCAGCAGCAGGCTCGTAAGCATTCATTCAAACTTTACTGTGTTTGCCAGCAGCTCTTAGCAATGCTTGATCACAGCTTTGTTTATGACTTCAAGCATATCAACTCCTGAGATTAGGCTGGCAATACTAAAGTGCCTTTTGGAACATCCAATAGTCAAAGGTATATGAAATAGTCGACGTGTCATAATTCCTATAACTGCAACCTAATATTTCTTTACTGGGAATATTGAAGAACTGGAAATATTGAACCACCAGCTGTCATATGTTCTGAGCAAGGAACTTAAACGTTAGCTTTTTTACATGGCACATATTGCACTTTTACTTCTCCAACACTGTGTTTTTGCATTATTTAAACCAAATTGAGCATGTTTCATTATTTATTTGAGACTAAATAGATTTTATTAATGTATTATATTAAGTTAAAATTAGTGTTCATTGTTCATTCAGTATTGTTGTAATTGTCATTATTTCAAATATATATATTTATATATAAAAATCAGCCAATTAATTGGTATCAGCTTTTTTTGGTCCTTCAATAATCGGTATCGGTGTTGAAAAATCCTAATCGGATTTGGAGAAACTCCCCAAGTATAGTATGTACGTACAGTCACTGTGGGGATGACGTCATCAATGCACTTATTGATAAAGCCAGTGACTGATGTGGTGTACTCCTCAATGCCATCGGAAAGAATCTCGGAACGTATTCCAGTCTGTGCTGGCAAAACAGTTCTGTAGCTTAGCATCTGCATCATCGGACCTCTTCTTTATTGACCAAGTCACTGGTGCTTCCTGCTTTAGTTTTTGCTTGTAAACAGGAATCAATAGGATATCTGTTTTTGTAGTTAGAAACAGATAAGATTAGCGTTCCTGAAACGTTATTTTGTTGACGTATAATTTGATCTCTGAGAAATTAAGCTAATTGATTGCTTTCATGGACAGCTGGCTTGAATTGAGATGACCACACAAGTTATTTTAATAGATGTTCTACCCAAAGTTGCAAAGGATATCAGCTAAATGGATAAAATGGTGTGGCACAGTGCAGCCCCGAACCTTTTGATGGTTGAAGAATTGTGAAATTGCCTGATGTAAATTTTTTTACAAAAAATATGATTGGGTGTGCTTTAGGACCGTGCAGATTCATCGGAAGGGGCGGCAGGCTATTTAAAGCCAGTGTGGCATGTTGAGTTTTTTTATTTCCTATGAATTTGGCTCTAGCGTGTGAATGGCTTGGGCTATTAGCTATTACGATCCCACAAATGAAAGCTAAGATTCCCCTCTGTTTCCCTCTACAACGTTTACAAGTCGCGCATGACTCATTAGAAAGGACTTTTACAAAACTGCACAGAATTACTGGGGGTAATTAATTGTACCGAGCAGTCTGTTTTAAACTACTAGCACACTGCTCGGACACCCATGCATACCCCACAAGTCATGCCACCAGAGGTCTCTTCACAAGTCCAGAACAGACTATGGGAGGCGCACAGTACTACATAGAGCCATGACTTTGTGGAACTCTATTCCACATCAGGTAACTGACGCAAGCAGTAGAATCAGATTTAAAAAAACAGGTAAAAATACACCTTATCCTCTTAGGGATAAACGGCGCGCTAGCGGCGGTGAAATGTAAGGCGCCAAATTCAAAATCCAAAAGTTAATATATCAATATACAAGTGTTGCATAGTCATCAAAAGCTCTGATTCTTGGCAATATCACAGCAGTGTCAGATTTCAAAAAGGCTTTACGGCGAAAGCACAACATTTGATTGTTTGAGGATAGCACCTCTAATATTTATGCATTAGCATAAATTCATATCCAGCGCGGGTCACACACAACCCATATAAGAGCTAAAATAAATCACTTACCTTTCGAAGAACTTCTGCTGAGGGCATCCCAAGTGTCCAACGAAGACATCCAATGGTTCTTTTGTTGGAAAAAGTTATTTATTATATCCATAAATCTCAGTTTGGTTGGCGCGTTATGTTCTGAAAATCCACCGTCGAGTCCCCCATTGTACCGTGAAGAGATCGCGTTCAAATTATACCCATCAACTTTGTCCAAACAAATCAAACATAATTTTTAATGTATCCTTAAGTATCATTTTATGTGTATTTACTATAATATTTCAACCGGACGATAACGTGGAAAGGAAAAAACGATAGGAAAGGAAAAAACCAGAGTGTGCGAGACCGTGAACGCGCAAGTCATTTCATTGAGTTCCGGGGTCCACTTCTAAATTCTTCTTCGATTCGCTTCTAATTCAACCTAACGTCATGAAACCCTGTCTAAAGACTGTTGACATCCAGTGGAAGCCATAGGTACTGCAGTCTGTCCTAGATAACATTGAATCCCATAGGCAGCCAGGAGAATAAGGTCATCTAAAAAAAACTGCAAATCCGGATGGATTTTCCTCTGGTTTTCGCCTGCTATATCAGTTCTGTTGTACTCAGACATTATTTTAACGGTTTTAGAAACTTCAGTGTTTCCTATCCAATAGTACTAATTATGTGCATATCCTAGTTTCTGGGCCTGAGTGGCAGGTATTTTACTTTAGGCAAGCCAGACTCTCCAAAACCGACACCTCGGCTGCCGCTCCCTAAATAGTTATGGAACAGCGGGGACTGTGAAGAGGCACACACAAAGGTACAGACAAACACACATTGTTGTATGGTGGTATTGTACATTTTGTATTGTAGATATGTAGTGGTGTAATAATGTTATATGATGTACAGTTTTATCTTTTGATGTGTATGTAATGTAAGTGCTTTAATGTGTTTGGACCCCAGGAAGTGTAGCTGCTGCCTTGGCAAAATGCTAATACAATTGTGATCTTCTTCCTATGAATTTGGCTCCAGCCTTGGAACGGTTTGGGCTATTAGCAATTATGACCCCATTCCTGAAAGCTAAGACTCTCAGAAACATATATTCTGTTCTAAGAAAGATTAAATAAACAATGATTGCCTGATAATTCAGGAAAGCAAAAGGAAGATTTTCCTTCACCGGTATAGTGCATTTCAATAACTTGAAAGCATACTTAATTCAGGCATTAGCTGAATTGACATATCTTTGTGTTGTTTATAAAGCCAGATTCAAAAGCGTCATCAAATCTATTTACAGATTTGTTTCAGATACACCCAGGGTCCTATTCTAAAACAAATGTGTTAATAAGGCAGTAAATATTGTACAGAAAATGATTGTATTCTGTGGAATGCACTGTACTTCGGCGTTATAGTCTGTCACATCTCTCCTATGAAAGGTAAAGTAACTTATTCATTCGATTATGCTATCATTTTCAGAGAGAGAGAGTGACTGACTGACTGACTCTTCAAGCAGTTTGGTTCATTGGACAAGTCAGAGTTGTTGAGTGGTATGGATACACTGTAGATGTGTGTTCCAGCGTAGAGAGAAGCACAGCTACTGTAATTGGAACTGGCAGTGTCTGCTGTGGCAGGTGGGATGGCGCAAGTTACCAGAATGTCTTGTATTGACTTTTGAATAGAATTGACATGAGTTGATTTTTCTTTCTTCAGTATTCTTAGTAGATTTAATCTCTCACTCAATGTTCATCTCAAAGTGCACTAGATTGATACATTTTGCTTTTGAAATTTAAATAGTTTTCCCCCCCGGACAGCCCCCAATGTCCTCAAATCCTAGCAACGCCCCTGAATAACAATAGCATAAGCCTAGTTACTGATGTAAATAACATCAGATGCTAGGGTAAATATTTAGGCCCTATCTAACAACTGAGGGGTGTTAGACAGTAACTCTTTACAATTCTAGAGGGTGTAGGACAGTTTCTAGTGCCCCAGAGTCTAGACACGGTAGTAGCAGCTCATTGAAAAAGTGCACCTTGAGTGACAGTTTGATCTAGTAAACACTAGTGGAGCTATTTTCAAAACACATTAGCCTATTTAGGCCCATCTTGACTGTGATAACTTGCGCTGTCAACCTGCACCCGTTGCAGAATTTAGACCTATTAAAAGGTTTTGGTGAGTGTTAAGAGTAATGGTCTCATTTCGACGCCAACACTTCTCTTTTCTGAGTCTTTTAAATGGGGACCCAAATCACTGACACTAATTCACCTATGGATTAACAAGTCGCACAAGAACTGTCTGGAGAGTTATGGTATGTAGGTCCTACAATGTTCTCAACCTATTAGCCGATTTATGGTGGGCCTCCCATCTCACCTAGCTCTGACCATAGCCCAGTTAGGCTTGTCCTCAAATGGTATCAGTGGAAAGGTTATTTGGTGTCAATCTTTCCTGCCCTACATAAAAAAACAAATCTAGAGGGAACACTGATGTCACAGGGTGTAGAGCAGCTCTGGGTCTTTGATGGCCCCGGGATGGGTCTCTTATCTTGCAAAAGCTGAGGGAGTGAGATTATGGTCTCTGCAGAGGTTGGTCTGTGTGGAAAAGTCACATAGGCCTGGAGGTTACGGGTGGGGCTAGTCCTTTGAAAATAGAGGGTACGCTTGATTTGGCTAACCCGGTGCAGTGGGAAGGGGGGTGAAATGTTTAAAGGGAAAACTCTGCTTTCCTGGTGTGTCGCTCAAACTGATGTGCATGTACATTTTTAATGCCTGCCTGCCTGCTTGGTATTAGATAAATGGATAGATTATTTTTCATATACAGTGCATTCGGAAAGTATTTTGTTACGTTACAGCCTTATTCTAAAATTGATTAAATAGCTTTTTTTCACCCTCATCAATCTACACACAATACCCCATAGTGACAAAGAAAAAGACACTTTTTTTGTGTGTGCAAATGTATAAAAAAAAATATTAGTCACATGCGCCGAATACAACAGGTGTAGACCTTACAGTGAAATGCTTACTTACGAGCCCCTAACCAACAATGCAGTTAATAAGAAATATAAGTAACAAGTAATTAAAGAGCAGCTGTAAAATAACAATATCGAGACTATATACAGGGGGGTACCAGTACAATGTGCGGTTAGTGTCCGGTTAGTTGAGGTAATATGTACATGAAGGGAGAGTTATTAAAGTGACTATGCATAGAGTAGCAGCGGGAGTAGCAGCGGTGTAAAAAGGGGGGGGGCAAGGCAAATAGTCTGGGAAGCCATTTGATTAGGTGCTCAGGAGTCTTGTGGCTTGGGGGTAGAAGCTGTTTAAAAGCCTCTTGGACCTAGACTTGGCGCTCCGGTACCACTTGCTGTGTGGTACCAGAGAGAACAGTCTGTAACTCGGGTGGCTGGAGTCTTTGACAATTTTTAGGGCCTTCCTCTGACACCACCTGGTATAGAGGTCCTGGATTGCAGGAAGCTTGGTCCCAGTGATGTACTGGACCGTTCGCACTTCCCTCTGTAGTGCCTTGCGGTCAGAGGTCGAGCAGTTGCCATATCAGGCAGTGACACAACCAGTCAGGATGCTCTCGATGGTGCAGCTGTAGAACCTTTTGAGGATCTGAGGACCCATGCCCAATCTTTTCAGTCTACTGAGAGGGAATAGGTTTTGGTGTGCTTGGACCATGTTAGTTTGTCGGTGATGTGGACGCCAAGGAACTTGAAGCTCTCAAACTGTTCCAATGCAGCCCCGTCGATGAGAATGGGGGCGTGCTCGGTCCTCTTTTTCCTGTAGTCCACAATAATTTCCTTTGTCTTGATCACGTTGAAACAGGGAGAGGTTGTTGTCCTGGCACCACACAGCCAGGTCTCTGACCTCCTCCCTATAGGCTGTCTCGTCGTTGTCGGTGATCAGGCCTACCACTGTTGTGTCATCGGCAAACATAATGATGGTGTTGGAGTCGTGCCTGGCTGTGCAGTCATGAGTGAACAGGGAGTACAGGAGGGGACTGAGCACGCACCCCTGAGGGGCCCCTGTGTTGAGGATCAGTGAGGCGAATGTGTTGTTACCTACCCTTACCACCTGGGGGAGGCCCGTCAGGAAGTCCAGGATCCAGTTACAGAGAGAGGTGTTAAGTCCCAGGGTCCTTAGCTTATTTATGAGCTTTGAGGGCACTAGGGTGTTGAACGCTGAGCTGTCGTCTATGAATAGCATTCTCACATAGGTGTTCCTTTTGTCCAGGTGGGAAAGGGCAGTGTGGAGTGCAATAGAGATTGCATCATCTGTGGATCTGTTGGGGCGGTATGCAAATTGGAGTGGGTCTAAGGTTTTTGGGATAATAGTGTTGATGTGAGCCATGACCAGTCTTTCAAAGCACTTCATGGCTACAGATGTGAGTGCTACGGGTCGGTAGTCATTTAGGAAGGTTACCTTAGTGTTCATGGGCACAGGCACTATGGTGGTCTGCTTAAAACATGTTGGTATTACAGACTCAGACAGGGAGAGGTTGAAAATGTCAGTGAAGACACTTGCCAGTTGGTCAGCGCATGCTCGCAGTACACGTCCTGGTAATCCATCTGGCCCTGCGGCCTTGTGAATGCTGACCTGTTTAAAAGTCTTACTCACATCGCCTGCGGAGAACAGCAGAACAGCTGGTGCTCTCAGGCATGTTTCAGTTTTATTTACCTCGACGCGAGCATAGAAGTAATTTAGCTCGTCTGGTAGGCTCGTGCCACTGGACAGCTCTTGGCTGTGCTTCCCTTTGTAGTCTGTAATAGTTTGCAAGCACTGCCACATCCGACGAGCGTCAGAGCCAGTGTAGTACGATTCGATCTTAGTCCTGTATTGACGCTTTGCCTGTTTGATGGTTCGTCGGAGGGCATAGTGGGATTTCTTATAAGCTTCTGGGTTAGAGTCCTGCTCCTTGAAAGCGGCAGCTCTAGCCTTTAGCTCAGTGTGGATGTTGCCTGTAACCCATGGCTTCTGGTTGGGGTATGTACGTACGGTCACTGTGGGGACGATGTCATCGATGCACTTATTGATGAAGCCAATGACTGATGTGGTGTTCTTCTCAATGCCATCGGAGGAATCCCGGAACATATTCCAGTCGGCTACTAGGAGTGCCGCTTCTGGGTGATCGTCTTCTTGTTTGCTTATGGCGGAATACAGCTCATTCAATGCTGTCTTAGTCCAGCCTCCATCTGTGGTGGTATGTAAACAGCTACAAAAAATATAAACTCTCTAGGTAGGTAGTGTGGTCTACAGCTTATCATGAGATACTCTACCTCAGACGAGCAATAGCTCAAGACTTCCTTAGATATCGTGCACCAGCTGTTATTTACAAAAATACAAAGTCAGCTGCCCCTTGTCTTACCAGACGTCGCTGTTCTATCCTGCTGGTGCAGCGTATAACTAGCCAACTGTATGTTGATAGTGTCGTCGTTCAGCCACGACTCTGTGAAGCATAAGATATTACAGTTTTGAATGTCCCATTGGTAGTTTAATCTTCCGTGTAGGTCATCTATTTTATTCTCCAAAGATTGCACATTTGCTAGCAGAATGGAAGGAGGTGGAGGTTTATTCGATCTCCTACGAATTCTCAGAAGGCAGCCAACCCTCCGGCCCCTTTTTCTCCACCTCCTCTACACGCAAATCACGGGGATCTGGGCCTGTTCCCGAGAGCGCAGTATATTGTTTGCGTCGGGCTCGTCAGACTCGTTAAAGGGAAAAAAAGGATTCTGCCAGTCCGTGGTGAGTAATCGCAGTTCTGATGTCCAGAAGTTATTTTCGGTCATAAGAGATGGTAGTGGCAACATTATGTACAAAATAAGTAAAAAAATAAGTTACAAACAACGCAAATAAATGAACAAAAAAACGTTATCTGTTAGGGGCACTTAAAACGTCTGCCTTCTCCGGTGCCAAATAGCACATTTACATAAGTATTCAGACCCTTTACTCAGTGTTTTGTTGACGCACCTTTGGCAGCGATTACTGCCTTGAGTCTTCTTGGGTATGATGCTATAAGCTTGGTACACTTGTATTTGGGGAGTTTCTCCCATTCGTCTCTGTAGATCCTCTCAAGCTCTGTCAGGTTGGATGGAGAGTGTCGCTGCACTATTTTCAGGTCTCTCCAGAGATGTTCGATTGGGTTCATGTCCGGGCACTGGCTGGGCCACTCAAGGACATTCAGAGACTTGTCCCGAAGCCACTCCTGTGTTGTCTTGGCTGTGTGCTTAGGGTCATTGTCCTTTTGGAAGAAAACCTTTGCCCCAGTCTGAGCAGGTTTTCGTCAAGGATCTCTCTGTACTTTGCTCCGTTCATCTTTCCCTCAATCCTGACTAGTCTCCCAGACCCTGCCACAGAAGGACATCCCCACAGCATGATGCTAGCACCACCATGCTTCACCATAGGGATGATGCCAGGTTTCCTCCAGATGTGATGCTTTGCATTCAGGCCAAAGAGTTCAATCTGGGTTTCATCAGACCAGAGAATCTTGTTTCTCATGGTCTGAGAGTCCTTTAGGCGGCCTGTCTTGGTGGTTCCAAACTTCTTCCAATTAAGAATGATGGAGGCTACTATGTTCTTGGGGTCTTTCAATGCTGCAGAAATGTTTTGGTACCCTTCCCCAGATCTGTGCCTGGACACAATCCTGTCTCAGAGCTCTATGGACAATTCCTTTGACCTCATGGCTTGGTGTTTCCTCTGACATGCCTCTGACATGCACTGTCAACTGTGGGACCTTATATAGATAGAGGTGGACTCCAATCAAGTTGTAGAAACATCAAGGTTAATCAATGGAAATACGATGCACCTGAGCTCAATTTCGACTCATAGCCAAGGGACTGAATACGAAGTGTGATATTTCAGTTTATTTTTCATGAATTGTAAAATGTTCTAAACTGTTTTCGTTTTGGCATTATGGGCTGTTGTGTGTAGATGGGTGAGGGGAAAAACATTTATTTAATCCATTTTAGAATAAGGCTGTAACGTAACTGTGGATAAAGTGAAGGGGTCTGAATACTTTCCGAATGCACTGTACTCACTGTACATACTGTAAGTCAATGACTTATTTCAAATTGAGGTCCCTTAAGTTTAATCAGTAGCTTTAAAAATAAACAACAAACACATTTTAGGGATCTGGCAGTTCTTGGGAGATCTTCCACATCTTTAGATGATAGCCAATTTGGAAACATAGAATCTTGACCGTAGGGAGCGTTTAGTGTATAGGCAGGGAGGTAGAAACATCAGACTGACAGGCCCCGGAGCTCTTCATCGGGCACCTGGTCGTCTCCATTCACAGCTCTTCCTCTGTTGGTGGGCTGAATCTTCCACTACTGTGTTGTAGCACCCACCTGGCTGATGCTTCGGCGACTGTAAAAGCGCCAGTAAGACCACCACCTCTTGGCAATAATCCGAACAGTCCACATAGGGGGCAAGCCTCTGCATCCCCTCACACCGCAGTCCACTTCCCAACCGGGGTAGCTGGCCAAAAAGCCGGTGGTCTGTTGATTATTCAAATTATATCCCTGAGCCGACTAGGTAAAATCTTTCTGAGCCTTTGAGCAAGGCACTTAACCCTAGATGCTCCTGTAAGTCGCTCTGGATAAGAGCGTCTGCAAAATTACTAAAATGTAAAAATTCAAGTAGGCTAATGAGACTGCCCATTGCACTTTACAACTCAATCGCCACAGTTTCCAATCCTAGCTAACTCAGCACACGAGTTTCCATGTAGGCATAGGGAATTCAAACCATTTAGAAAAGCACAAGTTCACTATGTTGACCCTTTGTTATAGTTTTGTATGCAGGCCAATGCATGGAAGCCCGTCGCACCTACATTTGCTGATGGAGTGAGAGTAAGTATGGGTTTGTGGCCTTCAGCCTGCCCCTTTGGCCCACACTACGCACCCGGGTCACAGTGGCTTTGGGGGAAGGCCGCTGCTTAGCGCCCCCACATCCTCTCTTCTGTGGGATGTGGGTAGACTGTAGAGGCCCCTGGCGTGCTCTGTGAGAAACCCCACAACAAAGCAGAAGCAGCCTACATGCACAGCCTGACTGAGTCACCACATTTGCGCTTGGTCCTTTGAGCCGGACACACTGGAGCTCCCACAAGCTTTGGCTGACTGCACATTTTGCCTTGGCGCAAATCCTGGATCCTTCCCTCTGTTTCACCAATTTACTGGCTCATTTGAATGAGGTGAGCGAACACTGTCACAGAGCATACTAGGAGCAGTACTAGCCCTAAAAAAGGGAAGTCCAGAGTATTGTGGGTGGTGTGTGTGTGTGTGTGTGTGTGGTGTTGAGGATGTATAATCTGTGGTCTGTGTTGAGCGAGAGTCTTGGGCATGGCCTACTTGAGCCGCCATGAAGAGGGTCATTCAGAGTATTCCTGCCTCAGCGGATCCCCCTCAGGACACAGGCAGAGTATTAATATGCCATGAATGAGGGCAGACAGACTGCCATTATCTCTCCTCGCGATGACTCGTGAAGCAGTGCACCCTCGACTGAGTGAGCAAGGGGGGAAATTTGCGCTGCTCCAGTACTTGCTTGTCTTGCTGTCGTCATTTCAGCAAGGCCGTTGGGCTGCTTATCAGCAGACACTGCCGGCAAGCCGGTGTCCTGACAATCTAAGCTACCCGCCTTGGATGAACTAGAGTTGATGGCATTGTTTGGCACGCACATACAGAGTGACATATAGAGTGACTAAGTCAAATGTAATGACCGTTATCAGATCTGCCGAGTTTCCATATCTGTATCAACTGTAGAGAATTTTACTTTAGAGAATTAGGTGAATCCGCTGAGTCTAGTGCAGCTGCTCAGATTGACAATCCTCTCCTCACCGTATAAACATCAATCAGTGATCAGTGTAGGCCTGCTTATTATGAGCATTGCCTAAACCCAAAGCAGATGTGAACAAGTAGGAGGATCTAGCGTACCTCTAAAATGCACTGTGATTTAGCTGTTTTCATTTCATTATGATATTTAGAGACCATATGGACAAGAAATATGAAACGAATGGTAAAATGCCCCTTGAAGTAAATCTCTCACATTGTGTGAATGAAATACCATGAGGAGCAACACAGTCCTGTGACCACGCAGTAGTTTCACACTGATTAGGCTGACACTTGGCCACAGGCGGAGAGGGAACAATGTATTTATTCTGTAGTCATGCTGTGGTCACCACTTGCATGCATAACACATTAAAGAAAAGCACAGGTCTACGTCCATATCCACGGTTGTTAAAACTGGAATTGCAAGGAAGACTTTGAAGTAACAGGCTGTTTCTTTCTTTTTGTCATGGTCAAATGTTTGTCAAATGACTGCTTTTAACATCGGACTGTCCTTTGAGATTCCCACGTTGGCTTCTTTAGCCTCTGTCAAGCATGTCCAGGGAACTTCTGTCATCGTTGTGATAAGTTAGGCTCCCATTCTGTAATGGATCCGTTCATTGGTTAATGTTAACACCTATAGTTATGGGGGCCTAGTCTAGTCCTGCTGTGCCACAAAGTGGCTTTGTTTTCATCCCAATTGTCTCTTCGTTGGCATCCTTAATTGGATGGAGCTGGACAGAATGGCCTCTGTATTAGCCTAGGCACAGTCCATGTGAAAGAAAAGGAGCAGAGACGATAAGTGATTCCTCCCGAAACCGACATAAAAATAAAAATAAACATGATTTGGGGGATTTTGTCATCCATAGAATAGTCCTTTGGAGGAAGTACTGTTGACATATATTTTACATTTTGTATCTAAAAGCATAATTGATAAATAATATATCAAAGTTGGCTTATGACATTTTTGCTTTACCCTGGCCTCCTTTAAGACTCCGTAGTGTTTCATCTGTAGGTGCTACAAAGCAAACATTGGTGTCATATGACGCTTTACCACTTTCTGTAATATGAATAGTATTTAGATCATTTTCTTCTAGATTTTCTCTCCTCTGCTCCGTGTACACGTTCTGCTCTTCCTTCAGAAAAGCATGCATCACAACTTTGTTCTTTCGAACAATTTCTCTCGTTCACTTAAACTTGTAAATGCCACACTCACTGAAAATGACATCCGGTAGCTTCTAGCTATGCTTGTGTAACATTATGAGCTGGATTTGCCTCTCTTTGCATTTAGCTAGTGTCTGTGATTTTGCTATTAGTTTGTGCTTATTTTATTAGCATTCTGGTCTTTTCTTACTGTGTTAGTGCCCCCTTGTGTGCTATGCTGGTAATACCATCAATCCCAGGATAAGTGGACGGTGTGACGATATGGAAATCTGGATACCACCCAAACCTAAAAGGAGGGCTGTGATTGGTTACATGGCCTAGTATGCCATGTAAATGGGCCATAAAAACTAGCAGAGATCCCCACTCAGGCCGCCCCAAAAGTTAGATATTGTAGCTTTAACCCCTGGGAGCGTTTTGTTTATGAGGCAACAGTCAATCACAGTGACTAACATGCATGATGCTTTTGGAATATCTTGGCGATCATCTGCGGACTTTGCATTCTATCTGGAGTCGGAGTTCTGAATAGGCTTGTGTATGGATCACTGTTACTGTTTTATTTTGGAGGCACATTTGTCAGAATATGAAGATGGTTGGGTGCGCACCCTGTCGCACTTTAACATCTTTCTGTCCTGCCGACAAGTGAAACAAATTTTGTAATGAAGTTTTATTTTAGATCATTCACCTTTTTGAAATCAGATGGCAACTAAACAAAGCATGAGGAAAAAAGACAAACAGACTTTCGCAGTATCGAACATGACTGTGTTTTGTGGATGGCTTTATTATAGCACTTGACTATTAATGAAGTGGCATGAAAGTTAGGCTAATAATAGAAAATATCCTCCATTTGTAGTCACTTCTGAATCTACACTCAATCTCCATTTAGGTGGGGTGGCATCAAAACAGGTGTCTGTCTTGCAGTAGAAGAACAACCCAGCACCACCTGAATTGTTTAGCTACCTAGAAATAGACCACTTGATGAGGCATCTCATCTCAGGGGGTTGCTGGGATGAAAATGCACCAAGATATCAAAACATAGGAAGTGAAGAATGGGGCACTTTTGGAAAAATGTATGCAGATTCTGGCCCAAGCAGGCCCAGGTGGGGTAATGTTAATAAAACGTTTTTTTTTTTAGTTCCACAGGAGCTTGCTAGAACGTTGTAGACGTGGTCTATATAGCCTTAATCAATTGGATGTGCCTGTGTGGAACTAGGCCTAGATATCGGAAGATTGCAATCCGAAATGAAGCAGTGAGAGGAAGCCGCTGTGGACCACTTCTTTGTTCTTGGTCGGGCATGGCTGTCAACAAAGCTTTCGTAACAGGAAACTGTTAAGCGCAAGAGGAGCACTTTGTACCTTTGCAGTACAGTACACAGTATCATGGCATAGGCTACTAGGCATATACGATGTTTGTGTTGTCAAACTTGGATTTTTATAACGCTAGACTATTATCTATCATAAGCTTAGTGATGAGGCTGAATATGCTCATCTGGATGTGCACGATTCCGAGCCCCTCCCATTCTACTGCTACTACAACCAGAGATTGTTCAGAAAGCTTTCCTCTCCTGTCTCCGCTACAAATAGAGAAATCCATCACGCGAAAGGGTGGCTGTTCTCTTACTTGACTAAAAGACGGCATATTGTTGTGTTGAGTGAGTATAGCCTAGGTATGAAGTAGAAACACTTGACTAGTGCCTCTTGAATTAATAATCTCCTCTCTCCACTTAACCAGTCAGGGATTGCTGGGTCGCTAGCGGGCTCGTCCCGACACTACCAGCGAAAATCTAAAGCGCCAAATTCAAAATCCCAAAATGGAATTATTAAACATCCACCAATATGCAAGTGTTCCATACTCATCAAAAGCTATGTTTCTTGGCAATATCACAGCGTTGTCAGATTTCAAAAAGGCTTTACGGCGAAAGCAGCACATTTCATTGTTTGAGGCTAGCACCTCACATATATTTTTCCAATAGCCATGTATCGATTAGCCATCATGGCACACACAACACATTTCACAGCGAAAACAAATCAATTACCTGTTGAAGAACTTCTGCTGAGGTCATCCTAAGTGTCCAACGAAGACAATCCATGGTTCTTTTGTTAGAAAAAGTAATCTTTTATCCATAAATCCTCCATTTGGTTCGCGCGTTATAATCAGAAACGACAGCCTCCACTAGTCCATGAAACGCGGCGCGAACTCGTTCAAATTATACCTATAAACTTGTCCAAGAACAATCAAACATAGTTTTAAATGTATCCTTAGGAACACTTTTACGTATATTTACTATTATAAATCAGCCGGAATATAAACTGATCAATAACGAGGCTACAAAAGACACTCCGTGACTTCTCGTGCGCGCGCGCGCCACGGGAACTTTTCTCAGAAAGAGGGTCTTCATTGTTTGGTGTTTTTCTCTGCTCTAAATTCATCCAAAATGGAGGGAAACACCGTCTCGAGGCTGTTGACATCATAAGGAAGCGACGTGTACTGCATTCATATGCCTATATATGGTCATTTTCAATAGGGAGGGGTTCCCAAATGAGCAATGTGTCAATCACTTTTTCCAGGACAGAGATTCCTCAGGGTTTTGCCTGCTATATGCGTTCTGATTCACTCACAGACAAATGGTTAACAGATTTGGAAAATTCAGAGTGTTTCCTATCCAATGGTACTAAATATATGCATATCCTATTTTCTGGGCCTAAATGGGAGGCATTTTACTTTGGGCACGCCAGGCTCTCCAAAACAGTCACCTCATGCACTGCTCCCAGAGAAGTTAAGTCACTGGGACATCCCTCTCACAGCACACACTCCTCTGGGGATGAACACACACACACTGAAAGGGTTTGGGGACTGCTTAGGTGGGCAAAGCGCATTTAGCCAGGTCCCCATAGACTGATGCACTCAGACCTATAGATCAGACTGGTAGGCACTACACTCATAAACGGCATCCATGTGGCTACTAGCTCCAGTTAGCATAGGACGGCTTCACCTCACCAACATGAACACGCCACCCTATCACATCAGTGAGTCATGTTTGTCCAAAAAGGTTGTTTAGGCTCCCAATGATGCAAGCCGATTCCTAAGCACAAAGGCTGATTCATACCAGACCGATGATGCAACCATGCTACATTTAGCCTAATTTAGAGAGGAAGCTTCTACTTCAATCAGTGAATTTAAAGTCACTAATGTCAATGGGGAATGGTTGTGTCATAGCCGAGTCATTGGTTATGAGGATGGTTGCTCTATGGGTCAGGTGAAGGGTGGCTGGGGCATTGTACATGAAGGGTTCAAGGGTCAGAGGCTGATCTTGGACGAGCGAGGAGTTTGCGGTACTAGCAGCCAGACTGCAGGAGAAGGAAGCAATGTGCTGGGCTCTCATCGTTTTAAGACTTTCCTGCAGTCTGAGTCAGCTGGATCGACAGCCTAGCCTACTAGGGAGGGATAGATGCAGAGAAAGGGGTAAAATGGTTGTCATAGACTTTGCGCCTTTCCATACTTCGTTTCTGTACGTTTATTGGGCACATCTTTTAAGTGTTTTAGTTAGGAGGAAGGAAGGAAAGTTGATACATTTCATTTTAGTATGACATGGTTGAAATGACGTGGAAACAATGTTGATTCAGCCAGTTTTTTCCCCAGTGTTTCAGTTTGTAGGCCTAGGATATTTGTTGGTTTTCCTTTTTGTTCTATCCTGGATTCCGCTCAGTGCAGTCTTCAGCGATTAGTCTGTTTTAACGTCAAGTGAAACAAACACTAGCGATACACTAGGCCACCCTTTGAATTTAGGAACACCTCTTCTAAATTTAGCACAGGGACGAATCCTGATTCCCTGTCCCCATTTAGAGGTGGAAAACGGCACAAGTGAAATCCACCCTGTGTGCAGCAGTAGCAGCGTTGGCTGAGGTCTGAGGGGAAACTGCAGCACTGGTTGAGGTTTCTGGGGAGGTGGTTGGCACGGTTTGGGCATGGAAGGGAGAACTGTAATTGTGGATGTTTTTGTCAGCTGTGGGTGAGTAAATGTGGGTGGATAACACCGGGGAAGGGAAGGGGAGCGGAAGCGGGCAAAGAGCAAAAGTATTGGGGGAAGGGTAGGTACAGTGCTAAGCTAAATAATATGCAGCGTGAGTCTGCAAGCTCGAATACCAAGTGTGGTTTTCACAATCCGTTTTAAAAACTATTCTATGTGCTAAGGGGCATTTCCATCTAGAAGGACCCATGAGCACCAACATATACAATGCATAGGAGCAATGTCACATTGGGTGTCAAATGAATACATATATACATTTTTCAACCATTTTCCAACCCCAAAATGTGGAATAAGCAAAGGCTTTGATTTTATGGTCAAACTGATGGAAAATGGGTCTACCAGAAAAAGTCTTAAAAGGTATTAGAAATGCATCAAAACTCGATAATGTTGAAGACCCCTGCCAACTAATATCAACACTTTTATAGTTTTAGAGAAATAATTTGCCTTCTGTAATTTTTGAAGAAACATTCTGTTACCAAAAACCCACATCTTTAGGATATATTTTCTAATTTCGCTCTCTCATAAGGCAGGATAATGAAAGTTCAATTCTGTTACCAAATCGGTAGTGGAATTACTGAAAAATCGAACGGAATTACTGCAATTGAATTGGCTACAATAGGAAATCATAGTTGTCACAAATCACAGTTGGGTCACCTGCTACTGTCCTCCCTTCCACTGGCATACTGTTATGTTCAGCTCAACTGTTTTATTTCTGTTGTCTGGTGGTCAAAGCAAGACTGTGAACCATTCTGGACAACTTCTTGCTCTCTCTCGTTAATGTCACCTCAACCTGGTTCTTAGTGACACCTACCCTCTTTCCATTTACTGTAGCAAGCATCCTCACCCACTAAGCACTGACCGACATCGGACGTCCTTTGACTGTGAAATTTGTTCAGTCCGCCCTGGCCGGACCAAATCTGAACCAATCATAGATGTCTATGTTTCACAAGTTTGGACAGTAGTCACACTGTACTTTACTCTACTGAGCTCTACTGTACTGTGATGTCCAAACTTGTGAAACATAAACGTCTATGATTGGTTCAGATTTGGTCTGGTCCGGACCAACCATATGTGGTCTTGTTTATGGGCGGAGCTCATTAGAATAATATCAAAATATGCTAAATAAGGATATTGCCTATTCATACCTTTGCACCTATTCAGGATACATCACCATGAAGAGCATGAAATTCATATCCATAATTATGCATTTCTGTATAGTACAGATCAGGGACCCATGACATAATTCAGTTACCTTAATTCTGTAAAACTCGAGGTGTCAGTCATGTCATAGCGAACACCCCATTTTTCTGGAAAATGTGGTCGCATAAAAAAGCTGAGGAAGGTTTTACTGTAATTCTGGTACCCAGCTTTGCATCAGCACAGTTCTTCCAGCAAATGTGTTTTTGTGAAATGTTCTGTGTAAATTAGTAGACCTTAAACTTTTGAAATCAATGGATTTGGTTTGGCATACATTTTAACGTGAAAAATCAGTCTCGGCGTCATTCCATTTACGTGGAATTGCCCCTAACAATACATACTACTCGTTGATAGACCCATCTTAACCACTTGCTTTCCCCTAAACAGTAAGGATGGATCAGTTATTCCCCCTAGATACAAATGGCACAGTAGTGTTTTCTTCCACCCAATTCTGACACTCTGGCAGTAAATCCCTGATAACCAGGCATTGTGTGTGTCTGAATTCACCTGTGGGTGTGTGTGTATGTTGTCATGTGCGTTCATGGTACTAGAACGCAGTAAAGAGAGCCAGACAGGCTGGATTATTCCTGTATCAAGACCACAAGATTATCACAGCTCAGTCAGTGAGGCCGCACCCAGTGGACTGGTGGGATTACACCATTGTCAGCCCACCCAGCCTGCGCTTTAGGCCCTTTCCTACACACACTCACCCTTATTTCAACTGACTCCCTTTCATTGTATTTCGAGGTGAGCTCTACTGCAGTCAATGTAGAAATGCAACACTCATTTGATTTTCAATTAGTGTGCAATACAGACAATTTTGCCAAATCCATGTCCAAATCCAAAATCTGAACAAAGTTGTCTCAATCCAGTCTCAGCGTTCCTTCTCAGTCTCTAACTTCTTGATTTATCCCCAGAGCTCGGGTAACTAGGCTGTCTGCTGTCTTGCGTGTAGCCCAAGTTGAAATGCATATATGCCTACATAACATGCTGCTTTTTTTGTTCCCTTCGAGGTGTCCCAGAATAATGTGTCCATTTATTATTCATGTTGTTACGGAGCACCACCTGGATACAAGACACATCTAGAAAAGAGGAGAGGGGGAGCGACTGGGATTTAGCAGACACAGAATGGTGGGGTTCTATGCGGGTCTGATGGCTGTTGGTTGCAGCATGGTACTCGCAACATCGGGGTTGTGGGAAAGATTCCCGTATGGGTCCTAGTAGTGTGTTAGGCTAACATTTGATAAAGGCTGATGCTAACTGAGCAAACCAAAAAATGGTGGGTTTATACAGACATGGTTTCATAACCTAACTCGGGATATGTAGCGCTTTCAGAATTTCTTTTTTAGGTAAGGGTCAGATATTTGGATAAATCACCACCTGGCAAGTTTTGGATTAGTCAAGCCTTCCAACGTCGTTTTAGAGAATTTGGCATTATGTCCACCCGGCCTCACAAACGCAGATCACATGTAATCACTTCAGCCCAGGACCTTCACCTGCGGGATCATCTTAGTGGGGGGAGGGAGGGAGTGAGTGAGTATGTCTGTCTGTAATAGGAGTATGTCTGTCTGTAATAAAGCCCTGTCTGGGCCTATGCCCTCCCAGGCCCACCCATGGCTGCACCCCTGCCCAGTTTTGTGAAATCCATAGATTAGAGCCTAATACATTTATTTAAATTTACTGATTTACAGTGGCTTGTGAAAATATCCCCCTTACAACCTTGAATAAAATTGATTTTTGGTTTGTATCATTTGATTTACACAACATGCCTACCACTTTGAAGATGCAAAATATTTTTTGTGAAACAAACAAGAAATATGACAAAAAAACGGAACATTTTAGCGTAACTATTCACCCCCCTAAGTCAATACTTTGTAGAGCCACCTTTTGCAGCAATTACAGCTGCAAGTCTCTTGGGGTACGTCTCTATAAGATTGGCACATCTAGCCACTGGGATATTTGCCAATTTTTCAAGGCAAAACTGCTCCAGCTCCTTCAAGTTGGATGGGTTCCGCTGGTGTACAGCAATCTTTAAGTAATTCCACAGATTCTCAATTGGATTGAGGTCTGGGCTTTGACTAGGCCATTCCAAGACATTTAAATGTTTGCCCTTAAACCACTCAAGTGTTGCTTTAGCAGAATGCTTAGGGTCATTATCCTGCTGGAAGATGAACCTCCGTCCCAGTCACAAATCTCTGGAAGACTGAAACAGGTTTCCCTCAAGAAGTTCCCTGTATTAAGCATTCCTTCAATTCTGACCAGTTTCCCAGTCCCTGCTGATGGAAGAATATCCCCACAGCATGATGCTTCACTGTGGGGATGATGTTCTCGCAGGTTTGTTGTGGTGCCATATTCTTTCCATTTTTTTTATAATGGATTTAATGCTGCTCCGTGGGATGTTCAAAGTTTCGGATATTTCTTTATAACCCAACCCTGATCTGTACTTCTCCACAACTTCACCTGTTTGGAGAGCTCCTTGGTCTTCATGGTGCCGCTTGCTTGGTGGTGCCCCTTGCTTTGTGGTGTTGCAGACTCTGGGGCCTTTCAGAACAGGTGTATGTATACTGAGATCATGTGACAGATCATGTGACACTTAGATTGCACACAGGTGGACTTTTTTTAACTAATTATGTAACTTCTGAAGGTAATTGGTTGCACCAGATCTTATTTAGGGGCTTTATAGCAAAGGGGGTGAGGTGAATACATATGCACGCACCACTTTTCCATTTTTTTTTTTTTTTTTAATCAAGTAATTTTTTCACTTCACCAATTTGGACTATTTTGTGTATGTCCATTACATGAAATCCAAATAAAAATATATTTAAATGACAGGTTAATGCAACAAAATAGGAAAAAATGCCAAGGGGGACTTTTGCAAGGCACTGTATATGAACTATATTTTCATTCAGTATTGTTCTCAACAGGCAAACCAGCAAGATACGAGTTAAACTAACTAGTGGAAAAGCACCTCTTTTGAGATTCTAACAGTATCTTCCTCCTTTTCTGTTTGCATCCAGGACCACACTGTGCGAATGAGTGATTGATGCCAAATTCGCTCCTTAAGGTAAGAGATCAACTCCTTGTTCCACTCATCATTATAGGGTAAATCCATATGATTTCAATCACGTTCTAACTGCACCCCTTTTTGGTTTGAACAAAAACTTTGTCAAACTATTTTATAATATCTTACTTTTTTTTTTTTATCCAGAAATTATAATCGTTTGACAACCCTGTGTGTAAGCTTTTAAATTATATAAATCTCAACCGTTTTATCTTTTCCAGTGAAAGACATGGATGTCTCATGGTATGGTGGTGTATGCAAAATGTGTCAAGTATGAGCACCTCTTTCTCCTGAATGTTTTGGCATTCATTTCAAAAAGTCACTTTCTGACCACTTCTTCCGAGGGCAAACATGTATGAAAATCAAAAAGCGGTGCTGTCAAACTGATTGAATTCAAATGGATTTACCCTATAATCAATGCATTTAAGACACTTATATTTTCTTGTAAAAAAAATCTTAATCCCCCCAAAAATATAAGTACCCAAATGTTGTTGGATTATTCTCTAAATGTGAACACGAAGGATTTAGGATTAGGCCTCCAGTTACAAGTACCACACATCTGAATTTATAATCCAATCATGACCAGTTGCACTGTGAAAGGGTCATTTTTGGGTTGTCAGTAAGGCGTGTGTCCCCGTTCTCCCAGGGCAGTATGGGTGTGTGTCCCCTGCTCCTGCTGCTCAGTGTGGCCCTCGGGGTCTCTGTCTCAGCCCAGGGACCACCTCTCACCCCCACAGGTAAGGAGGACCCACATGACATCACCAGAACAGTCAGATCCTACCGCTGACACTATTTGACATATTGAACGTTCTTGTATTGTAAAATACTTGTTTGTATCACTGCAACGCCAATGAAGTTGCAGTTGAGACATTAAATGACTCAACACAAACATCACGGGTTCTCAAAGTTCGGTCATGGAGGTACGGCAGGGGGTCTCCAGCCAGATCTCTTAATATAACAAAATTGTAATATATATACACTGCTCAAAAAAATAAAGGGAACACTAAAATAACACATCCTAGATCTGAATGAATGAAATAATCTTATTCAATACTTTTTTTCTTTACATAGTTGAATGTGCTGACAACAAAATTACATTTGATTTCCATTGATAATTTTTGTGTATCAACCCATGGAGGTCTGGATTTGGAGTCACACTCAAAATTAAAGTGGAAAACCACACTACAGGCTGATCCAACTTTGATGTAATGTCCTTAAAACAAGTCAAAATGAGGCTCAGTAGTGTGTGTGGCCTCCACGTGCCTGTATGACCTCCCTACAACGCCTGGGCATGCTCCTGATGAGGTGGCGGATGGTCTCCTGAGGGATCTCCTCCCAGACCTGGACTAAAGCATCCGCCAACTCCTGGACAGTCTGTGGTGCAACGTGGCGTTGGTGGATGGAGCGAGACATGATGTCCCAGATGTGCTCAATTGGATTCAGGTCTGGGGAACGGGCGGGCCAGTCCATAGCATCAATGCCTTCCTCTTGCAGGAACTGCTGACACACTCCAGCCACATGAGGTCTAGCATTGTCTTGCATTAGGAGGAACCCAGGGCCAACCGCACCAGCATATGGTCTCACAAGGGGTCTGAGGATCTCATCTCTGTACCTAATGGCAGTCAGGCTACCTCTGGCGAGCACATGGAGGGCTGTGCGGCCCCCCAAAGAAATTCCACCCCACACCATGACTGACCCACCGCCAAACCGGTCATGCTGGAGGATGTTGCAGGCAGCAGAACGTTCTCCACGGCGTCTCCAGACTCTGTCACGTCTGTCACATGTGCTCAGTGTGAACCTGCTTTCATCTGTGAAGAGCACAGGGTGCCAATGGCGAATTTGCCAATCTTGGTGTTCTCTGGCAAATGCCAAACGTCCTGCACGGTGTTGGGCTGTAAGCACAACCCCCACCTGTGGACGTCGGGCCCTCATACCACCCTCATGGAGTCTGTTTCTGACCGTTTGAGCAGACACAGACACATGCACATCTCCTGCTCCTCCTTGCACAAAGGCGGAGGTAGCGGTCCTGCTGCTGGGTTGTTGCCCTCCTACGGCCTCCTCCACGTCTCCTGATGTACTGGCCTGTCTCCTGGTAGCGCCTCCATGCTCTGGACACTACGCTGACAGACACAGCAAACCTTCTTGCCACAGCTCGCATTGATGTGCCATCCTGGATGAGTTGCACTACCTGAGCCACTTGTGTGGGTTGTAGACTCCGTCTCATGCTACCACTAGAGTGAAAGCACCGCCAGCATTCAAAAGTGACCAAAACATTAGCCAGGAAGCATAGGAACTGAGAAGTGGTCTGTGGTCACCACCTGCAGAACCACTCCTTTATTGGGGGTGTCTTGCTAATTGCCAATAATTTACACCTGTTGTCTATTCCAGCATGTGAAATTTATTGTCAGTCAGTGTTGCTTCCTAAGTGGACAGTTTGATTTCACAGAAGTGTGATTGACTTGGAGTTACATTGTGTTGTTTAAGTGTTCCCTTTTATTTTTTTGAGCAGTGTATATTACTAGCATACTCAGTTTAGAGGGTGTAATACAATACAATGTAGAATGTTTCATCTACAATTTATGTTCTTAACCCTGGGCAACATGGGGATATTGGTATCCACAGTACTCCACCAATTATAATTTTTTTCAACTCCATACTTCTTGTATTTCCCCAAAATGTAAAAAAAATTATATATAAAATGCATCGTAATTTACTTTAAAACTGCAAAGTTCAATCTGCCTCATGGCAAAATGTGTAGAATTGCAGGATATTAGCTTTAAGCTGCAACAACAAAAAATCTCTCTGCCCCACGACAAAATGTGTACAATTGCAGAAAATGTCCTTGAAAACGGCAATGTTTTCTCAGAGGCAGGCCTTTAAAATGTTCCTTCCCAGGGCCCGAGACTTGGTCTGTCCGTCCGTCCGTCCATGCACTGCCGAAGTCATAATAAAACTCCTTGTATGTTATTCTGATCTCACTGAAGTTGTTCTGATTATGAAATGGTCCCCGATGACTTAGCTATCCCAATAAGTTTGAGAACCCATGGCCTAGATAAACTGTATCTCTCTCATAGAAGGTCCAGTCTCCACTGCCAAACCCACGGATTCTCCAGCCACCACCCTCCACAATGTTTCAGTGGCAACAACCACCACCACTACCCCTCCAACAACCGCAACCCCCACAGCTGCCGTGACGACACTGACAACAACCAGCACCGTGCAGGGAGTCATATTGACTGCAGGCCCCAGTGCAACCCAGGCGCCCACCCCCTCCACCACCCCCTGGCCCAACCATAGCCCCCAAAGTCCCCACGGGTGCGACCACTGCCCCGCAACCACCCCCTGCTCCGACCACGGTCAGTCAGGGAGGGGAGAATGGGACCACACCCTCTGCTCCGGACAGTCACACAGATCCCTTGCTGGAGACCGCCACAGAGCCTACGGTGGAAGCCACGTCGTCCGACACGACTAGTGACACTACTACAGGTGTGTATCTGTGTTTGAGTGTTTTTGTGTGTTTTTATGCTTGTGAGAGTGAAAGGCGAGCAGGTCAGTGCTGTGTAGGATGTTTGTTTTAGTTTTTGTGCTGGATATTAATGATACTCTTGTTTTACCCTCAGGTGGTGAAGACGACGACACAGGTAAGAGTGTGTGTATTGTCTCAAGTTACGTCATACAGAATGGTCATACAGCTAACATGAGCACAACATAATGTGCCTTCAGAAAGTATTCATACCCCTTGACTTATTCCACATTTTGTTGTTACAGCCTGAATTCAAAATTAATTAAATCAAAATAATAATCTCACCCATCTACACACAATACCCCATAATGACAAAGTGAAACATGATTTTAGAAATGTTAGCAAATTTATTCACACCCCTGAATCAATGTTAGAATCACCTTTGGCAGTGATTACAGCTGTGAGTCTTTCAGGATAAGTCTCTAAGAACTTTGGATTGTACAATATTTGCCCATTTTTATATATTTTTTTAATTCTTCAAGTTCTGTCAATTTGGTCTTGCCATAGATTTTCAAGTCAACTGTAACTAGGCCACTCGGGAACATTCAATGTTGTCTTTGTAACTCCAGTGTATATTTGGCATTGTGTTTTAGGTTATTGTCCTGCTTCAAGGCCATTTGTCTCCCAGAGTCTGATGGAAAGCAGACTAAACCAGGTTTTCCTCTAGGACTTGGCTTGTGCTTAGCTCTATTTTGGTTTCTTTTTATCCTAAAAAACTCCCTAGTCCTTGCCGATGACAAGCATATCCATAACATGATGCAGCCACCACCGTGCTTGAAAATATGAAGAGTGGTACTCTGTGATGTTGTGTTGGATTTGTCCCAAACCTAGCGCTTTGTATTCAGGACATAAAGTTAATTTCTTTGCTACATTTTTTGTAGTATTACTTTTTGCAAACAGGATGCATGTTTTGTAATATTTTAGTCTGTACTGGCTTCCTTTTCACTCTGTCAATTAGGTTAGTATGTGGAGTAACTACAATATTGTTGATCGATCCTCAGTTTCTCCTCCTTTTGCGAATTAATCTGTGTTTGAAATTCACTGCTCGATTGTGGGACCTTCAGACAATTATACACTATATATACAACTGTATGGGGACACCCCTTCAAATTAGTGGATTCGGCTATTTCAGCCACACCCGTTGCTGGCAGGTGTATAAAATCGAGCATACAGCTATACAATCTCCTTAGGCAAACATTGGCAGTAGAAGGGTCTTACTGAAGAGCTCAGTGACGTTCAATGTGGCACCGTCATAGGTTGCCACCTTTCTAACAAGTCAGTTCGTCTAATTTCTGCCCAGAGCTGCCCTGGTCAACTTTAAGTACTGTTATTGTGAAGTGGAAAGGTCTAGGAGCAACAACGGCTCAACCGCGAAGTGGTAGGCCACACAAGCTCACAGAACGGGACTCCTGAAGCGCGTAGCAAATCATCTGTCCTCAGTTGCAACACTCAATGACAAGTTCCAAACTGCCACTGGAAGCAACGTCAGCACAAGAACTGTTCGTCGGGAGCTTCATGAAATGGGTTTCCATGGCTGAGCACACAAGCGTAAGATCACCATGCACAATGCCAAGCGTCGGCTGGAGTGGTGTAAAGCTCACATTGGACTCTGGAGCAGTGGAAATGCGTTCTCTGGAGTGATGAATCAAGCTACCTGCCCGAATGCATAGTGCCAACTGTAAAGTTTTGTGGAGGAATAATGGCCTGGGGCTGTTTTTCATGGTTCCGGCTAGGCCTCTTTGTTCGAGTGAAGGGAAATCTTAACGCTACAGCATACAATGACGTTCTAGATGATTCTGTGGAAAGCTAGTGGAAAGCCTTTCCAGAAGAGTGGAGGCTGTTATTGCAGACAATTAATGCCCATGATCTTGGAATGAGATGTAAGATGAGCAGTTGTCCACGTACCTTTGGTCATGTAGTGTATGTGTGGTGTACAGAGATGAGGAAGTCCATTGAAAAATCTATTTTTGCACACAGTGAGTCCATGCAACTTTATTATGTGACTTAGGCACATCTTTACTTCTGAACTTACTTAGGCTTGCCATAACAAAGGGGTTGAATAGTTATCGACTCAAGACATTTCAGCTTTTCATTATTCATTCATTTATAATCATCATTCCACTTTGACATTATGGGGTGTTGTGTGTAGGCCAGTGACACACAATCTCCATGTATTCCATTTTTTAATTCAGCCTGTAAACACAGCAACATTTGGATAAAGTCAAGGGGTGTGACTACTTTTCTGAAGTCATAAGCAGTCGTGGGAGCGACTTGCCAATAATTGAACTGGCCTGTCGAACACACACAGTATTCAAGCTCTGCATCACTCCTCTGTCTGTTATTTTTATCCGTCCTCTGTGCCCACAGTATGAGCCGTTGAATTGGAATGGGCCGTATAGTCCTCCTATACTGCTCATCAGTTTCACTTACCTTCCTACCAACGTGATGCAGCACCATTCAATGTGTACAGTGTCCCACAGAGAACACTGAACATTCCACAGAATAACGAAAAATGATTATAATAGCAATAAGGTACCTCTGGAGTTTGTGGTATATGGCCAATATACCACGCTAAGGGCTGTATCCAGAACAGCCCTTAGCCGTGGTATTAGAACAGCCTTAGCCATGGTATATTGGCCATATACCACACCCCCTCATGCCTTATTGCTTAAGTGTATATACAATATATGACCGTTCCTCATCTATTTGGTTAACCCCTTGGTTTCTGTAAAGTCTCGTTGTTTGTGTCGTGTTGACTCTTTCTGCTCTGTAACGACAGTTACCGGCATCGCTTCTGTCATTATTATGAAAATGTTTAGTTTATTTAGTTTATTAGTTTATAATGACGTGGACAGTCCCTTTTGATAAAAAGAGCAGCTTTAGCCTCTACGGCTAATTTCCAGCTGTAGTCCCCGGCCAGTTGTCAATAGGCATAATGTAATGTAATGTAAGACTAATGACAGTGCTGTCCAAAAAACTGTTACCAAGATGTCCTTACTTAGGAGCTCCTGTAGTCAGTGTAGAAATCATGGAACAAACAGTTTCATATAGCCTGTCTAACGCATACTGTTAACTATTAATAGTATTGGTTTTCTTTCAAATACTTAAGCTGATTTGTGCACTTGATTGAGCTTGCCTGGTGCAATGGATCCAAGGAATTGTCCAAAAAGTGCCAACCCAAACCCCATTGGGGCACCTGAGACAGGCTCAATCAAATGCCAAATCAAACTTTTACTCAAAGTTTTAGAATGTTGTTAAATTCTCTATCTCTCTCTCTCTCTCTCTCTCTCTCTCTCTCTCTCTCTCTCTCTCTCTCAGACCAAGATACGCAATCAGATGACACGCCCATCATTGCGGTGATGGTGGCTCTGTCATCCCTGCTCGTCATCGTCTTCATCATTATCATCCTCTATATGCTCAGGTCAGACATGTCCCTCAGGAAGAAACCACCCACACCACTCATCTGGGTTGTGTTCAGTAGGGCACACCGTAGCAAAACTTTTGAAACTAAACCAAAAGTCTTATCTTATTGGAGTTCAGCTAGTACTTGGCCTGTGTGGTCCAGCAGAAACTCGCCCCTGGATCGTGTTCATCAGGCACCAAATAGAAGACACGGACTGAAACGGGGAGGGGCTTCCTGAACTTGTCCAATAAACGTTAGTTTTCGTTGCAAAAAATATTGCTGCATTTTGCTATGGTGTGCCATAATGAATACAACCTGGTTTTCTCCCCCGCAGTTGCGCCTTCAGCCTTATGTCTCAGGGAAGCATTTTTTTAACTGAAAAGAAAATTTTGGATGCAGGCACGATTTATCTTTGAAATAGAGCTAAACTATAGTCAGATATGAGACCCATGTAAAACGCTAACGGTGTCGTACACACCTACTCACACAATTCATTACACTTTGTAAAAGCGCAGAGCAGGAGACAGTTTGCTTGTCTTCTTTCATACACAAACACCCTATAGAGGCCAGTGTTGATGAACCAAGTGTTATAGTAGTTACCATGGCAATGGCCGTGTGGGTGATATTCTGCATATACAGGGCCTTCAGAAAGTATTCCCACCCCATCGACTTTTCCACATTTTGTTATTACAGCCTGAATTTAAATGGATTCAATTGAGATTTTGTGTCAATGAGCTACACAAAATACCCCATAGTGTCAAAATTGAATGATGTTTTTAGAAATGCTCATAAATTCATTAAGAACGGAAAGCTGAAATGTCTTGAGTCAATAAGTGTTCAACCCTTTTGTTATGGCAAGCCTGAATAAGTTCAGAGTAAAATGTTGCTGAACAAAAAGTCACAAGTTGCATGGACTCCTCCTGTGTGCATTAATAGTGTTGATTTTTAAATGACTACTGCATCTCTGTACCCAACGCATACAATTATCTGTAAGTTCCCTCAGTCGAGCAGTGAATTTCAAACACAGATTCAAGCAGAAAGACCAGGGAGGTTTTCCAATGGTTCGCAAGTAACCTATTGGTAGATGCGTTTAAAAAAAAGATAGTTGTCCTTTTTAACTCCGTTGCCGGGGAGGAAGGAAACCACTCAGAGATTTCACCATGAGGCAGGCCAATGGTGATTTTATAACCAAGTTCAATGGCTGTGATAGGAGGTGACTGAGGAGGTATTAACAACACTGTAGTTACTCCACAATACTAACATAAATGACAGTGAAGACAAGGAAGCCTTTTCAGAATAAAAAAATATATTGTTTGCATTAGGCGCTAAAGTAATACTGCAAAACATGAGGCAAAGAAATGTACTTTTTGTCTTGAATACAAAGTGTTATCTTTGGGGAAAATCCAACACAACACATCATTGAGTCCCACGCTTCAAATTTTCAAGTATGTTGGTGGCTGTATCATGTTATGGATGTGCTTGTCATCAGCAAGGACTAGGGAGTTTTAGGATAAGAAGAAACAGACTACAGCTAAGCACAGGCAAAATCCTAGGGGAAAACCTGGTTCAGTCTGCTTTCCAAAGACACTTGGAGACATTCAGCAGGACAATTTCCTAAAACACAAGGCCAAATATACAGTGGAGTTGCTTACCAAGACACCATCGAATGTTCCCGAGTGGCCTAGTTACAGTTTTGACTTAAATCGGCTTGAAAATCTATGGGAGGACTTGAAAATGGCTGTCTAGCAATTATCAACAATCATTTTGACAGAGCTTGAAGATTTAAAAAAAAGAATAATGGGCAAATGTTGTACAACCCCTAAAGACTCACAGCTGTATTCGCTGGGAAAGGTTATTCTAACTTGTACTGACTCTGGGGGGGGTGTTGACATAACTGTGTATTTTGTGTAGATCGTTGACGGTTGACATAACCGTGTATTTTGTGTAGATCGTTGACGTTTTAATCCCACTTTGTAACGCTACAAAATGTGGAAACAGTCAAGGGGTGTGAATACTTTCTGAAGGCACAGTATATATGTGTGTGTCATATGATTGACAGGTTTAAGAAGTACAAGCAGGCCGGCAGCCATTCCAACTCCTTCAGGCTGACCAACGGTAGATCAGATGATACAGGTAACAGTGTGTGTTTGTGCACGTGTGTGTATATACGCATGTGTGTTTTATTTCTGTGGTAGTACGTTTACCAGAATTTTTATGCATGTCTCTATCATAGACAACTTTCTCAATTGTTCTGTGTTTAGATAAAATCACATTGGTTTTCTGATCATTTACTGATAATGTTGTCATATTTACTGATTCTTGGCTAAAGCAGTTGTTCAATATGATGAATTGTGGCTCACTAGCAGTGTTGGACTGGTTTATGGTGCCCCCTTGTGGACTTTTATTAACAAACACAGTCAGTTTGAAGAAGTTGCATGTGTAGATTAGAATCTGTTTTAATGTATAACATATTTATCATAATATAACATTTTCTATAGTTCATTAATTTATAGTCATTGGTTGGTGAATTTGTCACTATCTTTATTGTTGGCCGTGTCTCAACAATAAGGGTTTTTCTCCCCCCCCTTCCCCTGATGGCCTCAACCGCCACCTATCTTTCCTGTCCCATTACTTCCCTCCCTTCCTGCGCTTGCAGAGCTCCAGAGTGTGCCGCTATTGGCCCGCTCGCCCAGCACCAACAGGAAGTACCCACCCCTTGTTGTCGACAAGCTGGAGGAGGATATGAATCGTCGCATGGCTGATGACAACAAGCTCTTCCGGGAGGAGTTCAACGTATGGAGTCTACATACATACATACATACATACATACATACATACATACATACATACATACATACACACACACACACACACACACAGTCAAATGTTTGGACACACCTACTCATTCAAGGGTTTTTCTTTATTTGTACTCTTTTCTACATTGTAGAATAATAGTGAAGACATCAAAACTGTGAAATATCACATATGGAATCATGTAGTAACCAAAGAAGTGTTAAACAAATCAAAATATATTTTATATTTGAGGTTCTTCAAAGTAGCCACCCTTTGCCAGCTTTGCACACTCTTGCCATTATCTCAATCAGCTTCATGAGGTAATAGCATGTAATTAATTTTAATTAACAGGTGTGCCTTGTTAAAAGTTAATTTGTGGAATTTCTTTCCTTCTTAATGCGTTTGAGTTGTGTTGTGACAAGGTAGGGGTGGTATACAGAAGATAGCCCTATTTGGTTAAAGAGTGCGCAGAATATTTCAAGAACGTTGTGCAGTTGCAAAAACCATCAAGCACTATGACGAAACTGGCTCTCATGAGGACCGGCACAGGAAAGGAAGACCCAGAGTTACATCTGCTGCATAGGATAAGTTCATTAGCGTTACCAGCTTCAGAATTTGTAGCCCAAATAAATGCTTCACAGAGTTCAAGTAACATCAACTGTACAGAGGAGACTGAGTGAATCAGGCCTTCATGGTCGAATTGCAAAGAAACCAATACTAAAGGACACCAATAAGAAGAAAGAAACTTGATTAGGCAGAGAAAGACAAGCAATGTACATTGGACTGGTGGAAATCTGTCCTTTGGTCTGATTTTTGACTTTGTGACGCAGAGTAGGTGAACGGAGGATCTCCGCATGTGTGGTTCCCACCGTGAAGCATGGAGGAGGAGGTGTGATAATGTGGGGGTGCTTTGCTGGTGACACTGTCAGTGGTTTATTTAGAATTCAAGGCACACTTAACCAGCATGGCTACCACAGCATTCTGCAGCGATATGCCATCCCATCTGGTTTGTGCTTAGTGGAAATTTCATTTTGTTTTTCAATAGGACAATGACCCAAAACACACCACCAGGCTGTGTAAGGGCTATTTGACCAAGAAGTAGAGTGATGGAGTGCTCCATCAGATGACCTGGACTCCACAATCACCCGACCTTAACCCAATTGAGATGGTTTGGGATGAGTTGTACCGCAGAGTGAAGGAAAAGCAGCCAACAAGTGCTCAGCATATGTGGGAACTCCTTCAAGACTGTTGAAAATGCATTCCAGGTGAAGCTGGTTGAGAGAATGCCAAGAATGTGCAAAGCTGTCATAAAGGCAAAGGGTGGCTACTTTGAAGAATCTCAAATATAAAATAAATGTCTCTTTTAAAACACTTTTTTGGTTACTACATGATTCCGTATGTGTTATTTCATAGTTTTCATGTCTTCACTATTATTCTACAATGTAGAAAATAATAAATACAATTAAAAACCCTTGATTGAGTAGGTGTGTACAAACTTTTGACTGGTACTATATATTTAGCTATATATACTCTCACACACGTACACACACGCCTTACACACATTACAGTCATCTATGGCCCTGTTAGGACAATAGGCGGGTAGTACTTGCAACTAGAACGCTCTGCGTGTGACTCTAGCTACTGATTGGAGTGGTATCCCCCCCTACACAGAGCCTATAAGCTGTGTCCCAATACTTCCTAATTCCCTTAGCTTCCTTTCCTTATTTGCTTTTCCTGGAATTAGAAAGAAGAAAATCACTCTATGGACACACCAATAGGAACATGCATTACAGGGCATTCAACTCAAATGTTACCTGCCTGTGTGTCTGATGGCCTTCTGTCTGTGTGTCCAGGCACTGCCGGTGTGTCCCATCCAGGCGTCATGCGACGCGGCCTCTAAGGAGGAGAACAAGGAGAAGAACCGATACGTCAACATCCTGCCATGTGAGTCCCCAACGTACAGCTAAAGCCTGATTCTGTTTAGAAATATCTAACTTGGCATAGAACTGCTTCTTACCTTATCGTAATCCCCAAAAAACATCCTTTGGAAATACACTGTCAACGTTGCGAACAAGAACGAATCGTAATTCAGTAAGTTGTACACAGCAACAGCTAGACCCGGCTAGTCTCTGTAAAAGTGCTAATTAGCAGCATCGAGCGGCGTTCTACAAAGTGTGTTTTACTCTCGTGGATTTCTATTCCTTTGCTTCTATCGGTATGCATATGACTTTTGGCGCTGTATGTAAATGTCGCATGTAGCTCATTTAAAGCACAGGCTTGCCATTCGTCTGATCAAGGTTCTGTTTGTGTGCGTTTCAGATGATCACTCTAGGGTGCATCTGTCGTCTCTAGAGGGAGTTCCAGACTCTGACTTCATCAACGCGTCCTTCATCAACGTGAGTGACGCCACAAGCCACGGACATCAATGACAAGCTGTGTTTGATGTGTTTTTTTTATTTTTATTGAGCTACCCCTTGGCCAGTTCTCCCTTGTCAGAGAGGTCTTTTGACCTCCATGGGACTCCCTGAAAAAATAAAGGTTAAACAGATCGATTAAAGGTTGCGCTAGAATAGTGACAAATTCATCACTCTTGCTCTCTCGCCCTCCCGCTGTGTCTCTCTCCTTTGCTCTTTCTCTCTCTTTTTACAAAAATACTATTTCATTTGTAGAACGCATGTCCCGCTCTCAGTGCGCTTGAAGTTGAAACAAGTTTGAAACAACATCAATACATCAGAAAGTAGAGAAACATGGACGATGCATCAGAACTTTACTTAACGATGCAAGACATGGTCATTTAAACGGTTTCAGCGTTCAAACAAAACGTTTTTCTCACCCTCTTCCGTTTCTGCCTTCCTTTTGTTTTTAGGGTTACCAAGAGAAGAACAAGTTCATTGCAGCTCAAGGTAAGGTGGCTATTCTAGCCGCTGGGATCGGCTTATATAATGCACCCTATTCCCAATTTAGTGCACTACGTTTGCACCAGAGTCCTTGCATCCTATTCACTACTTAGTGCACTAAATAGGGAATAGTGTTCCCTATGGGACGCAGGCCCGGATTCCAACGCCCCATCTCTCTGTTCCATTCAATATGACGACATATTACACTGCCAAAGCAAACGTACAGGATTGTATTTAATCAATGATGATGATAATATACAGTGGATGATCTCTTCTGTATCGGTCTCTCTCAGGGCCAAAGGAGGAGACGGTAAACGACTTCTGGAGAATGATCTGGGAACAGAACACAGCCACCATCGTGATGGTGACCAACCTGAAGGAGAGAAAAGAGGTAGGGGAGGAGGAGGAGAAAGGGGGGTGAGAACTGGGGTGTGTTCAGGAAGGTGAAACGTTCAGAACGTTGCAGATAGAAATGTCATAAAAAGAGCTAATTGCCTATTTTAACAGTAAAAGGCATTTATAATGTAATATATGTTCTACGAAATACATTTCTATTTGAACCGTGCTGTAACCTTGCACCCTTCTGAAAAGACCCCGGCTAGGTCTTAGTAGAGGCTATATGAAGATGATGGGGTATGTTCAGCATGTCAAATTTCCAATGTGAACGTATGAGTGTACGACTATGAGTGTTTGTTTCTTTTCATTTGAAAGAAATCGATACAGCGGCAATCTCTCTGTGTGTCTCAGTGTAAGTGTGCCCAGTACTGGCCGGACCAAGGCTGCTGGACCTACGGCAACATCCGGGTCTCTGTGGAAGACATGATGGTGCTGGTGGACTACACCATCCGCAAGTTCTGCATCCAACAGGTAACCCTGGCGTTCCCTTCTCTTTTCGTCTCTCCTGCTCCAGTCTTTTATTCTCTCCTCTCACCTCTGTATCCACAGGTACGCTTCTCTCTCCTCCCTCCCTCCCTCCCTCCTTGTTTATTCTCTTTTCTCCTGGCTCCTCTCACCACACCATCTATCAAACCCATGCCCTACAGACACCAAGCATTCTCTAATGAACAACACTCTTAGCAGGTCTCTACATGTTTGGAACTCTGATGGCAAAGTTTATGTGAAAATGTGAGCGAGGAAAGGTTTTAAGGTCAAAATAGCACTAAGCTTGTGTGATACTCCAAAACAGTCAGACTAATGGTGTCTCTGTCTCTGCCGTTCCCCCTCCCCCTCTCTCTAGGTGGGGGATGTGGGGTGTAAGAAGCCCCAGCGGCTGGTGACCCAGTTCCACTTCACCAGCTGGCCAGACTTTGGCGTTCCCTTCACACCCATCGGCATGCTTAAGTTCCTCAAGAAGGTCAAGACCTGCAACCCCCAGTACGCCGGCCCCATCGTGGTCCACTGCAGGTCAGTGTGTGTGTGTGTGTTGTTGGTTGCAGTGGAGGTGGTTCGCTGATGCCTAGATGCCAAGCAAATGCCTAGGTTTAAGCTTAGTGGGCTAACACGACCCAGGTTCAGTCACACACTACGAAGTAGCTCTCTGTGTATGTTCGTTTCTGACTCACGCTCTCTCTCTCTTCCTACCTGTGTGTGTCGGACTGTGTGTATCAGTGCGGGGGTGGGGAGGACAGGTACCTTCATAGTGATAGACGCCATGTTGGATATGATGAACACCGAGAGGAAGGTGGACGTCTTTGGCTTCGTCACGCGCATCAGAGCCCAGCGCTGCCAAATGGTCCAGACAGACGTAAGTTGTATGACAGCAATAAGAACTAACCACAACATTACCCAGACTGCAATAAGACTCCACAGCATTATCCTGACTCGAATAAGACCACAACATTATCCTGACTTGAATAAGTCACAGCATTATAATGTATGAATTATATAAACAGGTTTCCACTCAAGTCTCAAATTGGGAGCTTTAAGAGTGTGTGGGTATTACCTGTTCATGTTGTGTTCTCTTCTCTCTTATAATATGAGCATCGCAAGTATACTAAAAGTCTATAACGATTTCTCTCTCTCTTCCCTCTCTCTCTACTTCACCTCCTCCTCCCCACAGATGCAATACGTGTTCATCTTCCAGGCCATGCTGGAGCACTACCTGTACGGAGACACAGAGCTGGAGGTGACCTCCCTGGAGTCCCACCTGGCCAAGCTCTACGCCCCCTCCGCCGCCGGCTGTGGGGGCATGGAAGCAGAGTTCAAGGTGATTTTGTTTGCCTGGTGTAATGGAATAGTCCCAAAAGTGCAAAGTCCAAGTTAAATCAAGCGCGCCTCAACTACAAGTGTTTAAAAGGATTTGACCATAGCACGTCTATTTGACTCAAATGGAAGAAAATTGATTGAAACGGCGAGGGACTACTTGAACATGTCCAATAAGAAGTGGTTGTTTATGTTTGATGTTACAAAATGTTTTGCTACGGTGTGCACTAATGAATATGATTCAGGTTTAAACTGTTGCAGTGGCAGTTGTCTTGAGAGCATTTTTCCCCCTGGGTAATTTTCTTTTAGTCTCTGAATACTAAGCCTGTGGTTTTGTCTCCCCACACAGAAGCTTACCTCCATCAAGATCCAGAACGACAAGATGAGGACGGGCAACCTACCGGCAAACATGAAGAAGAACCGAGTTCTCCAGATCATCCCATGTGAGTGTGATGGCTTCTACTGTTCCAGATACCTCGCCTGAGACCTGAAGACTTGTGTTAGCTCCCCGAGCTAATGCCTAGGCTTTAGCACAGTAGATTATCGCAGTCTAATGTTAAGAAAGTCGGTCACCGAACTCCGCGCAATGTAACCTGTTTGTGGGTGTCTTGTAGATGAGTTCAACAGAGTGATCATTCCAGTCAAGAGAGGGGAGGAAAGCACGGATTATGTCAACGCTTCCTTCATTGATGTGAGTAGACAGTCGCACTGCATTACGGGGTTTGATGGTTTTTAAAATTAGACCAATTTAACAGAACTTTAGCACCAATACAAGTAACTATTCACATGTAGGTTGAATGTAAAGATGAGCCTTTCTTGAAATGATAGTGGAGGTAGAGAGCCTTGGCGAGAGTCTGGGAAGGTTACACAACTGATAAAGGCCGAAATTGCTCCTACAATGGTTGTTGTGGAGGTGTGTGTGTGTGTGTGTGTGTGTGTGTGTGTGTGTGTGTGTGTGTGTGTGTGTGTGTGTGTGTGTGTGTGTGTGTGTGTCTAAGCTGACCTGTGTGTCTGGTCCAGGGCTACCGTCAGAAGGACTCGTACATGGCCAGTCAGGGCCCGCTGCAGCACACCATCGAAGACTTCTGGAGGATGATCTGGGAGTGGAGGAGCTGCTCCATAGTCATGCTCACTGAGCTGGAGGAGAGAGGACAGGTACGGAGGGATGGACATTTTACTCAGCCCAGTCATGCCATGCCAGTAAAGTAGAACAGAGGAGAAGTAGAGAAAACAATGATGGGAAGGAGAAAGTCCTCTATTTGGTCCGTTTCCCGGTTCTGTCTTGTGATTCGAGGATCGTTCTCTGCTAGTTGAACTACTTCCTGGAGCTGAATGCACAGTGCCAAGAGCCTGGGAAATGACTGAGCTTCACCTACTTTGTCTGTCTCTCGCTCGCGCCCTCGCTCCCATTTCTCGCTGTCTCCATCCCCCGCTCTCTTTCTGCAGGAGAAGTGTGCCCAGTATTGGCCCAGTGACGGGGTGATGGTGTGTGGTGACCTCTCCATCGAGCTGAAGAGGGAGGAGGAGAGTGAGAGCTACACTGTTAGAGACCTCCTGGTCACCAACAACCGGGTGAGGACAGAGGCCGCCTCGAAAATAAAATAAAAAAACTCTAGTAGTCAACACAACCCATTCAAAACACCATCTGCACACACACCCTAAGCCAAGGTCAACTAGATTTGAATTCTGTCACTTCTGTGTGTCTTCAGAGTGTGGGTGTGTCTCCCTTACTCTCGCTCTCTTACTCGCGCTCTCTCTTTAGGAGAACAAGGCTCGTGCGGTGAGGCAGTTCCATTTTCATGGCTGGCCGGAGGTGGGTATCCCCAGTGACGGGAAAGGGATGATCAACATTATCGCTGCGGTCCAGAAGCAGCAGCAACAATCTGGCAACCACCCCATCACTGTCCACTGCAGGTAACCTTCACCTAACGTTTTAACAATGTTCGAGTCAATATCTTTACAGAAATGTGTAACCTAACATCCAACTCTGTAGCATTTGCCATTTGTTATATTTTGTGGGTGCGCGTGCGTCTAACCTTGGTTTATCTCTTATCTGTGTGTGTGTGTTGTCAGTGCGGGCGCGGGGCGGACGGGGACCTTCTGTGCCCTGAGCACGGTCCTGGAGCGGGTGAAGGCTGAGGCCATCCTGGACGTCTTCCAGACCGTCAAAAGTCTCCGGCTGCAGAGGCCCCACATGGTGCAGACACTGGTGAGGACCCACTATGGGCATCATTTTCATCACACAAAAAGAGAATAATAAAAGAAAATACTGTAAAGCTCATTATAATCTGCTGCGCAATGTAATTATACACCTTTCTTTAATGATGTGTTATAATGATGTACTTTTTGAAATGTGTTTGGCCAGCTGTTCAATGCATGTGATGCAATTATGAGTTGCAAGCTTAGGAACTTGCGTTCAGTAATATGCCTTCCTGTCTTTTTATTATTAACTCACGGCCAAAATCCTCGTGCTACATGTCACCTTATGTGAATAATGTGGAAAGTATTTTGAAAATGGTGCTGCTTAGTGTCTAGCATACCATGTTTGTTGTAAACAACAAATGTAAACACAGGTAAGCTAGCATAAACTCCTCCTTTTTTCCCCCTCCGGTACTTCTTAATAGGTGATCACCAAATGAGACGTTGTTTGTGTGCGTGCTTTAAGTGCCTTGCTCAAGGGCAAATCGGCAGATTTTTCGGTGACTGGCCCAATGCTCTTAACCGCTAGGCTACCTGCCGCCCATTTCTCTGCTGTGTTTTTAGACAGCATTGGAAACAACTTTTTCGGCGACTTCAAAGACTTTTGCAATTCAGTTTTTGCAAATGAATTGATCTTGGTTGTATACTTTTATATTTTCTACTCATCATTGTGATGTTCTCTCTCGTGTTTAGGAGCAGTATGAGTTCTGCTACAAAGTGGTCCAGGAGTATATCGATGCCTTTTCTGACTACGCCAACTTCAAGTAGGGACCCACACAGGGGACGGACATCCATACACAGTCATAAACACACACCAAACCCACACGTACCAGACGGAAAGAAACAAACTGTTCGCGGCTTAGATGACTGGGCAGCCTGCGTGCACAGAGGAAAAGGGAATTGAAGTTTTGTGACGGAGCCAAGTGCAGCGCTGCAGTGTACCGGAGGGAGTGAATATCAGAGATGCCTTCTAGAATATTTTGTAATATTGAGCTTGTTAATACGGACCCCTTGTCCCTATCCCCCTACATCTATCCCCCCACCTCCAGACACTCCCCAATCCACCCAATGTTCATATACCGTACTTACCCTGTCACATTTGGGGGTTTTGTTTTTAGGTAAAGTTTAAGTTTGGCTGCATTTTTAGGGTGACATAATGTATTTTATGGGTATGTGTGTGTGTGATATATATATATATATATATATATATATATATATATATACCGTGCCAGTCAAAAGTTTGGACACACTTACTCATTCAAGGGTTTTTCTTTATTTGTACTCTTTTCTACATTGTAGAGTATTAGTGAATACACAAACTATGAAGTAACACAAGAAATTATGTAGTAACCAAAAAAGTGTTAAATCAAAATATATGGTATTTTAGATTCTTCAAAGTAGCCATCCTTTGCCTTGACAGCTTTGCAAACTCTTGGCGTTGTCTTAACCAGCTTAACCTGGAATGCTTTTCCAACAGTCTTGAAGGAGTTCCCACATATGCTGAGCACTTGTTGGCTGCTTTTCCTTCACGCTGCGGTCCAACTCATCCCAAACCATCTCTTTTGGGTTTAGGTCAGGTGATTGTGGAGGCCAAGTCATCTGATGCAGCACTCCATCACTCTCATTCTTGGTAAAATAGCACTTACACAGCCCGGAGGTGTGTGGGGTCATTGTCCTGTTGAAAAACAAATGATTGTCTCACTAAGCACAAACCAAATGGGATGGCGTATCGCTGCAGAATGCTGTGGTAGCCATGCTGGTTAAGTGTGCCTTGAATTCTAAATAAATCACATGTCACCAGCGAAGCACCATCGCACCTCTTCCTCCATGCTTCATGGTGGGAACTACACATGCATCTGTTCACCTACTTTGCGTCTCTCAAAGACACGGCAGCTTGGAACCAAAAATCTCAAATTTGGACTCATCAGACCAAGGGACACATTTCCACCAGTCTAATGTTTCTTGGCCCAAGCAAGTCTCTTCTTATTGGTGACCTTTTTAGTAGTGGATTCTTTGCAGAAATTTGACCATGAAGGCCAGATTCATGCAGTCTCCTCTGAAGAGTTGATGTTATGATGTGTCTGTTACTTGAACTCTGTGAAGCATTTATTATTGCTGCAATCTGAGGCTTGTAACTGGGGTTTCCTTTCCTGTGGCGGTCCTCATGATAGCCAGTTTCATCATAGCGCTTGGTGGTTTTTTTCAACTGCACAGGATTGCCTGACCTTCATGTCTGTCGTTTCTCTCTGCTTATTTGAGCTGTTCTTGCCCTAATATGGACTTAGCCCTATTTGATAAAATACCATCTTCTGTATACCATCCCTACCTTGTCACAACACAACTGATTGGCTCAAATGCATTAAGAAGGAAAGAAATTCCACAAATTAACTTTTGACATGGCACACCTGTTAATTGAAATACATTCCAGGTGACTACGTCATGAAGCTGGTTGAGAGAATGCCAAGAGTGTGCAAAGCTGTCAAGGCAAAGGGTGGCTACTTTGAAGAATCTAAAATATGAAATATATTTTGATTTGTTTAACACTTGTTTTGGTTACTACATGATTCCTTATGTGTTATTTCATAGTTTTGATGTCTTCACTATTATTCTACAATGTAAAAAATTAGAAAACCCCTTGAATGAGTAGGTGCGTCTGAACTTTTGACTGGTACTGTATGTAAATCGGACTCTTTAGGCGTGTATGTCAAATCGAGAGTCAAGGAAATGGTGTTTGGGTTTTCTTTGTGTTCTCTTTTGTTTTTTTGCGTTCGACTGACTTGAGACTTACGTTGTTGATGGCTTTATCTGATTCAGGCTGAAGCTAAAAGCTGATAGGTCTTCCTTAGAGGAATGGATTTACACAGCCATTCAGAATTTATCTGTACGTATGCACACGCACACACACAAACACGTTACAGCTGGCCAGGAGCACTTCCAGAATTGGCCTAGCCAATCACATGATCTAAACCCTTTCCACTAGTTTTCCTTTGAGTACAAAGTTCACAGTTCACACAGAGGTCAAGGAGCCATGGCATTAGCTAAACCCACCGTTACACAAGAGCATAGCACCACAGAGCCAATGATTTCTCAGGGCACAAACACACTGTGTATGTGTGTGTTTTAAAGGGAGCCGTGTGCCAAACAGTCTCTTCAGATGAAGGGTGAAGTTGCACCTAGATGTTGTTCTTGGGTCAGTTTTGTGTTTCCTCCCACTCATAGTTAAGCATAGGATTTGGGGAGGGCGAGCTGATCCCAGATCTGAACCTAGGGGCCACTTTTCCTCCCAGGAACGTCTCTCCATCTGCGAGGCAGGCCTAGGCCGTCGCAAGCCACATCTCTCACACACAGTCCAAGACATTGTGGCTTTGCTGCGTTTGTGTTCAAGGACATAGAAAACAATGTAGTTTAGGTGTACCTGCACATGCTTGCCGTCACAGTGGATTCTATGTGTGTAGAATGTTTATGGAATTTGAAGTTGCCCATACCGAAAATAAATAGAATATCAAACGTCAAATATATTTAAATGTAATGGGCATGTTGAAGATTTGGCCAACAATGCATTCAAAATAGCCTATGCATAATGATAATGACTATGAGGCCCGAATGTTGCCATAATACAATGATTATATCAGAAATTCCATTTATAAAACAACATAGATTATGGGTCAAATAAAGTAACCATGCGATTACTGTGCATTTCCTATCATTTTGTTATGTAATGGAAATTCTTATGTATTCATATATTTACTTGCTTAGAATGGGGGAAGACATTTCCTAAATTGTATCTATTATTTACGTATCATTCCATTTACTTGTACTCCATTGCAGATATTTATTTTCGGTATAGGTTGTTTGAGAAGATGGCGTCAAAATGTGAAGACATCCCTCTGTTTTTCAACTGGGGCCTGTGCAGGATGATGAAATGTTATAGAATGTTCCGATAGAAATGTTTTGTGTAGAACATATTTGATTGTTTATCATATGTAATAGAGAATTGTCAGCTCTATTCAATATATTTCTATCTGCAACATTTATAACGTTTCACATCTGTTGTGGCACCTCAATACTGTGCTGTTAGTGTTTTTTTGACTAATACTGAGCAATGTTTTATACTTTTAATGCTGTTGCTTTGATACTCCCACCCCAAATGATTGCATTGTTACTTTTATTGTTGAAACGTGTGACATGGAATGTTTGCAGTGATTGATTTTTTTTTTTTTTTTTATTCAAAATGGCTGCCTACAAGGACAGCTTGGCTAGAAACACACACGCTGGGTTTGTGGATGTGGCCGCCGTCTTTAGTTGCGATTGTAATGAAATATAAATGATGTCAATTAGCTAGCAACAAGGTTGAGGTCAATTCCATCTCATCTCAGTCAACTCAGGAAATGACTTGAAATTGCCAGTTGTTGGGGGGCGTTTCCCGCACAGGTTCTCTCAATGTATGAATAGAATTTCAATTTGTCTACTTAGTTGGTTGAGTGCAAATGGAATTGCCCCTGGTCCATTAGCCAATCACAGCTACCAATTGGCCCCAAAGGATTGTAATAGTGTGTAGGTCGTATGATTCCCTTCCCATGAACCAAGGTGTCAACCCTGGTATGAGTGAATGGGGTGTGACCGACCATGAGGTTTTAGCTGTCAATTGTGATCAGGGATTATTGGTCAATTGAGAGAGCTGCCATTTTGATCCTAGTTTCTCCATTGGTCTGTGGAGTTGACAGCTATGCTAGAGAGCCATGAAGATCCGCCAAGCCTAGTCGATACCAAACTCATTCTCTTCTATGCAGATGGCCCTTTTTGTCCGCTCAGAGGTTCAGCGCTGTTTTTGTCATTAGGACAGCAAACAGTGTGTAGACAAACGCTTGCACCGCGCACAACCCCCCACTGTTCAGGAGTTGGAATAGATCGGTTTGGCTTCTCCCTTTTTTTTAAATATATTTTTATAGAGCAGAAAGGAAGGAGCACAATCCAACTCAGTCAATGTGCTCAGATCATTGAATTAGAAATAGTCCCTAAAAATTCTGCACAAAAAAAACTGTACCGTTATTGTCGGTTGTTCAAAAAGCTTGTGCTAGTTGCACCAAAAAAAGCCCTTGAAATGACTGAACCAATGATACAATGGCCAGATGGGTAACATGGCCCTTAGATAGGAAATTACTTGGATGTCAACTAGGGTTGCAATTGTTGTTTTATTATCCTGTATTATTGTTTTGAAGAATTCCAGTTTGGAGGATTACCTTGCTGCTTATTCCCTTCTGATTCCAGAAATACCCCAAGACTTTTTAGAACGTTTTTGAGGAGTTTTGCAACCCTAATGTCAACATGGGAGAGGCCTTCTAAAAGCCTCTAGTTAAGCCTCTAGTTCTGACTGGGGAAACCTAGGTTAAACCATGGGATTACAAATAGCTAGGTAGATATCTTCAAACTTGATGTCTCATTTGGACCAGTCACTTAAACTGTCATTGTCATTTCAGACCACGTTCTACCCAAGTGCCCATGGGTTACTATTGGTTACCTTTTTGTTTTACCTCCTGGATGTTTGGGTGTGTTGGATCTTTGTAATCGTCAGGGTGGTTGTTTGTGTGCTCTGCGAGGACGGAGGGTTTTACTTTTCTTTTGAGCCAGAAAGTTTGTGGTTTCTATCCACCTTGCTTCCGTTCTATGGCTCTGTCTGTCATTGGCTGTGTCTGAATGTTTAGCCAAATGTAATAATCACCTGTCCCCAATGACATTGTGCCAACACCCAACCCTGTTGACTTAAAGCTTCACTCTAGAAAGTGCCTCACAGGTTTATTTTTTTTATTTTTTATATGGTAAATAAGTTCACTGCACCTCTCCCTCAGTGAGTTGGTTGAGTGTTGGTGTATAGAAGCTTGGTAAACCAGTATCACCTTACAGATTAGTACATATATTTGCCCCCTTCCCACTACTATCGCTGAGCCGTCGTATAGAACTTTGTCAACAAAGCCTGAGCTGCCTCTTGGCTTTGTAACTCTGAGACCAAGATCAGGCCCTTTTTATTCTTCTGTTCATGCTCCACCAGCTTCGAGCTGACAAGGTAAAAATCTGTCGTTCTGCCCCAGAGCAAGGCAGTTAACCCACTGTTCCCCGGGTGACGAAGACGTGGATGTCAGTTAAGGCAGCCATCCGCACCTCTGATTCAGAGGGGTTGGGTTAAATGCGGAAGACACATTTCAGTTGAATACATTCAGTTGGACAACTGACTAGGCATCCCCCTTTCCATTTCATGCTGTAACGCCAGGTTCCATTCCAATTCAAACCCATTCCATTGTTTTGTGTTCCAGCTACGTCTTCATTTCACTGAAGTGATGGACCCTTGTCTATTCCTTCATTATGTCCCCTCATTGGGTCCTCCACCTAACCAAATATAGTTGGTATAATACATTGCCCTGAGTTACTGCAATCACAAAGACGTAGTTTACTGGTTATTACAGAGGGCAGCCTAGCGTGTCTGGGCCCTTGTTCCATACCCCCTGCTAGCTGCAGATTGAAATGTGACGCAATGCCCCGGTAGAGCATTTTGAATATCCCTGTCCGAGTAACAGGGCACACCTTTCTCCAGAGACAGTGAACGATAGTGAAACAGACTGGAGGAGTGGGGCTTCATAGGGTTCAACTTGTCTCTCCCACCCCTAAACCTGTCTCTCCTCTCCTGAGCACATTTAGCTGTCCCTTTGAGACGCCCAAAGTTGTCTCGCTCTTTCTCTTAACTCCTATCCTCTCTTTCTCCTTCAACCTTCTTTTCGTTCTCTTTGCCCCTTGGGCCGGTTTTGTCTCCCTTATAACCGGTCACTGCCCCACTCCCTTCTGTACATAATGTAGGGTTATTTATATTTCATTCCTGTCTGCTGCCAAGCTTTTTATTTTCTCATTTAAGAATCTATATTAAAACTGTACTGGGACCATTTTCAAATGTATTCAATGTTTTTTTGGGGCTATTTTTAATTTGTATTATTGTCTTAAGAAAAAACGTTTTTTAATTTGCATTTGTTTCATTTTATAGTGTTTTGTTATTCAAAAATTTGAATACGTGTGTGTGTGTATATATATAATTATATATATGATAAAATTATATATAATTATATAATGCCGAATGGCTTTTCAAAGCAAGATACTGTTCAAACCTAATAAAGTGCTTGAGATTGTTTTATTTGTTAACTACACAGCATTATCTGGTGCAGTCTGCAATAGTTACTGATGTAGCTGTAGTAACAATAGTTACTGCAGTTCAGTAGTCATTTCAGTTAATTGTGTGTGTATATATGTATATAAACTCAGCAGAAAAAGAAACGTCCCTTTTTCAGGACCCTGTCTTTCAAAGATAATTTGTAAAAATCCAAATAACTTCACAGATCTTCATTGTGAAGGGTTTAAACACTGTTTCCCATGCTTGTTCAATGAACCATAAACAATTAATGAACATGCACCTGTGGAACAGTCATTAAGACACTTAACAGCTTACAGACAGACGGTAGGCAACAACGGTCACAGTTATGAAAACTTAGGACACTAAAGAGGCCTTTCTACTGACTGATAAACACCAAAAGAAAGATGCCCAGGGTCCCTGCTCATCTGCATGAACGTGCCTTAGGCATGCTGCAAGGAGGCATGAGGACTGCAGATGTGGCCAGGGCAATAAATTGCAATGTCCGTACTGTGAGACGCCTAAGACAGCGCTACAGGGAGACAGGACGGACAGCTGATCGTCCTCGCAGTGGCAGACAACGTGTAACAACACCTGCACAAGATCGGTACATCGGAACATCACACCCGTGTGGCAGGTACAGGATGGCAACAACAACTGACCGGGTTACACCAGCAACGCACAATCCCTCCATCAGTGCTCAGACTGTCCGCAATAGGCTGAGAGAGGCTGGACTGTGGGCTTGTGGGCCTGTTGTAAGGCAGGTCCTCACCAGGCAACAACGGCACCTATGGGCACAAACCCACCGTCGCTGGACCAGACAGGACTGGCAAAAAGTGCTCTTCATTGACGAGTTGCGGTTTTGTCTCACCAGGGGTGATGGTTGGATTTGCGTTTATCGTCGAAGGAATGAACATTACACCGAGGCCTGTACTCTGGAGCGGGATCGATTTGGAGGTGGAGGGTCCGTCATGGTCTGGGGCGGTGTGTCACAGCATCATCGGACTGTGCTTGTTGTCATTGCAGGCAATCTTAACTCTGTGCATTACAGGGAAGACATCCTCCTCCTTCATGTGGTACCCTTCCTGCAGGCTCATCCTGACATGACCCTCCAGCATGACAATGCCACCAGCGATACTGCTCGTTCTGTGTGTGATTTCCTGCAAGACAGGAATGTCAGTGTTCTGCCATGGCCAGCGAAGAGCCCGGATCTCAATCCCATTGAGCACGTCTGGGACCTGTTGGATCGGAGGGTTAGGGCCATTCCCCCCCAGAAATGTCCAGGAACTTGCAGGTGCCTTGGAAGAAGAGTGGGGTAACATTTCACAGCAAGAACTGGCAAATCTGGTGCAGTCCATGAGGAGGAGATGCACTGCAGTACTTAATGCTGCTGGTGGCCACACCAGATACTGACTGTTACTTTTGATTTTGACCCCCCCCTTTGTTCAGAGACACATTATTCAATTTCTGTTAGTCACATGTCTGTGGAACTTGTTCAGTTTGTCTGCTGTTGAATCTCATGTTCATACAAATATTTACACATGTTAAGTTTGCTGAAAATAAACGCAGTTGACAGTGAGAGGACGTTTCTTTTTTTGTTTGTGTGTGTGTGTGTGTGTGTGTGTGTGTGTGTGTGTATATATATGTGTATATATGTATATGTATGTTGAAGTCGGAAGTTTACATACACTTTAGCCAAATACATTTAAACTCAGTTGTTCACAATTCCTGACATTTAATCAGAGTACAAATTCCCTGTCTTAGGTCAGTAAGGATCAACACTTTATTTTAATAATGTGAAATGTCAGAATAATAGTAGAGTGATTTTATTTCAGCTTTTATTTCTTTCATCACATTCCCAGTGGGTCAGATGTTTACATACACTCAATTAGTATTTGGTAGCATTGCCTTTAAATTGTTTAACTTGGGTCAAATGTTTTGGGTAGCGTTCCACAAGCTTCCCACAATAAGTTGGGTGAATTGTGGCCTATTCCTCCTGACAGAGCTGGTGTAACTGAGTTAGATTTGTAGGCCTCCTTGCATGCACACACTTTTTCAGTTCTGCCCACAAATTGTCTATAGGATTAAGGTCATTGGCCACTCCAATACCTTGACTTTGTTGTCCTTAAGACATTTTGCCACAACTTTGGAAGTATGCTTGTGGTCATTGTCCATTTGGAAGACCCATTTGCAACCAAGCTTTAACTCCCTGACTGATGTCTTGAGATGTTGCTTCAATATATCCACATACTTTTTCCTCCTTCATGATGCTATCTATTTTGTGAAGTGCACCAGTCACTCCTGCAGCAAAGCACCCCCACAACATGATGTTGCCACCCCCGTGCTTCACGGTTGGGATAGTGTTCTTCGGCTTGCAAGCCTCCCCCTTTTTTCTCCAAACATAACGATGGTCATTATGGCCAAACAGTTCTATTTTTGTTTCATCAGACCAGAGGACATTTCTCCAAAAAGTACGATCTTTGTCCCCATGTGCAGTTGCAAACTGTAGTCTGGCATTTTTATGGTGGTTTTGGAGCAGTGGCCTCTTCGTTGCTGAGTGGCCTTTCAGGTTATGTCGATATAGGACTCGTTTTTTACTGTGGATATAGATACTTTTGTACCTGTTTCCTCCAGCATCTTCACAAGGTCCTTTGCTGTTGTTCTGGGATTGATTTGCACTTTTCGCACAAAAGTACGTTCATCTCTAGGAGACAGAACGCGTCTCCTTCCTGAGCGGTATGACGGCTGCGTGGTCCCATGGTGTATATACTTGCGTACTATTGTTTGTACAGATGAACGTGGTACCTTCAGGCATTTGGAAATTGCTCCCAAGGATGAACCAGACTTGTGGAGGTCTACAATTTTTTTCTGAGGTCTTGGCTAATTTCTTTTGATTTTCCCATGATGTCAAGCAAAGAGGCACTGAGTTTGAAGATAGGCCTTGAAATACATCCACAGGTACACCTTCAAATGACTCTAATTATGTCAATTAGCCTATCAGAAGCTTCTAAAGCCATTACATATTTTCTGGAATTTTCCAAGCTGTTTAAAGGCACAGTCAACTAAGTGTATTTAAACTTCTGACTCACTGGAATTGTGATACAATGAATGATAAGTGAAATAATCTGTCTGTAAACAATTGTTGGAAAAATGACTTGTGTAATGAACAAAGTAGATGTCCTAACCGACCTACCAAAACTATAGTTTGTTAACAAGGAATTTGTGGAGTGGTTGAAAAACAAGTTTTAATGACTCCAACCTAAGTGTATGTAATCTTCCGACTTCAATTGTATATAAAAAATCCATTGTTATGAATATCGCTAGCAACAACAGAAGAAACAACATTTTAATTACATACCTTCAGTAGAAAAGGTAAATGTCTTTCTTATGATGTGAACTTCATTTCTCAACTCCTAATATTGAGTAAATTACACTAATTGGAACCAATTACACTCACTGGAGTATCTGACATAGGCTTTGAAAAAGCACCCGTGAATACCAGTCACAAGTGCCTCTGGCTGCTGGCAAGCTTCTTGACTTGGACATTCGTTTTTGCCAACACAATGCTAACCTTTGTTTAAACAGCAGCTACAGTATTAGCGAACGTGTTTGGAGTTACTTTTCTCTCTAATAGGCTATGTTACAGTTGACACTTCTTCCAATTATAATGTGGGGAGGTCAAAATAATGCTAAACTATATACCAAGTCTATTCTGTATAAAATGTTGGTTACCTGTCCTTGCCATTTATTATTCAGCAGATGAGAGAAGACGTGGGGAAAAAATATGTTGCTGACTTGCCTAGTTAAATAAAGGTTCAATAAATAATATAAAATAAAAACATTATGGGGACGCTGGGCTGGGGTACCTGGGCAAGAAAATGTTGAAGACTCCTGTTTTAATCCATATCCAGATAATCCATTATCTAAATTATACAGCTTGTAATAAGCACTTGATTGAAGCTACTCATGCAGGGATATGGAATTATGGACCTGGAAGGACACTGAGGGGTGTAGGCTTTTGTTCACTAACACTCCTAATCCAACTAATCATGGTCTATTCCACGGATGGGAAAACAAACAAACTCAATATACCCTACTTTAAAATGACTGAAACCAAATTGTAACTGTAGAAATTATAATGGGCTTACATTCATAGAGATCCTTGACTGTGTCCAGCTCGCTAATAATAATCACCAAAATGAAAGGTAGACAGTTAGGGAGTATCGAAATGTACCAAAATTATAGATGGAGGACAATGTTTTCTGCAAATTTCAGAGGTGAGAAAATATAACCAATTTTCAGTGCAGCCCTCCAGACCTCGTTGTGGCCCCCAGGACAAAATTAGTGACACCCCTAGTCTAACAAGGATCAGGTCCCTCCTGTTATTTATTATGGTTTAAAAGGCTAAACTGATCCTAGATCAACTGATCTTACATCCTACTCTAACATGTTTTGTGAATACGTGCCCAGGTTCTCCGGTTCCGTTGGAGCGTCTCAGAAAGGTTTGGCGGACAAGGCGATGTCTCCTCGGTGACTCATGCAGCGCTCTGTCATCATGTCCTTCTGCTTCCTGCTCCCCCCTCACACTGGCAGTACCGTGTCAGTCAGCAGATAAAGTATTTCTGTCTAAGTCAACAGAGAGAAGACACTGTCAAACAACTGCCTGATAGGAGCTACCCCTATGCATTTTAAACATGAAAATTAGCCACTCTCCAATTGATACCACTTCCCCCAAGCAAAAAGGCCTGTCAGACCGGAACTGAGAGTGATTCTGGCGGCTGGCATGTTTGATCGTGCTCGTGTTTGCTCGTCTGGTGTCCCCATGGTCACAGGGTCCTGGCGATCACTCCAATGTGATGGAGGCCGTGTGACAGGCCACGGCACCACTTTAAGCATGGGCAAATACAGAGGAAATGGGATTTGGCCTAGGTCAGTGATCCTCAACCCTCGGACTGCAGACCAACACTGATCCCTGAGATGTTGTTGACTGGTCCCACATACAACATTAACAATGTCTACACTGTATTTCTGATCAATTTGCTGTTCTTTTATTGGACAAAAAAAAGTGCTTTTCTTTCAAAAACAAGGACATTTCTAAGTGACCCCAAACTTTTGAATGGTAGTGTATATGCGTGTATACTGTAGGGTGAGTATCGGTAAAGTAGAACACTTTCTGAAACACCTAACAAATCACCCCATTGTCTTAACCCCCAACATGATGCCATTCTAAATACCACAAGAACTCTACTACACTATACAAAAGAGCAAAGAAATAAATAATTAACACAGGATGGATGACTCTTCTACAAACACAAATTGTGCTGAGACCACATTTTTTACGTTGATACTGTCAAATTGGGACACCTTGATTGGCAACGTGGGACACTTAATTCTTTATTGTGAAGAAGGATACATTAGAGGATATATGAGTCATTTCAATATTTTTGTGAAAAACTTCCAATTATTCATACAAACATTCTTTATGTATTTTTGTGGAACATTAAGAATGATAATTTCAAATCAAATCAAAGTTTATTCGTCACGTGCGCCAAAATACAACCGGTGTAGACCTTACAGTGAAATGCTTACTTACAGGCTCTAACCAACAGTGCAAAAAAGGTATTAGGTGAACAATAGGTAAGTAAAGAAATAAAACAACAGTAAAAAGACAGTAAAAAAAAATAACAGTAGCGAGGCTATATACAGTAGCGAGGCTGCATACAGGCACCGGTTAGTCGGGTTGATTGAGGTAGTATGTACATGTAGATATGGTTAAAATGACTATGCATATATGATGAACAGAGAGTAGCAGTAGCGTAAAAGAGGAGTTGGCGGGTGGCGGGACACAATGCAGATAGCCCGGTTAGCCAATGTGCGGGGGCACTGGTTGGTCAGGCCAATTGAGGTAGTATGTGCATGAATGTATAGTTAGTGACTATGCATATATGATAAACAGAGAGTAGCAGCAGCAACCATTATCACCATCATACTTGATTATAGTTATATGATGTAGCCTACATGTAATTGTATAGACTATAAATAAAATAAAATGAACTTCATATATTACACTCTAATGGACATTTTGTAGAATGAAACCAGAAAGACCTTATCCCTCATCAATTTCAATGACTTTTATTGTCACCTGAGTCAAATACAGCATATACCTGTATGGTACTGAATATACAGTAGTTAGCTAGGAGTTTTTATGTTGGTTAGGTTATATTTTTCTAAGTAAAATGCAGCCATGCAAGCTTTTTCTAGCAAGCTAGCTGATAGCAGATTTGAGGAAAATGAAATTTGATCCTATTTAGAAAATGTATTTATGTTAATGGCCTAGAGGAGTGTCCCAGTTTGACAGTAACAGGGTGTCCCAGTTTGAAAGGAGGCGGTTGGCATACTGGGACACTGTCAAAATGTCAACATTCTAGAAGGGGGAGCCTTTTACAGGAATTTTTATTTACAATTGCATCCCATTACAAAATATGTTGTAATGAGACACTGAATATCCTATCTTAGTTGTTTATAACCTTAACATTATTCACTTCAGAACCCTATGTCATTTTACTTACCATTATGTGTCTAGAGACACGTGTCACTACACAGGATGCCACGCCCGTAATTATGACGTCATACCTATTGAACCCTTTTTTTTAGTCATCGCTAACACACAGGCATTGATTGTTGGTTATGTTATTGTACACATGTACATTTATCCATTACAAAGCCTAGTGTCCCACTTAACCAATACTCACCCTACGTCACTAAATGTGTTGATTTTGGTGTTAGGAGGCAGGGAGGGAGGGTGAAATGGGGGTATTAGATAGAGGACAGACATCCCAAGGGAGGTCAGGACTGTTTGGAGATGATAATTGGAATTGAGCGGATCTTACGCACACACCCCGCGTCCCTAAACACAGCTCAGCTGACCGCTGGGAGGGGAAGGTGCAGAGGGGTCAGCGATGGGCAGGGCCAAGTGGCGTGGGGGTGGGGACATAAATTGAGGAGGAAGAGGAGTCTTCAGAGATACCATAAGAGACCAGCTCTGCAACACTCATTGTCGGCTCAGGAAAAGTGATGTGCCACTGAGTTGCTGTATACCAACAGGTTAGTAATAGGCAGAAGTGAACAGTGGACACACAGACGTACCTGGGGGACATCAACAGTGACAACCGATTCCATACCACAGTGATTATCGGACTAAGGGTCTAAGGTAAGGATTGCTATGATTTTTGCTCTCGGGTATTAATGTGTATGATGTGAGATCTTGGATAGGATTATTGCATTTGCTTTGATGCTATCTATGAATAATTTGACGTAAAAAAAAAATCCTTGATATTTATTGTCATTTTACAATGTAGATTACGCTGTTAACATGTTCTTTATTTTCAATCCTGCCTTGGTGGAATCTTGAGAAGAAATGACCTCAACAATTGCTTATGAGAAACTGATCTTTGAAACCCACTGCAAACTTTACTGTATTTGTTTATGGAGATCCCCCCCTGCATAAATAGAATTTCATTGTGTCAAATATTTCTCCTGTATTGGATAAGTTATGAGTGGCACAAGAAAACAATTTTCAACTTTAAGGCTTGTTAAGGCTTGTTGTTAAGGCTTGTTGTTGCTGTTTGCCTGTCCAATTGTTCCTCTTCACCAACATTTGGATACCCTAATTTGCAAGTCTGGCGCCATCACACTTCTGACACCAATGTCACTACCAGCAGTAGTAGGACAGGCCACATGAGCTGCGTTTACACAGGCAGCCTAATTCTGATCTTTTGCCCAATTATTGGAAAAAGATCTGATTGGTCAAAAGACACACATTTGTTTTAGATGCAAAAAAATTGAATTGAGCAGCCTGTGTTAAAGCAGCCTCTCGCACTTTCTCTCGTTCCTGAGGTATTCATTGTATATCCAGCCCCCATCCCTCCCTTTCTTTCCGTGTGAAAGGTATGCCTTACTGCACAGACAAGTGTCACATGCTCTCTTAATCTACAACTTCCCTCTCCTTACACCTCTCCATCCCTCTCCACTCAGCTCCAGTGATGTTGAGTGTAGCTAGACTGGTGTTTATGCTGGGGCTGCTGATGTGTCTGGGAGCCCAGCTGTCTTCCTCCCAGCACTG